>CM077009.1:66712284-67912284 GCA_039090855.1 Macrothele yani | reverse complement strand
CAAATAATAAATTAACTTCATAATGGCTAACCAATCTTGTTTACTTGGTTTTTCTGCTTTTCTGCTTAAGATGCCTATGGCAGTTGAAATGTCTGGTCTTGTTACTGTAGATAAATACATGACAGCTCCCACTATTTCTCTATAAAGTCCATTATCTTTTAGAAGTTCTTCTTCTTCTTGAATGTTCTTTCTGTAGTCTGTACTAATTGGTGTTTTACTTTCCTTATTTGGATCTGTAGCATAACTTTGCATAATTTCCTTTATTTTATTACTTTGACTCAGAAGAAAACTTCTATCTTCTTCTCTTTCTATTTGAATTCCAAGATAATATGTTATGTGGCCTAAATGTTTGACTTCAAATTGATTTTTCAACAAATTTGCAGTTTTCTTTATATTTTCTGTGTTATTCGATGCAATTAATATTTCATCTACATAAATAGCTAAATAAGTTGTTTGTTTTCCATCCTTTAGGGATAGTAAGCAAGGATCTGTTGTACTTTGTTTGAAGCCTTTGTTGAACAAATATTCTGTTATTGTTTTATTCCAATTTCTGGCACTTTGTTTGAGACCATATATGTTCTTATGCAATTTACAAACTTTTTCTTCTTTTCCTGATTCTCTGAAACCTTCTGGTTGTTCCATAAATACATCTTCTTCTAATTTTCCATACAGGGAAGCAGATTTTATATCAAGATGATGAACATTCCATTTTCTATTTGCTGCAACTGTTAAAAGAGTTCTTAAAGTGGTATGTTTTACTACGGGTGAAAAAGTTTCTTCAAAGTCTAATCCCGGTTGTTGTGTACACCCCTTTGCAACAAGTCTTGCTTTATAGCTTTCGACTTTTCCACTTGCATTGTATTTTGTTTTGAAAATCCATTTATTTTTAATGGCTTTCTTTCCTTCTGGAAGATCCACCAAAGTCCATGTCTCATTTTCCTTCAATGCATCTAGTTCTTTCTTTATGGAATTCAACCAGTTTCCTTTTTCTACTTCGTTCATGTCCTGGATTTCTTTCAAATTTTGAGGATCCTTTTTATACTGAACTTTTGCAACATATGCTAATCTTTCTGGAGGTTTTCCTTTGTTTATTCTTGAAGACTTTCTTTGAACATTTTCAGGTTCTTCTCTATCATTATTTTCTTCCACAGTTTCTGATGACATTACTTCATTTTGAACGAAAATTTCTTGTTCATCTTCTTTCTTTAAAGCAGGTTTACTTTTTATTATAGCTTGCTGACGTTCATCTAATTTTACTGATCTGGTAATGATTATTTTGTTTGTTTCTTTATTTAATACTCTGTATCCATTAGATCTTTGATCATATCCTAATAAGATTCCCTCTTGTGCTCTATTGCCAAATTTTCTTCTTTGTTGCTTTGGTACATATACATAAGCTTTTGATCAAAATACTTTAATATGACCAAGATATGGTTTAAATCCGTTCCATAATTCAAAAGGAGTTTTTCCTGTTGCTTGTGTTGGAACTCTATTTTGTATGTAAGCTGCTGTTATTACAGCTTTTGCCCAGTATTTACCTTCCATATTAGCATCTAACATCATAGTTTTTGTCATTTCTGTCAAAAATCTGTTTTTCTTTCAGCAATTTCATTCATCTGAAGACAGTATGGAACAGCAGTTGTTTTATGTTCTATTCCTTGTTCCACTAAATAGTTTTCAAAATCTCTTCAACAATACTCTCCTCCATTATCTGTTTTTATTGATTTTGGCATTTTTCCAAATTTGGTTTTCACTGAAGCTACATATTGCTTAAATTTTACTAATGCTTCATCTTTACTTTTAAGCAAATAGATGTAACAGTATCTGCTATAGTCATCTATAAATGTGATAAAATACTTGTAACCACTAGGACTGGCCTCAACCATGGGACCACAAATATCTGTGTGTACTAATTCCAATACAGCTTTGGCCTTAAAACTACTTTGTTTGGAGAATGGCTTCTGTGTAAGTTTGCCTTTTATGCAAAACTCACAATTTTCTTTCTTTTTACAATTGGAAAGAGTTATTCCTCTTGTTAACTCACTTTTCTCCATTTGTTTTATCATTTCAATATCCCTATGACCTAGCCTTCTGTGCCATAAATTCAAACAATTCTTATTTTCACATGTAGTGGTCAAATTTACCTTTTCATCTAATATTTGTAGTTTGTACAAATTATCTGAGGCATCTATTAATCCTATAGCTACAGTAGTATCCCCATACTTAATTGTGCATTTTTTATTCTTGAATAAAACTTCAAATCCTTTTTCTGTGGCTTTTCTAACAGATAACAAATTAGTGTCTAAATCTGGAACATATAACACATCCGTTACTTCCACTTTTCGAACTTTTCCTTTTTCGATTTTGCAGTTTAAGGTTATATTTCCTTTGCCTTCTGACTTTATCTGAGAACCATCGGCAGTAGTGATCAGCTCTGATTCACCTTTTGAAAGTTTTTTAAACAGTGTTGCATCATTTGTCATGTGACACGCTGCACCGGAATCAATTGACCAACCTTTGGATATTATGTTGGGTTTTGACTTCGTTTCTAATGAGAAATTTTCATTTTCTCTTTTTATGTCATTTTGTTCACAATCTAATTTTGTTTTTCTTGTCTTCACGGCTATATTACTGTGAGTATGTCGGTTTATTTTGTGAAACTTACCAGTCTTTCCTATATTTTGATTCCTTTTGTAATTCCAACAGTCATCTTTGACATGATTCTTTCTTTTACAAAAAGTGCAAAATCTTTCTTGTTTAGAGCTGTAATTTTTCTTTTTATAACTTGTTTTCAAAACGGTTGTGTGATCGGGGTCTGCCTGTGAGTTTTCTTTCCTTCTATTAGATTCATCTATCACTTTGCATTTGATAAACTCAAGTGTTAAATCTTCTTCCTGTCTTGCTTCTAATGCAGTAACTAAATTTTCATAGGTACTTGGTAAACTATTTAGCAAGATAGCCCCCGAATGTGTGTCTTTGAATTCCTCTCCCTGTGCTTTAAGCTTGTGAACTATTTCCAGCATTCTATTTACATGATCTTGCATAGTTGATCCATTTCTTGAAAACGTAAACTATACAGTTTTCTAAGCAAATACAATTTACTACTCAAACTTTCTCTTTCGTAAACCATTTTCAAAGCATTCCACATTTCGGAACTTGTTCTCTTATCGCGTACGTGAATAATTTGATCATCAGACACGCAAAGTGTTAGTGTAGCTTTAGCCAGTTCGTCATTTCTCAACCATGCATCACTCTTTTCTTCTGGAATTGGCTCTGAAACAACCTTCCATAAATTATCTTTAATGAGAATCATTTCCATTCTTACTTTCCAAATTTGATAATTAAAATTATCTAACTTTGTTATACTGTACATGCCGCTTCCTATGAATGACGCCATTTTGTTCCGCTTTCGATTTTCGAATGAGGAACTACGCAGTAACAAATACGCCTTCAATCCACTCGACTCAAATGCTTCATGAATTTGACGAACTTTGCTTTTAATCTTCCTGGCAGCAGTGAGATTTCAGTCTCATAATCATGATTGTTAAATATTTCTAAACAATTAAAATCTATAATTCCTCTAAGTAACGCAGTAAGCCACTTACCAGCTGCAGGAAGATCTATCCTTAGTAATCACACATAAAAACGCTTCAAATGACAACACACTAATATTTATTGTACATCTCCACAAAAAGGTAACAACTCACTATTCCAACACGCACACCCTCTACATATCACCGACATTGTTGTTGTTCAGTCAAAGATAAAAAAATAGATTACTAACCGACGTGAGCAGCAGAAAGGGGATCTTCTTCTCAGGCAACGCTTGCTAGAGTAAACAAATAAAAACGTTTCGAGCAGCGCCACCTGCAATTCTGTTAAATGTTCGCTGAGGCGTCTGGTTCGAAGAACTCTGACAGCCATATTTCTTATAATAATTTCTAACAATTATGTCTTAAAAGAAAAGTGTTTGATCAATGCATCCTTCCAGTGCTTACGTATGGTGCAGAGACATGGATCGACCTTAACTAAAAGGGACATACAAAGGCTGCAGACAACTCAAAAAAGCATGCAGAGGTGCTTGCTTGGTGTAACCAGGAGAGATAAGAAGAGGAACTCGTGGATCCGAAAAATGACAAGAGTGGAAGACATCATGATCAGAGTTAAATCCCTGAAATGGCAATGGGTTAGACCTACTGCCAGAAGGACAGACCATCGATGGACAGCCGAAATTTTAGATTGGATTCCAAGTTATAGGAAAAGACCCAGAAGACGACCACATAGGAAATGGGTGGATGAAATTCGAAAGTATGCAGGAGTGACATGGAGGAGACTGGCGCAAGACAGACCGTTGTGGAGGAAACTTGGGGAGACCTTCGTCCAGCAGAGGATTGATAATGGTTGAAAATGATGATGATGTTGATGTACATGTACGGCAGTGGCGTAATTTGGGTCCGGGACCTGGGCTAGGCCTCCCCCCCCTTCCCGCCACACACACACAGTACTGTGTTTTAAAAATTGCGAAGTTTATATTTTAATTGTTAAGTAATAGAAGTAACATTTTTCCCTAAATTTTAGGTACATGCTATTGCTAACATGATACCAAATAATTATGAGGATTAGGATTTGAACACTTATTTGTACATATGAACTGCATTATTCTTTCCTTTGTGTGGACTTGAGTGTTATGTTTTCAGAAAAATGTTTCTTCCAAGTACTTTTCCATATTAAAAAATAATGTTTTTCTCTATTAACAAACCAGCCAAGTTGCTCGAATGTACACGTCCTTGTGTTCTTTTTAATACGGAAAAACTTCTTTCGGCAGTTGCAGTTTTTGAGGAAGAGTTTAATATTAGATCTGTTAATTTGCACACCTCAATAAACACTATGTCGAATTATTCAAATTTACGTAACAAGTACTGTCTCTTACTGATTTGTTTTGTATTCATCAAGGGAATAAAACACCTTCAGTTCATTTTTTGATCGAGCTGTATCAAAATTTGAAACATAGGGTTCTTAAAGCTTTAATAGCAGATGATCAGGGAAGCTTTCACGTAATTATCAAAACAGTTCAAATCCAACAAAGCCACGAATTTAAGGCTCTACGAGACCCACCATCTTGTATTGTGCCTTCTCTTGTTAACCAACGGTCAAGCGTATTTCACAAATTGCTCCGGCAATTTTGCACATTTTGGAACACCGTTTGTGGCTAACGTAAGATATATGATAAATAAAAAGTTCCCTGGTTTCAGATTTTTATTTTGGACTCTTTAAGTATTTTTTATTAATTAATAAAACTATGGAAGACGCCTTGGTACGACTTTCGCTGCAGATGAAAAATGAAGGGAAAGGTCAATAAAAATTCTGAAACCAGGGAACTCTTTATTTATCATATACCTTGCGTTAGCCACCAACGGTGTTCCAAAATGTGCAAAATTGCCCGAGCAATTTGTGAAATACGCTTGCCCGTTGGTTAACAAGAGAAGGCAGCAATACAAGATAGCGGGTCTCGTAGAGCCTTAAGATATAATGTCACTGATTTTAATTCATTGACACTTTACACAAACTGAAACAACTCTCGCGAAATACGAGCTGGAAGCATGGAGGGACTGAGGTAGTCCGAAGTCTATTTTCTGAGCGAACCGTTACGATCGTCCACTCACCTCCATACGCTGATTTATGTTGTCATGGAAACGTTAGCAGGCGATAGTATCGAAGCTCTTCGCATCAGAACAGCGATGGTTCTCGAAGACCTACTTGCATTATGCCGTTGATCATCGCTCGCCAGACTGATTCTCATAATCGAAAGAAGCGAATCCGCTCGTGTTTTTAGCACGTCTTTTGTAAAAAAAGATCTTGCTTCTGTTATCGGTTTGTCCGTCCGTCCGTCTGTACCCACGATATCTCAGCAACTATTAGTCCGATTTGAAAAATTCTTTTTGCATTGGGAAGCTTGAAATATGCAAATGATGATCCTTTATTTCGTTGTTTTACGATGTAAAATTTCGCCGGTAGAGGGCGTAAATGCAGATGATGTCGAATTCAAAAATACGTTTTATTCCGCATATTTGCTTCTAAACATTCGATTGAAAAAAATTGTCTTTCGATTCCATTTCTGTCGAAGAGTATTTTAGATATAGTTACTTTTTTCTTCAACGGATACATCTCCTGATGGAAAATATTTTGCATATAATTTCAAATTTTTGATAAAGAATACTTTGGCCACCAGGGGGCGTAAGCGCTAATTTTTGCTTCTGATGTATTTGCCATAAAATCGTAGCTTCTAAAATATCGATTAAAAATTATTTCGTGGACTGATGCCACTCACATCGATAAACCTTTTCGGAATATTTTCTTCTTAAAATATTCCACAGTTTCTCCGCCAGGGGCGTAGATGTACATCTTATTTTTCTCAATATCTCTACTTCTGGGAGTCCGATTTGAAAAATTCCTTCTTTGTTGGATGGCGTTTTCCGTGTGACGTGTTTTTCATATTATTTCAAAATTTTCAAGTAATTCATAGACTTTCCGCCAGGGAACGTAGCGGCAAATTCCGTTTCCCCCTATATCTCTGCTTCTACATCTCCGATTTAAAAAATTCTTTCTGCACCGGATACAGCTCCTGATGGGAAATCGTTTGCACATAATTTCTAATTTTTGTAAAAAAATAGTTTGGCCACCAGGTGGCGTAAATCTTAATTTCCGCTTCTGTTTTTTTTTTTTTTGCAGCAAAATATGAGCCTCTAAATTCTCGATTGAAAAAAACGTCGTTTGTTAACCGATACTACGCATGTCGACAAACCTTTTAGGAAAATTTTCTTCTTGAAAAAATGCATTGTTTCTACGCCAGAGGGCGTAGATATATACCTTATTTTGGTCAATATCTCTACTTCTAATAGTACGATTTGAAAAATTTCTTCTTTGTCGGATAGTGTTTCCGATGCGAAATGTTATTCCTATAAATTCAAAATTTTCAAGTAAATCATACACTTTCTGCTAGGGGGCACAAAGGTAAATTGCGTTTTCTGCGTTATTTCTGCTCCTAAAGCTCTGATTTGAAAACTTCTTTCTGTATCGCATACAAGACCTGATGGAAAATATTTTTCACATAATTTCTAATGTTTGGTAAAGAATGGTTTGACCACCAGGGGTCATATGTGTTAATTTCTGCTTCTGAAGTATTTGTGGCAAAATCTGGGCTCTTTGAAAACTCGACTAATTTTTTCTTTCTTCGACCGATACCGCTTATACGGATAAACCTTTTGAGAATACTTTCTTCCTAAAAAAATGCATGGTTTTCCCACCAGGGGACGTAAAGGCACATCTTATTTTTGTCGATATCTCTGTTTCTAAGAGTCCGTAAGCTCACGATTCCGTTTACAGCAGTATCTGAGGGATCAAAAACCCGATTGAAAATCTTCTTTCTTTGGTCAGATCTATTGTTTTCCATACTGGTTCCATTGACTTTGAATAGCTTTGATAAATTTAATTTGCGTCAGAACCGATTCAAAGGACGTGCTTATTACACCCGAAAATTCGGTGTCAACTTTCTTGTTTTCTTTTCGCACCGAAAGCATCGACATATCTTAATACCGTTGATAATTGACTTTTATTTGTGTATATTTAATTGACTTTTATTTGTGTATATTTAATTCAGTTATATTTGTGCATTCTCTGGGCTTCGCAGCTAGCCTCGAATATACGCCACTGATGAACAGTATGTCGATCTTAGATCTCCCTGATGCGCTATATTGCGGACCGTTTAATCAATTACCCCCATTTCGGTGGCAGATCTCAAAGAATCTTGGATGTGGCTGCTGCAAATTGTGACGTTCTACGATCTTATATTGTAAAATATGGATTTTGCCGGGCCATAGTTGTCCTCCTTTGATCATTTTTCAGTCGTTCATGGTCATGTTTGAGGCGGATAGCGTGGGGAAGTGGATTGGAGATATTGATCCATTACTCTCTCTGGTGCCCAGGAAGACCAACAGATTTACGCTGATCGAATTTTGACGTGTGAGATATCATATACTTCATGTGTCCTCATGAGCAAAGCATGAAGGCAGGTGATAAATTCACATAATACTTCAACGATTTCAAAATATTTCGTCTCACTCGTGAAATAGCATTTTCAAACAACAACCGTTCTGTTGAATTTTAGGGTGCAGCTCCGTAAATTATTACTTTTCTTAATTTTTTCCAAAAACTTAGATAAAGTAAGTATGAAAACATAAATAAAAGTAAGTATTTAAAAAATGACACCTTATCATATTGTATTACTAAGGAGTGCTGAGCATTTCTGATCATCTACTTTCCGTAGTTTTAAAAAATTCTAGGGCATAATATGAAACGTTCTAGTTCCGTATGGATTTCTTTAACGACTTACGGTCCTTCTGCCTTGTTCTCCGAGGAACTAATATAGTAATGTTATCAACTGAAATGAAAGTACAAAGTTCATTATATGGATAGTGCTTCAAATTTTACAATACAGTGTGATCAAATGTGATAGCTTCCAATCCTTTATATGAGCTGTTACAGTTTCATTTTTAATATGTGCAACAGCAAGTTTAAAGTTGCAGTCAATAGTTTTTTTCCCACTATAGAATTTTTTTTTAGAAAAAAAAAGGACATTTTTCTTAATCGTATTTACCATTGCTTTATGCGAGGCACCATTTGCAATATCGAAATGTGAATAACCTGCGATTATATCAAGGTCAGATATTAATGCCAGGGACATGAGCAGTTGTATTTTTCTAAATAATATAACTTCGTTTCTTATTGTTTTTTGGTTGTTGTTTTTGTTCTACTTTGTTTCAATACTGAGGAAAAAATATGTTCTGTGTTTACTAGTAAAAGAAAATGGAAAAAGGTGTGGTCTCCGCTTACAAATGTTTTTATATAGTTCCCAACTTAGCGTGTATCTCTGCGCCATGCTAACATACAGCCGGTTCTCAGCCTCCATTGACGAGGAGAGGAAGTATCTGCACACAAATTCCATTACGATCATTTTTGCGGTCTGGACTTTGGAATCAGAACGCTGTCAAGTAGTTCCCGATTTCAAGTGTATCGTTCCGCTTTGTTTACTTTTTTATATAGTATCTGATCACACCCAAAGTAAAAGAAAGTAGTTCACAATGAGATAAATAATTTTTTATCCAACTTTCATCGAAATAAGCCTCATCGTAATGGAAATAATGATATGCATTTATTTTGATATGGAAAATACGAGTGAATTTATTTCATACGGCAGATTTACATATCATAATTCAATAAAGAATCGCAATTCGCACTTTTCATGTGGTGTTATAGCAGGGAATTTATGTGTCTGACATTCATTTTTTCTACTCGGTTGGTCAAAGTAGTTCAAATTTAATTTTCTACAAGATTATGGAAACAAATATTCTATTAGGATATCTGCCAACAGTTCTTTCGACTCGAAAGCATGGCTTCTTATATTTTGCTTGAGAGCTCTCCAATTACCTTCGATATTTTCTGCAATCACTATCAATTCCATACTGGCATAATTTACAATATGTGAAATAAATATTGCCAAAACATGAGGCGTCAATCTTAGCCAATTTGACTTCCCGAACAAAAGTTGGAAATAGCCAAGGAGTCCCTTGGAAATAGCTTCGCATGAAAAATACGCTGACTCCGGATACAAATAACATGCACCATTATTTGACATATTTCCTTGATAAAATATATTTTCAAATAAAAATAGTCACAAGGCGTGTACACATATTATAACGACATTCTGAAAAAAATTGCATAAAATTTATCGTGATCTACTTTCTCTCACGTTGGGTGTGATCAGGTTCTATGTAAACAAAATGGAACGATACACTCGAAATCGGGAACTACTTGAGAGTGTTCTGATTCGGAAGTCCAGTCATTTGTAGGAACCAAAATAATAATTTCAGCTGTGTAATGACGTAAATTTCTTTTATTCACAAAAATTCAGCAAGTTGTTCTGAAATAAGGACAAAATATTAATAGAAATAAATTCCGAATATCGATGAAACACATAATTTATTTGGTGAAACTTTGCCCATGAATTCATTTGTTCCGATCGACTGCTGATTTGCGTTTATCTTTTTCGTTCCGGAGCTGCGAGCTCATACGTAAAAGAAAATGCGCACAATACTAATCTCGCAAAGAGTAGAACAACTCCACATACGATCAGCAATCGGCTCTTAAGGTGGTTCCACCTAAAATCCCTCCCTTATGTTTCCAATAGTAAAACTTATTTACATATTTACTTCGCAATTAATGTATTCCCAAGGTTGAAAATTCGCACATCGATAAAACCAACTTTAAGTTATAGCATGGGAAACTTAATACTTGCTAAAACATGACCATAATTATGTTAAAAATCAACCATTTTTTTTTTTTTGAGTAATGTTCAGATCTATTAAAAGATGGCGCGAACTGTACATTGATGACGTCAGTAGACAAACAAATGTTGGACTGCTTAATTATGGTTATGTTTCAGCAAATATTAAGTATCCCATGCTATAACTTAAAGTTATCTTTATCGATGTGCAAATTTTTATCCTTGTCAATGCGGTAATTGCGAAGAAAATATGTAAAGAAGTTTTACCCTTGGAAATATAAAGCAGAGATTTTAGGTGGAATAACCTTAACTATCTTTCAAATATTTTTTTCACTCCGTACATGAAATATAACTCTTCAGGAGGGTCAAAATGCTGCTTCTTGCACACAAGCCAAAGTCCGTTCTATTATGGTTCAATATTTTTTCTTCATGAAACACATACCCAACTACAAAACAAAACCCGAATCATTATAGTTTCTCTATTATCATAATTCTAAGAAAAACTTCGCATGAAATGCATCGTGAACTATATTCTTTGCTCGTTGATAGTGAGTGTAAGCCGGCTGTATGTAAACATGGCGCAGCGATATATGTGACTACGTGAAAGCGTTTGTAAACGGAAGATTACCCGAAAAAGGATCGTGTGTAGAGGAGCAGTCGAGGGCCGGCGGGGTCTGGCGGCACCAGGCTACTTTTCACCTAATTTAATCGGATTCGATGCTCCCCTCCGGCATACCTGCTGGAGAAGATAACGCCTGGACCGGTCTTCGGATTAACAGGCCACTTCTTTTTCAAGACTGCGCCACTTATTGTGTGTAACCTGATATACGTAAGTCCTATCTGTTTCCATAATTTACTATGCAGAAAGTTAATATTATGTATAGAACTCCGGCAGTGCACGATGTTTACCTTTCGATATTGCAAATAGCTCCGCACATCAAAAAGCGGCAAATACGTATAAATTTTTTATTAAAAAGAAATGAGCTATTGTGTGATTGCTGCTTTGAATTTACTGTTCTACATATCAAAAATGAAAGTAGCTCACAAAAATATCTAGAAGCAGGCGAAAAATTCGAGGCAACTGAACTGCATAATTACCCAATTTCAATACGGATGGCTATAACTATATAATTACCCAATTTCCTTGGGACTCGGATGGCTTTGTGGTTAACACATCCTACCGGCCCAAGGATGTTCCTAGGTAAGTTGTGTTGTGTTGAACCCCAAAATATGCGTCGGATGGGCACGTTAAGCCGTTGAACTCGGGGTATGTATGCCCTTTCCCCTTCCGTTGAAAATAAGAGAGTCAATTCTTTCCCCCATCCGTTTCGCTCATCCCACTTCTAGTATGTACCTTTGACGTCAATCGCCACGGCGACGTTCTCTAGTAGTCTTTGGCACTCCAGTCTCTCCTGGAATTTTCCTACCGTAAGTCTCTAGGCTCAACCTAACGTAACTTCGTTTCTAACACGTTGCCCAAAAGGCAGTACTTTCTTGGAGAGTCTAAACCGTCTGTGTAGGTGTAAACTATACGTGAATGATTGTTGAGTCAGTCGAGGTCGAGTGGTCAGAAGCGTCGGTCTCTAACCGTAAATCAGGGACAGACGACTATTTGTAACCCTTAGAGTTGCACACAGAAGGAAAGAAACAAAAATTAGATATATCCGTAAATCTGATAATCTGAATAATAACATAAAAGGATAAAATGATAGGAACAGAACAAATGTATAATTCTGGGGGAATGTATACAAGGGTGAGTGTGGCTTCACTTAATATAGAAAGAAATCGAGTTTCCTTGTTATTATTATTATTTCACAAAAATCGCATCAAGTTGATGTGCAAAGAAGGTATTTACTCTCGAAAACAAAATTAATTTTGCGGGATTTCTGGTTACAACTAACTTACGAAATTTTGTTACATTGGGGTTTCATCAAGTGGGAACAATTGAAATTTTCAACAGAAAGTGATTATAATCTGAAGAACGTAATTTTTTATCTCAATTTTTCCTCTTTGGAAAGAGGAAATGGTTGGTTTTTGACATGAAATACAAAAACAGAGGGACCCCTCTTGTCGCAAGGTCTCAACATTTCGCTGAAACAATAAATCGCATTAATATTCCATCATAAGTTGACTGTTTAGGATCTTACAACAAATACGGGGCTTACACGCTGTTGTGTAAGCATTTCCAATCTATCGTTTCTTTTCATAAAGAAATCCGTAAATTCTTGATAACGAGGAACAGTACACCAATTACGTAGGAAATAGTAATACTATACCAGTGATCCGATTTATTGGCGTAGGAAATAGGCACATAAGCGTTTCCAAGCTTTCGCACATCAACCAGATGGCTTTTTCATGGAAGTTAGACAGAAACTGCAAACTGAATAATAAAACGCTTTAACAATTTGAACGTGGAAACTTGGCTTGACAATAAATGTATACGACGTTGTATTCATTTAAAGATACGAGGCATCATGCTGGTTGTGCGCGCGGTATCCTGGTAGGTAGAAGACGTTACTTGAAGAACTGGTTCCAAATTCGTGGCAATTCGAGTGATACGCCATCATTGCAAGTATCGCTGTTGATAATGATCTCCAAGGTTTCCCGAAAGGCTGATCATTTGGGAGTAGAGAAGGTAGCTAATTTCTCCACGGCACTATCCAGAAAAGTCAAATTCAAGTCAGCTACTCCTATGAGGGATGATATAAAGAAATTAGCTACCTTCTCTACCCCTAAATGTACAGCCATTCGGGAAACCTTGGAGATCATTACCAACAACGATACTTGCAATCACGGCGTCTCACTCGAGTTGTCACGAATATGGAACCAGTTCTTCAAGTAACGCCTTCTCCGTACCAGGATACCATGTGCACAACCAACGTGATGCCTCGTATCTTTAAATGAATATAACGTCGTATATATTTATTGTGGGATGTAAGGTCAGGTGATGCGTAACATCACAGCCTCTCCTTGACAAACGTCAACCCCGCCTTCCGGTGGTGCATCCTGTTCCCACTAAAGGGGCTCTGACGACCGCCAATAGTGGTATAACTATACCATCGGGATTAGAGGAAATGCTATCCCACACTCACCAACCCGCTTGGCCAGCGTGGCGAGTTATGGCCAAACCCCTCCAAAATGACTCCACAACTTAAATCTTGGGCCTCAGTCTCCGGCAGCTGGAATGTACCTGGCCAAGGCAGTGGTCAGTGTGACATGAAGGCACAGGGTGCTAAGAATCCCCGGAGGACCGGACTAGGCTGCCATCTGATGCTGACCTTGGCTACGTATAATGAACGCTCCCTATCTTCTGATTCAAGGCTTCTTGAATTGGAAGAGGAACTACAAAGGATCAAGTGGGACATCGTCGGGCTAAGTGAGGTACGGAGAAAAGGAGAAGAACTCATTGAACTGAAAAGTGGACATCCCTTCTACTATCGTGGGACAGATACTGGCAGAACTAGTGGTGTTGGATTTATAATAAACAAGAAACTGAAGGATAAAGTTGTAGAAGTTGAAAGTTCCTCTGACAGAGTTGCACGACTCGTTATCCAACCCTCGAGAAGATACCAGGCTCAGATTATTCAAACTTATGCACCCACCACAAGTCATCCTGAAGAAGAAATTGAAGAATTTTATGAGGAAATTCGTCATCTAAATAATAAAGCTAAGCAGCATTTGAAGATAATTATGGGAGATTTCAATGCAAAAATAGGGCAACGGCAACAGAATGAAACTTCAGTAGGTAAATTCGGTCACGGCAACAGAAACCAGCGTGGAAATACTCTCGTTGAGTTTGCAGAGGCAGAAGGGTTTTTCATCTTGAACTCCTTCTTCAAGAAAAAGCCACACAGGAAATGGACATGGAGACATCCAAATGGGACGACAAGTGAAATTGATTTTATTATGTGTAACAAAAAACTCGTCATAGAAGACTGCAGTGTGCTAAACAAGTTCAACACAGGTAGTGACCATAGATTGGTGAGATGTAAAATGCATCTCAACACTAAATTTGAACGTGGCAAGCTCATTAGACAAACAAAATGTATTAACATAACCAACCTTAAAAAACACCATAATACCTTCAAATTGGAACTGAAGAACAGATTCTCCGCTTTAGAAGCCCTAACATCGGAAGAAGTAGATATTTCTGAAGTTAACAGAAAAGTAACCAAAGCTCTTATGGAAACAGCAACAAAATTAGCTGGGTCTAAGAACAAGTTCCATGTGAACAAATTATCAGGAAAAACCAAAATGTTGATGCAAAAAGAAGAGAGATGAGGACAACTAAAGAAGATGTGACTTCCAAAGTGGAATATAAAGAGCTATGCAAGACAGTACGAAAACGTATCACTGAAGACGTAAGGAAATTCAACTGTGAACTAGTGAGGAAAGCAATTGAAAACAACCAAAGCCTAAAGATAGCAAAGGGACATCTCAGTAAGGGAAGAAAACAGATTATGGCACTGAGAAAAGAAGATGGTTCTGTAACAAGAAATAGTGGCGAAATTTTGACAAGAGTGAAAGATTTCTACTCCAAATTATATGAAAGGGATGATACATGTACTCCAGACATCATGAAAGGTACCAGTACCAGAGTTCTTCCAGTCCTCCCAGCAGAAGTTGCACATGCAATCAAGGACATGAAGCGAGGAAAAGCTCCAGGAGAAGATGGAATTACTGTAGACATCATACAAGAAACAAGTGGAGAAATCGAAACAGTACTCGCCCAAATTTTCACTCGATGCCTTAATGAAGGAAAGATTCCTGAGGATTGGAACAACGCTACAATGATCCTGCTACACAAAAAAGGTGACATTGAGGATCTCAGGAACTACAGACCTATCAGCCTCCTATCAGTGGTTTATAAAATCTTCACTAAAGTTCTTTCACACCGTTTGAAGGTAACACTGGACATGGCTCAACCGAGAGAACAAGCTGGATTCAGGAGTGGCTACAGCACAATAGATCACATCCACGTACTGAGAGAACTAATTGAAAAAGCGAGGGAATATGAACTTCCATTATGCATGGCTTTTATCGATTATGAAAAAGCCTTTGATTCGGTGAAACCATCAGCAGTTACAATGTCTCTGAAATCCTGTGGTATTGAAGATGCATGCATTAATATTATTAATAACATCTATGAAAATGCAAGTGCAAAGATTCGGCTGTTTGAGAATACAGCACACATAAAAGTAGGAAAGGGGGTGAGACAAGGTTACACCATATCTTTGAAGCTCTTTAATGCCACATTGGATGGTGTCTTTCAGTCGCTAAGCTGGGAAAACAAGGGGATAAAGATTAATGGAGATTATATAACTCACCTTCGTTTTGTTGATGACGTAGTAATTTTTGCGACTACCCCATCAGAGCTGCAGAGTATGATCCAGGAACTTGCTGACAACAGTAAAGAAGTGGGATTAAAAATGAACTTTCAGAAGACAAAAGTTATGTTCAATGCTTTTTCAAGAAATGCAGATTTATCGATTGATGGAGAAAAGCTGGAGATAACAGACACGTATGTTTATCTTGGACAGCAGATATCAAGTGAGGGTCACATTGATGAAGAAATTAATCGGCGTACAAAACTTGCCTGGAGAGCTTTTGGAAGAAACAGCATAATTTTCAAGAGCAATATGGCATTGTGTCTTAAAAGAAAAGTGTTTGATCAATGCATCCTTCCAGTGGTTACATATGGTGCAGAGACGTGGACCTTAACTAAAAGAGACATACAAAAGCTGCAGACAACTCAAAGAATCATGGAGAGGTGCATACTTGGTGTAACCAGGAGAGATAAGAAGAGGAACTCTTGGATCCGAAAAATGACAAGAGTGGAAGACATCATGATCACAGTTAAATCCCTGAAATGGCAATGGGCTGGGCATACTGCCAGAAGGACAGATCATCGATGTACAGCCGAAATTTTAAATTGGATTCCAAGGAGCAGGAAAAGACCCAGAAGAAGACCACATGGGAGATGGGTGGATGAAATTCGAAAGTATGCAGGAGTGACATGGAGGAGACTGGCACAAGACAGACCGTTGTGAAAGAAACTTGGGGAGACCTTCGTCCAGCAGTGGATTGATAATGGTTGACAATGATGATGATGATGATTATATTTATTGTCAAGTCAAGTTCCCGCGTTCAGTTTGTTAAAGCGTTATGTTACTCAGTTTGCAGTTTCTGTCTAATTTCCTTGAAAAAGCCATCTGGTTGATGTGCGAAAGCTAGGAAACGCTTATGTGCCTATTTCCTACGCCACTAAATCGGATCACTAGTATAGCATTACTATTTCCTCCGTAAATTATTTTTTCGGCAGAGAAAATTGACGTCAAAAGTAACAGTTGCCTGTAGGGGGGGGGGGGAAGGAATCACTTTCTACGCCACTGAAATGCCGAATTTTCTAGTTGTCGAAAATGCTACACAGCCGGCTTCAATTTTGTAATTTTGTTCCCTCTGGAAAAACTGAAAGATTTTTCTTTATTTTTAATTAAAAGCAATTTCCATCAGAAGTTCTGGATTTTCTTTCAAAATTTCAAATTATTGGGTCATGCCTAGCGTCTAGACTACTACAGTGACAATGAGGTTGTAGCAGACACGTGACTTTAGCATGGCAACGAGCCTTAGTAACGTAAGTGAAGGACAACCAGTCTCTGTTGAAACGATGGCGTCCTACTTTGAAAGTTTAACTTCCGAGTACAAAATGCGGTATTTGGAAAAAATTTAAGAGATTGAAGGAAAATATCTGTATGTGCTGAATGCAAGTATCTTCGAAGGTGACGCGAAAAGTTTCCGAAAGTACAAATAGTAAATATTTACTATTACTTTGTTTTGTTCGAACCGCCTTTAATATACAAACGCTCGAGGCATATCAAAGTCTTGAAGCAAATAACATTTTATTATCGTGGGTATTCGTTTACATGATAATTTAGTGTGATCACTAATTAGTGAGTAATTAGGAACTCTTCAATAAAAAGTGTTTCTCTTAGTTCTTTTTTTTTTTTTTTTTTTTTTTTTTTGATTGGAGGTTTAACGACCACCGTGAGCAACTCAATGGGCTATAAGCAGTCGCCCGTCCCTAATTTAGGGGCACTGGTTCCAGGGAAGGGAGAGAGCCAGTGCCGTAAGACAAACACAACATCCATGCCTGACCGGGATTCGAACCCGGACCCCTTACGGACGAATGATCAGAGGCCAACGCATTAGACCACTGCGCCACCGGGGCGGCAACTCTCTTAGTTCTGGGAAACGTTTTCCAAGACTTAGAAAAATTTAGAGCAAAATCTGTTTTTCCACGCAAAATTGTGGTTAAAAAACCCCAATAATTTTGATTTGCGCCCTACGTTATTTATCCGTAAATAAATTTAGCAGCATAATCCCAGTCTGTAAACAGACCCAGACACCAAAAAAAAAAAAAAAAAAATTCATTTGGAAATAATTTTATACATTATTTACATTTTTCCACAACAGTGTACTTAAGCTCCAGTTAAAAATTCAGGTTACTAAAAATAAAATCAACGGTGGTTTGGGGAGGAAATATATACAACGAAATATTAAAGTAAAAAACAAAAATCTCCCAACACTGAGAGCCAAATAATCTTAAAAGTGAAAATACTAAGTGAAAAGCCGAAAATTCGCAAAAAAGTGAGTCAAGCTCTCCTAAAAAATCCAGAACAGCCGAAGAGATTTGATTCTGACTAACAAATTAACTTTCAGCTCTATAGAAAGTTTCAACACCTCTTTGATCAGCATAGAACCTTCTGAATAGAAATCCCTGAAGGTGAAAAACCCAAGCGCACAGAGGTGCAGATTGGATACCGAAGCGTTGATTTAGGATTTGTTTTGAGTAAGAGACAAACTCTGAAGGGTGTTCTATCAGAAAATAGTCAGTAGTAAGAAAACCTACGCAAAACAAAAGCCAAAACCTTTTAAATTCAACTTGAAAACTTCGAATCAACAAGTTAAACGACTGGCCCAATATGTACAAGCGCTGCACGCCAACAGCATTGGAACAAGTGTTAGATAGGTTCCCAGCCTTACCAGAAATCACTTACTTATAGATAACACTAACCTTTAAAATATTTTTTACCTTTGAAGAGTCTAACTCTTCAATATTTTTGTTAACATTGATCGCTAATGATCGCATTTTACACAATAACTGCAGGACAGCCAGCTGTGTTTGTCCTTCAGGAACTTGCAAGGACTGTTGCCACTTAACTGAAACTTCTCGATGACGTCACGTGCTACATCCTCATTTACTTCTTTAAGACATCTAGCTTCTGTACCTCAGAAAATGAATGATTTAAAGTCAAAGTACTTTTACAAAAATTGCACCTTTGTTGATCAGGAATGAGAAATTAAATCTTTTGTACCTGTCTTTGTAAGTAATGTCGGCGTGAAAGAACAGAGAAAACTTCTAATTTTAAACGATTGAATGGAAGAATTTAACTTATTCTGAAAAGTTCAATGCCGCGTTCAATTTGTTTCGGTTTTCAAGCAGCCGAGTTGTCTGAGGCGCAGGTTTGCAGTTACTCATCTGAGTTCAGCCAAAGCCGTCTAGAAAACACAAAGCCATGACATCAGGGAGATGAGTTTCCTCTTTTATTGACGTCACGCAGAAATCAAGGTTACCGATTGGTTTCCAACGCTATCGTGTGTGACGTCACACATTAAAGCGTCGTATCATCCAGCGCAACATGAGAGTGACTTCACAAACGGAGGGAACTCATCTCCCTAATACCGTGTCCTTGGCTTTTCTAGACGATCTTGGCTCAGCTCGGGTTGAAATCCTAAATGACGCATGTACGTTGTTTTTTTACTTCCAGCGCAGGCTTTGCCGAGAGGACTTCCGAATATGAGCGCTTTAAGTAGTTCCAAGTAACACTCCGCTCTATTGCCGCCCCGGTGGCTCAGTGGTCTAAGCGATGGCCTCTGATCATTCGTCCGAACGGGGTCCGGGTTCGAATCCCTGTGAGGCATGGATGTTGTGTTTGTCTTACGGCACTGGCTCTCTCTCCCTTCCCTGGAACCAGTGACCCTAAATTAGTGACGGGCGACTGCTTATAGCCCATTGAGTTGCTCACAGTGGTCGTTAAACCTCCAATTAAAAAAAAAAAAACTCCGCTCTATTTACAAAAGCCTGTGCACGTCAACCATTACGGGGAAAGAAAGTAGCTCCGCAGCTAAAGAAAGACAGGAAAAAAAATAGGGCACAGAAATATTGCAATTTAAGGTGGTTCCGCCTAAAATCTCTACCTTATGTTTCCAATGGTAAAACTTCTTTACATATTTTCTTCGCAATTAATGTGGCTATTCTTCCACAGACGGGCGCACGGTTCATTTCTTACAACTAAGACAGCGGAACGCTAACACAGCTCGGCGAGCATGCATCAGAAGCATCGAAGACCGGAAGCTTCAAGAAGCTACTGTTTTCGATCTGAACCTGTTGTTGTTTACATTCGAATGCAAACATTATGAGGTGGCAAAGTGGTTATCTTTGAATTCTGTGCTATTTTTATTTTTTTTTTTTCATCATGATGACTGACGTTGCTTTCAATAAAATAAAGAAAATATTTCATGGACTACATGAAAAAAATAACTGAGATACTGAAAAAGAAATTAAAAAAAAAAAGAATGAACTTCCCACTACAAACGTTCGGATGCTAATAAAAATATTTACTTTCGTATTTACAAGTAGTATTTTAATTCGTATTTACAAATATATAGAAAAAGACAATTTTAAAAAAAGCATTGACGTTCATTGCCATTCGTGATTTTTTATTATTTGAAGCATTTCTTCGATGTCTGTGCTCCTGGCACTACATTCTCTTCAGAATATGAATTCCATCAATCGATCACCTATATTGTCCTTATGTACACCTTGTTTCATTATGCTACTTTTTAGATGACTCCAAAAACATGCTGTTTGCATTTAAATGTGAACAACAATAGATCCGTGGCTACATCGAAAACAGTAGCTTAATGCTTCCGCTAATTGCTCCCGGAGCTGTGCTAGCGTTTCGCTGTCTTAGCTGTGAGAAATGTCCCGTGTGACCGTCTGCGGAAGAATAGCCATTAATGTATTCCCAAGGATGAAAATAAGCACATTGATAAAAGAAACTTTAAGTTACAGCATGGGATACTTAATACTTGCTAAAACATAACCATAAGTACTAAGTAAGCAATCCGACATTAGTTTGTCTACTGACGTCATCAATGTATAGGTCGCGCCATCTATTAATAGGTCTAACATCACTCAAAGAAAAATGATTGATTTTTAATACACTATAATCATGATTATGTTTTAGCAAGTATTAAGTATAACTTAAAGTTGGTTTTATCAATGTGCAAATTTTCATCCTCGAGAATACATTAATTGCGAAGAAAATATGTAAAGAAGTTTTACCATTGGAAACATAAGGCAGAGATTTTAGGTGGAAACACCTTAAAGCGGCATATTTTTCTAATAGAATATGTTTAAAGTATGAAATACGAGATGACAAATCAATACATAAGGCACTTAAAAGACGAAGTGATGACATTTTTTGAACAGACGATTAATTATATGTTCCTGAATGGTTAATTATTCTACCAAGCTGTATATTTTAAAGGAAATAAATTTCAATTAGTATGTGTATAAATTTCAATTAGTATGAAACTACCAAGTTGTATATTTTAAAGGAAATAAATTTCAATTAGTATGTATTTATATATATATACATACATACTAATTGAAATTTATATATATATATATATATATATATATATATATATATACTGCAGAGCAAAGCTGAAAACAAAGGAAAAACTTTGACTTTAAAACTAAAGTTGCAAAATAACCTGAAGATCAAAACGCGCAACGCAGCAGTTATGAAAATTCAGAATTCACATTCTATTAAGAAGAAACCTAAGCAAAAATATTTTTGACTCATACCAAGTACAACATAGAAAAAGTTATGTATCTACCGGTGTGAGTAAAAAGAGAAAAATAAAAATAAAATAAAACAACTGAATGTGGAAAGTGTCGAGAATACTGAGCCTTGGCTTTATCAAGGACCAGCAAAAACTCTGCATTTTCTCACTTCCACAAAGACCTAGTTGGAAATGGGTTTCTGCAAAGCCATAGATGCAAGTAATTAGCCCACCAAAATTTTTAAAAAAATATATATATATAAGTCATGCCCTCCGCAGAGTTGTATGACCTAGCTCTAGTTTACAATTTAGCTTGCATCCATAAATTTTCTGGCCCGACCCATGCTCTTCATCTGTTACGATTAAACAGAAAGAAGAAGATTAAAGAAAACTCAAGTTGTGAGAGTGACATAATAATTAGAAATAATGTTCAGCAATAACGAAATGCCAAGTTCGCCTGAGAGAGAATTTAAACCTGAATAGCAATGCTAAAGTTTTCCAAATTCTTACATTGCAATTAAAAAAGGAAATATTAATTATTTAAAACTCAGTCAGATTCTTGAAAGAAAACTTGATTCTAAAACCCCCTACTCCACAACATCTGACAACACAAAAACGAGAATAAATTAAAGACAATAATTAACTAAAGAAATGCTTTGTGAAGTTTATATGACATAAACAATTAGTTGCAATATGTACAAAGTATTTCAGCTACTTTCGAATTTCATCCATCCATCTCCCATGGGGTCCTCTTCTGTGGGGGAGAACGGACCGTCTCCAAATAAGCGCTAAGAAAAGGGGAGATGATTCAAACTCACCATATTCTGGGTCTTTTCCTGTCCGTCGGAATCCAGTCTAAAATGTCGGTTGTCCAACGGTGGTCCGTTCTTCGGGAAACATGTCCAGCCTATTGTCATTTCAGGGATTTTACTCTGGTCATGATGTCGTCCACTCCTGTCATTTTCCTTATTCAGAAGTTCCTCTTCTTATCTTTCCTGGTTACACCAAGCATGCATCCTCCATGCTGCTTTGAGTTGTCTGCAGTCTTTGTATGTCTTTTTTAGTTAAGGTACATGTCTCTGCTCTATACGTAAGCGTTTAATCAATGCAGGATGCATTGATTAAACACTTTTCTTTTGAGACATAATGGCATACTGCTCTTAAAAATTGTACTGTTTCTTCCAAAAACTCTCCATCCAAATTTTATACGCCGATTAATTTCTTCATCAATGTGACCCTCACTTGATATCTGCTGCCCAAGGTAAATGTACGAATCGGTTGTCTCAAGCTTTTCTCCATCAATCGATAAATCTTCGTTTCTTGTAAAAGCATTGTACAACACTTTTGTCTTCCGAAAGTTCATTTTTAATCCCACTGCTTTACTCTTGTCAGCAAGTTCTTGGATCATACTCTGCAGCACTTTAACTGTCCATCATTAGTTAATTTATAGAATACCTAGTTATTTCATAGAATAACTAGTTAAAGTGTGGAATTAATAATTTATTACACGCTTTAACTAACTTGATCAGTTATTTCATGAAATAACTAGGTATTCTATGAAATTACTGAATTATACACTTTAACGGTATCATATGCATCTAGATACACAGCGAGATGGAGAAAATGTAGCGTCACCACCCAACTACCACTGTTAAGATGGATAGAATGCGGTCAGTATGGCAATTCTTAAAATTATTAATTAAATCTCAGGCGCGTGTTGAGTGAGGCACGCCATAGAAGCTCACACCAACGTAAAAAGTATTAAACAAACAAGCAGTCCTTTACGACTTATTTAGTCAAAAAATAACTTCATGAATTTAGTCGCATCCTTTGGAAGATGGCCACTTCTGCCCTTTGTGGCCTCAAAAAAAATAATTCTGAGGTTTTGAAGTAATGAGTTGTCGCCGAAGCCCACCGTTCGCAGACAGTTAATGGAAAAAGTGTGCCAGAAAGGGAATTACTGCCCGCAAATTACACACTTGAAGAGCTAAGAGTGGGGATCAGAAGTATCTTGTATTCTTGTGCTTTCCCCATTGTGAATAGCCCAGTGAAACAGCGCAAAAAGAAAGAATTAAGTGTGAGAAGAGCGTTTCTGGGACTCGTAACCTAAGGGGTCTATCACATCCATTGTCCAATAAAAGTATACATTCATAGCATAGAATGTAAGCAACTCGGAAGAACTACGGCAAAGAAGAAATGTTTAAAAGAATGTGTAAGGTTACCTTAGATTGAACATTAAGCAAAATTACGAGCAGTAACTTTAATCCTCATGCACGAAAGAGTGAACAGCTCTCCAACACCTGAAAACGGAGGTAATTCTCCTTGCACTGGAAGTTCTTCAAACAGCAGATTAGCAACAAGAAGGTTTTCTCCGCCAGTTCCATTCATCCTACTGCTGCAGGTGTGATATAAAGAACAGTGTGTTCGTATGCGTTCGTTTTACCGCTGCATTGAAAGTGTTTCGGTAGTGACCTAGAGCAAAGTAAGCGTAAATAAATGTGCGTGCGTGCGCGTGCGCCCCTGCTCGTGTCTGTGTGTGTGTGTGTGTGCGTATGGGGGGGGGGGGTTAAGGTAATTGGCGTTGGATTACGACAGAACTCCAAACCAGTAAATGGATATCTATTTGTTTAATATATGCCTGCCATCTCAGACTGTATTTATGGAACTATTCTTTCAATCAGCGATAGAATTAATTTTTGTCGAAGAAACACACGAAAGGTTAGATTTTACTTACAGTAATCACCATTGGAAAGCAGGTTAATTAAAATTATGATGCGGGTCTCCGCGACTAAGGGGCTTTCATTTGTTTCTCTTCGTCATTATACTTACTGTAGATATTAGAGTAGGAATAAATATGCATGTATATAATGCCAGAAATCTTCACACCTCATTGTCTTAGAGGCAAGTAAATTTATTTAGGTCAGGAGCATGTCCTGCTGTTATAGCCTTCGGCGAGTACACCTCGCTGTTTTATTTGAGACAAAATTTGTTTCTTGCGCTCTGGGGAGCTCAGATGCACTACCGTTGGTGCCCATAACTTAGGAAAATGCCCCCGGGAAAATAGCAACAGTCTAGTTGTGAGCGAACATGTTATTTAGATGAAACCGCAGGCAAATTATAAAGAAAATACTTTACAGTAGAGATGTACATTGAAGAAAGCACATTGTGAAATTACAGCAGGAAACCTGAACGCAGGTACTTTTACTAAGATGTTAAATCATCATCTTTGTCAACCACCCAGCAAAAACACAAGTGCTGGTGGCATATTTTCATACTTTATTTTGGTCTGATCACAATTTTTTTGTTGTTGTACTTTTCTGTTTCTTACCATCAGACGCACTTACTTGTTTTTCTTGCTGCCACCAGCCTAGATTAGGGTAAGGTCTAGACGCCTTAAGGAGATCACTTTATTCGAGACAGAGGCGTGGTTGAAGACTTCCAAGCTGGTGTAGAAATGAGCCGAAGATATTTAACAAATAAAAAATAAATTTATTATCCACCACTCGGATAGGATTAAGGTTGGTTGTACACCTCGCATGCAGAAGAATTTTAGGTGACAATAGAGCTTGAGCTGAGCATACCAAAATTATGGTGCTTCCTTGTTAGCACCGTTCAGTTCCTCTTGGGTACATAAGTTTTATTCATTCATAGTATTATGCAGCACCGTTGACACAAGATATGAGATTACCAGATCTCAGATATAATGGATCTAGACCTCGGCCTGATCCCTTGGAACAAATATACATAGTTACTAACCGCTTTGACAAGGGCTTGGACAGAATTGTAGGTTTCCGCCGCAAACCATGCTTAACGGAGAGGTCACTGTAGAAGTAGGAATTTTTTTTATTAATTCCAGAGGATGTGTGGAAGAAGCATCACACATTATTCTCGAACTTCATGGCCAGGAGATTCCTTTGACGCTCAGGCGCGAATATAAAAATAAATCTTTTTTCGCTGGTGTTGGATTTCAAACTCATGTCTTTTCGCTCCGGTTACAGTTGCTCTCCCGACTCAACAACCCCGACCTTGACTTATTGCTGCAACTTGCCGTTTTGAATCTTACGTCACCTGAGTGGTACGTCTCAAAAAAGGCGGTGCATGTTAAAGTATGGAAGAATGATAGATTTTATAGTTTTATACCGAACCAAGGACTACTTTTGTGGTGAGAGAGTTGGTTCCACAAGTTTCAGCTGTCAGATTGTAGCAATTAAGTAAATGATTTATAGCATCCTTTCTTTTTGCAGGTTATGTCAGGTTTAGTGTGACATGCGAAAAAAAGAGGCAAGGTAGTGCGTATGCTAAGACTATATTAAACAAATATTCGTTATCGAAGTTTGTGCTACTGTAGCAACTGGCGTTTTTTGAACATTGCTGTATATATCCCGGTTTCAAATGAGTCTTCAAATAACACACCAGCAAATTTCAAACATATTCCATGAACAATGATTCGCAGACGTGACTGGTCATGCAACACCATCGACTGTGTAGTAGTCATTCCTCTGAAACCGGGCGCCAGATATTTTGCCGATGAAGTGAAACTGTGGAACTTATCAATGAAGCCGTATGTTAGTGTAGGAAAATTAGACTTGAATCGGGAACTAATTCGGATCAAAATGAGTTTTGGCAAAAATGTTCTACTAGTGGACCTCATTAACATACAAAAAGTCCGAGGTGATATGAGTTGTGCTACGGCCGCCATTTTGGAAAAATGGCATAATCTGCTGTCTTGCTGCTGTGTTAGAATTATTTCAAGGCATACTCTGCTTGCTGTTCGAAATTATCGTTATCGAAGTTTGTGTTATAACGTACTCACTAAGCACCTTTCTAGGGTGTGTTTTCTAAAATTACAACTCGTTTAATATTTATTTATATCTAGTAAAACTGTCTTCTGGTCAGTACTGTTCTGGTCTAGGTTATCAATGTTGGTCTTCATGGCTATGCTCGCAAGGGCTGTTTCTATTGCCTTAAAATCTGGTAACACTCACGCAGTGGGGCACAAAACTTGATACAATGTCGATAAAAAAAAACTCACAAAACTCGATACAATCTTTTCTAAAAAATGCAATCACAAAACTCGATACAATCTTTTTCTAAATAGGTCAAAACGATACAATCTAAAAAGGTCAAAACGACACAATCTAAAAGGTCAAAACGATACAATCACAAAACTGGATACAATCTTTTTCTAAAAAGGTCAAGACGATACAATCTAAAAAGGTCAAAACGATACAAGCCGCCCCCGGTGGCGCAGTGGTCTAAGGCGCTGGCCTCTGATAATTCGTCCGTAAGGGGTCCGGGTTCGAATCCCGGCCAGGCATGGATGTTGTGTTTGTCTTACGGCACTGGTTCTCTCCCTTTCCTGGAACCAGTGACCCTAAATTAGGGACGGGCGACTGCTTATAGCCCATTGAGTTGCTCATGGTGGTCGTTAAACCTTCAATCAAAAAACAAAACAAAAACGATACAATCACAAAGCTCGATACAACTTTTTCTAAAAAGATCAAAACGATACAATCACAAAGCTCGATACAATTTTTTGTAAAAAGGTAAAAACTATACAATCACAAAACTCAATACAATCTTTTTCTAAAAACCGCAAGTGGCGCCTGTGAAAATTCTGCTGAAGCGCATTTTGAAAGTAAAGCGGAGTTTTCCGCTTTTATTTCTGAATGTTTTGTGCGATTCGTGCTCGCCAACTTCACATTAATCGGCTGACGGTTTTTTTGTTTTTTTACTAATTTGTTGTTACTGAACTGATGCGTCTTTACTAATCTTAGTAAGGAGAAACATACGCGTTCACTAATTTCACACCAGATTTTTACAAGTCTGCTTTGAATGAAGCTATACATAGGACGTTTGCTTAAATTATATTTTGCTTTTTACTGTAACGGGAAATATTTTTTAAGTGAAAATAATAGTCGTTTTCTTACGGTGACTCATGTACAGTGAAAATCAACCTGAAAAGACGAAAGTATTAAAAATCAGCAATGAAATAGCCGGAGGAATTGCAGTCTAAAGGA
Source organism: Macrothele yani (assembly GCA_039090855.1). NCBI lineage: Eukaryota > Metazoa > Arthropoda > Arachnida > Araneae > Macrothelidae > Macrothele > Macrothele yani. The sequence continues at coordinate 67,885,011 of CM077009.1, read as the reverse complement.
GCAGAATCTTTAAATTGAAAGACAAGAATCACCTTTCTTCACGTATCTTAATTGAACTTTGATGTCGAAATAAAATACATAAAATAAATAATAAAAATCATGTTTATATTCTTTGGGCATGGAGTATTTTCTTTTTTCTGTATGCACATTTAAGTATTAACTATTATTATAACACAGATAGAGTAATTTTAAAGAAAATGCGTGCTTTGGAAAATCCCAAAAGTTCTTCACGATTAACCGTAACCCTGATATTTTACCTTCTTGCATGCCAGACTTTTTCTGTCTTACATAGAGAGTGTACTCCTATCTGCTCATATTAAATTACCTTATGTGCAGTTAGTAAAGAAGAAATCTGTGCACAATCCACACTTGTAACACATCGATGAATTTGTCTTTGTGCTTAAATGTAAGACAAACAGCAGTGGTTTTAATTCACGGGCTTCGGCGATGTAGGCTGGAATATACGCAGCAGAAAATAACGAGTAACAAGAAATATGACGGAATAATAAATGCGACGACTTTGACAAAAGCATCAAGCCAGTGGTCTAAGCGATGGCTTCTGATCCTTCGCCCGAGATAGGTCCGGGTTTGAATCCCGGTGAGGCATGGATGTTGTGTTTGTCTTACGCCTCTGGCTCTCTCCCTTCCCTGGAGTCAGTGGCCATAAATTAGGGACGGGCCACTACTTGTAGCCCATTGAGTTGCTCACGGTGGTCGTTAAAGCTCCAATCCCAAAAAAAAAAAAAAAAAAAAAAAAAACATCAAACTGAAGGTGTTCCAGATTTTATCGTTTTGAACTACGCAATAATTGGATTATCACAAAAATAAGGATATTACGAAAATCTACCCCGGTAATTGCATGGAAAATTGTTTTCAACCTAAGAGCATCTAATGAAAAAAAATTTCAAAGAAGGAACTTTTGCACACAAATGCACTTGTTACTCAACTACATCTGGCGCGAACAAATGCATATGTGTCCTTTTGATCTCATTCAGAACCATCCAGTGTTTAAAGAAATTTTCTCATCCGACCTGCTGAAGTTGAGGTATTGTCAAATAAAAAGCTGGACAATTTTACACCAGAAAATTTAATAAATGCACGGAAAATTGTGGTCATGTATGTAGAAGTAAAATGCAAAAGAATTTTTCAAATTGAGTTTTTGCAAAGCAAATATATTTCCGAACAGAAATACACGTTGAAGGCCTTAGCGGTAAAACTGTGCATTTTTAGAATAAGATAATATGTGCATTATATTGAGCATGGTTTGTAATATTTTAGTTGAATATTTGAAAAACGTATAAGCAACAATGGTAAGCTCAGATGGGATGGGCTGCATCCATGTTTTGTAGATATCACTTCTTATGCTAAATTATTGTGAACCTTCCGTTGTTTTTTAATAATTACTAAAATATGTATTACTAACTAAATATACGTTGCTGACCAGTGAATGAATCATGGAGAGATGCATATTTGATGTAACCAGAAAAGGTACGAAGAGTAACTCGTGGATTAAGAAAATGGCAAGAGTGGAAGACGTCATGATCAAAGTAAAATCCGTGAAATAGCAATGTGCTGGACAGATTGCTAGAAGAAAGGACCAGCGATGGACAACTGAAATATTAAACTCAAACCCGAGAAAACAGTGTTTTATATTTCAATATTACAGCTTATTAGGGATACCTTGTAAATACTGCGTTCGAGAAAAATGTTTTTAACTAAGTACTGCCTCAACACTAACGCTACAGTAATTCGTAGACTTGTGTTGAAAATGTGTTTAAACACGAACTGATGATGGTGATATATCGTTAATTTTAAAATTTAGGTACCTTGATAATTCTTCCCCTGCTAAAGGGCCGCAAAAACTGCTTTCAGGGCAGTTTATGAGTCGTCAGTCCGCCACTGATGGATGAACGTGTTTTAGGACCAGCATGCACCATTCACAACACCCTTCAGTCAGTCAGTTGTTTGTAAGTGAAACAAGTAGCAAAAGTGCGTTGATTCTCCCGACCTGTTTTGCTATGTGTGTGCTGAGTTTACACCGAGAGAAAAAGGAGGCCATTCACACGAGTGATAAAACAAGCCTATGAATTTTTTTTCGGATGCAAGCTTGGTGACCAAGACAAAAGGTTTGCACCACATTCGTGTGTAAATTGTATTGTGAATCTCAGAGCATGGTTGAAAGGACAAGAGCGTCATATGCCATTTGCCATACCTGCTGTTTGAAGGGAACAGAAAGATCACACGACAGATTGTTATTTTTGTTTAAAAAAAGTGGCCGGATTTTCTTCAAAAAACAAACGCTCTATTTTTTATCCTAATGTCCCTTCAGTCATGAGACCGGTGCTGCATTCAGATAAGGAAATGCCAGTGCCACAACCTACGGTACTCGCTGATGTACACATTGAAAGTAGTGATGAAGAGGAAATGGCTGTATGTGAGCAAGAAAAGAAGTTAACAGTGCGTGCTACTCAAATCGTCATGTGATCCCACAAGGACAACTTAAGGCTGTCTTTGACTAAGTGTAAAAGAAATTCTATTCTACATCTACAATGTAAATTCTTTTGTACACATTTTCTCGAAGACTATTATATTTTAGTGTTTGAAATTCTGAGCACAAATAAAAATGACCTATGGCTAATATGTGCGACAGTTATTATTCCGAAAAAATTGTTAGATTTTATTTTTAAATTCAATTTATCTGACTCTAAAGTATTTCAATTTGGGCGCTAGATGGCGCGATAAGTTAGCTTAGCAGTGTTTCTGTCTGGAAGAAACGAAATCTCTCATTTCTGTCTGTTTTTTTTTTATTTATCTAAGCCAAATAGAAACAATGAATGGGGCCCAAAAGTGAGACTGGAATCTTGTGTCCCATAAATCATCTTAAATCCTACTGTACGTTCACTTTTGAAGAGAAAATGTGTACATTAGCAGAGAACCCATAAATTTGAGCTGTAGAAACTCCGTTTACCTACGAAGCTCCACCCCAAACAACGTTATTGGGTAAAACGTAACAGTGCGTATTTTGTCTAGCCAACGAGAGACCGCTTCCATTCTGCAGTGATTCGGTGACGCCAATTTCTGCGACAGGCCCTCAAGACGTAAAAAGCCACGCCCAAGGAGTGATTTTTGCGCCATCTATCGCAGAAGATGAACCCTAACACTGATTCAAAGACAGCCTTAATGGCCTGGTAAGAGATCTTAATCTATCAAAGGCGCAGTCCGAACTATTTGCGTCTCGACTCCAGGGATGGCATTTTTTTGCTTCAGGAACGAAGGTGACATACTTTAGGTGTCGTTACCGTGAGTGCATGCCTTTTTCCAGTGAAAGTTGTGTACTATGTTATTGAAATAACATTGATGGGTTGTTTGAAGCTCTTGGTATCGTGCATAAACCTGAGGAATGGAGATTGTTTGTGGAATCCTCCAAAACCAGCTTGAAATGCATCTTGTTACGCAATACAGCGGGTGAGTCGAAAGTTTTGCAATATCTCCATAAACGCATGTGCTGCTGCGGGTATGTCACGTGTTTAAACTAGTTCAAGTCGCGCACTGCAGTCAGTCGAAAGGGATATAAAGTGGTAGTCGTTGCTGTGAACAGCATTGTATGTCGTCGTTTTGTTAATGATTCGGACGCCTAAATCATAGACAGAACTACAACAGCCAAAACCGGTTAATTAGGGAGCTTTTGCTTTACAAGTTTGAACTCAGTCACAATGCTGCTCAAGCAATTAGAAATATTTGTCTTGCGAAAGGGGAAGGTTCCGTGGACCACAGTACCGCAACCAGATGGGCCAAGAAATTTCACTCAGGTGACAGAGACCTCGGCGATCAGTCAAGGTCAGGTAGTCCGCGAAACGTAGATTCGGAGGCCGTGTGCCAGACTGTAGAGGCAAATCCGACAACCAACACTCGGAGATTATCAGGCGAGCTGCGTATATCACAGACCACCATGGTTCGTCACCTTCAGGACCTCGGCAAGGTCTACAGGAGCTGCCGTATTGTCCCTCACGAACTGACGCCAGATAAAGCAAACCACCGGGTGGAAGTGTGCACGTAACTCCTAGAAAACCCGCGCTATGTACGTTTCATTAAGAGAATTGTTACGTGTGATGAAAAGTGGATCTATTTTCGTAATCCTAACACACAACGGCAGTGCTCGAACCCCGCCAGCATCCTGAACGTGTTACCAAACGTGGACGCTTCCAGTATAAGGTGATGCTCTGCGTCTGGTGAAATTTCGAGGGGATTATCCATTACGAATTTGTTCCAGACGGTCGGATGATCAACGCTAACCTCTACTCTGAACAGCTGGAGCGCATGTAGGCCGTTTTGGAGCAGAAGTACCCGACACTGGTGAACAGAAAGCGCTCTCTCCTACAGCAGGACAGCGCTTTACCTCATATCGCCCGAACGACTCGGGCAAAGCTCCAGCAACTTGAGGGCATCGATCTGATGCCACACGCAGCCTATAGTCCGGACTTTGCCCCTTTGGATTGTTACTTGTTCCGGTCCATGGCCCACTTTCTTCGCAAGTGGCACTTCAACAGCCAGGAGGAGGTGGCAGCTGGAGTAAAGAAGTTCTTCACCTCGAAGGACAAGAACTGATACCGCTGCGGAATCGAAGAACTGGCAGACAGATGGCTAAAGACGGTGCAACACGATGGCCTATGTACTTTGATAGCTAGTCAGCTTTCGTCGTAGCGGCACGTATGAAGACATAAAGTGATATAAATATTGCAAAACGTTCGACTTACCCTTCGTCACTGTGGCACATTCACCTACTATGCAGGAAACATACAACAATATGAAATTTCCATTCGAAAAATCAACTACGAACCTTACCAGTGGAACATCTGTGCTGATTTAAAAGTTGCTTGGTTTGCAGGGTGGATACACAAAATACTGCTGTTTCCTCTGCCCATGGGATAGCAGGGCAAAAGGGAATCACTATGTGGTGAAACAGTGGCCACCTCGTAAAAATCGAAAAGTAAGAACGGAGTTTTCCTGTTAATATACGAAAGGAATTGCAGCAAAGTTTCTGAAATTTTAGAAATTTTTCGTTAACAGACCATAAAAACGACAATTTACCGTCAAGGTAAGAAAGGAATTGAGGAAAATGTTCTAAATATTCAGAATTTTTCTAGAGTACAAAAAATCCGTGAAATTCAGGTTTCTTTTCGTCATTTCACGGATAAGCTTGTATCGGAAATATGTTTCGTTAATTCACGAAAGTGAGTCGTGAATTTCAGAAAACGTTTTGCAGCGTACGAAGAAAATTTCGCAGCGAAAGGGTCAGTGTTATTTTGTCACCTCCTACATATTGTGTGTATGTTTCAGAAGAGAGAGACACAGAGAGAGAGAGATAGAGAGAGAGAGAGAAAGAAGAATGTGAGAGAGAGAGATAGAGAGAGAGAGAGAAAGAAGAATGTGAGAGAGAGAGAGAAAGTACTCTTGTATTCTGAGCAATTTCTTTGTAAAAGAAATATTGTGAAGTTATACAGGCATTTTTTTAAACAATAGAAACACGAACTGCGACTGCAGTACAAACCATGCACTGTATGCAAATCAAAGGCACGACGTCAGAGCCATCGTTTGAATAAGTACCGGGTGATCCAAATGTCTTGCACACTTTGAAAACGTAATTACTCACGGAGTTTTGAGAGTAGGGCAACGCGGTTTGCGCAGAAATGACCAGAATGACATCGGGTTTTTTATGAAATCACATAAATTTTTGCTCATTTTACTTACATTTTTCATCGCCAGATGGCGCCATAGGCGAACAGGTCTGAAACAGTGGGTATAAAAACAGCAGCTGGGAAGCAACCACAAGTCACAGCGGTCCGTGTCAGTTTGCTGTCATTACCGGACAAAGCGCTCTTGGTGAAATTGTTCTATAGCAATGCTGAATGTGCGAGTGCTGCGTTGAGAGCCTACCGGTCACTGAAAGGTGATCGCAGTGGGAAAGGGCTGATGGAAAGCGTTGCGCTTCGGCGAATGGTGAAAAAATTCGAGGAAACGAGATCTTTGGCAGCACGCCTACGAAGCGGTAGACCACGAACACGTGCTGCAGCAGCAGAGACGATTACGCAGGAAATGGATGTGATTGAAATGTCATCCGCACATGGGGACTCCAGTGCTCGCCATGTTTCTCGGCAAACAGGCATTCCATACGGGACTGTATGGCGAATACTACGACGGATTCTGCACAGATACCCGTACAAACTGCAACGGCATCACGAACTGCAAGCTGGCGATTACGTGCAGCGTCAGGAGTTCGCAACGCAGTTTTTCGACAAATGGATGTCGACGAGAACTGGCTGATGAGCGTTTTATGGACTGATGAGGCACGCTTTTCCCTAATCGGAGCGGTAAACACGCACAACTTCCGCATCTGGGCCACGGAACATCCCCGAGCAGTCATTGAAGCGCCACTTCATCAGCCGAAAGTGACACTGTGGTGTTGATTCGCGGCTTCCTTTATTATCGGTCTTTTTTTAAGTGGTCCACGGCACCTCTTTCGAAACCGTTTTAGTGACAGGTGCACATTATACGAACATGTTACGAACGTACGTTACCCCTAGCTTGCAAGAGCGGGATGCAGTGAATCTGTGCACATTTATGCAGGATGAAGCACCACCCCACATTGCACGTTCCGTTAAGCAACTGCTGCAAGAGACGTTTGGCGCAAATCGTGTGTTGAGCAGACACTTTCCGAAGGCCTGACCACCTCGGTCACCATACCTGACACCCTGCGATTTCTGGCTCTGGGGTTACCTAAAATCACAAGTGTACAGATGTCGCCCCACTTCATTGGCCATACTGAAAGATTCCATTCGACACCATGTGGCAGCTATACCACCGGACATGCTCTTCAATGCCGTCCATGGTGTTTTCTTTCGTCTGCAGGCAGTGCTGGAACAGGAAATCACATTGAAAAACCTGGTACAATGAGGTGTCTATTTTTCTCGACACTTCCAACCTGTAGTTGCTGCGCCATCTGGCGATGAAAAATGTAAGTAAAATGTGTAAAAATGTATGTGATTTCATAAAAAACCCGATGCCATTCTGATCATTTCTACACAAATCGCGTTGCCTTACTCTCAAAACTCCGCGAGTTATTACGTTTTCGAAATGTGCAAGACTTTTCGATCACCCGGTATATGTGCGACTTATGCAGGGATGCTGTATAGTGTTGGATATCACGTAACAGAGCTCTTCTTCAGTAATTGTCAACAATATCCGATCTGAGTGACTTCAAAAAAGGAATACCCAGCAAAAACACAAGTGCTGGGAAACTGCTGGCCAGCAGCTGGCAGTGATGGGTCACTGCTGGCTGAAATCTGCCGCTCACGGCCCGGTAGTGGTTCGTTGGTGGCAACGCTATCAGTTGGCGAGCCATTGATGGCCCTTCGGCATCGCCGTGAATTGTGGGCCTCCAAGCAAGTGCCACTAGTGACCCGTTGCTGGCAACCAATGCAACCCCAACAGCAAGTGGAAGCAACGGGTGCGCAGAAGCAATACTTGCTGTGTCTCTCATGGTACCAGTTAGTTGAAGACGACGCTATCGCCATCGTGTTATTTTAGTGGATGTTAAGAAAAAAATCCATATGTAGAGAGGCGAATTAATTCCCTAATGAAATTCTACGTCGACGAAGATATCAGATTAAGCCGTGAAATACTAGATTACAGCCATGAAATACACCCACTCCATTCCCATGAATAACAATTCATGAAATGGAGTGGATGAATAACAAGAAAAATTTTTAAGCCACTTGAAACAAATGTCCTGGAAAACAATTAAAACAATGTTTGTTGGGAAAAAAAAAAGAATTATACGCGTACAAAATTTATTAATTAATTGAAAGAAAACAAAGCAACGCTATGTGGTGTACTCATCCATGGGTTGAATACACAAGATTGGGAGGAAGTCGCTACTAAAAATAATGAGAAGTAAAATAAAATATCTTTCCTCATTAAAACAAATGTAGCTTCGGACAACGGAAAGGAAAGACACAACGTTAAAAATGTAACAGAATGTGACATGAACCCGGGTAAATATATATTTATTCAACAATCTCTTTTCAAGACGACAAGGAGAGTACAAAACTTTGGAAAGCGACTCTAAGTATGTTCACTCCTTGAAAATGAGTGAAGTTCCCTTAAGGTAAAAAAAAACTTTCGTCACGTTGAAAAAATAAATTTATGAATTATATGAAACTGACTTTTATGAAAAATACCTCGCAATATTGTAAAATGAAAGAGGGAACCATTCGGTTACACATTATGTACAAAACAGACAGTTCAAGCATGCGCTCGAGCGTGGCAAATTAGTCCGGTCGGTAAAGAACTCAGCTACCACGCGAATGGCACTCGTTCAAATCCACTCAGATGCAAGCAGGCGATTTTCCGGTCTGTTGAGAAAATTTCCACAGCGCAGTGCGGTAATTCACAAGTTTCGTAAAGGTAGAAAAAAATTATAGCTTTGGGAAACTGCGGTTATCCTTGATTTTTTTTTATTATTAATATGGTTACTACTGGGAAATTGGCGCACAAGATTCGGCAAGCCACCAGTTACGTCACGTGGTTGCTGGTTGTCACTACCGGCAAACTAGCGGACCACATTAGGCAAGCCATCATTTCTGGCACGTGCTTGCAGGGCCACTGAAGGGCCACTTGCGGCAGCTATTGCCTCTGATGGACAACTGATGGCTCTGTTGTGGCACATGACCACTGATGGGGTGCCAGCTGTTGGCCTGAAATGCTGGCCCTTCCGTTGGCCGCCCGGACATTTTATTGACGGTTCGGCAGCGGCAACATAGTGCTGGGCCATTGCTGGCAGTGCTGGCACAGCAAGACTGTTTTTGCTGGGTAATCATTAATCGCGTCTTGCAGGAGCTTTAGTAACTGGAACGGCAGAACAGAGGTCTGCACGGGCCATGCCGGGTTTTTCCCCACACACTTACGTCCGAGCCAGGCCAAGTGGACCAATTCATTTTTTTGCAATGGTAAAGAAAGAAAAAAGTCGGGTTTCCCGATTTCCTGGTCTGTTTGACTGTTGACTGTTACGCTGGGTTTACTTACTTTCATGGCATAGCCCAAGTCATAATCACAGAAGCGAGGCACTCACAATGTTTTACGATCAGTAGGTATTAACATGGCAAAACCAACATTGTGAGTGTCTCTCTTCTGTGATTATGCTCATGACGTAGTGTACGGGCATAACCACAGAAGAGAGGCACTCACAATGTTTTTACCATCAGTAGGTATTAAGATGGTAAAACCACTGTGGGGCTTGTTGAGAACAGGATTTTTAGAAGCAGAGATAGCGGCGAAAATGTAATTTACCTTTAGGGCCTCTAGCGGAAAGTCGATGAATTACTTGAAAATTTTGAAATTATATGAAAAACATTTCCGACCAAAAACTGTATTCAACAAAGGAAGAATTTCGGACTCTTAGAGACAAAGGATAATACAAAAATAAGATATACATCTACGCCCTTTGGAGGAGAAACCATGCTTTACTTTAAGAAGAAAATATTCGAAAAGGTTTATCGACATAAGTGGTATCGGTCCACGAAAGAATTTTTTCAGTCGAGATTTTAGAAGCTCAGATTTTGCTGCAAATGCACCAGAAGCAGAATTTAACACTTACACCCCCTGGTGGACAACTCATTTTTTTTATCAAAAATTAGAAATTATGTGCAAACGATTTCTCATCTGGAGCTGTAACCTCTGCAGAAAGGATTTTTTTAAATTCGAGTTTTAGAAGAAGAGATATCGTGGGAAACGCAGTTTACTTTTACGCCCCCAAGTTAGTCTATGCGTAACTTGAAAACGTGACTGTACCTAAAATAGCTTTCGACTTAAATGGAATCAAAAAGCAAAAAAATGTTTTGAATCGGACGTTTAGAAGCAAATATATGGAATAAAATGTATTTTGAATACGGCACCATCTACATTTACGCCCACTAGCGGCAAAATTGTGCATCGTACGAAAAAACAAAATAAAGGATCATCATTCGCACATTTCAAGCGTCGCAATACAAAACGAATTTTTGAAATCCGTCTAACAGCTGCAGAGGTATTGTGTCGACAGACGAACGGACAAGCCGATAACATAAGCACGTTTACAAAAGACGTGCTAAAAGTATAATGTAAACGTATAGGCATAATTATAGCGTACGCATATTTTTACATGGTGCGATATTTCACTCCATAACGGATTTTAGAGACGGAGATATATCTTTTTTTGTTGTTGTTTGAAACGGAGATATATCGTGTCTGTGTGATCTTCTCAAAAATCCTCTTCGTAGTTAGTAGGACTGCAGCAGAAAACGTCAAAGGCAGAAACGAAGATTAAAAGCCTGTTGAGAGGAGGATTTTTTCAAACCAGTTCTTACGTTTTCTAAATGTTGTAAAACAAGTAATGGCTGTATCCTCTTTCGTAAAGGAATACGTAAATACTAGGCTGAATGAAGGTCATCTGCTTGGAATTAAGTAAGTGTCATAGTGATGGGAACATTTGCATGTAACGAAGCAGACGGGTCAGAAGTTAAGGACAGAGCTGGCAAGATTAAATCAAGTCGTGGGTTTGAAAACAATATCGGCGACGAATTATTTGGGACAGGACGAGATCAAAGCGAATGAAGCTGAACTGAGCAGGGGCTGCGAAGAATTATCCAGCCCATGAAGGTCAAAACAACCTTACTGCTTAGAAAACACATTTCTCGTTCTGATCATTACTTGAAGGGCTGTTTGATTCTCAACCTATTTTCTTCTGTTTATGTACACGATTTGTACCACAAGCAGGATACACAAAGGACGTGCTTCTTCATAACACAACGAAACTTTTTTCTCTTGTTGAACTCACCATTTAGACCGCACATAAAGACAAAAGTACAGTCCAAATTTTGAAGATGACAATCCGTTTTTTGGTGTAAATATGACCAGGTTCAGAACATATCCGAAAACTTGAAAATTTCGTTGTCCTGGAGCGGGAATCGAATCCGCATCTCCCTGATAGCGTCCAGGTATGCTAACCACAACACCACTCACAACGACCAAGTCTCAAGTTTCCAATTAATTTGAATATAACTGTCACAGGATTTATTGGTCGAAGCAACCGGCATTCATGTTTAGCGAATCTGGAGGTTAAGAATCCTTTCCCGTGATTGCCCGGAGGAGCAGATAAATCATGAATGGAATACGGGATTACATCATATAATACAAATTTTGAAGATGACAATCCGTTTTTTGCTGTAAACACACTGTAAAAAATTACCGTGAATAGTCATTGTTTCACCCGGGTTAAGGCTGTTTATAGATCGTAAGCACGCCATTTGGCGGTCAAACATAAATTTTCGGTAGATGTAGTACATGTTCACGGTGTTTAAACTGTTTGAAATGTTACTGTATTTTAACCTTGACAATCTAGCAACGTTCTCCTTAAAGTGGTTGAATACATGTTTTTCACGTGCAATCAGTCGACTGGCAACACGTTTTTATTTCCAGGTCATCAAACATATAATTTATTCCCAGTAATTAGACATGTTAATGAACATAATGTCATTAGACGTTTTTATTTCCCATTAGACTTGTTGATGAACATAAAATGTATTATTATTTATTTGTCATTAGACATGTTAATCAACATTATGGTCATTAGACGTTTTCAGTTCCCGGTCATTAGATATGTTAGTGAATATTAAGGTATGGTACTGTAAAATTACGGTTTATTGACTGGCCACTCTGCTGCCGGTGTATCTACCGTAATTTGACCATGCAATGTTTTACAGTGTATGACCAGGATTGTAAGTCAGATCATATCCGAAAACTTGAAAATTTCGTTCTCCTGGAGCGGGAATCGAATCCGCGTCTCCCTGGTATGCTAACCACTACACCACCCAGAATGATCAAGCCTCAAGTTTCTGATTAATTTGAATAACAATCAATCGGAAATCATTTGCAAACGTTTAAGACCTCCTATCAATTTATTGAGAAATTAAGATTTTCAAAGAAACAACTAATTACTAGTCAGAGATATTTGAAAAACTGACACCACAGATAAGTATTTACATTCTTTATAACACAAAAAGACCGAAATCTTTAATTTGTGCGGCCATCTTTGTTTTTTTATAACAGAAAGAATACGATGTGGCATATTCTCAATAAGGGATTTGCAGTAGTCACTTGAAATGTCTGCACCGTACGTACTTTATCACGCCAATCAAAACTTGGGAATTTGATGGCTGTTTTTCTGCTACCTTGTCTTTTAAAATGGTCCACAAATCTTCGATGGGGTTAAGGTCGGAGCTGTTACAGGTCCAGTCAAGCACAGTTATGTTTTACCTCTGCAGGTAGTCTTTTATTGTCTTTGATCTGTAGCATGGAGCACCATCATGCATAAAGATTGTGCATCTGTGCACTTGCATATGAGTTAACAGCTGCTCACGTAACATTTCCACATAAAAAGGACCACTCATGGTCTGTCGGTAAAAAGAATAATGAAGCAGTACCATGACCACTCATGGCCTGTCGGTAAAAAGGATAATGAAGCAGTACCGGATGCTGACATAGCACCCCATATCATCTGACTAGGCGGATGTCTCACGGTGCTAATGGTGTATTTTTCATCAAACCTTTCGCATTTTGGTCGTGGAACATGTGCTTCACGTGACTCAAATTGACGCACAGCTGATTCATCAGAATAAAGAACTTGGCTCCAATTTTCAGCAGTCCACGATTGATGCCACTTCGCCAACTGGACTCTCTTCTTTTTCATGCCTGAGGTTAGTCTGGGTTTGTGTGCAGGTTTATAAGACTTTTATCCAAACTCTTTGCTAAGACGTCGGAAAAGCGTGCTGATTCTAAAATCAGACACTTTTGAATGTAAAAAGGCATTTATTTTCTTGCACAAACTCCTCGGAGAACGCATAACTATTCGCCTTATGGTATCCTCATCACGTGAGATTGTTTTCCTTGGACGTCTACTTCTCTTTCGGTGGCTAAATTCCCCTGTATCTTTATATTTCACAACTGTATTATGAAAGGCAGTCTTGCTCACATTCACCTTTTTGCTTATGTCACGTTCGGAGTATCTTCATGATATAAAGTCATGTGCTCTCTGAGTAACACTTCATGACGCTTTTTTTGCCCATTTGTCGCTATACATAAAATACGTACAAAACCTCTCAGCATGAAAACCAGAAACAAACTGACGCCTGCACGCTTCCTCCAACTCTCTCAACGGCTGAGGTTGTAGGATGATGCAACGCCGACAGGAAGTTGAGTAATGCACACAGTAGCTGACGCAATCGGCAGAAATCTCTAACACCGACAGGGGTCTTTTGCAAATGGCTGCATGAGTATCGACGTTAAAGTTAAATATATGCACGCACAGCAAGGAACTACTGCTATTGATTGCTTTATTCTTCCTTATTTTAATTTCGATAATCAATATTTAAATGTTTCTCCATTGTACAAATTCTTCAAATCAGTGAACTAAATTCCATTCACACAAAAGTTGTACCACCTAATATTCGGGTACACTGAGAACATGTGAACGAAAGCGTTAACACCTTGATTTATATACGCTCGTATTAAACATAATGGAAAACTTCAAGTGTTTCCATCCGCGAATTGTTCGGCCACTTCTAAATGACCTATAAATCTGAACATTAATATGATGATAGGTCTTAACGTCCGTATGCCTAGAAAAGTCCGAAAATAACCAAAAAAAAAAAAAAAAATGGCGGTTTTGGAACACTGACTGCTAGAATGTTTTCGCGAATTGTTCGACAACTTCTAAATGACCAAGATATCTGAAAATTGGCATGCTAATAGGTCTTAAGGTCTGAAAAAGTCCGAATACCAGAAAAATCAAAATAGCGGCTTTGGAACATTGTTCGGAAATTTCGCGAACTGTTCGACCACTTCTAAATAAATGACCTAGAGATCTGAAAATATACCTAGAAAAGTCTGAAAACCAAAAAAATTCAAAGGGGTGGCTTAGCTTTGCTGTTTAAAATGGTAATAGCTTTAAAGGCAATTATGAAAGGAACGTTGTAATGCTGTAAAAATTCCGTGCAATTTTGATTTAAAATTAAAGGGCGCCAAAGCCTGCTATCGTTTTACGTGAAACCGTATGCATTGACGTCACGACCATGTTCTAAATCGTGTTAGGGATTTTAAATTACTTTTTTCCCTTAATTATTTTTCCCTTTTTTTAAATTTTATATTCAAAAAATGATTTCATAGATTCCCCGTTCGGAGAACGGGTAGGACTGCTAGTTGGAGTATGAAAGTTTTTCATTAACATTTTATGATATCCCTGAAAATGTGCGTTACTCGGACCGGTGCCCCATGCAGTTGAAATGTGTGTAGATTTTTAGTGAAGGTTAATGGTTTCCGTCGTGCAAAATAATTCTTCAGTCTTTTCTTTTTCTAATGTGAACATAAGATTCGGAATAGAATTTTTGTTTCCAAGAACGGAATTCTACCTTGGGAAAACGTGGAAAACGAACTTAAAATATTCCGCATGATAAAAAGCTATCTCATAAAAAATACCGCTTCAATTCGGAATTTTCGAAGTGTGAATGACAAAATAAATTTGATGTATACATGCGCACTCCTTAAGGGAAAGGAATGGTCATCATTTGAAGTGGAAATTGTTGATAAAATATTTCTTATTGCAAAAGGAACCTGGTAAATTATAATTATTTATCGGATACTACATGAAAGCCCGTCAATAATAACGGGGAAAAATAAAATTTATGATACAGAAATTATTGACATTTAGTTATTGTGCTTTTGAGTTCCACGTCAATAGATGGCGACGTTGGCTCACAGCTTTCTGAAAATTTCCCGAGCAGTCGATTATGGAATTTGATACGACAAGCTGTCTGTTTGTTGTTGTGTATAAAACCTTTAGTCCCTATTTTGTTAACATTTCCTGGTGCACAACATGCTTCGTATACACAGACTGTGAACCCTATATCAATTTCCCCTGTTCTTTTCCGTGAAAATTTTTTATCTTGACGTCGTCAGATCGTCGTACTCTTGATGTTCCCACATACAGATGGCTAAACATCGGTTCAGGTAGTAAACCAAAATTCCTGATGTAAAGTTTTCGTAGCTTTAAAGAGTTGACCGTGTGACGTAACGAATCTCTGACGTCATGTGAGAATGATTTGGATTAGATGACGTCACACCAGCAGCTGTGTTCTTTGTTGCTATGACAACACAACAAAGGGATTTCCCCCTTGATCTGTGCGTGTGTAGGTGATGACGTCACCTACACGAAAACACGAAAAGCAAAGCGTGACGTCACAAACATTTGTTTCTCGGTTGTCGCTATGACGACTCAAAAAGTGGCTCGGAGGAGGAGGAGGACTCTAGCAAATTATATATTAGGATTTGATTGCATCTATTATGAATTAAAAACAAACGTAGTAAAAGGCCATCTGCATTTATTCTGCCTAACTGCAAGGTTCCTCATCAGAAGAACAGTAAAATTATGGACAATCGTTTCCATAACGGACCCTACACGAAAAGGAAAAGGATTTTTCAAAACAGAAAACAGGTGCAGACGTATGGTAACAATTGATGGACGGGCTGGCGGACGGATGTATTTGCATTAACACAATAGCACGAAGATTTCATTTTTCCTGTACCCAAAGACTTTCTAAACAAGTTAGTAAAATCATGCAATGCATTGATTATAATACGCTTTCCAACATACCAGAAATTATTACTCAAGTTATGAGAATAATGGCTGTGGAATAAATCTCGGTTCTGTGCCCTGATCTTTGATTCCATTTCGATAATATTCAACAGAACCAGTTTGGTATACCTCCGAAATAACATGATAAAGTTTTGTCGCAATCGAAGCATTTTTACGTAAGTTATGATGCATAAGGGCTATGGAATAGATCCCGCTCCTGTGTCTTAACCTTTGGCCCCATTTCGCCCATTTTCAATAGAATTCGTCCCCAGGCAAAACCCTACAACATACTAACATTTCATCCAAATCGAAGCATTTTTACGTAAGTTATGACGCATAATGACGATGGAAGTGATTCCGCTTCTATGTCCTGACTTTGACCCCATTTCGCCTATTTTCAATAACGTTTGTCGCCAGGTGGACTTCTACCACATACTAAAATTTCATCGAAATCGAACCTTTTTTACGTTAGTTATGACGCAAAACAGCAGTGGAATGGATCCCCCTCCTATGTACTGACCTTTGACCCCAATTTCGTTCACTTTAAATAGAGTACCTTCCCAGGTGATCCATTACCAGATGCTGAAATTTCATCGAAATCGAACGATTGTTATGCGAGTTATCGTGCGGACGGGCATACGCACACAACGCGTGACGTAATGAGGCAGATGGGAATCGGGACCGTCTGCACGCAAAAGTGTGACGTCATAAAACTTCAATAGGATCCACACACAACGTAATGAGAGAGATGGCGTGACCGCGCGCCAACATTCTCAAACGCGAAATTGTGACGTTTGTTTGTTTGTTTGTTTGTTTTGAGGTTTAACGACAACCGTGAGCAACTCAATGGGCTATAAGCAGTCGCCCGTCCCTAATTTAGGGTCACTGGTCCAGGGAAGGGAGAGAGCCAGTGCCATAAGACAAACACAACATCCATGCCTGACCGGGATTCGAACCCGGACCCCTTACGGACGAATGATCATAGGCCAGCGCCTTAGACCACTGCGCCACCGGGGCGGCGAAATTGTGACGTCATAAGATTTCTAAGCATTGGTAACACTAATGGAATAATAGAACAACGCCATCACTAAAAACGTTATAATTCGGGGTGGTTATTTAACCCACTGAACAAATTCTCCTAAAGTCGAGATCAAGCTAAATCGATTTCTAGTACCAGAAAACGGTAGGTTAACGACTTTCATCAAAATTCTTAGAGCCGTTTTCAAAATAAAATGTACATACATACATACAAGAATTGCTACTTTAAGGTGGACGTCACCGCCCCGGTGGTGCAGTGGTCTTAGCGATGGCTTCTGATCATTCGTCCGGAAGGGGTCCGGGTTCGAATCCCGGTGAGGCATGAATGTTGTGTTTGTCTTACGGCACTGGCTCTCTCCCTTCCCTGGAACCAGTGACTATAAATTAGGGACGGGCTACTGCTTATAACCCATTAAGTTGCTTACGGTGGTCGTTAAACCTCCAACCGAAAAAAAAAAAAAAAAAGGTAGACGTCAAGTAATTTTGCTTCCTATACTTCCAATGGAAAAACTTGTGTACACATTTTTTTCACAATCAATGCGTTCCCAAGGATGAAAATTTGAACATCGATTAAAATATCTTCATTTTATAACTTGCAATACTTAATATTTTCTAAAACATAACCATAATTATGCAATTCAACATTTACTTGTCTACTGACGTCATGAAAACACAGGTCGCGCCATCTTTTTTCTGGACAATTAATGCGTTCACAAGGATAAAAATTTGAACATTGATTAAAATAACTTCATTTCATAACTTGGAATACTTAATATTTTCTAAACCATAACCGTAATTATTCAATCCAACATTTTTTTGTCCACTGACGTCATCAAAGTACAGGTCGCGCCATCTTTTCTCTGGTTTCAACACCACCACAGGAAAAGTTATTCATTTTTAATATGATTATGGTTATGTTTTAGAACATATTAAGTTTTCCAAGTTATAATATGAAGTTATTTTAATCGATGTTCAAATTTTCATCCTTGGGAACACATTAATTGTGAAGGAAATGTGTACAAAACTTTTTCCATTGGAAGTATAGGAGGCAAAATTACTTGACGTCCACCTTAACAATATGGGATAAGGGCAATGGAAAGGATCGCAATCCTATGTCCTGACCTTTGAATACATTTCGTACATTTTCAATAGGGTTCATCCCTACTACATACTGAAATTTCATCGAAATCGAATCATTTTTACGCAAGTTATGACGCATAAGGGCAACGGAATGCATCCCGATCTTATGCCCTGACCTTTGACCGCACTTCACCCATTTTGAACAGGGTTCGTCCCCAGGCGGTCTCCTACCACATAGTAAACTTTCATTGAAATCGAACCATATTTACGCAAGTTATGGCGCATAAGGGCAATGGAATGATTCCGCTCCTACGTCGTGACCTTTGACCCCATTTGTCCCATTTTCAATAGGGTTCGTCCCCAGGTGGTCCCCTACCACATACTAAAATTTAATCGAAATCGAATCATTTTTACGCCAGTTATCGTGCGGACGGATGGACGGACGGACAAAGCTGGAGCATATACGCTTCTTCAACCTACGGTTGGAAAGCGTAAAAAAGGGAAGAAATGTTTTCATACAGACTCTACTCGTGAAACAGCTGAAAACAGTGTTTAAATACAAGTTCTGCTTGTGAAATGCACTGAGCAACAAAGAAAATGCCACAGAAGGAAGTATTTGCCGGAGCTTCAAGAAAATACTAGCGTCTCGCGACAGCGATATCCAAATGTATCGAGTTATCTCATTGGCAGCAATAAAACCGGCACCCACCAATTGGCGACCGGCACTGAAACAGCACTTGTTGTTTACAGCGGAACGCTAGAACAGCTCCGCGAGCAATCTACTGTTTTCGATCTGGCAACGCTCAGTAAATATTAAGTTGTCCGTCCATATTACCCTTCGATAGTATTAAAATTCCATGAAGTTGTCGTTGAATTGGTCTGTTGTATTTTATAATGCCTCAATGGAATTTGTATCGTCTCGTTAACGATGTCGTACGAGATAGAAAAACATGCAATATCATGGTGTGAAAGACATGGTTTGCTACCCACCCTTGAAATAATAAGGAATCACGAATGGCAATAAATATCGCTGCTTTTCTTCTTTAATTGTCTTTTGCTATATGTTTCTCAGTACGAATTTAAATACTTACTGTAAATACTACAGTATAATTTTTTATCAGTCTCCCAACGTATATAGCGGTAAGATCGTTAATTTTTTTTTAGTTCTTTTTCAACATCTCAGTTATAGTTTTCATTTAGTACACGAAATATTTTTTTTTTGATGAAACCAACGTTAGTCATCACGATGAATAAAAAAATAAGAACAGAATGCAAAGATAACCACCCGTAATGTTTGCATTCGAATGTAAACAACAACAGATGCATTGCCAGATCGAAAACAGTAGATTGCTCGCGGAGCTGTTCTAGCGTTCCGCTGTCTTAGCTGTGAGAACTGAAGAATGCGCCCGTTTGTGGAAGAATAGCCATTTTTATATTTGGATGTATACTGCAAACAGGTTAAATTGTTCGATTTGTGCCGACAGCCGCCAATGAAGAAACTAATGTTTACTAAGATGTAAACAACCTGTGTCACGACTTCGACGACGTATACGAACTACAAGTGCTGTTTCAGTGCCGGTCGCCAATTGGTGGGTGCCGGTTTTATTGCTGCCAATGAGATAACTCGATACATGTGGATATCGCTGTCGCGAGACGCTAGTCAAGAAAATTGGTGTATGTCTCGACAGTTGGGTTGCGTAAATGATGGCGGTTGTGAATCAATCGTGATAGGTAAGAGAGATAAAATGACAAAACGATTCCACCTGGTTGTTCCGACCTAAGTGTGTGAAGCACTGTAATACGCCGTCGAAGTGTAACGTCACAAGATGACGCTAGGCATAAACAAATTTCTGTTCCTCCACGATTCCCACGACGTTTCAACGTGATTCGTAAAATGTGCTCATATTTTGCAATTTCTTCATTTTTTCTCTGAAAATTTGAAGCTAATTCAACGCGGCAAAAGTGCTGTGAAGTCCTCTCCCATCCAGTCATTTTATTATGAAACGCATATCGAGGAAATATATGGTCAAATTCATGCTTCCATGAAAGATAAGATATGTAGCATCGACGTACTGTCTTCTTTTTATGCTTATGTTTCAAAAACCATTTTATATCATATTTAAATTGACCACTCAAAAAGCCCTCAACATTAAGGTTGGTTTCAACATTGCTTTAATGTTTTTGCAGTCTGTAAATATGAATTTAATCCAAATTCATATTTTACAGACTGCAAAAAAACATGCTTGTTCACAAGAATACCTGTTAGTCCACACCTTGACATTTTAGTCCAAAGGGCAAGTTTCCGTTTGTTTCTCGGAATGTTATAAAATGAACATTGATTTTTGAGAGCCTGTGATTGCAGTACGCTACAAAACATGAAACCATATATTATATATTAAGTTACGCCTTAAAAAATCAGTTTTACAGGACTACCAACGGTTGCCAATGATAAAACTAACGTTAACTAACATGTAAACAACGTGTGTTTATGCCCAGTCGCCATTCCGTGACGTCACGACTTCGACGACGTATAGTGCGATCCTGGTGGCGAAACCACGTGTAAAGAGTGAGAATGTCTGTGTGATGTCATTGTGAATCCTACCATCACACGTACACCTTTACGAGAGGTTCATCAAAGGGATAATACGATTGGTTGTTTCTTGCGTCGCGTCGCGCCGGAAACGTGTAGGGAAGCAACAATTGTCTGCCTAATCAAGGCCATGACCTGAGTAAGACGAGTTCCTGCCTGCTTTTAGGGGCATCACCCTGAAAACAAGGCTTCTGATTGGTTTCCAACGTTGTCATGTGTGACGTCAAACATGACAGCGTTGGAAACTAAATGGATCCGTGTTCGAATCCCTGTGAGGCATGGATGTTGTGTTTGTCTTACCGCACTGAAGCACTCCCTTCCCTGAAACTAGTGGTCCTAACTTAGGGACGGGCGACTGCTTATAACCCAGTGAGCTGCTCACCGTGGTCGTTTAACCTCCAATCAAGAAAAAAAATTTAGTAACGGTGACTTCAAAAATACCCCCGCACGTTTTTGTTACGTAAAAAGCGGGAAATGTTAATTTAGTTGCAAGGGGAAGTTTTACTGTTTTTATTTATGCTTTCCAACGGTAGGCTGAAGAAACGTATATGCTCCATTTTTGTCCTTTTCTCTGCCCGTCCGCGCGATAACTCACGTAAAAATGGTTCGATTTCGATGAAACTTTAGTATGTGGTAGGGGACCCCATGGGCACGAACCCTATTGAAAATGGGCGAAATGGGGTCAAAGGTCAGGACATAGGAGCGGGATCCATTCCATTGCCCTTATGCGTCATAACTTGCGTAAACAATGTTCGATTTCTATGAAATTTTAGTATGCGGTAGGGGATCACATGGGGACGAAAGCTGTTGAAAATGGGCGAAATAGGGTCAAAGGTCAGGGCATAGGAGTGGGATTCATTCCATTGCCCTTATGAGTCATAACTTGACTAAAAATACTTCTATTGCGACAAAACTTTACTATGTTGTTCCACAGTTATACTGAACCAATTCTGTTTAACATCATCGAAATGGGGTCAAAGATCAGGACACAACAACGAGATTTATTCCACAGCCATTATTATCATAACTTGAGTAATGATTTCTGGTATGTTGGAAAGAGTATCATAATCAATACATTGCATGATTTTACTAACTTGTTTAAATTTAGAAGAGAAAACGCACAGCAGGACGGATTATTGCCATTAATAAATAATTTCTTTATTAGGAATAGGAAAAGCATCTCGGCAACATCCCCAAATTGTTTTTAATTAAAAATTGAAAAAAATATGCGTTAAACAATCTGGTAGGATTTATGAAGATTAATGTACCATCTGGTTTACGAATAATTATTCCGAGACGCTGCTACGGTGCAGATGCAAAGAAACGCGGGGATTAGGTACTCTTACGATGGCGGTTTGGACAGTGACGTCACAAAGCAACCACCAGAAGTGCAGGCTTGCCGAAGTGTCACGTGTGCCCCCCCCCCCACCCATTGTATACGCCGCCCAATTTGTTTACGTTTCAGACAGTACTTTTCCTTGTGCTATTACGCGCTGTAAACTGAAAAAACTTGCACTATTTAAAAAATAGTAACGCGATTCTTTCTGGGAGGAAATATATTTCTGTGAAATGCAAATACGAGGGTTGTACCGAAAGTAATGCAAAAGTGAGGATAACTTTTTAATTAACTGACAGAGGTCGTTCAAAGTGCACATGTTGGTAGAGTGATTCTTTCTCTATACAGAGGTAATACTCAATATAGTCTCCATCACAAGCGAAGTATTTGCGCCATCGTTGAACCCAACTCTCGAATCCTCTTTGAAAAAATTCAGGTGTGGACTGTTGTACCAACTTCTTCATAGCCACTTTCACCTCATTTGTGTCATCAATTCGTTGTCCTTCATTGGATTGAACAGGTGGAAGTCGGAGGGCGCCAGATCTGGGCTGTATGGTTGATGGGAAACCACAGACCAGCCTAATTTTCTGATCGCCTGATTTGTTGCCAAAGATGTGTGTGGTCTCGCATTATCATGGTGAATGTGGATTCGTATCAGATTCTTGTTCGGTCTCTTCCTCCTTATGGCTCCTCTAAGTTTCCTGAGTGTCTCAATGTACCGCTCGCTAGTCACAGTATTGCCACGTTCCAGAACATCAAGATGAATGACAACCCTGTCATCCCAAAAGATAGTCACCATGACTTCCTGCGCTGATCGCTGGCTCTTGAACTTCTTAGGCCTTGGTGAAGAGGCGTGATGCCATTCTCAGGATTGATTCTTCTTTTCCGGATCGTAAAGATACGCACACGTTTCATTCCCGGTCACCATATCGAAAAAAACGTGTCTTCATTGGCTTCAAACGCTTGCATCAGATCAGGGCAGACTTCCTCCCTTCTCCCCTTTAAATCGTGTGCCAACTGTCAAGGCACCCACTTTGCACACACGTTTTGATACCTTACGTTTTCCACCATCTTCTGTATGGCATTGTGGCGAGAGTCCAGTTATGCAACAAGCTCACGGATTGTGACTCCTCTCTCCGCGCGAATCAGCACACAGCAACCGAAAAATTGTGTCACGACACCGCTCGGATCGAAGCCCAGATCTTTCGATAACTAGCCGAGTGCGTCCACTTTTGCCAACAATCCACGGAGCTATGTGTGTTTATCTGTCAGTGTCTGACTTCACAAATCCGTAGGGATGGTCTCAGCAATTGAGGCATCTCCATCTGGTGGGGTTTCACAAGTTATTTAATTATAGCTAATAAACCCAAAGGGCGAGAGAAATGGTGAAAAAACTTGCAAATACCATACACAAATTTTCGGTTGCTGTGTGTTAATTAAAGAAAAACGTGGGAAGCGCGATAACTTAGTCTATGTACATAGTCTCCACGTATTTGGAAGTTTTTTCACAATAAAATTTAGTAGATTAATTTCACAGATATCGCGCTCACTGAATGGCGGGCGCAATAATCGGTGCTTAGAAAACAATACCTTTTCCTCTATCCAAAGCAAAAAGAACCATCGTCTTCGATTGATTTCGTACGATATCAGCACATTCATAGGCTCCTGAAAATAGCGTTTGCACTCTTTTTTTCGTGAAAAGAAACGAAGTATAAAGACATTAGAAACAAAGACATTAGAAACGAATTCATAGGCTTTTGAAAATAGCGTTTGCACTCTTTCTTTCGTGAAAAGAAACGGAAGTATAAAGACATTAGAATCAAAGACATTAGAAACGAATTCATAGGCTTCTGAAAATAGCGTTTGCACTCTTTCTTTCGTGAAAAGAAACGGAAGTATAAAGACATTAGAATCAAAGACATTAGAAACGAATTCATAGGCTCCGGAAAATAGCGATTGCACTCTTTCTTTCATGAACAGAAACGGAAGTATAAAGACATTCTAAAAACCCATTTCTAAAGCAGGAAACGCAGACGTGAAAACGACATATCATGTTTTTAGCAAGTCTTTTGTAAAAATAAATCGTGCGCATGTTATCGGTAAGTCCGTCCGCTTGTGGACACCATATCCCTGTAACTACCAGTCCGATTTGAAAAATTCTTTTTCGCATTTGAAAGCTATAAGAATGATGATACTTTATTTCTCTTTTTTTTTTTTTTTACGATGCACAATATCGTCGCTAGAGGGCATAAATGCAGATGATATAGAATTCAAAATACATTTCGTTCCATATATTCTTTCGATTCCATTTATGCCGAAAACTATATTAGGTATAGTCACTTTTTCCAGTTACGCATAGATTTGATTTTCCGCTAGGGGGTGTTAATTTAAATTGGGGTTTCCCCGATATCTCTACTTATAAGACTACGATTTGAAAAAAAGAAAATCTTCAGCGCGCATAACTCCCGACGGGAAATCTTTTGCATATAATTTTTGACTTTTGATAAAGACTGGTTCGGCCACCAAGGTGCGTAAGTGGTAATTTTTGCTTCTGATGCATTTGCCACAAAATCTGAGCTTTTAAAATCTCGACTAGAAAACTTCGTTCCTGGATAGAAGCCACTCACGTCGAAAAACCTTCTTGGAATATTTTCTTCTTAAAATATTTCATAGCTTCTTCGCCACGGGGCGTAGATATATATCTTACTTTTGTCGATACCTCTACTTCTAGGAGTCCGATTTGAAAAATTTCTTCTTTGTTGGATAGTGTTTCCGATGCGAAATGTTTTTCATATCAATTCAAAATTTTCCAAGTAAATCAAAGGTAAATTGCGTTTTCTGCGTCATTTCTGCTTCTAAAATTCCAATTTTAAAAATTCTTCTTGTATCGCATAGAGCTCCTGATGAAAAGTATTTTTCATATATTTCTAATATTTGGTAAAGAATGGTTTGGCCACCAGGGGGCATAAGGGTCAATTTCTGCTTCTAATGTATTTGCAGCAAAATCTGAGCTCCTGAAAACTCGACTGAAAAAATTCTTTCCTGGACCGATATCGCTCACATCGAAAAACCTTTTGAGAATACTTTCTTCTTAAAATAATGCATGTTTTCCCCACCAGGGGGCGTAGATGCATATCTTATATTTGTCGATATATCTGCTTCTAAGAGTCCGATTTGAAAAATTATTTCTTTGTTGGAGAACGTTTCTGCTGCGAAATGTTTCTCGTATAGTTTCAAATTTTTCTTAACGCACAAGTCTACAACTAGAGGGCGTGAGTTCACGATTCCGTTTACAGTAATATTTTCGGGATTAAAACCCCTATTGAAAAACTTCTTTCTCCGGTCAGATATTGCTGTTTTCCGTACTGGTTCCAGTGACTTTGAATAGCTTTGATAAATTTAATTCGCGTCAGAACGGATTCAAAAGAAGTGTTCATTAGACCGAAAATTTGGTGTCACGTTTCTTGTTTTTTCTGTGGACCGTATCCTTTGTGCTAATGCGGTTTGGACGAGTTTTCAGTTGGGATAACTTGTGGGGCACCGGCTGTAACTCTCGTCTAATGGATACTGAGTGCGTCGTACCATACGACGAACGGAATTTGTACAGACAATGCTATTGGAGGAATCGGTTTGAACGAATCATACCATTGCACGAATCCATATTGGAACAATCATACTGCTAAGTGAATCACAAGTTTAGACGAATTGTACTATTTGGAAAAATATGTATAGTACTATTCGTGATTTGATGGGTCGTTGCTGCCCGAATCGCACCAGACGCACAGTAACAAGATGGCTCAAACTAAGAATGTAAAAATCTAAAAAGGAATCTTTGCGTTCAGTGGCAATGCCGCAGCAATGAAGTGGAAAAGTTGGCGAAGGCGTACATATTATCATGCAACCATTGGGCAAAAGAAACTACAACATCTCTATTTGTATTTCGTGATTTCAATTTAAACAAAATCTCCTTGGCAAGTCAGACGTGATTTCCTTTTCTCATGAACTCTGAAACTCCAACAACTTAGGGACACAGCCTGGAAATGTTTGGACTGGTGATAAATACAACAGCTGATAAAAGTTTTGAAAATTTTGTACTGTATCAAATACATATAGCAGCCGCTGAGTCAGAAATGTTTAGTCAATACGAGGTTGAACCTCGTTTAGCTCGAACTGCTGAACGTATGCGGTTTACATTGATTTCACAAAGTGTTAGAGTACATCTACACTACAGCATACCAGGTGTATGCAAAATACAGCTTATGCAAAATACATAGCAACGTCACTTATGCGCGTACTCGGTTGCGTCCGCCAGTGCGTATATAACGCGATAAACATCCTTGCCAGCTGTCAGAGCTGTTTTCGGCATGAGAATGACAAGTAATAACGATTTAAGCGATTTTCAACGCTGTGTCATAGTTGGCGCTGATGAGATGGGCCATAGTATTTCGGAGGTAGAAACGAAGTTCAGATTTTCACGGACGACCATTGCAAAGGACTACAAGAATTCCGGAAAAACCTCCAACCTACGATGCCAGTGTGGCAGTAAAAAGACATTGGGTGAACGTGACCATCGTCGGCTGTCAAGAATCGTTTCACGCGATAGGCGTGCAACACTCTCGCAGTTATCATCAGAATTCAATGCTGGTACCACCTCAACAAGCATCAACGTCCGGACTGTCCAACGTGCACTGCACGATATGGGCTATGGGAGTTGATGCCCAACTCGAGTCACCTTGATGGGTGCACGACACAGAGCTGTGCGCCTCGCTTGGGCACGGCAACAACGCCACTGGATACTTGATGACTGGAAATAAGTAGCCTGGTCTGACGAGTAGCGTTTGCAACTGTATCGGGCAGATGGAAGGATTTCTGTGTGACGCAAACCCCAGAAGCCATGGATCCCGCCAGTCAACAGGGAACTGTACCAGCGGGTGGGGGGGGGGTCCGTACTGGTATAGGGTGTTTAACTGGACTTCACCGGAACTCCTGGTACGTCTACAAACGTCTGTGACCGGCCATAGCTATGTGCGCATCCTCTCTGACGAGGTACATCCGTTCATGCCCTGCATTCATACTGATGGGTTAGGTCTGCTCCAACAGAACAATGCCTCTACATACAATTGTCGGGACGCAACATTATGGTTATAGGAGCATTCATCTGAGTTTGGTGTGTTGCCATACCCACCCAAGTCCCCAGATCTGAACGTGATAGAACACATTTGGGATGCCTTGCAACGCTCTATCGAACACAGGAATCCGAGACCTCGGAATACACCCGAATTGGGGAACGCACTACAGGAAGTATGGTGTGCATTGCCTACAGCATATTTCCAGAAGTTAGTGGTGACCATGCTCTGTCGTATTTCTGCAGTCATGCGCTCCCGTGGGGGACCTACCAAGTATTAGACTGGTGTACCAGTTTTTCGGGCACCTCAGTGTAAGTCTAAATGGCACAGTGGTTGACCAGGTGAATGAGTTTGAGTAAAGGAAGCATGTTTGACAGAGAGAACAAATTGGATGGTGAAATTAATAGGCGAGTGATTTCTTCATTGGAAGTCATAACTGCTTTGGGAGGTTTTCACAAGAATGATGGATTCTCAAGAGAGTTCCGCATGAATGTGTAACTTTTCCTACTCTGATGTATAGCAGTGAGACCTGGGTACTACAGAAGAAACATAGGAGTTGTTTGTGTGCTGGAGAAAGGCATTACTTACGTGGAGTTTGTAGGAATACACGTTCTGATCGTGTGAGGAATGAAGATGTGTTGCAGTTGTGTAATATGAAGCAACTCCACTTTCCTAACAACATCAATATGTTGTTAGCAAAGTGGAGATATAATTCTTGGGTAGATATTTATTGGGTGGAGATATAATTCTCGGGTGGTTAGGCCATGTTGAAAGAATTAGTGATGAGATGTTAACTAAGAATTTTCTTTTACCCAAGTGGCTGGAAGGAGAGGCAGAGGAAAACCAAGGAAGTTATGGCAGGATCAGATTTAGGATTGTCTGCACGAGAAAAAGATTATGAGTATGAAGTACAAAAGGTCTTGTGTACGTCGTGTGGTGTCAGTGAAGATCGAGTTGTGTGACAAAATCGCGGTAAATGGACAAATTTGATACATCAACACTACTCAGGGTAAG
The DNA here is from genome assembly GCA_039090855.1 of Macrothele yani. NCBI lineage: Eukaryota > Metazoa > Arthropoda > Arachnida > Araneae > Macrothelidae > Macrothele > Macrothele yani. Next base: position 67,857,106 of record CM077009.1, on the reverse strand, counting down.
AAACTTGCTGTTAATGCACGATGTTCAAACTTGCTGTTAATGCACGATGTTCAAACTTCCTGAATGGTTTCAGTTATAGGCAAACTTTAATAACTAAAAACACACATAAGTTAAAATATATTTACATGGTTAAAAGGACATGAGTACTTTAGTGCTCGCTACGAGCACATCATCAGATGAAAGACCAAGTTGGAGTTCCAGAAACACATTTTTATATGGGTGCCGTTGCCAAACGTTCTCAATGAGGAAAGAAATTCAAGAACTTTCACTTCCTTTAACGTAATATGAGAAAATAGAGGCCTATAAATTTCCATTAATGATGGGCAGAGTCTGCGATGTAAGAGGTAAAAACCGGAATCGAGGAAAGTAAAGTTTTCCAGGCCTGGGAAATATAGCTTGGTACTTCATCATTGCAACAAGTGTCCACTCGATGCAAAATGTGCAAACTCTCTGTAAAGAGCACTATTTCCCTCGTTGTAGAGGTATATACACTATCTACCAACAAGTAATTGGACACTTGTGATAGCAAAGGAAAACAAAGTTTATTCACCTACAATAGTTGGTGGAGCCTCCACGAGCGGCGATTACAGCTGCGACCCTCCGGGACATACTTTCAACCAGGCGTTGTACGACGGCCAACGGTATTTTCTTCCACTCGGCTTGGAGAAGACAGGTCAGTTCCTTCACCGATTTCGGACGGTGGGGGCACCCCTTTAGTCGACGCTCCAACTCGTCCCAGAGGTGCTCGATAGAGTTAAGGTCCGGGCTCTGCGCAGGACAGTCCATTTGATTAACCCAATTGTCACCATACCAAGCCATGATGGACCTCGCAACATGACAGGTGGCATTGTCATCTTGAAAGTAACATGGGTCCACCCCGTAAAACTGTCACAACGAAATGAGCGCATGGTCATCCAAAATGGTGCAGTAGGTCTCGGCGTTGAGTCTACAAGGAATTGCGACCAAGGGTCCCGTGCAATACCAGGAGAAACACACCCCATAGCACAATTACACAGCCGCCGAACTTCACAGTTGGCAAAATACATTCCGGCAGGAGGCGTTCTCCAGGCAGACGCCAAACCCAGGCCCTGCCATCTGAACGGTAGAGGGTGAACCTTGACCAGAGAACCTATTTCCACTGTTCAACGGTCCACGGTCGACGTTCTTTGCACCACATTAGCCGATCAGCGCTATTTGACTTGGTGATCAAAAACTTGTGGGCGGCAACACGTCCATGAGAACCAAGCAGATGGGCTTCCTTACGGATGGCATTCATCGAAAGAACACTCCCGGATGTCTGTTGAAACCCCTCGCGGATTTTGTCCATTGATTTGGTGCGGTTCTTTCGAATTTCTCTGGCCAGCACCCGTCGATCTCTAACTCCCAGTTTTGTGGGTCTGCCTGATCGGAGCACATTCCGACAGTCACCTCTCATCTTCGACTTGCCAATCACGTAGGCCAATGTCGGTTTTGGGTACTTCAACTAGCTGGATATGTCACGTATGGATCGGCCATTTCTGTGATACCCGACGGTTACACCTTTCTCGAAATCAGAGAGCTCCGAACTGCGTGGCATCTTGCATGTGACTGGTTGCGTTGTTGTTTCCCACACGATATTAAACGGCGGCGGCCGTGACGTGTATCAGGACCACAGATATCGTCGATTGCAGGGGTGTCCAATTACTTGTTGGTAGATAGTGTAGAATGGAGACGTCTGTCGAAGATGGGTAATGTGTACCAGCTGAAGAAAGCCTGGCAAAAGCAGTCGATGACGAGCCATTTTTTACACTATATTGGTGGTCCTTAATTCTTGTTTGCAGTCTCCGTATGGCTGAGCCGATATATATAAGGTCCTTGTCTTGAGGATCGACAGATTTCATAGTAATGGAATAGATGCCACATTCGTCCAACAATTCAACACGGTCCCGATCATTTTTAATCAGGGAATAAATGTTCGATGTTTTTAACGCAAAACCAACACCGTGACTGTGACAGATGTTCGATAAATTCCCATTCACATGAGGGTCGTAAGTCATCGATCTAACATACTTGATATCCCTTCGTTCATGTGTCAGGGTAAAAAATGTTGAATTTTGGATATTACGGTAGATTCTATGGACATCCGAAATGTGAGAATCCGTGCTGATAAGCAATGGTATATATATATATATATATATATGTTTTGGGGATGTAAGGTCAGGTGATGCGTAACATCACAGCCTCTCCTTGACAAATGTCAACCCCGCCTTCTCGTGGTGCATCCTGTTCCTACTAAAGGGGCTCTGACGACCGCCAATAGCGGTATAACTATACCATCGGGATTAGAGGAAATTCTATCCCACACTCACCAACCCGCTTGGCCAGCGTGGTGAGTTATGGCCAAACCCCTCCAAAATGACTCCACAACTTAAATCTTGGCCCTCAGTCTCCGGCAGCTGGAATGTACCTGGCCAAGGCAGCGGCCAGTGCGACATGAAGGCAGAGGGTGCTAAGAATCCCCGGAGGACCGGACTAGGCTGCCATCTGATGCTGACCTTGGCAACGTACAATGGACGCTCCTTATCTTCTGATTCAAGGCTTCTTGAATTGGAAGAGGAACTACAAAGGATCAAGTGGGACATCGTGGGGCTAAGTGAGGTAAGGAGAAAAGGAGAAGATCTCATCGAACTGAAAAGTGGACATCTCTTCTACTATCGTGGGACTGATACTGGCAGAACTAGTGGTGTTGGATTTATAATAAACAAGAAACTGAAGGATAAAGTTGTAGAAGTTGAAAGTTCCTCTGACAGAGCTGCACGGCTTGTTATCCAACTCTCGAAAAGATACCAGGCTCAGATTATTCAAACTTATGCACCCACCACAAGTCATCCTGAAGAAGAAATTGAAGAATTTTACGAGGAAATTTGTCATCTAAATAATAAAGGTAAGCAGCACTTGAAAATAATTATGGGAGATTTCAATGCAAAAATAGGGCAACGGCAACAGAATGAAACTTCAGTAGGTAAATTCGGTCACGGCAACAGAAACCAGCGTGGAAATACTCTCGTTGAGTTTGCAGAGGCAGAAGGGTTTTTCATCTTGAACTCCTTCTTCAAGAAAAAGCCACACAGGAAATGGACATGGAAACATCCAAACGGGACGACAAGTGAAATTGATTTTATTATGTGTAACAAAAAATTCGTCATAGAAGACTGCAGTGTGCTAAACAAGTTCAACACAGGTAGTGACCATAGATTGGTGAGATGTAAGATGCACCTCAACACTAAACTTGAACGTGGCAAGCTCATAAGACAAACAAAATCTATTGACATAACCAACCTTAAAAAACACCATAATACCTTCAAGTTGGAACTGAAGAACAGGTTCTCTGCTTTAGAAGGCCTAACATCGGAAGAAGTGGACATCTCTGAAGTTAACAGAAAAGTAACCAAAGCTCTTATGGAAACAGCAACAAAATTAGCTGGGTCTAAGAACAAGTTGCATGTAAATAAATTATCAGGAAAAACGAAAATGTTGATGCAAAAAAGAAGAGAGATGAGGACAACTAAAGAAGATGTGACTTCCAAAGTGGAATATATAGAGCTATGCAAGACAGTACGAAAAAGTATCACTGAAGACGTAAGAAAATTCAACTGTGAACTAGTGAGGAAAGCAATTGAAAACAACCAAAGCCTAAAGATAGCAAAGGGACATCTCAGTAAAGGAAGAAAACAGATTATGGCACTGAGAAAAGAAGATGGTTCTGTAACAAGAAATAGAGGCGAAATTTTGACAAGAGTGAAAGATTTCTACTCCAAATTATATGAAAGGATGATACATGCACTCCAGACATCATGAAAGATACCAGTACCAGAGTTCCGCCAGTCCTTCCAGCAGAAGTTGCACATGCAATCAAGAACATGAAGCGGGGAAAAGCTCCAGGAGAAGATGGAATTACTGTAGACATCATACAAGAAGCAAGTGGAGAAATCGAAACAGTACTCGCCCATATTTTCACTCGATGCCTTAATGAAGGAAAGATTCCTGAGGATTGGAACACCGCTACAATGATCCTGCTACATAAGAAAGGTGACACTGAGGATCTCGGAAACTACAGACCTATCAGCCTCCTATCAGTAGTTTATAAAATCTTCACTAAAGTTCTTTCACACCGCTTGAAGGTAACACTGGACATGGCTCAACCGAGAGAACAAGCTGGATTCAGGAGTGGCTACAGCACAATAGATCATATCCATGTGCTGAGAGAACTAATTGAAAGAGCGAGGGAATATGAACTTCCATTGTGCATGGCTTTTATCGATTATGAAAAAGCCTTTGATTCGGTGAAACCATCAGCAGTTACAATGGCTCTGATAACCTGCGGTATTGAAGATGCATACATTAATATTATTAATAACATCTATGAAAATGCAAGTGCAAAGATTAGGCTGTTTGAAAATACAACACACGTAAGAATTGGAAAGAGAGTGAGACAAGGTGACACCATATCTCCGAAGCTCTTTAATGCCACATTGGAGGGTGTTTTTCAGTCGCTGAGCTGGGAAAACAAGGGGATAAAGATTAATGGAGATTATCTAACCCACCTTCGTTTTGCTGATGACGTAGTCATTTTTGCAACTACCCCATCAGAGCTGCAGAGTATTATCCAGGAACTTGCTGACAAGAGTAAAGAAGTGGGATTAAAAATGAACTTTCAGAAGACAAAAGTGATGTTCAATGCTTTTACAAGAAATGAAGATTTATCGATTGATGGAGAAAAGCTGGAGATAACAGACACGTACGTTTATCTTGGACAGCAGATATCAAGTGAGGGTCACATTGATGAAGAAATTAATCGGCGTACAAAACTTGCCTGGAGAGCTTTTGGAAGAAACAGCCTAATTTTCAAGAGCAATATGCCATTATGTCTTAAAAGAAAAGTGTTTGATCAATGCATCCTTCCAGTGCTTACGTATGGTGCAGAGACGTGGACCTTAACTAAAAGAGACATACAAAGGCTGCAGACAACTCAAAGTAGCATGGAGAGGTGCATGCTTGGTGTAACCAGGAGAGATAAGAAGAGTAACTCGTGGATCCGAAAAATGACAAGAGTGGAAGACATCATGATCAGAGTTAAATCCCTGAAATGGCAATGGGCTGGACATACTGCCAGAACGACAGATCATTGATGGACAGCCGAAATTTTAGATTGGATTCCAATGGACAGGAAAAGACCCAGAAGAAGACCACATGGGAAATGGGTGGATGAAATTCGAAAGTATGCAGGGGTGACATGGAGGAGACTGACACAAGACAGACCGTTGTGGAGGAAACTTGGGGAGACCTTCGTCCAGCAGTGGATTGATAATGGTTGACAATGATGATGATGATTATGATATGTTTTGAAGTTCCTCTTCAAGGAAGGCTACAGAAAAGGACTGGGTAAATGTTCGACGAATAAGAAAGTATAAGGGTGAAACCTTATATCTGGTTGGATGGGCGGAAATGCGTATTATCAGATAGGTATACAGGAAGGCTTTTTCTGTAAACCAAATAACTCAGGTGCTGGGAGGTGGTATTTCTACGAAGTTAGAAGTCTAAAAAACGGAAGTGAATTGTCACATTCAACCTCCACAGTGAAGGATATAGAAGGATAAACAGACGACAACATAGTTGCAAAAGAGAACAAATTTTCAACTGACGAAGGCCAAAAGACCAAAACATCGTCAACATACCGAAGGTATAATAAAGGTGTAACCTGACAAAAGCCCAAAATGCGGTTTTCTATGTCTTGAAGAAGAAGTTCAGCCAACAGAGGAAAGAGGGGGACCCCCATGGGGGCTCCCTCAATTTTGCGATATAAAATGCCATTAAACCTAAAAAAAGAACGTTTCTGCGTGAGGCGTAATGCCTGCAGAACGGCTTAAATTTCCTTAGGAGGTACAGACACATATTGGGAAAGTTTACTTTCAATGATATTGTGTACAATAGTAATGCGGACGTTGGGAAACAGAGGCACTACGTCTAAAGAACCCATAAGGAAAGAGGAGCCAGGTTATTTGAAAGCCTTGATACGTTGCAAGGCTTTTACGGAGCTAGAAATGGAATATTGTGAGGAAGAGATTAGAGGGGTAAGATATTTGACAAGTGCTTTCTCCAAAGGCCTGGTGGGATTAGCATACCCAGAAACCAAAGGCCTAATGGGGTGATTTTCCTTATGGGTTTTCAGTTTCCCAAACAATTTTGGGACCCTAGGTCCAAAAGGGGAGTGCATGAAGTTGGAAATGCAAGGGGGTAAGGAGCCATGATTACGGAGTCTACTTAAAGCAGAAATAGTGGCAGAGGTAGGAGCACCTTGAATGATAGAATGGGGGTATTATCAATCGCATTTTCCATTTTCATTACGTAGTCCTGCTTATCGAGAATTAAAACCTGGTTGGATTTGTCTGCTGTGATACCTGCCAAACTAGGGTTTGAGCGAAGAGCCTGCAGTTGAGTTTTTTCTTTTAGGAGGGTTCTGGATGCAATGGAGATATTTGAACTTCTACTGAATTTGATGGCTTTCGCTACCTTATACCTGGTGGGTTCTCGTTCAGGAGTGGGGAAAGATTGAATAATCTTTTCTGCCTGGGAAATAAACTGAAAGGGATTAGGGTTAAACTCCAGATAAGCAAATTTAGGTCCTCTATTTAAGGCAGACTTTTGTAAAGAATTAAGAGGATGAGAACTGAAGTTAATGTATGCTGGTTGAGCGGTAGAACTTTGCCTTTGCTGCTGCGAAGAACAACGCTTTGCAGAACAAGAGTCAGCAATTAAGTTGCGTAGTTTCTTAACCTGTCTGTTTTGAAATAGCTGTACTTCTGTATTGCAGGAAACCAAAAATTTAATAAGAAGCCTATCAAGTATTGCAGGGTGAAAATATAATGGTAAATGCAAAAAAGCGTAATATGATTTCCTGTGCAAATAGTCTATGAAAATACGATTCGTTCGGATCTCTGAAGTGAGTCTTGTATTCTGCAGAAGCAAGGACTGAGGCATCTCGGCGAGAGACTGGAAAACAGCGCAACTTCAAGTAGTTGGGAACAACCTGCATTTCAAAATTGCCTTTATTCTTCAGTAAAATAACATTTCTATGTACATGACAATGGAATTCTGCCAATAAATACAGCGGTATATACATCAGCTGGAAAGTTCCAGTGAAACGTAAAACAAAATATTGTTAAAATCATAAAAAAAAAAAATTATTTCGCTACGTAGGGCGAAGGAGAGGCAGACAATAAAGCATGAGCGATACAAACGAAAATGTTTACCTACAGTATTGTAGACAGGGCAAGACATGATTCTATACTATGCACAAATTCCAATTAAGCATTACTACCATACTAAAGATTAAACATTAGGTACTAATTCACAGAAATGCAACAGTGATGCTACATTCAAAATTTACAACATATGTACAGAAGTATTCAGTGACAAGGGGAAATAACGCTAAATGTACTCAGAAGGGCATCTTGTTACATTATATTATACACACAGTGACTAATATTTTAAAAAAATATTCAACATAATGAAGGGGACATTGCGTGGGCAGTAAACTGTGCAGAAGGAAGAATTATATACAACAACATAAAACCAACATCATCGAAGAGAACATGGGAAACATGGTGAGCTATTTTCAATGGCACATTAAAACAGAAAAATCACAAATTGCGAAGCACCAAAATTAATACGTAAAAACATGATTTGTTACAGTGAACGTGGGCGACAACAAAAATCCCACTTATAGGTTGAGATGTAACTGCAAATTGTGGATATGGAACCACCCAGCCGATTGGGCCCAAGTGGATTGAAAAACGCTATCGGTGTTTGTTGAGGCAGCACGAGAGTGCTCCATTTGGAGGCGAGTGGTTAACCGTGCTAGGAAGCGTCTCCGAATGATAGCACTTGCCTCCTGAGGAGGTGGAATAAGAGCGGGGAAGCGTTGTTGAAGATGGAAAGCATAGACAGTGAACTTCACAAGAAGAAAAATATAACGGCACACAGGAGGCAAGTGAGTAGGTGGATGCTTAGTTTGGAGTAGCCAAGCATATGCAAGAAATGGTAACGATCGAGCACAAATTCGATCAGCAAGACGAAATGCTGTGTTTAGGACTGGCAGGAGAACGGGGCAGAATAGGTATTGATGTTGGACGTCGCTGACTTCAGGGCAAAAGGAGCACTGCGGAGAGGTGAGAAGGGTCATGCGAAACAGTACTGATGGGGCGGGGAGACGAAGGTGAAGAAATTGCCAATGGACATTGAGTTCAAGAGGGGAGGAAAGGGCAGAGGTAGATGCTGTCCAGATGGCTGGGAGAAGAGAAGGAGGAGCAGAATGAACAGAAAGTGGAAGTGCGGGAGGGGAAAGAAGAAGCCAATAAAGAGAAGAGGAGGAGAGAGAAGTAACTAGAACCGGGGAGCTACGAATGAGGAGAAAGAACGGTAGGGAAAGAGGTGCAGAGGGGACCGAGAAGAGACCATCAGGTGAAGCGAGGAGTGGAAAGAGGCTCCAAAGCGCTGTGCGAAGAAGAAGATATTCGTTAGCAAGAGTAATGGTTGGAGATAGAAACAGGGAAGAAAGAGGTATCCAGGTTAGATCAGAAGTTACGAGAGAACGGACAGTTTTCACACCAGAGCGGATCCAATGAGGAAAGTAAAAGTAAGGGAGGTTAGGAGGGTGAATAAGAGAAGAGAAGAAGAGAGGTTCATCTAGGAGATCAAGAGTTGAAGAAGGAAATGAACGGAGAAGAGGAAGCGAACGAAAGAGAGAAAGGCCCTCTCGCAGGACAGGAGGGAGGTGGGACGGGAGAAGAGAGTATGCATCCATCTTCAGAAACAGTAGGAAGGTAAAAGATGGGTCACGGAAAGAAGCTAGAACATTCAAGGTAGTGGTAAGGGACGGAACAGTTGAAGTGGCAAGGCGAATGAAATGAATAATGCGATGTGTTTTATAAAGGAAAGCTGGATCAGGAAGCTGGATGCCACCCAAAGAGGCTGGCAGATGAAGCGTGGCAGGTTTAACCCAGTGATGTGAAGACCAGATGACGGAAGTTGAGAGGCGAGTGATGGTCATCATTTGTGACACGGGCACAACCGTCGACATCCAAGAGTATTCGCATAGAGAGATAAGTTGTCGACGAACAACGGCTGCTCGTTGACGGAACGATGTGAAAGGGCGGGCCTTACTCCAGTAGGCAGCAGTCCGTTGTATCCGGGGAAGAAAAGCAGTCCAGGTGGCAGATGCAGAAGCCAAGGGCAATCCGACATACGCACCGAGGATCTTCTGTGTAGTGGCTGTCCACTGCGCACCCCAAGGAGCATCGGTGCGGGCAGCCCATGACCCGCACCATAAGCCAGTACTTTTAGTGGCATTCAGCGCTGCTCCAGATAATGCAACATACTGTTGATATACAGAATACAGGCGATCAAATTGAGATTCATCCCGGACGCAAAAGGTCACATCATCAGCATAGGCGGTGAAAATTATTCGATGATGACGAGTACTAGCCACTGTCGGCGGTAGGACATCCAGGAGTGATCTTCGGGCTGCTAACAGGAAAGGCTCAAAAGCGAGAGCGAATAGCTGGCCGGAGAGCGGACATCCTTGCCGGATGCCTCGCTTAAACGGAATTGGAGCGGTTAGAAATGTGGCCGCTCGAACATGGAAACTGGCGCCCTGATAAAGGGCCAAGAGTGCGGAAGAAAAGGTAGGAGGAAAGCCAAATTGTGAAAGGACAGCAGAGAGATAAAAATGAGAAACGTTATCAAAAGCGGACTTTTGATCCAGATTGAGAAAGGCAAGAGGTTCAGAAAAAGAGCGAGCGAGGAAGTGAAGATGAAGGAGAAGAGAAACGTTAGTGGAAATAGTCCGACCAGGCACAGTGTATGTCTGGTCAGGAGAAATAACGAAAGAGAGAACAGAATTAAGGCGACGGGATGAGAGTTTTGTATAGAACTTATAGTCAGTGTTTAGGATGGAGATAGGGCGCCAGTTTCCAAGATCCAAGAGGTCACCCTTCTTAGGAAGGAGGATGTTGTGTGCCAAAGTAAAGTCGGGCGGTAACGCAGGAGAGGAAAAAGCAGACGAGAAACACGCAGACAGAAAAGGCAGAAGGCACGGTAGAAAAGCACGATAAAAGGACAGAGGAAGGCCGTCAGGTCCAGGAGCGGCATGAGGATTGAGAGTAGCGAACGCCTCGCGGAGTTCGCGAAGAGAGAAAGGAGAGAGTAAAGAAATAGATAAAGTAGAGGGGACCTGAGGAAGAGAGGAGAGAAGAGGAGAAGCTAATGAGGATGAAGACTGCGTTACCGCACTGTACTTGGCGATGAAATACTGTCTGGTGAAAGTGCATAGCTTCGATGGGTTCGAAGTGATGGAACCATCCTGGAGGCGAAGATGACGCAAAGATGTAGCAGAACGATGTTGAGATTCCAAGGCGGTTAAGTAATCGTGAGAATCAGCTGCAGGGGAGAGATGCAAGAAATGCATCCTGCAGGCTGCATCGGATGCGCGAGGAAGAAGCAAAGCGTGGAGATCTGCCAGATAGCCGAGGTATTGCGGATCATCAAGAGAGAGCATCGACAATAGAGCACGTAGATTCGCAATTTTCATATCGCTCTCATTCCGAGAGGCATGGGAGTAGCGCCGTACAAAAGGACCAAGTCATGTTTGACACTGAGCCACAGTTGCATCGCGTCGGACGTAGTATCAAGAAGGGGCTGACGTCTTCGGAGGAACTCACGCACAGCAACACAAAATTGTTGATCATCCAGGAGCGAGTCCGGAAAAGTCCATACTCGTTGAGTCCTTGAAGGTGAAGGCGAAACACACACCGACAGACTGACAATACTGTGGTCTGAAGCGGCGGAAGGATGATGGGCAGCAGCTGCTATCGACGGGAGAAGAGCAGTCGAAACATAAAATTTATCCAACCGTGCTGCCGTAATGCTGCCATGGATGGAAGAGCGCCAGGTAAAAGAGATTTCCGAAGGGTGTAGATGCCGGAACGCATCAACCAATTGAAAATCATCAACTAGCTGGGAAATCTGTAATACACGTTGTCTGCGGTATTCTCCAACGGTTGAATTGCGGTCAAGGGCCGGCAACAACGTACAATTGAAATCTCCGCCGATGAGAATATATTCAGACGGTGGGATGCATGACAGCTCTGTACGGAGTGTGGAGAGAAGATCAGGTAACAGACGTTCATCACAGGGGACATATATGTTAAAAACATGATAGGTCACGTTTTCAATGCAAAAGACAGCGACCTGGAGGTTGTCCACATGTAAGGCACGAATCACTGGCGTCGAAATCAGAGGGAGTAGGCGGTGATGGATCCCAAGTGCAAGGCCACCATTCCGTCCAACTCGATAAGCATGGTGAAAATCGTAGGGCCAAGCCCGCCAACGAGAGAACAAAGTGGTAGCAGAGCAATTGGTCTCTTGGAGCAAGAGAAGATCTGCGTGTAGAGGCGCCAAGTCCTCATACACTAGAGCAAGTCTCTACAGTTCAGTATAAACCCATAAATGTGTCTCCTTAATAAAACGTTTTCTCCGAAAACGACGAAACATCTTAATGGCGAACTCCAAACTTGAAGAATAAAAGGTAAAATGATAGTTCAAAATCACGTACCAGTACAGCTGCAGTTGATAATAAAACAAGATCTTCGTGCTACAAAGACTACTCAGGGTAAGAAACTTGCTGTTAATGCACGATGTTCAAACTAACTGAATGGTTTCAGTTATAGGCAAACTTTAATAACCAAAAAAACACACAAGTTAAAGCATATTTACATGGTTGAAATAACATGAGCACTTTCGTGCTCGCTACGAGCACATCAACACATGAAAGACCAAATCGGAATTCCAGAAACACATTTATATATGGGTGCCGTTTCCAACGGTTCTCAATGAGGAAAGAAATTCAAGAACGTTCACTTGCTTTAACGTAATATGAGAAAATACAGGCCTGTAGAGTTCCATTAATGATGGGAGAGTCTGCGATGTAATAGGTAGAAACCGGAATCGAGGACAGTAAAGTTTTCCAGGCTTCGGAAATACAGCTAGGTACTTCATCATTGCAACAAGTGTCCACTCGATGCAAAATGTGCAGACTCTCTGTAAAGAGCACTATTTCCCTCGTTGTAGAGGTAGATAGAATGGAGACGTCTGTCCGAGATGGGTAATGTGTACCAGCTGAAGAAAGCCTGGCTAAAGCAGTCGATGAGGAGCCATTTTTTACACTTTATTGGTGTTCCTTAATTCTTGTTTGCAGTCTCCGTAGGGTTGGGCCGATACATATAAAGTCCTTGTCTTGCGGATCGACAGAGTTCATAGTAATGGAATAAATGCCAGATTTGTCCAACAATTCAACACGGTCCCGATCATTTTAAATCAAGGAATAAATGTTCGATGTTTTTAACCCCAAACCGACACCGTGACTGAGACAGATGTTCAAAAAATTCCCATTCACATGAGGGACCTAAGTCATCGATCCAACATATTTGATATCCCTTCGTTCACGTGTCAGGGTAAAAAATGTTGAATTTTGTTTTTTTACGGTAGATTCTAAGGACATCAGAATGTGAGAATCCGTGCTGATAAGTAATGGTATGTATCTTTTGAAGTCCCACCTCACGGAAGGCTACAGAAGAGGAGTGGGTAAATGTTCAACTAATAAGAAAGTATAAGGGTGAAACCTTATATCTGGTCGGGTGGACGGAAACGCGTGTTATCAAGATAGGTATAGAGGTGGTATCAAGATAGGTACATTCGCCATTAAGATGTTTCGTCGTTTTCGGAGAAAACGTTTTATGGAGGAGACACATTTATCGTTTTTAGTAAACTGTAGAGACTTGCAGGTTGTTCCCAACAACTTGAAGTTGTGCTGTTTTCCAGTCTCTCGCCGAGATGCCTCAGTCCTTGCTTCTGCAGAATACAAGACTCACTTCAGAGATCCGAACGAAGCGTAGTTTCATAGACTATTTGCACAGGAAATCATATTACGCTTTTTTGCATTTACCATTATACTTTCACCCTGCAATACTTGATAGGCTTCTTATTAAATTTTTGGTTTCCTGCAATACAGAAGTACAACTATTTCAAAACAGACAGGTTAAGAAACTACGCAACTTAATTGCTGACTCTTGTTCTGCACAGCGTTATTCTTTGCAGCAGAAAAGGCAAAGTTCTACCGCTCAACCAGCATACATTAACTTCAGTTCTCATCCTCTTAATTTTTTACAAAAGTCTGCCTTAAATAGAGGTCCTAAATTTACTTCTCCGGAGTTTAACCCTAATCCCTTTCAGTTTATTTCCCAGGCAGAAAAGATTATTCAATCTTTCCCCACTCCTGAACGAGAACCCACCAGGTATAAGGTAGCGAAAGCCATCAAATTCAGTAGAAGTTCAAATACCTCCCCTGCATCCAAAACCCTCCTAAAAGAAAAAACTCAACTGCAGGCTCTTCGCTCAAACCCTAGTTTGGCAGTTATCACGGCAGACAAATCCAACCAGGTTTTAATTCTCGATAAGCAGGACTACGTAATGAAAATGGAAAATGCGATTGATAATACCCCCATTCTATCATTCAAGCTGCTCCTACCTCTGCCACTATTTCTGCTTTAAGTAGACTCCGTAATCATGGCTCCTTACCCCCTTGCATTTCCAACTTCATGCACTCCCCTTTTGGACCTAGGGTCCCAAAATTGTTAGGGAAACTGAAAACCCATAAGAAAAATCACCCCATTAGGCCTTTGGTTTCTGGGTATGCTAATCCCACCAGGCCTTTGGAGAAAGCACTTGTCAAATATCTTACCCCTCTAATCTCTTCCTCACAATATTCCATTTCTAGCTCCGTAAAAGCCTTGCAACGTATCAAGGCTTTCAACTATCCTGGCTCCTCTTTCCTTATGGGTTCTTTAGACGTAGTGCCTCTGTTTCCCAACGTCCGCATTACTATTGTACACAATATCATTGAAAGTAAACTTTCCCAATATGTGTCTGTACCTCCTAAGGAAATTCAAACCGTTCTGCAGGCATTACGCCGCATTCAGAAACGTTCTTTTTTCAGGTTTAATGGCATTTTATATCGCAAACTTGAGGGAGCCCCCATGTGGTCCCCCCTCTTCCCTCTGTTGGCTGAACTTCTTCAAGACATGGAAAACCGCATTTTGGGCTTTTGTCAGGTTACACCTTTATTATACCTTCGGTATGTTGACGATGTTTTGGTCTTTTGGCCTTCGTCAGTTGAAAATTTGTTCTCTTTTGCAACTATGTTGTCGTCTGTTTATCCTTCTATATCCTTCACTGTGGAGGTTGAATGTGACAATTCACTTCCGTTTTTTAGACTTCTAACTTCGTAGAAATCCCACCTCCCAGCACCTGAGTTATTCGGTTTACAGAAGGCCTTCCTCTATACCTATCTTGATACCACGCGTTTTCGCCCACCCGACCAGATATAAGGTTTCACCCTTATACTTTCTTATTCGTAGAGCATTTACTCACTCCTTTTCTGTAGCCTTCCGTTAGGAGGAACTTCAAAATATATATACCACTGCTTATCAGCACGGATTCTCACATTCTGATGTCCATAGAATCTACCGTAAAATCTAATTCAACATTTTTTACCCTGACACGTGAACGAAGCGATATCAAAAATGTTGGATCGGTGACTTTACTCCCTTATGTGAATGGGAATTTATCGAACATCTGTCACAGTCACGGTGTCGGTTTTGGGTAAAAATATCGAACAGTTATTCCCTGATTAAAAATGATCGGGACCGTGTTGAATTGTTGGACAAATGTGGCATCTATTCCATTACTATGAAATCTGTCGGTCCTCAAGACAAGGACCTTATATACCTCGGCTCAACCCTACGGAGACTGCAAACAAAAATTAAGGACCACCTATATAGTGTAAAAAATCTTCAGCTGCTACACATTACCTATTTTGAACAGACGTCTCCATTCTATCTACCTCTACAACGAGGGAAACAGTGCTCTTTACAGAGAGTCTGCACATTTTGCATCGAGTGGACACTTGTTGTAATGACGAAGTACCCAGCTATATTTCCCAGGCCTACCTCTTACATCGCAGACTCTACCCATCATTAATGAAACTCTATAGGCCTCTGTTTTCTCATATTACGTTAAAGGAAGTGAACGTTCTTGAATTTCTTTCCTCATTGAGAACGTTTAGAAACGGCACCCATATATAAATGTGCTTCTGGAACTACAACTTGTTCTTTCATCTGATGATGTGCTCGTAGCGAGCACGGAAGTACTCATGTTATTTTAACCATGTAAATATATTTTAACTTGTGTGTGTTTTAGTTATTAAAGTCTGCCTATAACTGGAACCATTCAGCAAGTTTGAACATCGTGCAATAACAGCAAGTTTCTTACCCTGAGTAATCTTTGTGGCACGAAAACCTTGTTTTATTATCAACAGCAACAGTAAGTAAATGATCAGTTAAAACTTTATCTGGTAGTTTGTTTTTCTTTGTGGAGTTAACCTCTGAATCTCAGAGAACAGCTTAGTGATATGCATTTATGTAGAGAAAACTGTGCATAAAAATATATAAAGAAAACGATATGAATTTGCTGCTTTGCAAATTACAAATGAAAGAAATGTTTTTGCTGCAAAAACACCTTTTTACAATTTCACATTAAGGACTCCTGAAGTCTGACTTTTGTAGATCCTGTTGGGAAGTTTATGAAATATGTTGCAAAATGGAATGGGTCAAATTTTCTGACGAATTGGAATTTGAATTTTCGGTGTCAGTGGGCCACGGAAAAGAATTTTTGTAAATCGCTAAACACGAAATATTTAGGTCTGTAAGGGCAATGTTTCTATAAATTAAACGAATGTTAATGATTGTTATTTTAAATACACAAGATCATGAATAACCAGGAAACGCTTACAGGATAGTAAATCTGTTTGTTTTCGTGGTGTAATATGCATAAAATACGCCAAACTTTCAATCTCCACTGGGAGGCATTTTCAAGGAAATGTAGACATGAGATGCTGGGAATTATACTGTATAGAACACGTAGGAAACAAAGATGATTTTTTTGAAAATAACGTGGATGACATCACGCAGCAGTATTACGAAAATTTTTAGCACACAACTTTACGGTGCGCCGCGATTTGTTTCTTTCTTTTAAAAACGCATGCCAAACCATTGTTAGTTTGATAGAGACAATGTCATTGCATTCTAGTTTGCTGGAAAGCATTTCAACTGTTTCTCAGATGGAAGTCACTTTAAAGTTTGTGTGAGGGACAATTCTTCTATTACTATTTCATGCCCTGGCTGACACTTCACATGTGTTCTTTACATCTAATACTCAAGGATCCCTTTGTCATTCCGATATGCATCTTTTCTGTGTTGATAGGATACACCAACGGTATACTGTGCACACTCGCTTTTTCTTCTCACACTGTCTCTCCTTGCAGCTCGATATTACACACGGTCGAGTCACATTATTGTGACCACCAGCTAATATCCAAAGTAACCACCTAGTGCAGCGCGGAGAGCAGCTAGACAGGCTTAGAGTGACCCAATAAGGTGCTAAAACGTGTTCACGGGTATGTGGAGCCATGCTGATTGCAGTGCATCTGACAGCTGCTGGAGGGTGCGTTATGGAGGATTCATAGAGCGAACAACCCGATCGAGCTGGTCCCACAGATGCTCGGTTGGGTTTCGTCTGGGGAATTAGGAGGCCAGGGAAGTACTTTGAAGTCTTTATCATGCTCCCAACAACTCTCGGACATTTCTAGCTGTGTAACACGTCGCATTGTCGTGCTGGAACATCCCGGCCGTCCCAGGGAAGAAATCAGTATGTATGGGTGTACGTGGTGTGCAAGGATGGATTCATAACGAATTCGGTCCATAGTGTCTTCCACAGGTATGAGTGGACCCAGGAAATGCCACAAAAACATTATCCAGTCCATAATGCAGCCCTCATCAGCTTGTGTTCTTCCAGGAATGGCTGAAGAGTGTTTGTTCTCCATTGTTTCTTGCCTTATATGCCAACGTCTATCCGTTCAATGAAGCAGAAAACGTGACTCGTCGGAGAAGGCATTCCTTTTCTCATCAGCGGAAGTCCAATTCTGATACTGCTGTGCAAATGTAAGCCTTTTCTGACGATGCACCTTCGTTAGTATAGGTGAAGTGATCATCAATCTGCATCGGAGCCCCTTACGCAGCAGGGTTCGCAGAACTGTAGTTTTAGACACACTTCCGGTAGCCCCGTGGTTGATTCGGCCAGTGAGTTTCTCCACTATAGCGTGTCGTTCGGCCCTCACGCACCTTTGAAGCCGACGTTCACCTCTAACATCAATGGCACGTGGTGCTCCGCAGTTTTCACCTCGCTTATTTGCAATGGTGCCTTTGTCCAATCACGATACACTCTAACCACAGTAGCACGCGGACAGTTCACAAAGAGCGCTGTTTCAGAAATCCTGCCACCCTTGTCCCTAAACCAATAATAATCCCTTTTGTCAAATCTAATAAATCGCTCCTTTTATCCATGACAGCAACGAGTGATATGTTTTAAGAATGCCTACAGCACACCTTATATACCCTCCAAGCCAGCTCACGACACGTGCCTTCTTTCATTGGCTACGCGCTGTTGACGTCTAAGGTAGGAGGTGGTCACAATAATGTTACTCCACTGCGTATGTGATAACAGAGTTGGTGATTTGATTGCTATTGAGATGTTGTACTTACGCAATAAATTCTTCAACCAATATGTAATAACTGGGACATATGTGATGCATCCCGCGTATCTCATTGTCTTCCTGTTGCTGCGCACCCCCAGTTGCTGTTGGTGCGCGATTACGCACCTAGCCCCTTTGTGTGGAATCTAGAGGTCCAACAATAACCACGGGAAAGAGCTATCTTAACAGATTATGAAGCTACGTCACCCCAGCATGGGGCCGACATAGTCTCAACCTCTGAAGACGGGCGTTGTGCTTTATACGGGGTTTCCTACGGGTATCGGAGGAGACACATATTCCGCAATATTTATTAGTGATCGTCATTATAAAATTTAAATTACTAACTCGTCAGATATTGCTCCCAAAGAATATAAGGTATGAATCTAAGAACAGATAATGTAGATTCATGCACATACCTCGGGCAAACGATAAAGATGGACATTGACATCTCTGAAGAAATACCTGAAAGAAAAAGAACGGCATGGAACTCCTTTAACCGTATCAAAACCACAATTACAGATCCAAAGTTAGATATCAAAATAAGATCTGAAATGTTCAACAGCTGTACCCCCCCCCCCATCTCTAACACACGGCTCTGAAATACGGAGCACCACTCAAACTGAGGAACTTAGTTTTCACACCACGCAGCATTCTACGTGAAAAAGAATCCTTGGGATCAATAAAAGAGATCAATCACATACACAACTACCAGAATTTTAACTGGACTAAAAGAAATAGTGAGAAATATGTATGACAACAAGGCACGATGGGTAGGTCATATCGCCAGACTCACTGACAACAGGTGGACCTACCGTGTCATAAACTGTTATCTCTCTTTCCACGTTTATAAGTGAGTCACGGAAAAAGTTCTCATCGGCCGCCACCGGGAATCGAACTCAGTGTCTCCCAGATACGCACCGGATATGCTTCCACTGCACTACAGCGGCCTCGAAATTCTCCAGACTCACAAACACAAACTGCCAAACCACATGGCAGGGTTGCTTCTTCGGAACCCCTGCACAATGCTGGGGATTCATCACAGATGAACAACAGCAACTTAACAAATAACTAGAAGGCGAATGAATGATAAATACTCAGTTGAGGTGGACCAGGAACATCAAATAGAAGTCATCTCTCTTTCCACGTTTATAAGTGAGTCACGGAAAATTTCTCATCGGCCGCCACCGGGAGTCGAACCCAGGGTCTTCCAGTTACGTGCCGGATATGCTTCCACTGCACCACAGCGTCCACAAAATTCTCCAGACTCACAAACACAAACTGCCAAACCACATGGCAGGGTTGCTTCTAAGGAGCCCCACACAATGCTGGGGATTCACCACAGATCAACAACAGCAACTTAACAAATAACTAGAAGGCGAATGAATGATAAATACTCAGTTGAAGTGGACAAGGAACATCAAATAGAAGTCATCGCTCTTTCCACTTTTAAATCCGTCTTCGTTCTTTCCACGTTTGTAACCGTTATCGCTCTTTCCACGTTTATATCCGTCATTGCTCCTTCCACGTTTATATCCGTCATTGCTCTTTCCACGTTTATATCCGGCGCGTAACTGGAAGACGCTGGGTTTGATTCCCGGTGGTGGCCGATGAGAACATTCTCACTTATAAACTTCTATTTGATGTTCCTGGTCCACGTCAACTGAGTATTTATCATTCATTCGCTTTTTAGTTATTTGTTCAGTTGCTGCTGTTCATCTTTGTTGAATACCCAGCATTGTGCGGGGCTCCAAAGAAACAACCCTGCCATGTGGTTTGGCAGTTTGTGTTTGTGAGTCTGGAGAATTTCGAGGTCGCTGTGATGCAGTGGAAGCATATCCGGCGCGTAACTGGAAGACCCTGGTTTCAATTCCCGGTAGCGGCCGATGAGAACTTTTTCCGTGACTCACTTATAAACGTGGAAAGAGCGATGACTTCTATTTGATGATATCCAAAATCAATCAATGACAAGAAGACAGGACCGGCAGGTCATATCGCCAGACTCACCGCCAACAGGCTTACCTACCGTGTCACAGACCGTTATCCAAAATCAACTAATGACAACAAGACACGATGGGCTGGCCAAATTGCTAGACTCACTGACAGTAGGTGGACCTACCGCGTCACAAACTGGCATCCAAGATCAATCAAGAGAAAACCTGGTAGACCTCCTACTAGATGGGAAGACCCTTTAACCAGAGCGATAGGAAACAGTTGGAGAAGATTGGCTCAGGATCGCCGTCGCTGGACACTTTGGGACCTGCATTCATGGAGAAATCCTAAATGAAAAAACAGGTCTATCTAGGTAATCTAGGTAAATATAAGGATAAATAGCTTATTCTCGAATAACCTTAATGAAGTAAGCTCCTTCTCTCACTCACTCATCATTTGTTAGATTTTTCCATGTGTTCAAGGTATGGAGGATATTAAGGTGAAAAAAGTTTGCAGAATATGCACCCAAATACCCCCTTGAACAAAACACATATAAATTTCGATTTAAAAATGTAAATAATATTTATTAAATAACATTTAACTTTTCGCTGATAATACAGGGATTCAGGACACTTAAATTACGTTACCTTTTAAAAAGTGATAGTACAACTCAATTCGTTATATGTGGCGGAGTTGCCTTCGAAGACAACCGAGCTAGTCAATTGAGATCCAATTAAAATTGAGGAATAAATAGTGAGGCTGCGCTGCGACCTATTCTTGAAAGCAAGAGCTGATGATAGTGGTAGCACAGAATTCTGGCAGCTGTTATATTATGAATCGTATTCAAACATTCCAAATTTGACGTTTTATATGACTACTTTTTTTGGGCCCACGTACTTGTGTGAATCTTTATTTCCTACAATGAAAGCGATAAAAACAAAAGATAGGAATCGCATAACTGACGAGCATTTGCGTTATTGTTTAAGCATTGCAGTAACATCGCATGAGTTGCAACATGATCAACTTCTTGATGGACTTCACTGTCATGTGTCCGCAAAAAGAATAAGTTAAGGTTGCCTAAATCTGAAAGACAAATTTAATATTTTATGAATGCTATTTCAAAAAATAAAAAACGTTATTCTGTTATTATTTTAATTGCTTTATTTAGTTTCACATTTAAATGCCAGGAAAATAGTAATGTAAGGAAACCTGCACCTAAAAAATTTAAACTTTTTCAGTCCGTTACAGTTGCCGCGATTTCTTAGTTTTTATTTTGAATACATTTTATTTCCTTTTTCAGGTTGATCGAAGAGGAGTTTCATTATTCTCTTTTTTAATTATTCTTTTTTGCATTGTTTCAAATGCATTTTCTACGCTTCAAATATAAGTACTTATTTCATTTTTGTGGTGTTTAATATGACGTTCTTGCCAGCCCCCTTTCCCCCTACGAATTTCGGCAGTCAATTTATTAGTCGACCGCCAATGTGTACTAAGATCGGAAGTAGCCCCAGGGTCCAAAAAGCTTGGCCATTCCTTCTCTAGAAAGTCACGTCGCAGACAGCAGCAGGAGAAAGAGCAGACATACTGGTTTAGCAACTTATAACCTGCCAACAAACATTCGTGTTTTTGCTAATTCGGTCTTTTCCGTACTTCACTAATGCACCCATTAGGCACGTGACACAGGTAAACGAAAGTTAAAGGAAGTAGGAAAAATAAGCAAACGTCTTCAAATGCAAAGTTTGTCGTTCAGCAGCATCGACAAAGAAGGAAATCGTGATCCATCCAAAGTACGTAAAACTGGGAGATTCTACTAATTCTCCGCAATTCAATTTCACCTGCTTTCAACTCTGAGGGAATTTAGAAGAAAGACTCTTTTTACTTTAGAAGAATGCATATATTTCAGGTAAAACATCCCTCGTAAAATGTTTTTCCTTGAAATGTCATTTTATATGATGCTGCTTTGCTCAAAAGAAACAGGTTTTGCAATTAAGTATTATCGACAGTTTCGATTTCATGATATCAATTTGCTGCAGAAGCTAAGCTAACTTCCATGTGGAACAAACATTTCCTTTGCCACCCGGGACTCAGGTGTTCGTTTCGGATCATTCGTCTGAGTTGGTTCGAGTACCACATGAGGTATGGGTGTTGTAGCTTACGGGGCCAGATCTGTACCTTCCCTGGAGTTAGCTGCAGTAAATTAGGGATTAAGTACCGCTCATAGCCCACCAAATTGCTGATGGTGGTTTTCAAACCCCGAAACGAAACGAAAAAAAAAATATTTGGAATCGCATACCAGATATCAGTCACTCATTTTTCTGAGTACTGAAAAATTATTTGTATACATTAAAAAGACCCATTACGTAATTATAAAAATCCACGAATTATGTTTAAAAGTTAAAATCCAAGATAAGTTATGATGTATATTCTAATTAACTTTCATTTTTACTTTCTTTCCATACGTAAATTTTTAGTTTGATCTCTTTAAGCGTTTGAACCTTAACACTGTATTTTCTCTCTCACTGAATGTTATTTGGGAACAGTCAGGTCTGAATTACGTGTGTATGTTTTGATAAGATAAGAATGATGTATACACTCAGTGGCCACTTTATTATTACCACCCCTCAGAACTTTGTTGGGCCACCTTTTGCCTTTAATACTGCGTCGATTCTTCGTGGAATGGGCTCCACGAGATGTTGATAGGTGGTTTGTGGAATCTGAGACCATACTTAATGAAAAGCACTTTCCAGGAGTGTGAGATTGCAGGGTTGCGGATCCAGCTGTCTGATGGCTCGTTCAACTTCATCCCACAAATTCTCAATGGGGTTGAGATCTGGAGATTGTGGGGGCCACCGAAGCAAAGTAAACTCACCGACATGTTCGTGAAACCAATCCTGTACAATACGAGCGCTATGGCAAGACGCATTATCTTGTTGAAAGTAGCCATCGCCATTGGGATAAACCATACACACGACAGGATGCCCTTGGTCCGCAACGATGTTTAGATATGATGTGCCAGTCAGACGTTGATCAACACGAATTAAAGGGCCCAAAGCATGCCAGGAAAACATTTTCCAAACCATAACGTTGCCCCCACCAGCTTGAAGGGTTGTAGCAATGCATTTGGGGTCCATGCTTTCGTGCTGTTTCCGCCAAATTCTCACTCGGCCATCGGTATGGTGCAACTGAAAACGTGATTCATCGGACCACATAATTTGTTTCCAATTATCTACTGTCCAATCCTTATGCTCCTGTGCGAAGTGGAGATGTTTTCTCTTGTTAACTGCAGACAGCAAAGGCGTTCGAACAGGCCTTTGGCTGCCATATCCAATCCGATGCAGTGTACGGCGAACAGTGCGTGCAGAGATCATTTGAGGGGATCCTTGATTAAGATGGTCTGTAATTTGCTGCACTGTTGCCCTTCTGTTGTCTGTTACCAGTCTGGACACTCTCCATTCCGCCCGAGCAGTCACTAGACGATGACGACCACACGTTGCACGTAGAGACCCAGTTTTTTGGCTGACAGTCCAGTCTTTAAACACTTTAACAACAACTGCTCTGGAACATTTCACGAATGCCGCGGTTTCGGTGATACTCGCTCCATGGCTCCGAGCTCCTACAATCATCCCACGTTGAAAGTCCGTCAAATCGCATTTTTTACCCATCTCGTCACCCCAAAACCACTTCTACTACTATCGCAAGCACTAAGCTTTCCCTTTTTATACTAGTCTCGCCCTATGGCGGCAAGAGCGTGCAGCCATAGCTCATTTGCTTAAAACTGTCAGGTGGTCATAATAAAGTGGCCACTCAGTATATAATATGTGGACAGAAGTGTTAAAAATGGGTAGACTAGTGCAGCCTTGCGTTGTACGCTGTACCTTCGTAAAGACGAGCTATAGGCGCATATATCTGATTAAGTTACATTGGTAATGAGACACTTAGAGCCTTACACCAGGTAGCATAGCCTTGCAATCTAACGTAGCCCCTACACTGAGCCACCGTCTTTTAGGACGTGACAGAAGTTTAGTTTGTTTGAAGTATAGTGCTGTTGACTGTTTAAGGTTACCGATTATTAACATTGATAAGCCATCCAAGTGATGTACCTTTGAAACAAATGAAAATTGTTTCTTTAAGTAAGACTACTTACTCTCTTTTGGCCGTTTGAAACTGTAATATTGATCATTGCGTAAGAACGGATTTTGTGCTAGGCATCCAAAACATGAGGTTAAGAAGCTCAAGTTTTACAAGTATCACAGAAGCATGATAATTAATGTTTTAAAATAATGATATTAATGATATGATAATTAATGTTTTAAAATAATGATATTAATGATATGATAATTAATGTTTTAAAATAATGATATTAATGATATGATAATTAATGTTTTAAAATAATGATATTAATGATATGATAATTAATGTTTTAAAATAATGATATTAATGATATGATAATTAATGTTTTAAAATAATGATATTAATGATAATTAATGTTTAAAAATAATGATATTAATGACATGATAATTAATGTTTTAAAATAATAATATGATAATTAATGTTTTAAAATAATGATATTAATGATATGATAATTAATGATGATTAATGTTTTACCTAAAAGATAATACCAATATATAAAGTTCCCTTAAAACATTATCAAGTGTTTCATGAAATCAGTGAATCAAGATAGTATGCTATACACTGTATAGTTAAAAATTTAGTATTATTATTATTATTATTATTATCATTAGGAGACAGTATTAAAGAGATTCATGTTTGTAATTTGCTGACCATTCCCACGACTATATAGGTGTGGGGTGATGCACTGAGATTAGATAGGAGTAATGAATTTCAAGAAATACTCAAATAAGTGAATGGCACTAACTTCAGCAACAAAACAATTTAATACGTTTAAACATTGGCATTTAAAAAGAAATTAAAAAAATGTGCCTACACAATATAAAGAGCAATTACGTTGGGAATAAAATACAAATGAAAATAACGTTATATCAAGACAAAATGCTTTGATGTTAAAATAAAAATTAAAATAACGTTTAACTGAATTTCGTTTAAAGAAGACACAGTTCAAAACTTAAGATTCTTCAAATCCACCAAGATTAATGACTCTCAGTCATCTACCAGTTCTTACTTCTGCGAGGTTATCACTAATAGAATTATCAGTTGCTGTATTGTTTTTAAATAGAAATCATTTCCAAGTAATTCACACAGGTTAATACTTTCAGTCAGTTTTCAGTTCACACAATACGCATGAAAAATAAAGTCATCAACATTGATGATCATTATGTGCGTTCCTTTTGCAAATCAGTTTAAAGTACAGAAAATTAATGCATTCCAACGCTGTAGGATCCAACTATCAATTATGTAATCAAATACTACGTCATGCTGAACTACCAATCATATAATGAAGTGCTGGAGTAGGACGGATCGGAAGGTGGGCAACTGACATATGTTTATAAAAATTATTTCATTACTCAAACATCACGTACCGTTAATATTAAAATGCATCAACACACATTCAATGCATAGGGAAAACCAAAGCCGTGGTCATGATTCGAACCTGGATTATAAAACTAATTAACTTCACAATTTCTCACTTAAATTTCATTCTAAATCCAAAAATATTTTATTTGCCATCATTGAATTCATTTCATACTAGAACAATTTCTGTGTGCCTCTGACATGCAACAAATTCATTACTAGTTTTTGTATTTTTTGCTCGAGAAATGCTATCTTGTGGAAAATAGTAATACTTATGACGAAGTAAATTTCTCCACCACTTCTACGCCAGGTGCGGGATTCGAAACCGCAACTCTCGTTTCTAGAGCTCCGAGAGTTATCCACTATACTACTCTGGAATGTGCGCTTATTGCTATCTGCCTTTATCTCATGTGCATCCTGCGGGGCAGCCGCGTCACATACTCTTACAAAAAAAAAATTGACACTCTAAATTATGAAGAGCACCTTATAAGAGAAACACTTCCTTTTACCCAAGCCGATAGATGGGTAGATGCATGACGAAACGGTGGAGAATCACCATTCTACTTCCATTTAGAAATAGCCTCAGAATTGTAGAAAAGGATTAGCTTACGTAAAAGGTTCCAATTAGGTAGTTTACTTATACCTTAAAGAATTCACACAGAATCTAAACAACATTTTATACTACTGAGGTAATGATAGTTTGCATCGCATACATTTCTACCCCAGTTTCATTGTCAGCTATCAAAGGTCCCTAATTAATAGATCCATAATTTTTTTTTTTGATTGGAGGTTTAACGACCACCGTGAGCAACTCAATGGGCTATAAGCAGTCGCCCGTACCTAATTTAGGGTCACTGGTTCCAGGGAAGGGAGAGAGCCAGTGCCGTATGACAAACACAACACCCATGCCTCACCGGGATTCGAACCCGGACCCCTTACGGACGAATGATCAGAGGCCATCGCTTAGACCACTGCGCCACCGGGCCGGCAAATATCCATAATTAAAGAGCTTTTGGGAGAAACAGTACAATTTTTAAGAGCAGTATGTCATTATGTCTCAAAAGAAAAGTGTTTAATCAATACATCCTGCCAGATCTTACGTACGGAGCACAGACAAACCTTAACTAAACAAGTTAGTAAAATCATGCAATGCATTGATTATGATACGCTTTCCAATATACTAGAAATCATTACTCAAGCTATTACTCAAGTTATGAGCAAAAATGGCTGTGGAATAAATCTCACCCATGTGCCCTGACCTTTGATCCATTTGGATGATATTCAACAGAACTGGTTCAGTATATCTCCGAAATAACATGATAACGTTTTGTCGCAATCAAACCAATTTTACGTAAGTTATGATGCATAAGCGCTATGGAATAGATCCCGCTCCTGTGTCCTAACTTTTCACCCCATTGCGCCCATTTTCAATAGGATTCGTCCCCAGACAGGTCCCTACAACATCATCCAAATCGAAACATTTTTACATAAGTTATGACTCATAATGGCGATGGAAGTGATTCCGCTCCTATGTGCCGACCTTTGAACTCCATTTCGCCAATTTTTAGTAGGATTTGTCCCCAGGTGGTTTCCTACCACATACTAAAATTTAATCGAAATGGAACCTTTTTTACGTTAGTTATGACGCATAAGAGCAGTGGAATGGATCCCGCTCTTTTGTACTGACCTTTGACCCCATTTCGTTCACTTTCAATAGGGTTCTTTCCCAGGTTTTCCCCTACCACATACTAAAATTTCATCGAAATCGAAAGATTTTTACGCAAGTTATCGTGCGGACGAACATACGCACACAACGCGTGACGTAATGAGGCAGATGGGAATCGCGACCATCTGCTAGCAAGGTGTGACGTCATAAAACTTTAATAGGATCCACAAACAACGCGTGACGTAATGAGACAGATGGCATGACCGTGCGCCAACATCTAATGCGGCGACGCCATGACATCACACAACAAACTTGGTAATTCGATGTGGTTATTTAACCCACTAAACAAATTTTCTTAAAGTCAAAATCAAGCTAAATCGATTTCTAGTACCAGAAAACGGTAGGTTAACAACTTTCATCAAAATCCTTAGAGCCGTTTTCAAAATAAAATTTACATACATACAAGAATTGCTCCTTTAAGGTGAATGACAAGTAATTTTGCTTCCTGTACTTCGAATGGAAAAATTTCTGTACACATTTTCTTCCCAATTAATGCGTTCCCAAGAATGAAAATTTAAACATCGATTAATATATCTTCATTTTATAACTTGGAATACTTAATATTTTCTAAAACATAACCATAATTATGCAATCCAACATTTTTTTGTCTGCTGACGTCATGAAAATACAGGTCGCGCCATCTTTTTTCTGGACAATTAATGCATTCACAAGGATGAAAATTTGAACATCGATTAAAATAGCTTCCTTTTATAACTTGGAATACTTAATATTTTTTAAAACATAACCATAATTATGCAATCCAACATTTGTTTGTCTACTGACGTCATCAAAGTACACGTCGCGCCATCCTTTTTCTGGTTTTAACACCACCAAAGGAAAAGTTACTGATTTTTTATATAATAATGGTTATGTTTTAGAAAATATTAAGTATTCCAAGTTATAATAAAGTTATTTTAATCGATGTTCAAATTTTCATCCTTGGGAACACATTAATTGTGAAGGAAATGTGTACAAAAGTTTTTCCATTGGAGTATAGGAAGCAAAATTACTTGACGTCCACCTTAATAATATGGGATAAGAGCGATGGAATTGATCGCAATCCTATGTCCTGACCTTTGACCCCATTACGTCTACATTCAATAGGGATTGTCCCTAGGTGGTCCCCTACCATATACTAAAATTGTATCAAAATCGAACCATTTTTACGCACGTTATGACGCATAAGGGCAATGGAATGCATCCCGCTCTTATGTCCTGACCTTTGATCCCACTTCACCCATTTTAAATGAGATTTGTTCCCAGATGGTCCCCTACCACATAGTAAAATTTCATTGAAATCAAACCATATTTACGCAAGTTTTGACACATAAGGGCCATGGAAGGATCCCGGTCCTACGTCGTGACCTTTGACCCCATTTGTCCCATTTTCAATAGGTTTCGTTCTCAGGTGGTCCCCTGCCACATACTAAAATTTCATCGAAATCGAACCATTTTCACGCTAGTTATCGTGCGGACAGGCAGACGGACGGACGAACGGACAAAGCTGGAGCATATACGCTTCTTCAACCTACGGTTGGAAAGCGTAAAAAAGACATACAAAGACTGCAGAAAACTCAAAGAGGGAAAGAAGAGGTGCATGCTTGGTGTAACCAGGAAAGATAAGAAGATGAACTTGTGGTTAACAAAAATGACAGGAGTGGACGACATCACGACCAGAGTGAAATCACTGAAATGGCAATGGACTGGACATGCTGCCAGCAGAACGGACCACCGATGGACAACCGAAATTTTAGACTGGATTCCGAGGGATAGGAAAAGACCCAGAAGAGGACCCCATGGGAGATGGAAGGATGAAATTCGAAAGTATGCTGGAGTGACACGGAGGAGACAGGCCCAAGACAGACAATTGTGGATGAAGTTTGGGGAGACCTTCATCCAGCAGTGGATTGATAATGGTTGATGATGATGATGATGATGATGGTGCTGAATTAACACAACTGCTGTGCGATTCTAACAAATCCCTGGTTTACGCATATATCAGTAAGCATCAGCAACTGGGTAGGAACAACACTTGTTATCTAAATATCTTTATCAGCTCTTAATTAAAAATGCGAAATACTCTGAATTATTAGAAATTCTGAACGAAAGCCATAGATACATTTGAATCAGCACTATGAAGGAATCGAAACCTTATACATTATCCCAAATATAAAGTAGATTAAGAGTCCTAACAAGAAAGCTCCCTTTTTCTAAAGGCATATATACACTGCCTGACAGAAAAAATGTCACACCATGAAGGAATGCTCGAAAACAGACCAAACTGCACGTACAGATAGCCAAGTAGGTCCTGAACAAATGATTTAATCATCACATACAGACTAGGCTCCAGTGGCCGAATATACAGGATTATCAAAAAGGAGAGTGGCCCCCGTTTTGGGCTATACAGCGTTGAACCAGACGGGGCATCGAGAGTCCGAACAGAGTCCTGGGGTACCGTGGACCATGTGGTGTTGATCCGAGTCCACAGTTCATCTTCATTATGCGGAGGTAGGAGGGTACTCACAGAATGTCCAATCGTGTACCACAGATTCTCGGCGGGAGAGATATCGGGAGATCGTGTTGCCCACAGAAGCATCCGCACACAGTGCAAATCATTCAGACTGATCCCAGCGGTATGCGGCCGGGCGTTATCCTGTTGAAAAACGGCGTTTACGGATGGCCTTCAGATACGGTAGTGCCACGGACCGCAGCACCTCGTCAACATAGCTGCGTGACGTCAATGTGCCCGTAATGCGTACCGATGGCGAGCGGCTGTTGGCGCTGATAGTAAGCACCCTACACCATGTATCCACGTTACAGGTCCGTATGGCGCTCACAATGGCTTATGAATGCGCCCGTTGGCCAGGTCGCGTCCAGCCTGTCACAAAGCGATCATCCGTGGTGAGACAGAACCGCGATTCGCCGCTGAACATCACACTGTTCCATTCGGCACCCCACGCAGTTTTGGAGCGACACCACGTCAAGCGGTGACGACGATGGCTCGCTGTTAAAGGTGGCCTTCGAAACCGACGGCTGGGCGGCAAACCACAAGCAGCCAATCAGCGTGATACTGTCAGCGTCGATATCTGAGCATCCAAGCCTCCTTGTACACTCCGCAAAATGTCGCTCGCTGTGGCCTGTAGGTCCGCTACGGCACGACGTCAGATGCGATGATTGGTACGCTCGGACGTCAGTCTCCTTGCGCCGGTCAGCCTACGACGTTGCACAGATCCTTCCTGGGACCACTGTCTCCAAATGCGACCGACGGTTGTGGCATCACGTTGCGTTTCTTCCTCAATACGATGCAAAGACCATCCGACGATACGAAGGCCTACGATGACACCTCTCGTGTACTCATCCGTTTGACGGCTTGGTTGTCCGCTTTTGTCCCGTGCATTGTTCGTGGGATTGGCCTGCAAAGGCAATTATTTGCATAACTTGTACGTGTGCACCCACCCTGCAATTTGCATGGCGATGCGTTCACGTTTTCGTGGTGTGGCATTTTCTATGTCAGGCAGTGTATGTTTATGAAGCAAAACTCGAAATGCTGAGAAAATTATGCTTTTATTACCTGCCCATTTCGTTCCTTCCGAAAGAGTGACTGAACATGACCAGGAAGGTCGCCTTCTGGCAGCACGCACTCTAGCTCATAACGTCGTAAAAGAAAACTACGGGTTTAATACACTGCTGGACAATTGCTAAGGACAGATCATAAACGGCTATATAGCGCATAAAAAAGTAAGTGTGGTTGGATGCCAAGTGAAATAAAATAATGTCAGAATGCCAGGACATTACAAGAAAGACAATTTATTGTGCTCTGAAATCCAGAAGGCTTTGGAACGTGTTCAAGGGACAAACAGGCCATTTTGTGCAGAATACGTAAACATGAAAAAAATGCAATTACCGTCTGCAGGCGTGTCATGCTTTGCACAACATTATCAAGCAGATGTTGGGGTAATTTATCCCATTCCTCTGTCAGTGCACGGATGAGGGTGTCCTTGTTTATTGGAGGGCATTGGCGACCAGCAAGACTCCTCCCCAAAGCATCCCACACATTTTTAATGGGATTCAGATCTGGAGAACATGCTGGCCATACGAGGCGTTGAATATCCTCGCTCTCAAGACACTCCTGGACAGCAACTGTTCGATGACATGTTGCGTTGTCGTCCATCAAAATGAATCTATTACCGACAGCACCACGGAACATGCAAACATGAGGTAGCAGAACATCATTAATGTATCGTTGGCCAGTCATAGTTCCAGTTGGAAGCACATAGAGGGACGTACGGCCATTGATCATGATGTCAGCCCATACCATGACACTACATGTCGGATATCGGTCCCTTTCCTGTATGTTTGCTGGACAATATTCAGTACCACTATCACGCCAGATCAGTTGTCGTCGACAATCAGACGATAGACTGTATCTACTCTCATCTGAGAAGAGGACAGCAGACCAGTCGTTATCAGTCCAATTGCGATGTTGATGGCACCATTGCAAACGGGCGGTACGGTGACGTCTGGACAATGGGATGCGCACAACAGGACGGCGGGCGTATAGTCTTCCTTCATGCAAACGTCTGGCGACAGTTTTTCGGGAGATCCGCTTGCCAGTAGCAGATATAAACTGATTTGCTACCTCACTAGCTGTGCAACGCCGGTGTCTTTTTGTTGATAGCACTATGTACCGATCTTCTGCAGGTGTCGTACTGCGAACACGACCTCCCCCGTGACGTTTGCTACAATCTCCATTTGTTTGAAATGATTTCCAAAGCCTTGAAACAACACTGTGGCTGACGTCGAACTTCCTGACAACATCTGTTATTTTTCGCCCTTCTTCAATCTTGCCAATAATACGGCCACGCGTAAAATAATCTAGGTGATGTCGGGAAGACATACTGAAATTTTTTTTTTTTTTATTCAAGGTTTAACGACCACCGTGAGCAACTCAATGGGCTATAAGCAGTCGCCCGTCCCTAATTTAGGGTCACTGGTTCCAGGGAAGGGAGAGAGCCAGTGCCGTAAGACAAACACAACATCCATGCCTGACCCGGATTCGAACCCGGACCCCTTACGGACGAATGATCAGAGGCCATCGCCTTAGACCACTGCGCCACCGGGGCGGCTACTGAAAATTGCAAGTTCGTCCATTGATTCTTTCCCTTTCAACTTTGCGTTTGAACAACAACGGTCAATACGCGTCAAATCCTTTATATGCCGCCCCGGTGGCGCAGTGGTCTAAGGCGTTGGCCTCTGATCATTCGTCCGTAAGGGGTCCGGGTTCGAATCCCGGTCAGGCATGGATGTTGTGTTTGTCTTACGGTACTGGCTCTCTCCCTTCCCTGGAACCAGTGACCCTAAATTAGGGACGGGCGACTGCTTATAGCCCATTGAGTTGCTCACGGTGGTCGTTAAACCTCCAATCAAAAAAAAAAAAAAAAAAAATCCTTTATATCTCTTATCAGCGCTATGACTTCACGAACAAATTCGGCAAGCCGCCCCGGTGGCGCAGTGGTCTAAGGCGCTGGCCTCTGATCGTTCGTTCGTATGGGGTCCGGGTTCGAATCCCGGTCAGGCATGGATGTTGTGTTTGTCTTACGGCACTGGCTCTCTCCCTTCCCTGGAACCAGTGACCCTAAATTAGGGACGGGCGACTGCTTATAGCCCATTGAGTTGCTCACGGTGGTTTCACAATAGAGATATTGCATTCAATTTGTATAGAGTTCACACCATCATTGTAATTAGATTATTTATTCGCTTATCTTTCAGACACTGAAAAGTATAAGCCTTCTGCTCTTTTATTCTTTTTTCAAGATTGCTGAAACTATACATGTTTGTTTTTGCACTGTAAAATTTATAGTTATACCTTGCACTGGTGTTCACCTATTAGAGATGGCATTCTGCTGATGCACATTGCGAACATATATTGTACATAGAGTAAGTCAACCCTTCAGTCCAGTATTGTCAGTGTTATGAATTTGCTTACATTGTATATAGTGCATCCACATAGTGTAAATATCTCATCGTCATTGTAAATAGGTCATCTACTTGTTTATCTTTTGGTAACTGTTAAGCACAGGCCATCTGTTACTTACTGTCCATGTTTGCTCCAAATAAATATTGTTGAAGCTCACGGTGGTCGTTAAACCTCCAATCAAAATAAAAACAGAAAAAAGTTCGGCAGTCCAAAATTTGCATACGCACAACACGTCTTACTGTATCCCGCACTTATGCTAATTTCCAAATTTTCCTGCCTTCCATTTTATGGTTGCTATCGTTGCTATTGTCATCCGTCCTTAGCAATTGTCCGACAGTGTATATGATTACAAATGTTCCTGGCTTCTCAGAGTAAAAGCAGCGAAAAAATCGTTACTTTTCTGACTCAAAACAAGAATACGAGATATCGTTTAAGAGTTTAGTTCAGTAAACATTCCTATTTCCTTCTTGTTTTTTTCTTTTTTTGGTGATCTTCGTCACTTCATCACAAAGACTCAAACTAAATATAATCAATTATGCAGTATATAGGCATTCTCCCATAATCTCTCATAATTATAACATTTATGAAAATGCAAGTGCAAAGATTCGGTTGTTTGAAAATACAACACACATAAAAATTGGAAAGGGAGTGAGACAAGGTGACACCATATCTCCCAAGCTCTTTAATGCCCATTGGAAAATGTCTTTCAATCACTGAACTGGGAAAACAAAGGGATAATGATTAATGGAGATGATATAACTCACCTTCGTTTTGCTGATGACGTAGTCATTTTTGCAACTACCCCATCAGAGCTGCAGAATATGATTCAGGAATTTGCTGACAAGAGTAAAGAAGTGGGATTAAAAATGAACTTTCAGAAGACAAAAGTGATGTTCAATGCTTTTACATGAAATGAAGATTTATCGATTGATGGAGAAAAGCTGGAGATAACAGACACGTACGTTTATCTTGGACAGCAGATATCAAGTGAGGGTCACATTGATGAAGAAATTAATCGGCGTACAAAACTTGCCTGGAGAGCTTTTGGAAGAAACAGCATAATTTTCAAGAGCAATATGCGATTATGTCTTAAAAGAAAAGTGTTTGATTAATGCATCCTTCCAGTACTTACGTGTGGTGCAGAGACGTGGACCTTAACTATAAGAGACATAAAAAGGCTGCAGACAACTCAACCAAGCATGGAGAGCTGCATGCTTGGTGTAACCAGGAGAGATAAGAAGAGGAACTCGTAGATCCGAAAAATGACAAGAGTGGAAGACATCATGATCAAAGTTAAATCCCTGAAATGGCAATGGGCTGGACATACTGCTAGAAGGACAGACCATCGGTAGACAGTCGAAATTTTAGATTGTATTCCAAGGGACAGGAAAAGACCCAGAAGACCACATGGGAGATGGGTGGATGAAATTCGAAAGTATGCGGGAGTGACCTGGAGGAGACTGGCACAAGACAGACCCTTGTGGAGGAAACTTGGTGATACCTTCGTCCAGCAGTGGATTGATAATGGATGATGATGATGATGATGATGGTGATACAGGCATTACATATATAAAAATAAAAATCACAGCTGGGGTGGTGGTAGGGGAGACTCTGCGTACATAACATCTACCGTAATAAAAAAAATATTAAACCCCGGAGATGTCTATAACATCTCCGTTCTCTGAACAAAAACTGAACCTCTCTCCGTTAACCTGAACCTCTCTCCGTCGGAACAAAAACTGAACCCAGAATATCCTCATGGTTGCGTTCATAGCAAAACAATTTTAATATCAGTTAACCCCCAATTTTTTCAGAATCAAGACCCACTCCATTTACGGATGATTCACACTAGGATTTTTCATTTGCGCCTTAGACGATATTTCTTAATAGGTAGATCGTAAAGGGATCAAAAGTAAGGTAATTTTAAAATTTACCGCATTATCTTCTACACTTCACCTATCAAACTGTAGCTTGTGACACTGCACTACAGTTATGACACTGCACTACAGTTATGACACTGCACTTCCTTATTCAGGCAAAATTTGTATTAAACCGAGGCTTCCAAAACTTCCCTTGGTGCCACCTGTTTAATACTCTCGATGTCCGCTGCGCATGTCGTGGAAATGGAAAAGTAGAAAATCTCCGATGCTAATAAGTGGATTCCACGGCTGTCTTGCGATCTCTGGATCACAGTCGTTTTGATCCTCAGCCCTGGAACCGACCACGATCCACGATTAAGCAGGTAGGGGAATCTATTCCACGTACAAGATATGCCTTTCTTTTTAGCTCGTCTTTTGTAAAAAAAGATCGTGCTTTTGTTATCGGTATGTCCGTCCGTCCGTCCGTCAGTCCGTCTGTACCCACGATATCTCAGCAACTATTAGTCTGATTTGAAAAATTCTTTTTGAATTGGGAGGCTCGAAATATGCAAATGATGATCCTTTATTTAATTTTTTTTTTTACGATGTACAATTTTGCCAGTAGAGGGCGTAAATGCAG
Source organism: Macrothele yani (assembly GCA_039090855.1). Lineage (NCBI taxonomy): Eukaryota > Metazoa > Arthropoda > Arachnida > Araneae > Macrothelidae > Macrothele > Macrothele yani. The sequence goes on along the minus strand of CM077009.1, from coordinate 67,821,745 downwards.
ATGATGTCGAATTCCAAAATACGTTTTATTCCACATATTTGCTTCTAAACATCCGATTGAAAAAAAATGTGTATCTTTCGATTCCATTTATGTCGAAGAGTATTTTAGATATAGTTACTTTTTCAAATTACGCATAGATTTTCCACTAGGGGCGTAAAAGTAAATTTTATTTTCCCCGATAACTCTTCTTCTAAAACTCCGATTTGAAAAAAATTTCTTCAGAGGATACATCTGATGGAAAATCTTTTGCATATAATTTCAAATTTTTGGTAAAGAATACTTTGGCCACCAGGGTACGTAAGTGTTAATTTTTGCTTCCGACGTATTTGCCATAAAATCTTAGCGTGTAAAATATCGATTAAGAAATTCTTTCGTGGACTGATGCCACTCACATCGATAAACCTTTTCGGAATGTTTTCTTCTTAAAATATTCCCCAGTTTCTCTGCCAGGGGCGTAGGGGTACATCTTATTTTTGTCAATATCTCTACTTCTAGGAGTTCGATTTGAAAATTTCCTTCTTTGTTGGATAGTGTTTTCCGTGTGACATGTTTTTCATATCATTTCAAAATTTTCAAGTAATTCATAGACTTTTCGTTAAGGGGGCGTAGCGGTAAATTGCGTTTCCCCTATATCTCTGATTCTAAATCTCCGATTTGATAAATTCTTTCTGCACCGGATACAGCTCCGGATGGGAAATCATTTGCACATAATTTCTAATTTCTTGTAAAAATATAGTTTGGCCACCAGGGGGCGTAAATCTTAATTTCCGCTTCTGTTGTATTTGCAGCAAAATATGAGCTTCTAAATTCTCGATTGAAAAATAAACGTCGTTTGTTGACCGATACTACTCATGTCGACAAACCTTTTAGGAAAATTTTCTTCTTGAAATAATGCATGGTTTTTACGCCAGGGGGCGTAGATGTATATCTTATTTTTGTCAATATCTCTACTTCTAAGAGTACGATTTGAAAAATTCCTTCTTTGTCGGATAGTGTTTTCCGCGTGACATGTTTGTCCTATAAATTCAAAATTTCTAAGTAAATCATACACTTTCCGCTAGGGGGCACAAAGGTAAATTGCGTTTTATGCGTTATTTCTGCTCCTAAAGCTCTGATTTGAAAAATTCTTCCTGTATCGCATACAAGACCTGATGGAAAATATTTTTCACATAATTTCTAATGTTTGGTAAAGAATGGTTTAGCCACCAGGGGTCATATCTGCTAATTTGTGTGCTTCTGAAGTATTTGTAGCAAAATCTGTACTGAAAACTCGACTAATTTTTTCTTTGACCGATACCGCTTATGCGGATAAACCTTTTGAGAATACTTTCTTCCTAAAATAATGCATGGTTTTCGCACCAGGGGACGTAAAGTCACATCTTATTTTTGTCGATATCTCTGTTTCTGAGAGTCCGTAAGCTCACGATTCCGTTTAAAGCAATATCTGAGGGATTAAAAACCCGATTAAAAATCTTCTTTCTTTGGTCAGATCTATTGTTTTCCATACCGGTTCCATTGACTTTGAATAGCTTTGATAAATTTAATTTGCGTCAGAACGGATTCAAAAGACGTGCTTATTACACCCGAAAATTCGGTGTCAACTTTCTTGTTCATACTTCGGCTAGTTCGCCTCTCCACAAAGGTTATAACGAAGTGAATTTCTCCGTCATTTTTATCCGCGCCGGGGTTCGAACCCGGGTCCACTCATTCCGGAATAAGTTACTCTACCAAGTAAGCTACGCGGACATTTGTTCTGATTCCTATCTGCCTTTATGTCGTGTGCGTCCTGCTGGCAGGTACGTCACATCTCCTCTCCTGGTACGTTACAAGGTCAGAGGTTTTTCCGAACGCCAAGCATTGCGAATAGAGGTTTCTCGCTGCATCTCTGCTAACTTTAATACGAGGAAAATCACTATCCATGTTTATACAGCTGTCGTGCAGAAAACGGTTTATACAGCTGTCGTGCAGAAAACGGTTTTGCCAAAACCACCGGGCAATCTCGGACACGGAAAATACGTAGATGTAGTTATATCTCTGTCCCAGTACAGACTGCTCGCAAACTTTTGCAAATTATCCAATTAAACGCATCGACCGCACCCAAAGGGCGCACGCAACCTGATTAGTTGATCACCTCATTCCTTCTAGAAAGGTCATTAGGTGAGGTACTTAAAAAAAGATATAAGAAAAAGTATATCCGTTAGCGGAAAACCTAAATTTTGAAATTCGCCACTTCACTAAAATGAAGCTCATGTCTTAAAATACATATGGATCAACTATTTTGAATTTTCATGCACATTACCTTGTGCAACTAACGAATTTTTTTTTTTTTTTTTTTGATTGGAGGTTTAACGACCACCGTGAGCAACTCAATGGGCTATAAGCAGTCACCAGTCCCAAATTTAGGGCCACTGGTTCCAGGGAAGGCAGAGAGTCAGCGCCGTAAGACAAGCATAACATCCATGCCTCACCGGGATTCAAATCCGGACCCATCTCGGACGAATAATCATAAGACATCGCTTAGAAGACATCGGAAGACATCGCTTGTTTTTCTGAATAAATAAGTATAAATGACACCGTCTCTGTGCGAACAATTGAATAAGAAAATCAAGGTACTATTAAATTAAAAGCCGTAAAACTTTCAATTCATTAGTTTAATCAAAGTACTTTCGGGCCACTTTGGTCCCATCTTCAGATGTGAGGTGAACATTTGAACAGTGCTGCAATTTATAGAAACCAGGGCAGTTTGGGTAAACATAGTATGTGTGTGTGTTACGTCAGCGATGTTTAAGGTGGAGCTCCCCTGTTTTGTACAGTCTCCTTTGGGTGATTATATCAAATTTTTCCATACAGGTAGTAAATCACATGGTATATATAGTCATTACAACATTTGTTACGGGCTTTACAAATAAATAGACTTTCAGTCAATAACAGCATTGAACGGGATCTTGGCGTTACTAGGATTCTTGATCGAAAAACAAGATATAATACACTAAAACATTCCTGGTAATTCGAGTTTCAATCATAATAACGTTTTTTAAGAGTTGATCACCAGAAATTTAGGTAAACTGCTTGCTCTTGCTAAGACACGTGTGTGGAATTTCAATGTTCATCTATGACGTACCTTTAGCATTTCAAATGCGTATTTTGGAATTCCATTCAATATCCTTGCTGAAAGTGAGGAGACAAGTTAAATAACTTTAAGATTTTCAAATTTAGTCCTCTAGACGTTTTTTATGCGTTTGAATTATCTCATAGGACTTTGTGTGAAGTTTCAAAGTTATTACACACCAGCATATCGCCATTTTCTGCTATTACTCTACGCGTGGTGTTAGGGTGTGGCCCGTCAACGATAGCTGTATGTTCACTTGCTCTCTTGTTCGAGGAAATACTGCCTAATCAACCATAAACATGTACCTTTTTTTTTTGTTACCAAACATTTTTTTGCCTTAAATTTTTTTTTTTTTTATTGGCTTAATGGACTGGATAATATCTAGGACAGCACTTTGTTCCTTTCTTTCGGCGTCTTCTTTTCTTTCTCTACGCTAAACTTCTGCAGTGTTTTAGAATTTGGGGAATTTTTTGTTGTCTCAGTCATCCAGGAGTGAAGAGGAAAATTGTCTTTTGGAACCATTTTCGCTCTTCTGTACTGCTAAACAGTTAAAAGCTGCATATAATTTTTGAAATGATTTTCTTACAGAAATTGAATTCTAAAGAGGCACGCTTTTGTACTAGATAAAATATTTTGTTGCAGATAAACTCAAAGCACAAACAAAACTTGTTTTCAGTAGTGCCTTCAATAGAAGTATTAGAAGGGTTGTGTTCAAACAAAAATAGATTGATAAATTTAGAGGTTCCTGAGAAGAATTCACTGTTGAGTTTGTGCCCTGGAACGTCCTTTGACGAGAGAGACCAAGGTGATGAAGTGCAATTGTAAGTGTAAAGACACGTTGCCACTTTTCAGAATTTTAGTTTGTGGCGTTGAAAATGAATCCATGCTTTTTCAACTTCTGTTGCCTGTGTCGTAATTCACAGCTTGAAACGTCGAATGCTTTGTAGAAAATCATGCACACATGGCGACAACCATTTTGCAAGAAATCGAGTAGTTTTGCCATTTACTGCACATGAAGATGTTCTCTTCAGTTAGTATATCTAACTAGAAGTTGATAAGTTGGTTTTTGAAAAATCGCAGAAACATACACAATAACTTTCCAGTATTATTTGGGATGCAGACTAAAATGCGTCTCTCCGAATTTTCATGCACAACCAGCTTCGCACACAAACCCACAAAGGTCATAAAATAAAAATTAAATTCATCAGGATGATTCAACAAATAAAATTATAAAACTAACTTAACTTGATGCTAAGAAAAAAAGATCATGTCTTTAAATCTAAATATAATCAAATTCAATTTAGGTTTGCATTGAATCAATTAAAATTCATATCACAGTTCGGTTAAATTCAATCTAAACCCAAATCTGTTTCAGTAAAATTGAAGAATAAATTTCAACCAAATCTCCAAATAAAATTAAATTCATCAGAAACTAACAAAATTAAATTAATCAAGAGATTCTCCTGGGAATTCAGTAATTGTGCATCGCAAAGTATGGAATCTATTTGTCCTAAAAATTTGACTGTAACTGAAGAAGCGGTGATTAGTACCAGCAGTTTTAAATTTCACTGGTGATTTTTAAATGAACCGGTTTCCTATAAACACTACAACTACAAGAAGAGCCACCAATAGCACAATGGATCGCATTGAGAATAGGCGATAAGCGCAGCAGAAGAATTATAGAATGATCATTAGGGCACAAAACATTTGTTGTGATAGTGCCAGGTATAACGATTTACAAACATTTTTGTTTTAAACTTTTCATTAGTTTATCTTATTTTTTCACAAAATTACTTTTCATGAAGAATTTCCATGGTTCTTATAAATATTTACGATCGTCATTACAAGTGAAACAAAAAAAGGGGGGGGGGATAGCTGTTGGGTTCACCAACATCATTTGTGTAAAACATGTCAACGGACCTTCCAATTTCTGCTCATCCAGTTTTACTCTGGTTTGGTCTTGATCACAAACTTCTTTTTGGAAATTTTACACTAGGGTTCAAAGGTCAAAAGCAAAACGGAGGTATGAATGAAAGTTGTAAACAAATATTGAGAGGAGAATAATCTATTTTTCAAATCAAATGTGTCATGCTTTGTCGCGTGACTTGCACAAGTTATGTTCAGAAACATAACCGACCACTCAGAGTATGTTAATACAAGTTAGTAAAATCATGCAATGCATTGATTATGATACGCTTTCCAACATACCAGAAATTATTACTCAAGTTATGTGGATAATGGCTGTGGAATAAATCTCCTCCTGTGTCCTGACCTTTGACCCCATTTCGATGATATTCAACAGAACCGGTTCAGTGTACCTCAGGAATAGCATTCTAAAGGTTTGTCGGAATAGAAGCCGTTTTACGCAAGTTATGAGAATAATGGCTGTGGAATAAATCTTGCTTTTGTGCAATGACCTTTGACCCCATTTCGTTGATATTCAACAGAACCGGTTCACTATACCTCCGGAACAACATGAAAGGTTTTGTCGCAATCGAAGCATTTTTAGGTAAGTTATGATGCACAAGGACAATGGAATGGATCCTACTCCAGTGTCCTGACCTTTAACCCCATTCCTCCCATTTTCAATAGGGTTTGTGCCCAGGTGGCTGCCTACCACATCTAAAATTTCATCGAAATCGAACTATATTTACGCATGTTATGACGCATAAAGGCAATGGAATGGATCCCGCTTTTATGTCCTGACCTTTGACCCCATTTCACCCATTTTCAATAGGATTCGTCCCCAGGTGGTCAATAAGGTGCATCCACATACTAATATTTCATCGAAATCGAGCCATTTTTACGCAAGTTATGCCGCATAAGTAGCAATAGAATATATCCCGCTTTTATTCCCTGCCTGACCTTTGACCCAATTTCGTCCATTTTCAACAGGGTTCGTGCCCAGGTGGTTTCCTACCACATACTAAAATTTCATCAAAATCGAACTATATTTACGCATGTTATGACACATAAAGGCAATGCAATGCATTCCGCTTTTATGTCCTCACCTTTCACCTCATTCCACCCATTTTCAATAGGGTTCGTCCCCAGTTGGTCTCCTACCACATACTAAAATTTCATCGAAATCGAACCATTTGTACGCAAGTTATGCCTCATAAGGGCAATGGAATAAATCCCGCTCATATGTCCTGCCTGACCTTCGATCTCATTTCGCCCATTTTCAATAGAGCTCGTGCCCAGGTGGTTCCCTACCACATACTAAAATTTCATCGAAATCGAGCCATTTTTACGCAAGTTATGGCGCATAAAGGCAATGGAATAGATCCAGCTCCTATATCCTGACCTTTGACCCCACTCCGCCCATTTTCAGTAGGGTTCGTCCCCTGTTGGTTACCTACCACATAATAAAACTTCATCGAAATCGAACCATGTTTACGCAAGTTGTGCCTCATAAGGGCAATGAAATAAATGCCACTCTTATGTCCTGCCTGACCTTTGACCCCATTTCGCACATTTTCAATAGGGCTCGTGCCCAAGCAGTTCCCTACCACATACTAAAATTTCATCGAAATCGAACCACTTTTACGCAAGTTATGAAGCATAAAGGCAATGGAATAGATCCAGCTCCTATATCCTGACCTTTGACCCCACTCCGCCCATTTTCAGTAGGGTTCGTCACCAGTTGGTTACCTACCACATAATAAAACTTCATCGAAATCGAACCATGTTTACGCAAGTTGTGCCTCATAAGGACAATGAAATAAATGCCACTCTTATGTCCTGCCTGACCTTTGACCCCATTTCGCACATTTTCAATAGGGCTCGTGCCCAGGTAGTTCCCTACCACATACTAAAATTTCATCGAAATCGAACCATTTTTACGCAAGTTATGAAGCATAAAGGCAATGGAATGGATCCAGCTCCTATGTCCTGACCTTGGACCCTATTTCACCCCTTTTCAATAGGGTTCGCCCTCAGGTGGTTCCCTACCACATACTAGAATGTCATCTAAATCGAACCATTTTTACGGAAGTTATGATGTATAAAGGTAATGGAATGGATCCAGCTCCTATGTCCTGATCTTTGACCATATTTCACAAATTTTTAACAGGGATCGTCCCCAGGTGGTTCCCTACTACATACTAAAATTTCATCGAAATCGAACCATTTTTACGTGAGTTATCGTGCCGACAGACTGACGGAAAAAGCTGGAGCATATACGCTTCTTCAACCTACGGTTGGAAAGCGTAAACAAGAGAAGATTGATATGGAATTCCTTTCGATCTTCACCACTCAATGTGATTTTACTTCATTGGTCTGAGGAGTGGAAAGAACTGGTTTCAGCCTGAACAGATGCAAAGTGTAGGAAAGGATCTTGTAGAATTATGAATATCTGTCACAGCTAAAAAAGACTTCCTATAATGTCTGTACCTGAAATATACAGTAGTCAACAATAATATTATATCCTAAAATATATATATCTGCAAGTCGCATACGGTAACCATTCGCTAATTCTATATATTTTTATTTATTATGTAATAAATACATCGTGTTCACGAGAAAAAGGTTTGCTTTTCCATTTAACTTTAAAGTAAAAAATCTTTTGTTACAGAAATGCCATTTGCAAAAATATTTTCACACGCTTCAACTAATTCATTATGTAGTTTCGAAAACTTCATAAAATATAATTTTAGATCTGACACGTCCATTTCACAAAAGCTAAATAATAAAGTTGCAGAAAATTATATTTCATATTTTTGGAAATATCTATGTCATCCCTTCATCGAAAGGCAGGCGTCGCCTTCCATTTTGGATGACTTGGTGTAATTTCTGCAGTGCAGATAGCGTAATGCTTACCAAACATTTACTTATAAAATAACTTTCCGGAATTATCAGAAAAATGTATCTTGTGAACATGAAAGAAATCTTCGTTACCGGTTTCTTTTCCTGCATTTTTTATTATAAGCGATTCTTGAACCACAATACAGTAGGGCGTTACCGTCTTTGCATAATATACAGTATAAGATTTATGAATTATTTGGATTAACTGGAAGGAAAAGAAGTTATTAAAATCGTGCAATGCATTTATCATAATACGCTTTCCAACATTACAGAAATCATTACTCAAGTTATCACTCAAGTTATGAGAATAATGTTATTGGAATAAATCTCGGTCCTGTGCCCTGACCTTTGATCCCATTTCGATGATATTCAACAAAACCGGTTTGGTATACCTCCGAAATAACATGATAAAGTTTTGTCGCAATCGAAGCATTTTTACGTAAGTTATGATGCATAAGGGCTATGGAATAGATCCCGCTCCTGTGTCCTAACCTTTGACCCCATTTCGCCCATTTCTAATAAGGTTTGTCGCCAGGTGGTCTCATATTAAAGTTTCATCGAAATGGAACCTTTTTTACGTTAGTTATGGCGCATAACAGCAGTGGAATGGATCCCTCTTCTATGAACTGACCTTTGACCCCATTTCGTTCACCCGAAATAGGGTTTCTTCCCAGGTGATCCCCTACCAGATACTAAAATTTCATCGAAATCTAACGGTTGTTACGCGAGTTATCGTGCTGACTGACATACGCACACAACGCGTGATATAATGAGGCAGTTGGGAATCGCGACCATCTGCTAGCAAGGTGTGACGTCATAAATCTTTAACAGGATCCACAAACAACGCGTGACGTAATGAGAGAGATGGCACGACCACGCGCCAACATTCTCAAACTCGAGTTGTGACGTCATAAGATTTCTAAGCATTGGTAACATTAATGGAACAACGCCATCACTAAAAACGTTATAATTCGGGGTGGTTATTTAACCCACTAAACGAATTCTTCTAATGTCGCGATCAAGCTAAATCGATTTCTAGTACCAGAAAACGGTAGGTTAACGACTTTCATCAAAATTCTTAGAGCCGTTTTCAAAATAAAATGTACATACATACATACAAGAATTGCTACTTTAAGGTAGACGTCAAGTAGCTTTGCTTCCTATACTTCCAATGGAAAAACTTTTGTACACATTTTCTTCACAATTAATGCGTTCCCAAGGATGAAAATTTGAACATCGATTAAAATATCTTCATTTTATAACTTGCAACACTTAATTTTTTTCTAAAACATACCATAATTATGCAATTCAACATTTGTTTGTCTACTGACGTCATGAAAATACAGGTCGCGCCATCTTTTTTCTGGACAATTAATGCGTTCACAAGAATGAAAATTTGAACATCGATTAAAATAGCTTCATTTCATAACTTGGAATACTTAATATTTTCTAAACCATTACCGTAATTATGCAATCCAACATTCTTTTGTCCACTGACGTCATCAAAGTACAGGTCGCGCCATCTTTTCTCTGGTTTCAACACCACCAAAGGAAATGTTATTGATTTTTAATATAATTATGGTTATGTTTTAGAAAATATTAAGTTTTCTAAGTTATAATATGAAGTTATTTTAATCGATGTTCAAATTCTCATCGTTGGGAACACATTAACTGTGAAGGAAATGTGTACAAAAGTTTTTCCGTTGGAAGTATAGGAAGCAAAATTACTTGACGTCCACCTTAATAATATGGGATAAGGACAATGGAATGGATCGCAATCCTATGTCCTGACCTTTGACCACATTTCGTCCATTTTCAATAGGGTTCGTTCCCAGTGGTCTCCTACTACGTACTGAAATTTCATCGAAATAGGAACATTTTTACGCACGTTATGACGCATAAGGGCAATGGAATGCATCCCGATTTTATGTCCTGACCTTTGACCTCACTTCACCTATTTTGAACAGGGTTCGTCCCCAGGCGGTCTCTTACCACATAGTAAACTTTCTTTGAAGTCGAACAATATTTGCGCAAGTTATGACGCATAAGGGTAATGGAATGATCCCGCCCCTACGCCGTGACCTTTGAACCCATGTGTCCCATTTTCAATAGGGTTCGTCCCTACCACATACTAAAATTTTATGGAAATCGATCCATTTTTACGCCAATTATCGTGCGGACAGACGGACGGACGGACGGACAAAGCTGGAGCATATACGCTTCTTCAACCTACGGTTGGAAAGCGTAAAAAACGTGCAGTTTAGGACGCTATTATTTCATTTGTTTAAGTTTTGTAAGCTCATTAACATAAGCGGTAGAAAAAGTTGAGGAACTTGTTTTTGTAACATTGAAGCTATGAGTTGAATAACCGGTTTTGTTAGTTTTTTTCCTCGTGATTTGTTTACATGCGAATACTTTCTTTGTTTACATGGGGGTTACTTTCTTTGTTTACATGAGGTTTCATTTTTTATTTACATACGGCTTGTTTTCTATCGCTTATTTAGTGGTATTTGATCAATTCTTTGTGATCGAGAGTCATATTTTTATTGTGATGTTATAAAGATAACTATTGTAATAACAAAAGGAAATAAAATCGTTCTATTGCTGTGTGTTTGAGTACAAGGCAATATATATATAAACTGCCGGACAATTGCTAAGGACGGATGACAATAACAAAGATAGCAACCATAAAATGGGAGGCAGGAAAATGTGGAAATTACCATAAGTGCGGGATACAGCAAGACGTGTTGTGCGTATGCAAATTTTGGATTGCCGAACTTGTTCGTGACGTCATAGCGCTGATAAGAGATATAAAGGATTTGACGCGTATTGACCGTTGTTGTTCAAACGCAAAGTTGAAAGTGAAAGAATCAATTGACGAACTTGCAATTTTCAGTATGCCTTCCCGACATCACCTAGATGATTTTACGCGTGGCCGTATTATTGGCAAGATTGAAGAAGGGCGAAAAATAACAGATGTTGCCAGGGAGTTCGACGTCAGCCAAAGTGTTGTTTCAAGGCTTTGGAAATCATTTCAAACAAATGGAGAGTGTAGCAATCGTCACGGGGGAGGTCGTGTTCGCAGTACGACACCTGCAGAAGATCGGTACATAGTGCTATCAACAAAAATACTCCGGCGCAGCACAGCTAGTGAGGTAGCAAATCAGTTTATGGCTGCTACTGGCAAGCGGATCTCCCAAAAAACTGTCGCCAGACGTTTGCATGAAGGAGGACTATACGCCTGCCGTCCTGTTGTGTGCATCCCATTGTCCAGACGTCACCGTACCGCCCGTTTGCAATGGTGCCATCAACATCGCAATTGGACTGATAACGACTGGTCTGCTGTTCTCTTCTCAGATGAGGGTAGATACAGTCTATCGTCTGATTGTCGACGACAACATATCTGGCGTTCAAGTGGTACTGCATATTGTCCAGCGAACATACAGGAAAGGCACCGATATCCGACATGTAGTGTCATGGTATGGGCTGGCATCATGATCAATGGCCGTACGTCCCTCTATGTGCTTCCAACTGGGACTATGACTGGCCAGCGATACATTAATGATGTTCTGCTACCTCATGTTCGCATGTTCCGTGGTGCTGTCGGTGATAGATTCATTTTCATGGACGACAACGCAATATGTCATCGAACAGTCGCTGTCCAGGAGTGTCTTGAGAGCGAGGATATTCAACGCCTCGTATGGCCAGCACGTTCTCCAGATCTGAATCCCATTGAAAATGTGTGGGATGCTTTGGGGAGGAGTCTTGCTGGTCGCCAATGCCCTCCAATAAACAAGGAAACCCTTATCCGTGCACTGACAGAGGAATGGGATAAATTACCTCAACAGCTGCTTGATAATGTTGTGCAAAGCATGACACGAAGTGTGGAATCTTGCATCGCCCTCCATGGTGGCCATATCCCGTATTGACATCTTACGCCGGAACGCCTGCGGACGGAAATTGCAATTTTTTCAAGTTTACGTATTCTGCACAAAATGGCCTGTTTGTCCCTTGAACACGTTCCAAAGCCTTCTGGATTTCAGAGCACAATAAATTGTCTTTCTTGTAATATCCTGGCATTCTGACATTATTTTATTTCACTTGGCATCCAACCACACTTACTTTTTTATGCGCTATATAGCCGTTTACGATCCGTCCATAGCAATTGTCCAGCAGTGTATATATATATATATATATATATATATATATATATATATATATATATATATATATATATATATATGGGATGTAAGGTCAGGTGATGCGTAGCATCCCAGCCTCCCCTTGACAAATGTCAACCCCGCCTTCTCGTGGTGCACCCTGTTCCCACTAAAGGGGCTCTGACGACCGCCAATAGCGGCATAACTATACCATCGGGATTAGAGGAAATGCTATCCCACACTCACCAACCCGCTTGGCCAGCGGGGTGAGTAATGTCCAAACCCCTCCAAAATGATTCCACAACTTAAATCTTGGCCCTCAGTCTCCGGCAGCTGGAATGTACCTGGCCAAGGCAGCGGCCAGTGCGACATGAAGGCAGAGGGTGCTAAGAATCCCCGGAGGACCAGACTAGGCTGCCATCTGATGCTGACATTGGCTACGTATAATGGACGCTCCCTATCTTCAGATTCAAGGCTTCTTGAATTGGAAGAGGAACTACAAAGGATCAAGTGGGACATCGTCGGGCTAAGTGAGGTATGGTGAAAAGGAGAAGATCTCATTGAACTGAAAAGTGGACATCTCTTCTACTTTCGTGGGACTGATACTGGCAGAACTAGTGGTGTTGGATTTATAATAAACAAGAAACTGAAGGATAAAGTTGTAGAAGTTGAAAGTTCCTCTGACAGAGCTGCACGACTCGTTATTCATCTGTCGGAAAGATACCAGGCTCAGATTATTCAAACGTATGCACCCACCACAAGTCATCCTGAAGAAGAAATTGAAGAATTTTATGAGGAAATTCGTCATCTAAATAATAAAGGTAAGCAGCACTTGAAGATAATTATGGGAGATTTCAATGCAAAAATAGAGCAACGGCAACAGAATGAAACTTCAGTAGGTAAATTCTGTCATGGCAACAGAAACCAGCGTGGAAATACTCTGGTTGAGTTTGTAGAAGCAGAAGGGTTTTTCATCTTGAACTCCTTCTTCAAGAAAAAGCCACACAGGAAATGGACATGGAGACATCCAAATGGGACGACAAGTGAAATTGATTTTATTATGTGTAACAAAAAATTCGTCATAGAAGACTGCAGTGTGCTAAACAAGTTCAACACAGGTAGTAACCATAGATTAGTGAGATGTAAGATGCACCTCAACACTAAACTTGAACGTGGCAAGCTCATAAGACAAACAAAATCTATTGACATAACCAACCTTAAAAAACACCATGATACCTTCAAGTTGGAACTGAAGAACAGATTCTCTGCTTTAGAAGGCCTAACATCGGAAGAAGAGGATATTTCTGAAGTTAACAGTAAAGTAACCAAAGCTCTTATGGAAACAGCAACAAAATTAGCTGGGTCTAAGAACAAGTTGCATGTGAACAAATTATCAGGAAAAACCAAAATGTTGATGCAAAAAAGAAGAGAGATGAGGACAACTAAAGAAGATGTGACTTCCAAAGTGGAATATATAGAGCTATGCAAGACAGTACGAAAACGTATCACTGAAGACGTAAGGAAATTCAACTGTGAACTAGTGAGGAAAGCAATTGAAAACAACCAAAGCCTAAAGATAGCAAAGGGACATCTCAGTAAGGGAAGAAAACAGATTATGGCACTGAGAAAAGAAGATGGTCCTGTAACAAGAAATAGAGGCGAAATTTTGACAAGAGTGAAAGATTTCTACTCCAAATTATATGAAAGGGATAATACATGTACTTCAGACATCATGAAAGGGATGATACATGTACTCCAGACATCATGAAAGGTACCAGTACCAGAGTTCTTCCAGTCCTCCCAGCAGAAGTTGCACATGGAATCAAGAACATGAAGCGGGGGAAAGCTCTAGGAGAAGATGGAATTACTGTAGACATCATACAAGAAGCAAGTGGAGAAATCGAAACAGTACTTGCCCAAATTTTCACTCGATGCCTTAATGAAGGGAAGATTCCTGAGGATTGGAACACCGCTACAATGATCCTGCTACATAAAAAAGGGGGTGACATTGAGGATCTCGGGAACTACAGACCTATCAGCCTCCTATCACTGTTTTATAAAATCTTCACTAAAGTTCTTTCACATCGCTTGAAGGTAACACTGGACATGGCTCAACCGAGAGAACAAGCTGGATTCAGGAGTGGCTACAGCACAATAGATCATATCTACGTACTGAGAGAACTAATTGAAAGAGCGAGTGAATATGAACTTCCATTGTGCATGGCTTTTATCGGTTATGAAAAAGCCTTTGATTCGGTGAAACCATCAGCAGTTACAATGGCTCTGAAATCCTGCGGTATTGAAGATGCATACATTAATATTATTAATAACATCTATGAAAATGCAAATGCAAAGATTCGGCTGTTTGAAAATACAACACACATAAAAATTGGAAAGTGAGTGAGACAAGGTGACACTATATCTCCAAAGCTCTTTAATGCCACATTGGAGCGTGTCTTTCAGTCGCTGAGCTGGGAAAAAAAGGGAATAAAGATTAATGGAGATTATCTTACCCACCTTCGTTTTGCTGATGACGTAGTCATTTTTGCAGCTACCCTATCAGAGCTGCGTAGTATGATCCAGGAACTTGCTGACAATGGTAAAGAAGTGGGATTAAAAATGAACTTTCAGAAGACAAAAGTGATGTTCAATGCTTTTACAAGAAATGAAGATTTATCGATGGATGGAGAAAAGCTGGAGATAACAGGCACGTACGTTTATCTTGGACAGCAGATATCAAGTGAGGGTCACATTGATGAAAAAATTAATCGGCGTACGAAACTTGCCTGGAGAGCTTTTGGAAGAAACAGCATAATTTTCAAGAGCAATATGCCATTATGTCTTAAAAGAAATGTGTTTAATCAATGCATCCTTCCAGTGCTTACGTATGGTGCAGAGACGTGGACCTTAACTAAAAGAGACATACAAAGGCTGCAGACAACTCAGAGCAGCATGGAGAGGTGCATGCTTGGTGTGACCAGGAGAGATAAGAAGAGGAACTCGTGGATCCGAAAAATGACAAGAGTGGAAGACATCATGATCAGAGTTAAATCCCTGGAATGGCAATGGGCTGGACATACTGCCAGAAGGACAGATCATCGATGGACAGCCGAAATTTTAGATTGGATTCCAAGGGACAGGAAAAGACCCAGAAGAAGACCACATGGGAGATGGGTGGATGTAATTCGAAAGTATGCAGGGGTTACATGGAGGAGACTGGCACAAGACAGACCGCTGTGGAGGAAACTTGGGGAGACCTTCGTCCAGCAGTGGATTGATAATGGTTGACAATGATGATGATGATGATGATGATGATGATGATATATAACTAAAAGATTTGTCATCCATAATCTAAGTAAATTAGAAAGTCGCTAAACATTCTGAGATGAATTTTAGTGACTTTCTAAGTAAATTTCAAGAAAAATTTATATCCGATTTTTTAAAAATGCTCGCCATTTTGAAGTCGAAATGTAAAATGGAGATCAAAAAGAAAGTCGACTACATTTCGGTAGCGAAAAGAAACGGATGAATTGCTGGTGTAACTCAGTAGAAACCTTGATTCTGAATCTATTTTTTTAATAACTATGAGCCGAGAACTAGGAGCGTCAGAACTATGAGAATAGTTCTGACGCTAGTTATTAAAACTGTGCAAATTAGAAAAGATCGAGGAATTTTTTTTGTCAATATTAATTCCTCATTTGATTTGGTAACAATCACAGGTCCCCAGCGTGTTGTTTCACAAACGCATATGACAAACGTTGAACACTACGTATTATGTTAGTTAAAAATTCATTCTGAAATTTTCTCCATTTTTTTCTTTAGCATTGCGTGACAAAGTGAAATTTTGAAAAAACAAGCAAACGTTTCTGAAATGTTTTCTTTTTGAAGGAAATATTTAGACTTATGAAATTCTTTTACAACTTTTTTCACTTGCTATACCAAAACTCTCTCTCTCTCTTTCACTACCTTCCCGTCTTCTATATATTCAATCAATGTTCCACTTCTACACTAAAGAAGAACCGTATAAAAACTTATGGTGATTTACAAAGCAAATTATTGGCTGTTTAGCCCGAAATTTCCTGCAAAATATATTTTTTGCAATTACTGCGTTCTTGAAAGACTACTAGTTTCGTATTTATAATTTTAGCTTCTAAATAAATAACTTGCTTCTGTGAAGGAATAGAGAAATACAGAAGTTTTGGTGTACTCCAGGGATACAGGGAACCTTATGATACACTCATTGTCATAAAAATTCGCGCACCTTGAAGGTGAGCGTCGGATTGAAATGAGATTTTAGTATTGCGATGGTAAATACCAGGGACAGAAGTGATTACAATATCACAGCAGCAGGATGATTTCCCGCGGACATACGGTACACATTCCGGTCAGCGTCAGTACCGCGTCGGACCACCTCGTGCTTGGATACATGCGGTGATATGGTCCAGCATGGAGTCAAAGAGACGCTGTATGTTATTCTGGGACAGACTGGCCCACACGTCTTGCAACTGATGCTCTAAATCACGAACACTGGGACATGGAGAAAGCTGACGTCCCATCTGGTACCATACGTGCTCGACGAACGAGAGATCAGGCGATCTGGCAGGCCACGGAAGCATCGAAGCATGACGTAGACAGTCCTGGGAACCTCGAGCCGTGTGCGGACGGGCGTTACCTTGTTGTAAAATGTCTCCAGGCACACCGCCAGGAAAGGCAGCCCATGGGGCTGTAGGATCTCCTATACGTAGTGCTGGGCTGTCAACGTCCCTCGGATCACTGCGAGGGAAGTCCGGCTGTTATACGTGACGTGTGCCGCTGTACAGTGAGGTTGGTATTGTAGTGCTCACCTGCGGTCCTCCACACTCTGACACGGTGGTCGTCCGTTCCCATACAGAAGCGAGATTCTTCGCTGAACACTATACGTCGCCAGTCCGTATCGTTCCACGTTGATCGCTGCTGACACCACTGCAATCGACGCCGACGATGGTCAGGTGTTAATGGCAGAAAACGTAAAGGCCATCGAGAGTGCAGATTCGTCTCTGCTAGGCGTCTGGAAATGGTTCTGGCGGACACGTGTGTCCCTAGTACAGTCGCCACTTGTCTCTGGATATTGGGAAGGGACGTTGTTGCATCTGTGAGTGCTGCTCTCACGATCCTACTGTCCTCTCTGCCGGTGGTGTGTCTGGGTCATCCAGAGCCAGTCCGCCGTGTCTGGGTGCCTTCACGTGTATATTGCTCCCAACACGATCGCACCGTACCGTCCGAACGGCCCAAATGGCGGCCGATCCGGCTCGCCGGCCACCCTACCTCTGTCATCCCAACGATACGGCCTCGTTCAAACTTCGTCAGTTTCCCGTACGCACACCTACGGCGGCTCTTCGGCATGTCTAGCGCTCAGGGATCTCACCTGATTCTTACCGTGCACTTTGGCACGAATGGAGAGTCCCTTCCGCGGCAACTTATAAGCTCCAAGTATTGCGATTGCAGCGCCGGTCGTGGACGCGGGGGCATGCTGAATCCTACGAAACTTTAATGATTTGCTGCGCTCTCCGTAGCTATTCGCCGAGTTTCGCGTTAATCGCACGGTTTTTTCTTGGTTCACGGTTTTTTATGACAATGAGTCCACTTAGTGCGCAGATTTTTAGAAATTGTTTTACAAAGGTGACAGAAGGAAGATGCGGAAAACTCACCGCTCGACGAAATACTTCGCTTTATGCCATTCACCGTCGAAGAGCAGTTACGCTCAAATATTACTTCGGCTTCCAGGAAATTTCCTATAGCGTCCACCATCCCCAATGATATTCCAAGGCAAAGTCATTCTTAGGTTGGGGATGTAATTTATATTCGAATTTTATAAGAAATCATCTCTCCAGCGTTAAGAAGTACTGTGAAGAAAAAAAATGAAAAGATAAAAAGCAGAGGAAAAATTAACTGTTTTTTTTAAAGTTATTGTTACTTGCCGGATAATAATACTCGTTTATTTATATTATCTCTTGTTTTTCTATGGAGCAGGTAGCCGCCGTATTCGTCTCGATAGCTGGATATGTAATTGCTACTGAATACAAAGGAGAAAGTGCCGAAGGGTTTGGAGCTAGTACTGCAGTTGGAGAAGGATCTATAACCGTTGCGAAGTATGTACGTGCAGGTGCATCAGAAGGACGTGCTGGAAGCTTCGGAGGAGAAGGAAATGTAAGCAACTCTTTATGTTATACATTCGTAACATATTTGTAATAATAAAATGAACACAACTATCGATTAGGGTTATGCAAAAGTATCCGCCTTCCCCGCTAGCTGGCGCTGTAAGGGTCTAACCGGCCGGGCCCCGTGCTGTCATTTCGTACATGAAGCCTAGTATGGCGGTTGACAAAGTTCATTTGCGGCACTGTTTGTTATTCATGTTTAATTTAGGGAAAAGTGCGAGTGAAGCATACGATTCATTATGTCAGGCGTATGGCGAAACGGGTATGTGTGAGCGGACGTGTCGGGAATGGTTTGCCAGGTTTAAGAAAGGCGATATGAGCATGTAAGACAAGCCACGTGTAGGTAGACTGTAGGAACTCGCAGACGAGGAGCTAGAATCGCTGTTGCAAGAAGATGTCCCACAATCGCCCACGCAACTGGAGAAACGTTTGAAAGTGGCTCAATCGACGGTGGTACGGCGTCTATATGCTTTGGGGAAGATCCAGAAGATTGGTAAGTGGGTTCCGTATACTTTAACGGAGCGTAATATTGGTCAACGACCGGGCATCTGCATGTCGTTTCAGAAGAGGTTTCAAGGGCAGAATTTCTTGTGCAAGGTTGTCACCGGGATGAAAAAAGGATTTAATGCGGCAACCCCGTACGCAAGCGATCTTGGTCGACCCAGGCCAGCCATCAACATCCACTAAAAAACAGGGTATCCACGGGAAAACGGTGCTGTTGTGTGTGTGTGGGGAGATATGCATGGAGTGCTGCATTTCGAACTGTTGAAACCGGGAGAAACAGTCACTGCACAACGATATAACGATCAGTTGGTGAAATTGAACGCCGCAATTGAGCAAAAACGCACGTGGACAGGTAAAGACGCCGCCCAGTTATCCTGTTACATGATAATGCCAGACCACATGTCGGTGCCACCACGAAATCAACCCTTGAACAGTTAGTTACACTGGGAGGGTTTACTCCGGACATTGCACTCTCAGACATTCATCTGTTTCTCGCTATGCAACATGCCCTAGCCCAACAGCGGTTCAACACAGTTCTGGAGGTGAAAAATTTCGTCACTGCGTTCTTCAGCTCAAAACCAGAGTCCTTCTATCACAAGAGCATTCATTTGTTGCCAGGAAAATGGAAAACGGCGGAAACTTTTGCAGACCCTTAATATATTATAGGATTTCCGTGTTCATCATCCGTATGTTTTCAATCATAGAGTATAGTCCAGCGTATCTATATTGCTTCATAAATGTCATATTCCCTAAGTTACATCAGAAAGTAATCAAACCGGATAAAAAAATCACGGAATGCTGATTGATACATTACATAAGTATGAAATTGATGAGCGTAACCAGTTATATAAATATGGAGAGTAAAACTGCTTGATTTTGGTTGTGGATATCTGAGGTGTGTGTTTAAAATATCTGCAATATTCTGTATTTCCTTTTACAGGTTCTACAATGGGTCGTAAAGGAGACGTTACTGAATGACAAAAGGGGCGGGGCCACTGCTTTTGGCCGAGAACATGGTCATTCCTTGCCAGAGGTGGCGAAGTTTGTTGGACTGTGTGAGCCAACAGTCAGTAGTGTCCATTTTCAGTAAAAGAAGTATGGAAGCTGTCACTGAAGGCGGAGCTACTGTGGTAGAAACTCTATTATGACAAGCAGGGATCACAGGCGTTTGGGAAAACTAGAAACTGTTACACATTTCGAGACTCGTCAAGAACTTCTTCAACAGCACAATGTTGGACTCTGTAAACCACTCACAGAACGAACGCTTGGCAGAGAAGCATGGCTTGTGTGTTTTCAGCATTTTCAATCATGTTGTCCGGATACGACCGGAGTTAACAACTGTCCAGATGAAAAATCCCCTTGCTAGGGTGAAACAGCATTGCCACTGGACCATTGAACAGTGGCGACGAATAATATCGTCCGAAAAATCTAGATTCTGCTTGTATTCCAATATGGTCGCTCCAGGGTCATGCGGAAGGCTGTAGAAGCTTTTAACCAAGAATGTGTACAAAGAGCTGTTCAATGAAGAAGTGGAAGTGTCATGTTTTGGCGCTGTATTTTAAGTACTGGAGCTGGACCATTCGTTGAGGTATCCAATCACATGGATTACGTACCACTTTTAAATACATGGTCGTATCAGAATAATATGACCACATGCACCCATTCAGACTGCAGAAGAGCACGGAGGTCCCGGAGATTACGTGGTTGTAGATTGGCGCGTCGAACTTGTCGATGCAAATAGGCCTACAAGGGCTCTATGGGATTGAGATCGGGCGATTTTGCCGGCCAAGGGAGAATGGAGACATCGCTTTCGTGTTCCTGAAACCAGTCACGAACCTCCTTAGCGATGTGGCAGGGCGCATTGTTCTGTTGATTGACACCATCGCCACCAGGGTAAACGTCCAACATGACGGGATGTATGTGGTCCGCGAGGATGGACAAGTAGCCATTGGCGTTCAGGGTCCCATCCAGTGGTACCAGCGGTCCCAGGTTATGCCATGGAAACATCCTCCGAGATGCAACTACCACCGCCGGCCTGTACTTGACCGACAAGCGTGGTTGGGTGTTGGTTCTCGTGTGTCCGACTCCGTATCCGACACCGCTCGTCACTTCTGTGGAGTAGAAACCTGGATTCGTCGGAGAAGACAATCTTTTCCCACTATTCCACTGTCCAATGACGGTAGTCTCATGCCTACTGCAGACATCGTTGCTGATGTACCTGGATTAACATGGGCGCCTTAACGCACTGTCGACTCATTGGTAATAGGGTTTGCTCTACTGTTATCGGGGACACGTACCTGGGTGACCCAGCGTTCATTTGCATGGTCAAGTGCTGCACTGTTGCTGGTCGATTGCCCTTCCCCAGTCGGCGGAGGCGAAGTTCTTCTCCAGGGTCGATGGCCTTTGAGGCTCCATGGCTATGATGTCGGGAGGTAGTCGGTGTGCCAGCGGTCCATTCTTGGTGCACTGTTAATACAGCACCTCGCGAACAGTGCTCATGTCACGCATTATGGCTGATCTGTCTTGGCAGGGCGCTTATGTCTCCGTGTGGTCGACCTGGTCTCGTACAATCTGTGATGCACCTGGGACGGTACATCGTGATTTAGGAGGTGGTCATATTATTCTGATACTACTGTGTAATGCATTTGTCGTGTTTTGGGAACAAGACTGACAAATAATGGATCTCATATCTGTCAACCTAGAATTGAGCTGGATTGGCTTAAAGAACATGTGAGAGGGATTCCACGTCACAGTTGCTTTGCAAATTCAGCCAATGTAACTGTGATTGAAAAAATATGGGACATGTTCGAAGAGGCCATGAAGAAGGAATCTTTTCAGCATGGAGTGGAATAAACTTGATACGCATATGATAAGGAGTCATCCTGATAGCATGCTAAATAAAATTAAAGCAGATTGTGATGCAACTCCATATTGATGTATAAAGTTTACATCGCGTAATTTTTGTACGGTGTGTTTATCTTTGATAAATACATAGTTGACGTGGACCAAGAACATGAAATAGGAGTCATCGCTCTTTCCACGTTTATAAGTGAGTCACGGAAAAATTCAAATCTGCCGCCACCGCGAATCGCACCCAGGTCTTCCAGTTACGTGCCGGATATGCTTCCACTCCACCACAGCGACCTCACAATTCTCCAGACTCACAAACACAAACTGCCAAACCACATGGCAGGGTTGCTTCTTTGGAGCCCCTGCACAATGCTGGGGATTCACCACAGATGAACAACAGCAACTTAACAAATAACTGGAAGGCGAATGAATGATAAATACTCAGTTGACGTGGACCAGGAACATTAAATAGGAGTCATCACTCTTTCCACGTTTATAAAAAAAATTAAGTAGTTTTACGCGTAACTAGAAGACTTTGGGTTCGATTCCTGGTGGTGGCCGATGAGAATTTTTCCGTGACTCCCTTATAAACGTGGAAAGAGCGATGACTCCTATTTAGTGTTTATCTTCGGTTTATTAAATCGCAAACTTTATTTGCCAACTGAAAAATTAATTGCGCGGTTCCCTCCATATTGCAGACAGAATGGCAGCAAAGACTAAACTCACTACTACATTCACTGAAGTAGAAAATTATGAGGAACACCGAAGAGCAATCAGACGCTGTTATCCTCCCTTGTGTACAAAACTCTGAAGTTAAGATGGCTGTATAAACAACTCACTGCGAAAGAGTCAGACGTATGCTAAAAGAACTGCAATATGGGGAAGACTATATTGCAGAAACGACTTGGAAAGAGTCATGACTTGGACGACGGAATTGAAGGTCAAGCTACAGTCTTTCCAAGACTGTGTACGAGACTTGAAACCGCTACTCACATTTTTTCTCCGTTTACTCGTATTAGCAGTTTGAAGTCATTTATTCGTATTTACTGTCTTTCCTGGGAGACAGGGGCGTACTGATAGCCCCCGCAACCTCCGCGGCGCAAGGGGGTTGGTTCCTCATGCTTAGAAGGGACTCTAGCCTGCGCAAAAAGATTTTACAAATGCTTTTTGCTAAAACTTCGTATGAAACGGGTTAAAGAAATAGCCATGGATTTAGGCAGCTTCGAATAGCGTATTAAGAAGGAAAGCATTTTTTTTTTTTTTGCAGCAAATACGTACGTAAAATCTTTAGAAATCATAGTTCAAAAAACTGAATGAAGGGAAAGCAGCTATTGAAGAGGACTTGAGGCCCCTTTTCACAGCCCTTGCAATTGTTTCTACGAATGTATGTTAACAAGAGAATGTGAAAGAAATATCAGTTCAATGAGCGGAATTTTTATACCAGGGAGAACAAGATGTTCTGGATTAGCACATAACAACGTGTCCTTCAGGATAGGATGAACCAAACGGTGTTTTTCGTGGGTGAGAAAAATCAGACACCTGTGTATTTTTTTATAACAGAGTCAAACGATTTTTTTTACTGTACAAAACATTGCCGCCACATGCTAAGTATGCTTTTGTATCCAGAGTAAAGAATGTAAGTAGTTTTACGTTTTTTGTGCGACAGTTCTTAATCACTACTTAATTATTTTCTTACTTATGTTGTGATATTTCGTATAAAATGAGAAGTCATCAAACACTGTCCCACAGTAGTTGTATGTTTTGTGTCGGCAATCGTGAGGCATTTCAAGAAGCAGGCCTTAGTTCTGTAGAATAATAAAGTTCGCATGATATAATTAACTTTGATGTAAGTATTTTGTTGGAATTTGTATCGGTATAAAACTAGGGAGATTATTTTAATTACAACGTACTCGTTTGTGTTTTACACAATAAAGCGGAATAATTTTGATTTTATAAAAAATATTCGTAGGTTTCAAAGAATTTGATTTATTAAAACACCCGTAAAGCCTAGTTAATAATATGGAAGTTAAAATTTTGAGAAATTAAAGGCTAATGGATTTTTGGATAACAGCCCCGAAATCATTTTTTGCGGGAGGGGGAAGGGGCTCGAGGTTTTCCTGTGCACCACTGATTGGCGCCTCTATAAGCGAATTGGAAAGAGTCATGAAAGTGAGCTCTCAACGGGCAGATGCAAGTATCGAAGAAATGTCAAACTTCGGCTATGCAAGAACAATAATATCGAGAGATTACAATGAGTGGGGAATACACAACAAACAATTAGTCAGCAATCTTCTCGTGCGAGAAAATGGCTGTTCGATCTTCGAGCACAACGACGGTTGGAGGGGTTGTGCGAAGTAAAGACGATCTCCATTGCATCAAGTAGCCGCGCAGTACAATGGCGGTATCGAGCGGAGAATTTTGGCATATGCACCTTTCTGAGCATTGGTAAGAATAGGATGTAACTGCAGAGATCACCTTTGTGCAACGTTCGTCTATATTAAACATCCACAAATTCGTCCGCAATAGGCACGGAAGTATCAAAATCGGACCCCTGAGGACTGGTAAATGGTCGCTTGGTCCAATGAATATTGTTTTCAATTAATATACGCCGATGGACGCGGCAGAATACGACGTAAACAGCACGAATCAAAATATAGCAACTGCTCAGCACAAAATACAAGAACTTGTGAAGGCGTTGCGATAGTCTGAGGTCTATTTTTATGGCTGTCATTGAGATATACACCTATGCAACAGCACTTGAATGACACAAGTTATCCTAGCGATTTTACGGAACAGGTACACTTGTACGTGTGCATGGTGTCTCCTAATGGGGACGGCATGATGCAAAGATCGAATAGTCACACAATGGTTCCAGAAGCACGACAGTAACATCAAAGTTCCAAAACGCGCCACCACAATCAGCAGATCTAAATCCAACTGAACACCTGTGGTATGAGATTCAGGAAGCTATTACTAACAAACAACATTTAAACACACACACACACACACCGAAGAGCCATTCCATTATGACCAACCCCAAACTAGGGAAATGAGCGCGCCTGGAGACCGAACGGTACCGCAGGTGAAGTTTACAGAGCAGCATATATACAACCCAAAGACCGGCTTTCGGTTAGTAGAGTGTTCGTAGTGAGAATGGGAAAAGCTGCCGATTTATCGGAGTTTGATAATGGACAAATTGTGATGGCGCGGCGCTTCGAAGCTACGCTCTCGGAAACGGCGCGGCTTGTGGGTTGTTCCCTTGCCGCTGTAGTGAGTACGTATCAAAAGTGATGTAGCACAGATGGCCAAACGACGAACCGTCGTCCAGTCGTGTGTCGTCAGCAGCTCATTGATGCCAGAGGGCAGCGGAGACTGTCGCGCATTGTTTGCAGCGACCGCAGGACCACAGTGCGACAAATCACCGCGGCTACAACAGTGGCGATCTAGAAAATGTGTCACAGCACACAGTTCATCGCTGCCTTCTGCGCATGGGCCTGCGTGGCTGAAGACCCAGACGAGTCCCCAAGCTCACTGCACGTCATCACCAACAGCGCATGAAATGGGCCCAAGAACATCGAGATTGGACCGCGGATGATTGGAAGAAAGTGGCCTGGTCTGACGGATCTAGATTCCTGGGGTATCACGTAGGCGGCCGAGCGAGGATACGCCGATTACCAACCGAGGCTATAGCACCTGAATGTACGTTTGAGCGGAAACAGGCCGTCGGCGGTGTTATGCTCTGGGCGATGTTTTCTTGGGACACTGTAGGCACCATTATCCCAAAAGCACAATCCCTGACAGCTGTAAGGTATCTGAGCATCGTCGCGGACCTATTTTCTCATTCATGGTAACTGTGCTCCCTTCTGGTGATGGCCATTACCAAAAGGATAATGCGCCATGCCACACTTCCAGAATCGTCAAGGAGAGGTCCGAGGAACACATTGGTGACTTTCCGTTAATGCCCTGGCCTCCAAATTCACCTGACATGAGCCCGATCGAACATTTGTGTTTCGACTTGGAAAAGCGGATTCGCACTAAATCACCGCCACCCCGAAATTTACAGAAACTGGAGGACCTGCTGTTGACATTATTGTACCAGATACTTCAGGATACGTATCGCCACCTCATCGAATCGATGCCTCGCTCAGTGGCCGCTGTTTTCCGAGGGCTAAAGAGAGTCGTACAGCTTATTAGGTAGGTGATCATAATGGTGTATAGAGAGTCCTACACCTTATTAGGTAAGTGATCACATCGGTGTATACAGTATATATATATATATATATATATATTTTATAATTATACTCATGAACCATAGATGATCTCTTTTTATTCTAGGAGACTATTTGTACTTTTCTTATGCTTCGTTGTCTTTATCAAGTTATCAATATACTGCTGGATGAAGGTCTCTAAAAGTCTGTTGTACAACTTTCTAGTATGGCATTTTAAATGTGTGTTTTATGCTCTGTCCTCCATCATCCACTATCTTAATCTACAACATCTGGTTGCTTAGGCAGCCAATTGTTCTTCGACATATGAAGATATTTTGTCCAAAATTCATGAATGCTAAAGGAAAAGCAGATTGTAAATCGCCTACCAAGATTCTCTAATATGAAAAATAAAACACACTTTTTGCAAAAAAAAAAAAAAAAAAAAAAAGAACCTAATAAAAAAAAAGAAAGGAAAAAAAAAACGAAGCACCCCAAGAATGTCATTCGATGCTGATGAAACTCCGAATTCAAGTGCCTCACCACCGAATATGCAAATGATTAAAACGAACGAGCAATGACTAAAAGTGGCCCGGCTCAACTCATGAGAACCGCTGGATCAGGAGGTCATTTTAAGAGCAAAACTCACACGCAGGTACAATTGTGACAGCGGATTGCGGTTGCATTGACCTCCACGTAGTGTGAGGATGCCTTGAAGTCAGATCGGTGCACAATACAGCAGTTGAGCAAATTTGAGTTTGACAGGACGTATAATTGGCCTGAGAGAGGCCGGTTGGTCAAGCTTACCACCAAATTTCACCCCAATCGGTTGCATACATTTTGAGTTATCACGATTTTTCCATTTGTTGATTAATTTATGGAAACCAGTGTACATTCTAGAATCGCATTAGAACAAGATCATGAGCGTAGCAGGTGTAAAAGTTCCCTTGCATCTTATTGCTTTAGTCGTCAGTCGGGGAGCCTTATTTCTTTGAATCTACTTTTACATTTTGGAATTTTAAACACAGTCCTTTTTAAATAAAAAATATAAATAAAAAAATACGAAGAAAAACATATTAATAAAAATAAAAGGATTTCTTCAGCAAAATTTGGATTCACTCCAAAGACCGCAATTAATGGCCTAAAAGGCTGCAGGTTCTCCACCCCTGTCCTAGTCTGTTGTACATATCCCGTAAGTTTATATGTAACGTAAGCAGTTATTCGTGGTCCTGCAATTTTCACAAATTGTAATGCATTTTAATTCAGAAACAAAACGAGCCAGGTGTAAATGACCCCAAAAGAGTTTTTTTGTTGAAGATTTAACGACCACCGTGAGTAACTCAATGGGCTATAAGCAGTCGCCCGTCCCTATTTTAGGATAACTGGCTCCAGGGAAAGGAGAGAACCAGTGCCGTTTGACATACGTAACATCCATGCCTCACCAAGATTCGTATCCGGACCCCTGCCGGACGAATGGTCAGAAGCCATCGCTTAGACCACTGCGCCACCAGGGCGGCAAAGGGTCTCCTACTGTTGGAAAAATCCAAGACAGTGCCATCTGGAAGAAATATAATAGCTGTTGTATTTTAGGATGCAAGCGGAGGACACGTGATGGCTTTCTTTCAATGGGGAGCAATATCGAATGCACAGTAGTACACTACTCTCGTGAAACAGAAGATTGTGAAATTGACAAATTTGCCCGTGGCGAGACTGGAACCCGCTTCCATTCTCTCCGAAATCGAATGCTTTCTCAATTAAACAACACCGGCTGGTGCTTAACGTTGCTACTTGCCATCTTGACGCATGCGTCACATCTGTAGTACGTTACATACATCTCCCCATCCCTTGAGAAAGGTGGCGGCACGAAATCGCAGGCTTCGGGTCCGGCGCAAAGTAACACTCTGCAGAAAAAGGAATTCTCACTAATTCCACACGATGTGGGGAAGAAACACTACACATTTTTCAAAGAACCCAACAGCCAGTCGATCCGTTTTTACGTTCGGGCGCAAATGTGGATATAAAAATTTGCCGGTGTCGGGACTAGGACCCTTCTGTTCCGGAGCAGTATGTTTTTCCAACTAAGCTACACCGAGAAGTACACTGGTGTGCAAAAATTAAGGACGAAGAGGGAAATTTAGCATAACAGCGGAACGAGCAGGCACAACGGACGGAAAGACCACTCAGGAGATAGAGTTGGGTACAGTACGGTAGGGCATGTGCATACATGCAGCATGACGCAGGGGTGGGGAGTGTCGGAAGGGTATAAAACACACGGGCGGTGTACGCTCAGCAATTCGGTGAAAGCTATTGCACGGTTTACATCGGTTTGAACGACGTCGAGTTGCTGCCACCGTGTGACATGGCCAACAGGCAATCCAATAGATGACATCTGCATGACTTTACCCGAGGTCACGTCATTGGGAAGTTGGAAGAAGGTCGAAGTGTGACTAGTGTGGCCGAGGAGTTCGGGATCGCTCACAGAATCGTTTAACGAGCTTGGAGAGCATTTCAAGCGACAGGAACAGCTGTCCGAGAGTTTAGCAGTGGTCGTTCACGAGCAACCACAGTGGCGGACGACCGCTATATTGTCTAACAAGCGAGAAAAGACAGGCGGCAGACAGCGGGAGAAATCGCAAGGCACATACAACAGACAACTGGACGTCCGTTATCGCGTTTTACCATGGCCAGGGGGCTGCACAAAGGTGGTCTATTTGCACGACGACCAGTACGGTGTGTGCTATTAAAGCCTGCTCATCGGAGACGGCGGTTTCTGTGGTGCTAGGAGCACAAGAAATGGACACATCAGCAATGGGGTTGAGTTCTCTTTACGGATGAGAGCCGATTTAGTCTGACAACCGATTCTGGGCGTATACACATCTGGAGAGAGCAGGGAACAAGCAATCACACCTCCAACATCATCGAAAGGGACCGGTTTTAAGGTGGCGGAGTTTTAGTTTGGGGCGGTATCATGCTTGGTATCCGTAGTGACCTCCACATCTTCCAAGGAGGTTCAGTCACTGGTGTCAGCAATTGTACCGAGGTTCTCCTGCCTCACGTGCGTCTGTTTAGAGGTGATGTGGGTCCTGAGTTTCTTCATGGACGACAACGCTACACCTCATCGTACAGTGGCTGTCGCAGAGCTGTTGGAGAGTGAAGATATTCAACGCATGGATTTGCCCGCAAGATCGAACACGAACACGTGTGGGACCTTCTTGGGAGACGCTTGGGAGCACGTCCCCAACCTCCAGCAAAGATTCCGCAGCTGCGATTGGCGCTACAAGAGGAATCTGCCGCGATACCTCAACAGCTCCTTGACAACCTCGTCCTAAGCATGGACAGACATTGTAAATCCTGCAACGCAGTCAGGAGTGTTCATATCCCCTACTAAAGATTGGATTTTTCTTGGCAGCCGCCTGTCAGATGGACGTTTCTGTCTTCTGTCCAGTTGTGCTCGAAGCTACCTTTTCAATAAAGTGCCTTTGTATCCTTTGGATTCCTTGTTTGGACGGTTTTACTCACTTGTCTCATATTCTTACATCTTGGGGATCTTATGGTATGATTTCAGTCGATGTGAAACACTTTTGCACGACGTTACATTCGAAAAACCGTCTCGTCCTTAATTTTTGCACGCTAGTGTACTTATCTCTGCTACTTGACATCTTGACGTACACTGCCTGACAGACAAAACGCTACGCCATGAAGGAATGCTCGAAAACAGAACAAACTGCACACAGAGATAGCCAAGTAGGTCCTGAACAAATGACTCAATTGTCACATGCAGGCTACGCTCTAGTGACCGAATATACAGGATGATCAATAAGGACAGTGGCCACCATTTTGGGCGATACAACGTTGAATCCGACATGGCATCGAGGTAACGAGAGTTCGAATAGGGTCCTTGGGTACCGTGTACCATGTGGTGTTGATCCGAGTCTAGAGTTCATCTTCATTTTATGGGGGTGGGAGTGTACTCAACCGACGCCCAGTCGTGTCCCACAAATGATTGATGGGCGAGAGGTCGGGGGATCGTGCTGGCCACTAAAGCATCCGCACATCGTGTAAAGCATTCAGACTGATCTGAGCGGTATGCGGCGGGCGTTATCCTGTTGAAAAACTGCGTTTGGGATGCCCTGCAGATACGGTAGTGCAACGGGCTGCAGCACCTGGTCAACATAGCTGCGTGCCGTCAATGTGACTGTAATGCGTACCAGCGGTGAGCGGCTGTTGGAGCTGATAGCACCCCACACCAAGATTCCACGTTGCCGGGCCGTGTGACGCTCCACAATGGCGGAGGAATCCACCCTTTGGCCACTTCACCTCCAGACTCTCACACGGCTAGCATCCGTGGTGAGGAAGAACCGCGATTCGTCGCTCAACATCACACTGTTCCATTCGGCACCCCACACAGCCCCAGAGCGACACCATGGCAAGTGGTGACGACGATGGCTCGTTGTTAAAGGTAGCCTTCGGAACGGACGGCTGGATGGCAAACCAGACGCAGCCAATCTGTGCGACACTGCCCGCGTCGATGTCGGAGCATTCAAGCCTCCCCGTACACTCCGCAAAATGTCGCCCGTTGTGGCTTGTAGGTCCGCTACGGCATGACGTCGGATGCGACGATCGGTGCGCTCGGACGTCCATATCCGTGCTCTGGTCCTTCTACGACGTTGCGGAGATCCTTCCTGGGACCACTCTTTTCAAATGCGACCGACTGTTGTGGCATCACGTTGAGCTTCTTCAGCAATACAACGCAAGTACCATCCGGCGGTACGAAGGCCTATGATGACACCTCTCGTGAAATCATCGGTTTGAAGAAATCGCGTACGACGGCGTCTTAACGGCACTGGCACCACTTGTTCGTTCTCCAGACACGGTTACAGCAGAACCATACACTTCTCGCAGCCGTGACGACGCCTCGACTGATGGTGCTTGTCCACTTATATCCCGCACGCCGTTCTTGTGATTGGCCTGCAAATGCAATCATTTGCATAACTTGTACGTGTGCACCCAGTCTGGAATTTGCAGGGCGCTGCGTTCACGTCTTCGAGCTGTGGCAATTTTTCTGTCAGGCAGTACATAAGTCGCCTCTGAAGTACGTCATAAAAGTACGTCATAAGCTTTTCCAGTCCATCCGCAAGAACTTGACAAGAACACTATTGAAAAAGGTCGTCCCGTTGCATTACACTATGCAAAACACAGATAACGTAGCAACAACAAATGTGGCATCAGAGGGCTACGAAATATTTAACCAGCCGTCCCACAGTCGTGAAATGGCTCCAAGAGATTTCCATTAGTTTTGCTCAGTTAAGAAGCATTTGCGTGGCGCGAAATTCAATACAGATCAACAACTACAGGGGTGTATCCTACAGTGGCTACTACAGCATCCCAAATACACTATCTACCAACAAGTAATTGGACACCTGTATTAGCAAAGGAAAACGAAGTTTATTCACCTTCTATAGTTGGTGGAGCCTCCACCAGCGGCGATTACAGCTGCGACCCTCCGGGGCATACTCTCTACCAGGCATTGTACGACGGCTAGCGGTATTTTCTTCCACTCGGCTTGGAGAATACAGGTCAGTTCCTTCACCGATTTCGGACGGTGGGGGCACCCCTTAAGTCGACGCTCCAACTCGTCCCAGAGGAGCTCGATAGAGTTAAGGTCCGGGCTCTGCGCAGGCCAGTCCATTCGATTAACCCCATTGTCACTATACCAAGCCATGGTGGAACTCGCAACACACAGGTGGCATTGTCAGCCTGAAAGTAACATGGGTCCACCCCGTAAAATTGCCACAACGTAGGAAGCGCATGGTCATCCAAAATGGTGCAGTAGGTCTCGGCGTTGAGTCTACCAAGAATTGCGACCGAGGGTCTCGTGCCATACCAGGAGAAACACCCCCATTGCATAATTCCACCGCCACCGAACTTCACAGTTGGCACAATACATTCCGGCAGGAGGCGTTCTCCAGGCAGACACCAAACCCAGACCCTGCCATCCGAACGGTAGAGGGTGAACCTTGATTCGTCGCTCCAAAGAACCTGTTTCCACTGTTCAACGGTTCTCTGTCGACGTTCTTTGCACCACGTTAACCGAGCAGCGCTATTGGACTTGGTGATCAAAGGCTTGTGGGCGGCAGTACGTCCATGATAACCGAGCAGCTGGGATTCCTTACGGATGGCATTCATCGAAAGAACACTCCCGGATTCCTGTTGAAACTCCTCGCGGATGTGGACCATCGATTTGGTGCGGTTCTTCCGACGTTCTCTGGCCAGCACCCGTCGGTCTCTAACTCCCCGTTTTGTGGGTCTGCCGGGTCGGGGCACATTCCGACAGTCACCTCTCATCTTCCACTTGCCAATGACGTAGGCCACTGTCGATTTTGGGTACTTCAACTTGCTAGATATGTCACGTGTGGATCGGCCATTTATGTGATACGCGACGATTACACCTTTCTCGAAATCAGAGAGCTACGAACTGCGTGGCATCTTGCATGCGACTGGTTGCATTGTGGTTTCCCACACGATATTTAACGGCGGCGGCCGTGACGTGTATCAGGACTGCAAATATCGTCGATTGCAGGGGTGTCCAACTACTTGTTGGTAGATAGTGTACTTCTACGTGGCTGCAATACAGTCTTCCATGGAGATGGGCCGAGGCTCTTAACCCCTTTGGCGGCTGCAACGATTTAACTCCTGGTTAGCAAAATGGGGTGGAATACGTTTTATCAGAATAGGACTGAGCTGTGATCTTGCTCGACCGAATATATTCGGTGTGTAATGGGTGGACATAACGTGGCTAGAATGAGGGCATAACGTGGCCAAACATGGCTGCAGAAGCTTTCTTATTCAAAGTGGTTATTTATGGGAATGATTCTCACTAATCCTACTTAACTCATTGCTTGCGAAAAGGTGCGTTTACAATCTCGATTACACGAGAAAGCAGAGAGATGTTTGAGTCCCTAGTGAGATGGTGTCCGTGTCAGGGGGACTAGCTTCTCCTCATCATGCGTAGGTAAAGGATAAGAGAAAATAGGACTAGAATCCAGCAAATATTACGAGCGACATGTTTTTGGTCGCTAATGCTGATATTACTACTGACAAGGGAAACTATCGGACCTCCCGACGACAATCGTCACGGAACTTTCTGTGGTGGACAAGCATGACTCCAAAGTAACAGGTGTGAAGTACGGCATTTCGCAATCGCCCGCAACCCCTAGAACATGGCTCATAAAAGTGGGACTCCCACCTGTAATGTACGCCGCCATAAAGTGTCAAACAACCTTTACCTGTTAGATATGAGGCACATAATGTCGAGAGAGACCACGTACCATTAAGTTGCAAATGTCATATACATATCTCACTCCACTTCAAGGTATAATGTTGAGAGAAGGCAGTGCTGCAAGGAAAGGTGAATCTCGCACACACGAGCAGATAATGACGGCCCAGAAATCACAGTCAGAAGCGTTACACATATCACGGAGAGCAAAATTCAAACGCCGCTATAAAATCTCATCACGCAAGTTCACGGGCACATTACGGAACGGGAGAGGCGTTTCGGGTGGCAAGTATCCAGACGCCTTCCACGCATAGCGAAGCTTAGGTTGGTACTGTGGGACATACAACTGGTTGTACACTGAAGAGCAATTGAATTAGAGAAAGCTGGCGTTATGCAAATGTGGCGCTGTGGGCGGCCCGGTAAACGGATACGACGTGGCGTATACAGCGATCCGACAATATAAGGAGTGATGCGACAGGAATCAGTAAGAGTCGGACGCAGTATGGGTAAGACGAAGGATCTAAGCGCATTTGATCGTGGGCAAATTGTCGGGGCCAGACGAAGGGGTCACTCCATCTCGGAAGTCGTGCAGGCACTGGTATTTTCACGAGCCACTGTGTCACGGGTGCACCGTGAGTACATCGAATCCGGTAAAACCATCCCTGCAAGTGCCAACTGTCATGGGCAACAGCGTGTGGATGAGCGGGGTCATCGTCGGCTAGCTCACATCGTAACAGCAGATAGACGGGCCACAGTGCAAGAAATCACTCGGCAATTTAACGCTGGTGCACAAAAACGTGTAAGCAGCCACACCATCCAGAACCATCTCCTCGCTATGGGGTACAGACGCCATTTTCCCACTAGGGTACCGCTGCTGACCTCACATCACCGGGTGAAAAGATTAGCATGGGCGCGGGAACATCGCCACTGGACCCTAGACATGTGGGAAAATGTTGCCTGGACTGATGAGTCGAGATTCACGTTGGTACATGCGGATGGCAGGATACAAGTACGGCACGAACCACATTAAGCGATGGATCTTTCTTGCCAGCAGGGTACTCTTCAAGCTGGTGGGGGTGGCATTCTTGTCTGGGGACTGTTTACGTGGACTGAAATGGGACCCCTGGTACGTGTAACATCGTCCCTCGGGTCAACGTTACTGGGATTTCCTGAACGACCATTTGCTCCCGTTTGTTCGTTTTCAACATCCCACTGGGGACCTTATCCTGCAACAGGACAATGCACCGTGCCATCGCTCTCGAATTGTATCCGAATGGTTGAATGAACACTCCACCGACGTGACCTCGCTTCATTGGCCAGCGAAGTCACCTGAACTCAATCCCATCGAGCACATCTGGGATGCCATCGAGAGAGATGTTCGAGGCTCTGACAAATCTTCGTGAACTGTGGGAGCTTGTTCAGGGGTCGTGGATCCGTATGGCTTCCTAACGCTTCCAGTGTCTTGTCGAGTCCATGCCGAGACGAATCGCCGCCGTCAGCAGGGCGAAAGGTGGTGCTACACGTTACTAGACAGCTATCTCTAATTCATTTGCTCCACAGTGTATATAAATGAATGCAACTTGAAAATGAGGATTCTGTCATGCAGGTTGACGCCATGCACCTTATCGGAACGTATGTACTCTTCCATGCGTCGTGCAAACAGTTTGTATTGTCGACAGAAATACACATCAAGGGGCTGACAGTATTTAGTGGCTTTCGGTTGTATGATTTTTGTGTGCAAATTGACGCCCCTGTCACCAAAGGCTTTGGATGGCAAACTAGTGTCGGTTTGACCAGACCACGAATCCAGTAAGAGAAGAGAAGGTTCTGTTAGCTCTGGGTCCAGTACCTTACGCATCCAGGACAGAACGAGAGCTGTGGACATCTTACCACTGATGTTATAGTCGCATTCTATACTTGGAGGGTCGTTACGTCGTACTGTTTCGGAAACACGTTTCCCAAACTTACCATCCGCTTCCCGAAAGCAGATGTACAGTCTCTTTGCAAGGCGTCCTGACATGGACATAAGCACTGAATGGTATAAGAGTGGGTAGTCGATGCAACGGATTGCACAATAGCTTCAGTTGTCTTCTCCCCAGTCAGTGATAGCGTTCTGTTTGACGTGAGTTCGTATTCTATCGAGTTTGGTCTGCATTGAACACCATGTCGGCATCAAGTGCATTGACAGTAATGTGGTCCGTAACATCTCGTACAAACTCCAATGCGCTGTTCCTTACGGCCGTGTCAGGGGTAAGATCTTGCCTGGCAACGAATTCGTGATGATATTTTATAGCGGCGTTTGAATTTTTGCAGGAAATATTCGCTGGCTTTAAAATTGGGGATGCCCATTGTGTTAGCTACTTCCTTCGCCCACGTCTTTAAATGCCAGTAGTGAATTGCGAGTCCCACGTTACGCGCATCTTGGAATCTGGTGTACATATGCTGGCGATTGCGTGCAGTTTTGTGTTCCATCGCGCCACCACTTTCAACAGCCGTTACTATTTGCCGCACTTTTTCTGGTGATATCTTGTATTTACGGACAGTTGCTGCAACGGTTTTCTTTGCGACCTTCACATTGTCATAGACACTCCGCATGGTTTGTCCGGAAAACTGTTCGTGAATGCTTTTCCGTTTCATTTTGGGGGTGATGGTTCATAGGAACTCAAACTGCTTGGCTCGTTGAGTGCTGGAGTACCCGGTGTACACTATGTTCAGATAACGTGTCAGAAGTTTCATCACTATCACGCTACAATTGTCTGTCCTTCAAACAGGTCAGCGCTACCAACGACATGTTGCTCCAAAACGCTATACAACTAACTGGCAATTCGTTACGCGCCTCTTGGAATCTGGTGTACATATGCTGGCGAACGCGTGCAGTTTTGTGTTCCATCGCACCACCACTTTCAACAGCCGTTACTGTTGTGTCCATCGCACCACCAGTTTCAACAGCGGTTACAAGCCATTTTCTTAAAACACACAACACAATATCTGTATGCGTACGAACAGGCCTGTGCGGTGTCTCACACTAATCACGTTTAACAGTCACCGACGTACACAACGCAGGACACCTTCCAGGCATATGCAGTATCACCCAATCACATCACACACATATTTACATGTTGTTTGACACTTTATGGCTGCATACATTACAGGCGGGCGTCCCGCTTTTATAAGCCATGTTCAATGGGTCTCAGGCGATTATGAAATGCCGTACTTCACACCTGTTACTTTGGTGTCATGCTTGTCCACCACAGAACGTTCCGTGACGATTGTCGTCGGGAGGTCAGATAGTTTCCCTTGTGAGATTGAGTTACTTGTGTTTTTGTCAAGTGGCATGGTGTTCGTGTCAATCTCCATTGTGTCATAGGTCGTAAAGCAGAGAATTGAGGACTAGAAACGAGCGCTTATGACCAGTGGTAGGTTTTGGGCCGTAAATATTTAGATTGATTCACTTGTGTTTCAGTCTAGTGGCATGATGTCGGCGTCTGGGAGACTAGCCCGTCCCCATCATGCCTTGGATCATGGAGCAGAGAATAGAGGTTTAAACGAAAGCGTTTCTTAACAGTGACAGGTTTGTGATCGTTAATACCGAGATATGGTCACTAGAGTTTCTGTCCATTGGTATGTTGTGCGTGTCCTGGGCACTAGCCCTTCCCCATCGAGCCTTGGGTCATGGAGATTGGGTCACTTGAGTTTCTGCCCAGTGGCATGGTGTGCGTGTCCTGGGCACTAGCCCTTCCCCATCGAGCATTGGGTCATGGAGATTGGGTACATTGAGTTTCTGTCCAGTGGTATGTTGCGCGTTCCCTGGGCGCTAGTCCTTCCCCATCGAGCCTTGGGTCACGGAGATTGGGTCACTTGAGTTTCTGTCCAGTGGTATGGTGTGCGTGTCCTGGGCCTAGCTCTTCCCTATCGAGCCTTGGGTCATGGAGATTGGGCCACTTGAGTTTCTGTCCAGTGGTATGGTGTGCGTGTCCTGGGCACTAGCCCTTCCCCATCGAGCCTTGGGTCATGGAGACTGGGCAAACTGAGTTTCTGTCCAGTGGTATGGTGTGGGTGTCCTGGGCACTAGCCCTTCCATATCGAGCCATGGGTCATGTAGATTGGGTCACTTGAGTTTCTGTCCAGTGGTATGTTGTGCGTTCCCTGGGCACTAGCCCTTCCCCATCGAGCCTTGATTCACGGAGACTGGGTCACTTGAGTTTCTGTCCAGTGGTATGGTGTGCGTGTCCTGGGCACCAGCCCTTCCCCATCGAGCCTTGGGTCATGGAGCAGATAATAGAAGACTACAAATGAGTGTTTATTACCAATGACAGGTTTTTAGGTGTTAGAACTGAGATTGATTCACTTCTGTTCCTGTTCAGTATTATGGTGTCCATGAGAAGGTGACTAGTCCTTTTCTATTATGCCTTGCCTCATGGAGCAGAAAATAGAGGACTAGAAGCAAGCTCTTAACATTTTTCACAGGTTTATTTACAGCACTGCGGAGATGAGAGTTTGAAAGAAATTTTTTTGCTGTATCTTTCGCAAAACCTAAAGGTTATGTGAACATTTCTGTTTCGGGAGAGCAGAAAATTGAGCGTATCTGAATGATGGCATCTCTCTGTCCACGTTATTTTATAAACAACGCATAACAACTGGAAAATTGTGTTTCTCAGCGCCATGCGTGGTTGATCAGTCAGCATCTGACTACACAAATTCATATTGATGGTCTCAGCAGCTGAGATGTCGTCATCTGGTAGCCTTTAACACAACAGCTATTTAATTGTAACTGATAAATCCAAAGGGCGATAGAAATTGTGAATATATATAAAATATCAGCTACAATTGAACAGCTGTTGTGTCAAATGCCACCATATGACAACATCTCAGTTGCTGAGACCATCTCAGTTGCTGAGACCATTTGTGTAGTCAGATGCTGACTGATAAACCACGCATGGCGCTAAGAACTGTTGGCACCGTAGCGTAAAGCGAACGCACTCGACTAGTTATCGAGAGATCTGGGATTCGATCCCAGCGATGTCGGCACACAATTTTTCAGTTGCTATGCGTTGTTTATAAAATAACGTGGACTGAGAAATGACATTATCCATTTACATTATCTCCACGTATTTGATATATATCCACCATTGAACGTATTGCTTCATTTTGGTATGGAAAGCTTAAAGGGCCAATGTTAAGGTGGACGACTAGTGATTTTGCTTCCTATAATTCCAATGGGCAAACTTCCGTACACATTTTCTTCACAAGTAATGCGTTCCCAAGGATGAAAATTTGAACATCGATTAAAATAACTTCATATTATAACTTGGAATGTTTAATATTTGCTAACACATAACCATAATTATATTAAAAATCAACAGGTTTATTTACAGCACTTTTCCTTCGGTGGTGTTGAGACCAGAAAAAAAGATGGCGAGACCTGTACATTGATGACGTCAGTAGACAAACAAATGTTGGATTGCTTAATTATGGTTATGTTTTAGAAAATATTAAGTATTCCAAGTTATAATATGAAGTTATTTTAATCGATGTTCAAATTTGTATCCTTGGGAACGCATTAATTGTGAAGAAGATGTGTACAGAAGTTTGCCCATTGGAAGTATAGGAAGCAAAATCACTAGACGTCCACCTTAAGGCTGTCTTTGAATGAGTGTTAGGCTTCATCTTCTGCGATAGATGGCGCAAAATATCACTCCTTGGGCGTGGCTTTTACGTCTTGAAGGATTGTCCCAGAAGTTGGCGTCAGCGAATGACTGAAGGCCTTACCATATTCAGAATGGAAGCGGTCTCTCATTGGCTCCAGACAAAATACGGGCTGTTACGTTTTAACCAATGACATTGTTTGGGAGGGGAGTTTAGTAGGTAGGCGTAGTTTCTGTCTCTAAATTCAAGTGTTTCCTTGTAATGTACACATTTTCTCTTCAAAAAATGAACGTACAGTAGAATTTAAGATGATCTATAGAAGACAAGATTCCAATCTCACTCCAGTGCCCATTCTTTGATTCTATTTGACCTAGATAATTAAAAACATCAGACAGAAATGAGAGATTTCGTTTCTTCCACAGAGAAACACTGCCAAGCTAACTTCTGGCGCCATCTAGCGCCAAATTGGAATACTTTCGAGTCAGATAAATTGAATTTTAAAAACAATTCTAACAAAATTTTCGGAAAAATAACTGCGACACGTATTAGCTATGGGTCGTTTTTATTTTTTTTGCTCGAAATTTCAAGCTCTACAAATTAATAGTTTTCGAGAAAATGTGTACAAAAGGATTTTCACTACAGATATAGGACAGAAGTTCTGTTACACTCATTCAAAGACAGCCTTAAGAGAGAGTAGCTGGAGAATGGCTCATAATTTGGTAAGTGTATTCTTAAAATAAATTTGGTGTACAGTTCCTACTTTTTGAAGTGTATTCTTAAAATAAATTTGGTGTACAGTTCCTACTTTTTGAAGTGTATTCTTGTTCATTGCTTTAGTGCAAAAACCAAGTTCAGGTCATCACTGAAGCACATACATATTTAATTATACGGAATATTTTAATTTTTGCTTTTCTATCCACAGCTTCCTCCCCGACGATATAACTTCAACGACCATGCACGCAATGAACACGGCAACGTTAATTTTCGGCAAGAGCAAAGATACCAAAATGGTTTCGTAGGCGACTATTATGGATATTCTGATATTAACGGCCTTTACAGGAATGTAGAATACGTCGCCGCTGACGGTGGTGGTTCCAGAGCCGATATCGAAACTAACGAATCAGGCGTGAGAGAAGACAGCCCTGATGATCCTTTCGTAACAATTGAACATGAACCAGCAGGACACCGATATCAATCCAGTGATGCTGAGGGTGGTAAACCAGGTGTTTACAGTGGTGCCGGAACCAGCGCATTAGGTAGCAATGGAGGTGGTGTAGAAGGAATCAGTCGTAGCCGAACCAGGAGAGAAAATAATCCTGGAACCAATACAAGAAATTTCCCCCAAAAAAACCGTGCTCAAAATTGGTCTGTAAGTCAATCAGGTGGACTCAACGTATCCAGCCGCCTGGGTACAGCAGGGCAGGACTGGGGACAAATCGCAGCGCTGGTAATTTTAATTATGACAGCTCACTTTGACTTTTTGATATAGCTTTGGGTAAACAGCTTACAGTATTTACTGTCCATCCATTCCATTTAGCAATCTTATCTCCACAATAAACTGGGAAACTTTTTGGATATTTGAAAAAAATTTTGACTTTTGGTATTTGCTATGCTTTGAAGAACAGCTCCAATCAACATCCCGACAGTACTGCACTGGAGAACGAAAGATATTCTTAAATGCTGCAATTTATACTTGTGTTTTGGTGACAAGAGATTTGAGTTTTTTTAATGAAATGTAAAAGGTTACATGCACAGAGACACTAAAAATGGCCAAACGACATTCAAGGGAAATTCTTAGTATCTGAAGAAATTATGTTCGAAGAAAGGAAACTGAAGATCTTGCTGTGCTATAAGCATATCCGCAAAATAGGAAAAAATAAATTCAGAATTTTAAAAAATACTGTTTGTGTTGATATGTGTACATATTAGGGTGTTCCAAAAAATAAATATTTGAATTTCTTTGTTCTCACCTCCATTTGTTTTAGAATATACAGGGTGCTCAGTAAAGTTCTTTCTCAGCCCCGTAACTTTCGAACGCCGACATCTATAGCCATAAAAACGGTGACTATGTACAGTAAAATGGCTATGCGCTATTCGATGAGACCGCTTACAGCACCTCCTAGCGGCAAAGTCAGGAGTTAGCTTGCTGATCTCAAAAACTATACGAGATACGGGAAAATAGTCAATTACAGAGTTGTAGAGCAGCATCGATTTAGTACGAAAAGACACCTTGCGCACATGAATGCTAAGAATAGAACGCGTACAACGCTCGTTTGTTTGTTCGCGATGTCGAACACTGTTACGTCACGAAACGCGTCAGAAAGGAGCAATTAGTTGTCACTAGGCACATTTACCGTCGGTGCTCAATGTGCTCTCCGTCAGCCACAATACACATTTGGACTCTAGATTGAATCTCACGCTGCACATTTTGCAGCATGTCAGGTGACACGCTGGAACAAGCATCAGTTATACGGCGTCGAAAGTCCTGTAACGTTGTCGGAGGGGTCCGAAACACCTGCTCTTTGAGGTAGCCCCACAGGAAGAAGTCCAATGGGGTGAGGTCTGGTGACCGTGCAGGCCTCTCTACGCAACCACCATAGCCGATGATTTCTTGCTCGAATGTCTCGACCAGGTACCTTCTTACGTTTCCTGGCTGGTGCGGAGCGGCGCCGTCATGTTGAAACCAAACATTCCGCAATTGAGTCGGGCTAGTGCTTTGCGGAAGGCGATATTATCTCCTTTCTGACGCGTTTCCTGACGTAACAGTGTTCGACATCGCGAACAAACAAACGAGCGTTGTACGCGTTCTATTCTTAGCATTCATGTGCACAAGGTATCTTTTCGTACTAAATCGATGCTGCTTTACAAATTTTGTCATTGACTATTTTCTCGTATTTCGTATAGGTTTTGAGATCGGCACGCTAACTCCTGACTTTGCCGTTAGGAGGCGCTGTAAGTGGTCTCATCGAATAGCGCATAGCCATTTTACTATACCTAGACACCGTTTTTATGGCTATAGTTGTCGGCGTTCGAAAGTTACGGGGCTGAGAAAGGACTTTAGTGGGCACCCTGTATTTAAATGTTATTTACGCAAAATTTCAGCTCAGTTGAATAATATTTAGGAGTCGCGCAACACCATCGAATTTCAATTACAAATTAGCAGCATGGACAGATGAAGGATAATGCATAATGCCATTACCCTAAATAATAATACTGTCGAAGGGGTATAATGTCGAAAGTTTAACATCTCTATAAGTTAAACAGTGTCTGGTCAGTCAAAGAAAAAAAAAATATTCCCGCTTGTCCAGGCTTTCTCAGTACCCACGTACGTGAGTGCAAGGTGGCCACGTACGCGGGTACTGAGAAAGCCAGCGTACGTGAGTGAGAGGTGGCCCTCACCGTGTAGTTGCGCGTGCCGTGTACTGTCAATACTCTATTGTTTTTGCTGTGTGAGTTTATCCGGTTAGTCTTATATGTTATTGCAGTTATTTTATTGTTTTGAGATTGTGTTTAAAGATGACAGCTCCCACGTCCTGTGCACCGACAAGGAGCAATACGATAATTTTTCTGTCAGGAACGTCAGAAGAGAGAGAGAGTAAAAGGAGTAAACTCCCACCTAATCGACAAGTTCAAAATACATCACCCCCTTCCCCATAAAACAGTGTACAAGACTATTCGCGAGAGTTCACGAGCTGTGATAAGAGAAGTTGCATTATTTGGTCAAACGACCGCATTCCAACTAGTGATGAATAATATTCAATTGCCAAGCTGGAAATGTTTTTCGACAAGTGAAGCCGACTAAATAAAAATAGCAAACGAAAG
This sequence comes from Macrothele yani, assembly GCA_039090855.1. Lineage (NCBI taxonomy): Eukaryota > Metazoa > Arthropoda > Arachnida > Araneae > Macrothelidae > Macrothele > Macrothele yani. The sequence goes on along the minus strand of CM077009.1, from coordinate 67,779,170 downwards.
AGTGAAACTCAGCGTTCTAATGAAACAACATTCGTTGATAAATTGGATGATTTTTTCGACGTTGTACTTGCTGATGCCATGAGCATGATTACAATCAATGAGATAAGAGAATTCCTTCTTGGACAACGAGAAAAAGGTCGACGGTATTGTATGATGGAACTCGACATAACTCTTGCTTAAAAAGAAGTCAGAGCTGAAAAAAGAAAGAAGGCACAGATGGTCAGAATCGAACGAGGAAAGCAGGAGACGTCCACCAGTGCTAATACGAGTCGATTGTCATGTTGGAAATAATTCCGAAGATACTGTAACCAACGCCGAACTGATGAAGATAGTAATTATAATGGAAACCCAATATACTAAGTTGATCTGGTATACTGCTTTTTAAACGATTTCAACAGTCATTATCAAAGACTGACCACTCCACTTTTGAACCCGGAGTGAGGATTGCTGAGCTTCTGGCAGCCATTCAGGGCGACATGCGATCAGTAATGGAATTTTCGCAAAGCCAACTTCCGATTCCCCATGCACGAGAGCATTACAGAGAGACGCTGGAGCTTGCTGTCGTTTTTCTTGGAGGAACACTTCCTCGTGGTGTACGCTTCCTTACTCCAGGAGCCATCCATCATGCCAAATGGATGTCGAAGACTTTTACAGCTTCAAGCTGTGGATGTTTCACAACCATTTCAAACTTACAGCACGAGGAAGATAAGGTCTTCGTGGCATCTGTATTTTCGTTGTGAAAGAATATCTGGGAGTTTGGTTCACAGCACCCCTTTCTTTGCAAGCACCAAGAAATGACCTGAAAGTTCTTCAGAGTTTTGTAGCACACAAAGAAGAAAGCACAGATATACCAACTGTGGCCGTCGACGAACTGTCACGACATCTTTGATATCTTAGCGAGGATGTCGTAGCATTGGCTTTCTTCGATTCGGATGTTTCTGCGGAGAAAAAGCGAAAGATGGTGAAATCCCTTCCTGAATGAGATGGTGAGGACGAACCGTTGAAGCGCGCAAGACTACAAAAGGAGGAAATCGACAAATTGCCGACTAAGAAGTTACCCGACTTTGTGACAAAAATCACATACATGCTTTTTAGCCAATTATGCATCGACAGGGAGTTTCTGCAAATCGATCCTCAGCATTGGGAACTTCAAGATGGCTACCACGGCGGCTTCGAAATAGCAAATAAACTAAGAGTTGTGAACGACAACGCGGAGCGTGGAGTGGCCTTTATCGGAGTATTTGCTAAGGCTATCACAAAGGACGAAGAGCAGAAACAATGTCTTCTTTAAGCGGTTCAGGAGCATCGGTGAAAGTACCAAGATTGTAAAAAAAGTGCCCTTAAGAAATACATAGTTTCAGAACTGAGGAGTAAGGTGTTATATATTTTATGTACTTGATTTGTTTTTTGATATTTTTTCTGTAATCTATATTTTGTGTTTTTATAGATATAAAAAGATGTAAAGTAACTTTATAATTCATTACGCATCCTTGCACATTTTCGTACATATTACGAAATTTCAATGGGCTGCGCGACCTCTAAATATAAACCTATTTTTCCGAAATTTTACACAAATTATCATTATATATATTAGCACGAAATAAGAGGGTGAGATCAACAAAAATACAAAGTTTATTTTTCTTCCATACATTTCTGAAGCACCCGAGTACATATTATTGGGTATTGGAGAAATGCCTCTACAACGAATTACATGTAATAAAGCAGCAACAGAAATACTTAGGGATTCTAATAACTACAGCTGCTGCTCATTATCAAAATGCACTTGTAAAGTGGTAAGAAATTTTGGAAGTAACTTTAACAATTCAATAAAGCTTTCACGATCCACATTGTCATTTCCCATCATGGCAGCACTTTCATTAATTATTTCCATGAAGCGGAAGACGTCTTTTGCCAAAAAACTTTACAATGTCTGCATTTTTTTCAAGTATTTTCTTCCTCTCCAAAAATTCTCTCTACCGTTCAGATAGCATTTTTTAAACGATAATTTTTCAAATCACCGTCATAGCAACTTGTAAAATGTGCTTCGGCTTATGCAAAGTGTTGTTTGCTTGTTTCTATTCGACAATATGCTGCATTGCTGACGCCAGTCTATCATACCATGAACAAAAACATTGGGATTATTTCTATTTCAGTAGGCTGAGCAAACAGAACAAAACAACGCCACTTGTTTTGCTGAATAAGACAACCACCGCCTAGGCATAACCCTCTTTTGGGTAAACAATTTTGAGGTAACTGGCAAGGAGGAAATATCAGGTTGGTAAAAGTGAAACGTAGAAAAAGAGTCAGTTGTAATTTTACTATCCTCAAGAGGAATACAAAAAATCATATATAGTGAAGTCTTCATCTTGCAGCTTTGAAAAACGTTTACGAAAATGAACACCTGTTCCTTTGAAAACAGAATAAAACTGAAGCATCATCTGATGGCGCGTCACAAACCTTTTCTTCAGCATAATGATATCCCTTTTCTACAGAAGTTTGCACTTCATTCCTAACTGAAATGACTTCCGTTTTGGAAGCACACGCACCTGCTTTATCGACCTACTTCTGTTCGGTCAAAGTATGAAAAATGTCACATGGTCTCATACGTCTTAGTAACATTGTGTGCATTAAACACATCACCTAAATTTCGAGTTGATAAAACTTCTTGTCCACGGAGCTTCACTTCCCTTTTCCTGTCGTTTTCCTGGGCTCCCTCGCGCTTCCGCATTTTGGACAAATCCATCTTTACCAACAAAATCTCAATTCACCAGAAAAAACAAACCTTTAACTTCCAACAACAAAAGCTACACGTGTAAGTGTAGAATCAGTAAGCGTCCATGGTGGTACTTCCGGTTACAATTCTTTTTTTTTTTTTTTTTTGTAAACGGCTGTGGCCATTTTTTACTGACCTGAGGGTAGTCTCAGTGACTTCAGCAGCAGTTAAAACTACGTCATGGACTTTTTATGCCCTCGAAAAGCAAAATAAAGTACGTGATTGGGGGAGCAACTTGACAGTGATCCAATTCGCTGTTAATCTTCAGCTTTCGTGACAACTTATTGTATATGCAGACTCTATCTCTCAGCTCATGCCGTATTTCTCAATTCTTCGTAATTTTTTTGGACTTGTTGAACACAAATAACTTGACACCAAACAGCCCAACCGCCGAGTTTTGCTACAGCCCACCGGCCACTAGCATGGTGACTCCTATGGCCAGTCCAGCCCTGGGGTAGAGGTTAAAGTGGCTGAAGTGTATACTGCTGTTAAAATGAAAGGAAAACTCATCTATAATTATTTCATCATTCGTAGACCTGCTGGCTGCTGAAATGTTTTAGAAGGCGTAAAAGCAGATTATGTCAAAACTCTGAACAAATCCACTGTCTTTGGAGTTAAGAATATTGCGGACAAACAATAATCAGCAAAAATCATGAGTCTTAACTTCTTTCTTAAAGAAATATGAGTTTTTTAGCAATAATAGGGATTGAATTTGAACCTACAGGTTCAATTAGGAATTCACGAAAACTTCAGATTTACGAAATTTCGGTTCTTTATTGCACATCAATCGTATTGAAAAGAAAGAATCATCCGTAAGATGGCATCTCGAAATCCAAAGCAAGAAAACGAGTCTCATAATACAGATCTAGAATACACATATGACGATTCAAGAGCAAGAACATGTTTCAAACCCAGAAACGGTGGCCAGAGCTTCAAAAACACCAGATTTAGTTAACTGAAGACATCACTCCAAACGGTTTTCACTTGATTCTAAAGGTTTACTATAATTTGACAGTAATTACCCACTTTACTGAAATTACTCACTGTACAGCACAAATTGTGTATTTCTTTACAAACTGAGCACAGAAATGAGTCTATTTCAAAGAGAACAGGTGTTTTGTTATTAACGCCACTGTTACTTGTGCAAAGGTGTTTTTTTCATCTAATCATTTATTTAACTGCTATCTGCTTTTGAAATTGTCGGAAGACGATTAGAATTAGCATGCTTTATATTATATAAATTATGTAAAATAAGCACTTAGTTTTGTTAGTCATCAAAATTCATAATAAACTGTTTACTTTGCCAAGGTTTGGATTTCGTTTGTATATTCATAGTTGCTAATTTTTCCGCAATAATTCATTATTCTATAATTTTTCTGTATTTTGAATTTCGGACGTAGTTCTTCGTAATATGTATTAATCATTTTTTTTGTGTTCTTTAAAGTTGTTATTCGTATTTGAACCTGACGTTCACGGAAACTCTAGTGATGCCGGATTTACGGATACGTATATAAGATATGAACCACATTCTACTAATTTCTATCAGATGTGAAGCGCGAACTGCTGTATTTTTCAAAGTTTAAACAACAGTGTTTCAGAAGAATCCAAATTTTCCGTCCTCAATGAAATTCGAATTGTAGGAGAAGTACGTCAAAAATCGGGGCTTTGTTTGTTTTAGGGTTTGACATTTACTGTGAGTAACTCAATGGGCTGTAAACAGTTGATCGTCTAACATTTAGGGCCACTTGTTACAGGGAAGGGAGGGAGCCAGTACTGTAAAACAAACAAAACATCCAGGCCTTCCGGGGAACCCGTACTCATCTCCGACGAATGGTCAGAAGTCAGAGCTGAGACCATTGCGCCATTGGAGTGGTCAAAACCTATGGCCAATGGCTTCAGCAAATGCATAATTCTAGTTTCATCTAGTTATTGCTTCGAGCCAGTCTCACGTGTCATGCGGTTTCATCGATTTTGTTAGAATTCTCGTTTCATATATTCATTTTCATCAAATTCGTCGTTTCATAGAAGGAATAGAAATAAAACTTAATTTCTAAAAGCAAAACTGTTGTATTGATGTTCGCAGGACAGTTCTCAGTGAAGTTTACTGACTGGCATAGAAACAACTGGAACTGTAGTTTTAACAAACATCACGAGTGAATTTCGCGCCAAGATTTCAAGAACTGAAAATATTTCTGCTACGCTGTTTGTATATGTATCAGAAATATTTATAAATCTGATAACCAAATGAGTTTTTTAAGGAAGCTTTTTACTTTTGTCGTTACTGGGATACGCTCTTGAAATTTTCGCGCTGTTTCTTCAAGAGGCAATGATAGTCTATAGATCTACATTTATTCCATTTTTGGCACGTCTTTTGTAAAAAAAGATAGTGCTTATGTTAATGGTTCGTCCGTCCGTCAGTCTGTATGCACCATATCACTGCAACTATTAGTCCGATTCGAAAAATTCTTTTTGCATTGCAAAACTTGAAATATGCGAATGATTGCCCTTCATTTCATTTTTTTACGAAGCACAATTTGGCCACTAGAAGGCGTAAAAGCAGATGATGTCGAATTCAAAAAATATTTTGATTCCATATATTTGCTCCTAAACATCCGATTGAAAAAATTATTTTACCTTTCGATTCCATTTACGTCGAAGACTATTTTAGGTACAATTATTATTTTTCAAGTTACGCATAGATTTTTCGCTAGTGGGCGTAAAATTAAATTACATTCTCCCCGATATCTCTTCTTCTAAAACTCCGATTTCAAAATTTTTTTCTCCAGATGATATAGCTTTTGATGAAAAATCTTTTGCATAGAATTTCAATTTTTGGTAAAGAATACTTTGGCCACTAGGGGTCACAAGTGTTAATGTTTTCTTCTGATGTCTTTTCCATCTGAGCTTCTAAAAACTCGTTTGAAAAAATTCTTTCGTGGACCTATACCACTAACGTCAATAAACCTTTTTGGAATATTTTCTTCTTAAAATATTGCGTGGTTTTTCCGCCAGGGGGCACAGATGTATACTTTATTTTTGTCAATATCTCTCCTTCTAAGTGCCCGATTTGAAAAATTCCTTCTTTGTTGGATTGTGTTTCTGATGCGGAATGATTTTCATATAAATCCAAAATTTTTAAGTAAATCATAGACTTTCCGCTAAGGGGCGCAATGGTAAATTGCGTTTTGTGCGTTATTTCTGCTTCTAAATATCCGATTTGAAAAAAAAATTCTGTATCGCCTAGCTCTTGATGGAAAATATTTTTCATATAATTTCTAATATTTGGTAAAGGACGGTTTGGCCACCAGGGGACATATGTGTTAATTTCTGCTTCTGATGTGTTTGCAGCAAAATCTGAGCTCCTGAAAACTCGACTAAACATTTTTTTCTTGGAGAGATACCGCTCACATCAAAAACCCTTTTGAGAATACTTTTTCCTAAAATAATTCATTGTTTTCCCGCCAGGGGGCGTACATGCATATCTTATATTTGTCCATATTTCTGCTTCGACGAGTCCGATTTGAAAAATTCTTTCTTTGCTGGAGAGCGTTTCCGCTGCGAAATGTTTCTCACATAAATTCATGTTTTTCTTAACGCACAAGTCTGCAACCAGAGGGCGTTAGATCACGATTCTGTTTACAGCAATATCAGCGGGATTAAAAACCCGATTGAAAAACTTTTTCTTCCATACGATGCTAATGTTCTTTTTACCGGTTCCATTGACTTTGAATAGCTTTGATAAATTTAATTTGCGTCAGAACGGATTCAAAATACATGCTTATTACACCCGAAAATTCGGTGTCATATTTCTTGTTTTCTTTTAGAAGCACTTCTTCTGAAGTCAGTTTCATCTCATGTGTCAGATCGCATATGGGGAAGAACCATAGGATAGTGAAGTTTGAACTTCTACCTGTTCCAGCATACTCACGAAAAGGTTATTGATATCTGTTCCACGATGATTGACGTCTGCTCTATGAATGTCCAATTTGTAAACACCAGGTAACAAAAGTGAAGTCAGTGTAACTTAGCAAAACGCCAACACATGAACTCTAAGCAAATCATCAGGAACTATTTTGATTTGAACAAACTCGTATGTTACATGCAGCAGACTGTTCCAAACCAACTACAAAGTAGCTTGTCCATTTCGAACGGAATCAAAACCTCTTCCATGTACGGCAGATGCGGCTTCTTCCCTGGCGTGTACGTTCGCCGGATACGTCCCAGGTCTAGCATGTCTGGAACAAGGAAGGTAGCTAACCGACGCGACGGCCACCTCAAGCACCTCCGTCAGTCACAACAAATAAAGTCTGGTCTCGCATAGAAGAAGCCTGCCAGGCTTCTTTCATGCCACGTCGTGTAAAGGCTGTTATTTTTGCACCACGTGACTTCACACGATCCTGAGTTTTGAAGAAAAGAAATCTTGTATAGCTCTATACATGTAATCAGTTATTTCCTGTAACATGAAGAATCTGTGATATAAATATCATTTGAATACCATGATTCTTTCTTGGTTTTGCAATTTTAACAAACAGTAGTGTACAATATGCAGCATATATAAATTAATCATTGCCACGGTAGTCTAAATGATGCTACATAATAAATCGTAATTAGATTCTTGAGATATCTTTTGAATTGGGAAGGTTCAAAAAACAACTGTTTCATACAGCTACCACTTTCTTTGAAACCCCCATGATATTTAAACGAGTTAGTAAAATCATGCAATGCATTGATTATAATACGCTTTCCAGCATACCAGAAATCATTACTCAAGTTATCAGGATAATGGCTGTGGAATAAATCTCGCTCCTGTGCCTTGACCTTTGATCCCATTTCCACGATATTCAGCAGAACCGGTTCAATATAACTCCGAAATAACATGATAAAGTTTTGTCGCAATCGAAGCATTTTTACGTAAATCATGATGCATAAGGGCTATGGAATAGATCCCGCTCTTGTATCCTAACCTTTGATCCCATTTCGCCCATTTTGAACAGGATTCGTCCCCAGAAAGGCTTCTACAGCCTACTAACATTTCATCAAAATCAAAGCATGTTTACGTAAGTTATGACGCATAATGGCGATGGAAGTAAAATTTCATCGAAATCGAAAGATTTTTACGCGAGTTACTTATGACGCATAAGGGTAATGGAATAGATCCCGCTCCTATGCCGTTACCTTTTACCCCATTTCGTCCATTTTCAATAGGGTTTGTCCCCATGTGGTCCGTTACCACATACTAAAATTTCATCGAAATCGAACCATTTTTACGCGAGTTATCGCGCAGACAGACGGACAGACAACGCTGAGGCGTATACCTTCTTCAACCTACGGTTGGAAAGCGTAAAAATGATGTAAATGTCAATTGGTCTGGTTCCTTATGAAAGAAATACGAAATTACATGCGTCTGGTATAACAACAAATTACCATTAGACGGAATAAAACTTGAATGAGTTTCGTGCAAGTTTGACTTTCAATTAGCTTAGTCGTCAGAATGAACGAGAATTATTGAATCATATGAATTTAAAGACATCTCTACTATATCAAGCTTTGCAAAAATATCTAATCACAAACGAAGCAATTTCCTTTGTCTGAAGGTTTGAAGGTTTGTCCAAGTTTGGTGGCGCAGTGGAAATAGCGTTTGCCAATTTAATTGTCGAGTCCCTGCCTCAACCAATATACTTTTTCTTTTATTGTAATGTTCATGAAACATACTTTTACATTTGGAAAACATCTGTTTCCCTTCGACGAAACATTGTTTTCTGTATGTTTGTAACACTCCATATCAAGGTAAGATTGTCAATGATGAACGAGCGTTCAGGAAAAATAGTGTGATCAAAGAAATACTCAATAAATAAATGATTTAAAAAAATTATTCTACATATTTTATTTTCCCCCAGCCATTATTGACGGGCTTTTACCTAGTATTAATCCTAATTCCTAAACACTCCTACTTCATAATGTCACAACTACAAAATATTGAATTGACAAAAAAATATTTTCCCGATTTAGAGCTACTTCTCAGAAATATGTATATGTAAGGATGCTTCAAAGTTTAACTGGACGTTTTATTGTAACTCTCCATGTTCTGAACCCATTACAATAGAATCCGCCCGGTAAAGGCACGTGATCCACTCTTTTACAACAGCACTGACACCGTCCACCCAGCCCCTGCTAGGTGCATTGCGGGAAGCCTGGAGTCTGTAATAGTGTCAGTGAATATGAAATAGAAATTTTTTATCACGTTTCTTGTGAAGCAGAAGGTGAAACTCGCTGAAATCTTACGAAGATTACAAGCACTCTATGCGAATAAAACCCTGTAAAAGACAAGTATGTAAGACTGGTACAAGAAGTTTTCCGAGGGCCCAGAAGACGTAGTACATGAACCGCATGGGCATGTGTAGGCTACTGCTCTGACCAAAGAGAACATTGATTGTGTACAACAGGTTATTTCGGGAAACAGAAGGATAACGCTGCGTGACATACACTGAAGAGCAATTGAATTAGAGATGCCTGCCTAGTAACGTGTAGCACCAACTTTCGCCCTGATGACGGCGGCGATTCGTCTCGGCATGGACTCGACAAGACACCGGAAGCCTTACGGATCCACGACCCTTGAACAAGCTTTCACAGTTCACGAAGTTTAGATGGGGGGGGGGGAGAGGGCAGAGCCTCGAACATCTCTCTCGATGGCATCCCAGATGTGCTCGATGGGATTGAGGTCAGGTGACCTATCTGACAAAGGAAGCGAGGTCACGTCGGTGGAGTGTTCATCCAACCATTCGGATACAATTTGGGAGCGATGGCACGGTGCATTGTCTTGTTGCGGGATGAGGTCCCCAGTGGGATGTTGAAGACGCACAAACGGGAGCAAATGGTCGTCCAGGATATCCCGGTAACATTGACCTGTGAGGGACGATGTCACACGTACCAGGGGTTCCATTTTAGTCAGGAGACGGTTCTGAATGGTGTGGCTGCTTACACGTTTTTGTGCACCAGCGTTAAATTTCCGAGTGATTTCTTGCACTGTGGCCCGTCTATCCGCTGTTACAATGCAAGCTAGCCGACGATGACCCCGTTCATCCACACGCTGTTGTCCACGGCAGTTGGCCCTTGCAGGGATGGTTTTACCGGATTCGATGTACTCACGGTGCACACATGACACAGTGGCTCGTGACAATACCAGTGCCTGCATGACTTCCGAGATGGAGTGACCCATTCGTCGGGTCCCGACAATTTGCCCACGATCAAATGCGCTTAGACCCTTCGTCTTACCCATTTACTGATTCCCGTCGCATCACTCCTTATATTGTCGGATCGCTGCATACGTCATGTCGTTTCCGTTTACAGCGCTGCCCACAGCGCCACATTTGCACAACGCCAGCTGTCTCTAATTAAATAGCTGTTCAGTGTATCTGCAATTGTCAACGTGAGAGTTGAGACTGTAGAAAAACATCCATGAGCACCTGCTAATCAGAAAAGTGCGTTCATGTTGTGCACGAAACCAAGCTTTGAGCCGTTTTTAGTCTAATGGAGATGCATTTCATGACCAGTTACGAGACTGGAGCTAATTATTTTACTCCAGAAACTAAGCAAGCCTGTTGTGAATGATGCCACAAGGATTTCCCACGGTCAAAAAAATTCAAGATACAGCCATCTGCAAGAAATCTTATGGCTACTGTATTCTATAACGCAAATGAAGTACACCACATGGATTTTCTTGAATGGGAAGCAATATAAAATGCACAGTATTACACTGCTCTAGTAAAATAGAAGCTTGTGAAATTCACAAATTTGCCAGTAGCGGGATTCGAATCCTTCTGCTACGGAGCAGAATGCTTTCCCAATTAAATAACACCAACTGATGTTTAACACTGCTATTTGTAGTCTTGGCATTGTCATCTTGTCGTACGTCACATATGTCACCTCCTCGAGAAAAGCGGGGGCCAAAAAATTTCAGATTTCGGGTCTCCCCAAACCATGCTTAAAATATTTCTCTGCTTAAGAAGGAAATCTTCCTAATTCCAGACGACGTGATTGGAATATCACATATTTTTCGAAGAACCCAACGTCCAGTAGATCCATATTTACATTTGGGCGCCAACGTGAACACAAATTTGCTGGTGTCAGGACACGAACACGCATCGTCCTGCTACTAAGCCGAATGCTTTACTAATTAAACTAAACCGACAAGTGCTTATCATTGCTACTTGCCGTCTTGACATGTGATCACCTATATGTAGTACATGTAAAAACACAAGTTTGTCCGCGACGGTCATCGAAACCGTGTCCCCTCACTCCGGAGTAAGTCGCTCTCCCAACTGAGCTACTCGGACAGAATATCTCGCTGCAGCTTTGTCGTATTGACAATGTTTTTACATCTGTAGTACGTCACATACGTCACAAGCTTCAAGTGTCCCAATTCGTAAGAAAACAAGAAAACTATTGAAGCAAGTCCTCCTCTTACATGACAACACTAGGCAAAGTAGAGGTAACCTGACGACAGCAGCTGGAACATCTGTGGACTGGGAAATAGTCAGCCATCCCTGCAATAGTACTGACTTGGCTATGAGTCATTTCCACTTATTTGGCCCACTTAAGAAAGATCCACTTAGGAAGATTTTCAGTACAGATCAACAACTACAGAAGTGTATCCGACAGTAGTTACCACAGCATCCCAAATACTTCTACATGGTTGAAATCTAGAATCCTCTATAATACAAGTGTCTTAACCCCTTAACCGACTGCAACGATTTAACTCGTGGTTAGCAAAATAGGCTCGAATCAGTTTGATCAGAATGGGACTGGGCTAAGATCCGCTTGAACGAATGCTTTCGCCGTTTAATGGATGGGTCAAATGTGGCTGAAATGAGGACATAACGTAGGCAAACATGACCGAAGGACAAGGGTGATTATTCAATTCGTGGACTGACAATATAAGTCGTAAGTACGTTACGCGTTTTACAAAGTAACAGGAGGATACAGGTTAAGGTCACTTGACGTAAAGCTGCTGTTGTATTCAGAGGGTTATATTGAGTAGCGTGTCAAACACACTCGTTTCAGAATGTCAGACATTCAGACGGAACACCGGTATGTCGTTCGTTATTGCCTTTGGAGAGGCCTAAGTGCAGCTGCGACTGTTAAAGAGAAGACTGAAACCCATGGTAACGACTGTCTTTGTAGGTCTGCCATTTTTAAGTGGCATAAGCGATTCAAGGACGGACGCGAATCTATGGCAGATGACCCAAGACCCGGCCAGCGTTCTTCCTCAGCAATTCCTGAGAAAATCGCCAGAGCTTTGGCAATCATAAATGAAGACAAACGAATAGCACTGCGTGAATTGCCTGCGAAAGTATCAATTTCATACGGTAGCGCTCATAATGTGAAAGACCATCTGCAAAGGTCGCGAATCTGTGCTCAACGGATTCCACACAATTTGACTGCAGAACAAAAACAACAAAGAGTACAGCGGTGCAAAGAGATGCTTAATCGTTTGGAAAGCCAGGATCCAACCTTCATAAATCTAATTGTGACTTGCGATGAAACCTGAATCTTTCATTACGATTCTGAAACAAAACAAAAGTCCAGTTAATAGGAGCATTCCGATTTACACAGACCCAAAAAATTTCGGATTTGTCGTTCAGGTGGGAAACAAATGGCTCGTGTTTTTTGACATCAAAGGTATTCTCGTAACTCACTTTGTGCCTCGGGGAACAACGATGAATAAGGGAGCATACTCGCAGGTTCTCCGAACCAAACTTCGACGTGTCATTCGTGAAAAACGTCCCAAACTGTCAGGTGTGACATGGTTTCTCCATCACGACAATATGACTCCGTACGGGTCATATTGCGCAGCCAGTGATCACTGCCGTAGATGCCGAAGTTCTTCCATATCCACCATACTCCCCGAACTTAGGACCTTGCGATTTTGTCCTCTTCTAAAAAAATGCTTTGAAAGGGAAACGTTTGGCATCAGACGACGAAGCTCGCAAAGCCACAGTGCCAACACTTCGCACACTTTCGCGAAATAGTTTCCAAGACGCTTGTAATCAATGGGTACACCAAAGGCGAAAATGTGTGAGGTTCCGGTGAGAGTTTTATATTTTGAGAAAGACAAATGGCAGGATGATTCGGAATATGACATTTAAGGTAACCTTTCTATCCTATCCACAAATTAAATGATCACTTCTTGTAGCTTTGACATTCAACGTGGTTCTTTATGGGAACCACTGACACTAATCCTGTTTGATCCATTACCTGCTAAAAGGGCGTTTATAATGTCGCCAACATAACAAAGGAGATAGGAGATGTTTGTGTCCGTTGTTTTACGCAGTGGTATAGGGTTCCATCATGCATTATGTCATGGGCAGAGAATACAGGACTTGAAGCAAGCTCTTATTACGAGTCACAGGTTTTTGGTCGTTATTATTGATATTAAATCGCCTGTGCTTCTGTCCAGTAACATTGTGTCCCTGTCACTCATTCCATCATGCTTAGGAACATAGAGCAGAGATGTAAGGAAGAGAAGCGAGAGCAAATTGCCAGTCATAGGTTTTTGGTCGTTAATAATAGCCTTACTATTGAAACGGAGTCAGTTGTGTTCTGTACAATGGAATGGTGTCCGTGTTAGGGGAACTAGATCTTCCCCTTCGTTCCTTCGGTCATGATGCCAAGAATACAAGACTAAAAGCGAGAGCTCATTATCAGTGACAAGTTCTTCGTCGTCACTACTGAGATTAAGTCACTTGTATTTCTGTACGGCGGAATGGTGTCCGTGTCAGGGGGGGGGGCTAGCCTTTCCACACCATGCCTTCGATCATGAAGAAGAGAATAGAGGACTGGAAGGAAACGCCTATTACCAGTGACAGCTTCTATTAATCAATACTGAGATCAATCACTTGTATTTCTGTCCATGTCAGAGGCACTGTCTCCATCCTGATTTGGGTCATGGAGAAGAGTATAGAAGACCATAAGCATGCTCTCATTACCAGTGACAGCTATTTTATCGTCACTATTGACATTGAGTAACTTGTGTTTCTGTCCCGTAGCATGGTGTCCGTCTCAGGGGAACTAATCCTTCCTAATCAACCCTTTATATCATTGAGCAGAGAACATAGGTTTAGAAGCGAAACCTTAGTACCAGCGACAGGTTTTTGGTCGTTAATACTAAGATTACTACTGATATTAAATTCCTTGTGTTTGTGTCCAGTGACATGATATCTGTGGCAGGGGGACTAGCTCTTCTTCATCATCCATTGGGTCATGGAACAGGGAACAGAAAACTAGAGACAAGCGCTTATAGCTTGTGGCAGGTTTTTGGTGGTTGCAAATGAGATTGAGTTCCTGTCCCATGGCATGATGTCCGTGTCAGGGGACTAACCCTTCCTAATCAAGCCTTGGATCATGGAGCAGTGAATGGTGGAGTAGATGTGAGCACCTATTACCAGTGACATGTTTTTTGGTGGTCACTTGTGAGACTGAGGCAGTTATGTTTCTGTAGAGTGGAACTGTGTTCGTGTCCGGGGGGATTAGTTCTTCTCCATCGTTTCCTAGGTCATTGAGCAAAGAATAAAGGGCTAGAAGCGAGCGCTTTTTGCCAATGAGGGTTTTTGGTCATTACTACTGAGATTGAGTCACTAGTGTTCCTGTTCCATGGCATGATATCCGTGTCAGGGGACTAACCCTTCCTAATCAAGCCTTGGATCATGGAGCAGTGAACGGAGGACTAGATGCGAGCACCTATTACCAGTGGCATGTCTTCTCCATGGTTTCTTGAGTCATGGAGCAGAGAGTAAAGAACTAGAACCAAGCGCTTTTTACCAATGATAGTGTTTTGGGAATTACTACTGAGACTGAGTCAGTTGTGTTTCTGTACAGTGGAGTAATGTTCGTGTCATGGGGACTAGCCCTTCCAGGTAGTGCCTTCGGTCATGAAGCAGAGAATATACGTAGGACTACAAGCGAGCGTTTGTTACCAGTGACAGGTTTTGGTCGTCACTACTGAGATTGAGTCAATTGGGTTTCTGCCCGATATCATGATGTTTCTGTCGAGAAGACTAGCTCTTCTCCCTCTTTCCTTGAGCCATGAAGCAGAAAATAAAGGACTAGAAGCAAGCTCTTGTCATTTTCACAGGTTTATGGTCGGCAGTACTGAGATGAGAGGATGACAGAATTTTTTTTTGCGTAGCTTTCGGAAAACCCAAAGGCGATGTGTATATTTCTGTTTAAGGAGCGTAGAAAATTGAGCACATCATTTGATTTAGGTATCGACAGCTTAAAGAGTTAATGTCATTGGAGAGTAGCCGAAGAATGGGTCATAAGTTGGTAAGTGTGTTTCTATTTATTTCTTTAGTGCAAAAAAAATCCAGTTAAACACTGAAACACCTACGTATTTGAATACCTGGAATGAGGCAAATTTTTTTCTATCCACAGCTTTTTCTCCGGCGACACAACATCTCCAACCACGCACGTGATGAAGACGGTAATGTTAGTGTCCGCCAAGAGCAAGGGGACCAGACTGATGCCGTACACGTCTATTATGGATACCCTGGCCTATACAGAAATGTTCAGCACATCGCTAACGCTGGTGGTTCCAGAGTCGATATCGAAACCAATGATTCAGGAGTGAAAGAAGAGTCGTGATGATCCTCCCGTAGCAGTTGAATAAGAAGACAGTCGTGATGATCCTCCCGTAACAGTTGAACAAGAAGACAGTCGTGATGATCCTCCCGTAACAGTTGAATAAGAAGACAGTCGTGATGATCATCCCGTAACAGTTGAACAAGAAGACAGTCGTGATGATCCTCCCGTAACAGTTGAATAAGAAGACAGTCGTGATGATCCTCCCGTAACAGTTGAACAAGAATACAGTCATGATGGTCCTCCCGTAACAGTAGAACAAGAAGACAGTCGTGATGATCCTCCCGTAACAGTTGAACAAAAATACAGTCATGATGGTCCTCCCGTAACAGTTGAACAAGAAGACAGTCGTGATGATCCTCCAGTGACAGTTGAACAAGAAGACAGTCGTGATGATCTTCCCGTAACAGTTGAACAAGAAGACAGTCGTGATGATCCTCCCGTAACAGTTGAACAAGAAGACAGTCGTGATGATCCTCCCGTAACAGTTGAACAAGAGGACAGTCGTGATGATCCTCCCGTAACAGTTGAACATGAACCAGCAGGACAGCAGGATCGATTTATTACAGCTTCGGGTGGTAGCCCAGATGGCTACAGTGGTGTCGGAACCAGTGAAGGAGGTAGCAAGGAAGGTAGAGTAAACAGTTTCAGTGGTGTCCGAACCACAACAAAAGTTCCCGCTAAAAATGAGTCTAGAGTTCTAATTGAAGGACGCCACCTGTCCAAAGGGTAAAGTGGCTTAAGTGTACACTGAATGTTAAAATGAAAGGAAGGTTCATCACAATTACTTCATTATTCGTAGACCTGCTGGCTTCTCAAAATGCTTTAGCCATGATTTATTTAAAACACTGAACAAATTTACTGTGTTTAGAGTTTAGAGGATTGTCCGCGAACAATAATCAGCAAAAGTTAACACAAGTCAACATTTTTAAACTTTGTTTTCATAACATGGGTAAAATCAGGTGTTTTTAACTAATTTCGGGATACTGAATTCAAATATGACTGTAAAAACTTTCCATCACCTACAGTTTTTTGTGTATGAACATTTGCTATATTTCCAGACATGACTTGTTAGCTATAGAATTAGTGTTATAAAGTACACTGAAGTGCCAGAAAAACTGGTACACCAGCCTAATACTTGGTAGGTCCCCCACGGGAGCGCAGGACTGCAAAAATACGACCGGGCATCGACTCCACAAGGTTCTGGAAATATGCTGTAGGCAATACACACCATACTTCCTGCAAAACGTTCCACGATTCGGGTGTATTCCGAGGTCTCGAATTCCTGTGTTCGATAACGCGTTGTATGGCATCTCAAATGTGTTCTATCACGTTCAGATATGTGGACTTGGGGGGAATGGCAACACCCCGAACTCAGATGAATGCTCCTATAACCATCATGGGACGTCCCGACACTTGTGTGGAGGTGTATTGTCCTGTTGGAACAGGCCCAACCCATCAGCACGAATGCAGGACATGAACGGGTGTACCTCGTCAGAAATGATGCGCACATAGCGTTGGCCAGTTACAGACGTTTGTAGACGTACCAGGGGTCCCAGTGAAGTGCAGCGAAACACAGCCCACCCCATTACAGACACCGTCCCCCCCCCCCCGCACCAGTCGATACAGTTCCCTGTGGACAGGCGAGATCCATGGCTTCATGGGGTTTGCGCCACACACGAATCCTTCCATCTGTCCGATACAGTTGGAAACGCGACTCGTCAGACCAGGCTACTTGTTTTCAATCATCAAGTGTCCAATGGCGGTGTTGCCGTGCCCAAGCGAGGCGCATAGCTCTGTGTCGTGCACCCATCAAGGGGACTCGAGTTGGGGTCGGCTCCCAAAGCCCATATCGTACAGGGTACGTTGCAGAGTCCGGACGCTGATGCTTGTTGAGGTTCCAGCATGGAATTCCGATGATACCTGCGAGAGTGTTGCACGCCTATCGCGTCAAACGATTCTTGACAGCCGACAATGGTCACGTTCACCCAATGACTTTTTACGGCCACACTGGTATCATAGGTTGGAGGTTTTGCCAGGATTCTTGTAGTCCCTTGCAATGGTCGTCCGTGAGAATCCGAACTTCGTTTCTACCTCCGAAATACTATGGCCCATCTCACGAGCGCCAACTATCACAGCGCGTTGAAAATAGCTTAAATTGTTATTACTTGTCATTCTCAGGCAGAAAACAGCTCTGACAGCTGGCAAGGATGTCTTTCGCTTTGGATACGCACTGGCGGACGCAACCGAGAACGCGCATAGGTGGCGTTGCTATGTATTTTGCATAAGCTCGTCTGTTTTTTTTTTTTTTTTTTTTGAGTGGAGGTTTAACGACCACCGTGAGCAACTCAATGGGCTATAAGCAGTCGCCCGTCCCTAATTTAGGGTCACTGGTTCCAGGGAAGGGAGAGAGCCAGTGCCGTAAGACAAACACAACATCCATGCCTGACCGGGATTCGAACCCGGACCCCTTACAGACGAGTGATCAGAGGCCAGTGCCTTAGACCACTGCGCCACCGGGGCGGCTAAGCTCGTCTGTACCAGGTATTCTGGCACTTCAGTGTATTTGTCATAAGAAAATATTACAATAAGCGGGATATTTCCTTATCCGGGATCTCTCCAAATAAATTCACATACGAATCATTTACATACGAACTCAAGCATAGTACGTATAACCACGTAAATACTAGTGAAGAAAAAATGTTTAAGAAACAGGTAAAAACTAAGTAAAATGTTGTTTTACAGTGACGTAAAATTTTATCCAGTAGTGTACATATAATAGCGCACAATTTGATAAAGTACAGTAAAGTACATATTACAATGCTGTAGGTATAACATTCATGGCTAGGCAAAATAATCAGTTATTTTACATTGTTTTTTTTTCGAAATATAATAAATTTGTTACCTGATTTTCCAGTTTATAAAAATAAGTCAAAATTATTTTTATTTTCCAAAACGCGTCTTAAAATACTACATGCGCTATTCACTTCCGTATGAGAAGGTACTTCAATATCCACATAATGATCATTATCATCTTGTATAACCTCATTTTGCAGGATTTCACTATCAGATATCTCTTAAAGCGCCTCTAAGTCATTATCAAACGAAATTAGAACAGTCCTCTTCCAACATTCCTTCAGGTGCAGGATGTAGGAGAGGTAAATTCACTTCTTCAAGAGTAGCATCTACTAAACATTTACACTGAAGAAAACAAGTTTTTAAGCTTTCTGTTGAAATTGCATTCTGTGATTTATTCATCATGTTAACCGCAGTAAGTATTAACATTTGCTCAATCATGTCACCAACTTCGGCAGCATTATCATTAAAATCTAAACAGGCAAAGATCTTTTTCACAACTTCTTTTCAGTAAAGGTGAGATAAGGTCTACGTCTAGTATGGGGGGAAAACCACTTTAACTTAACCATTGTTTACAATTGGGAGGGGCCAGTTCTTAGCCCACCACAAATTGTACGCGTGTTTCTGTCTGTGAAAATTCACAACACAAATTCCAAGAAAGATGCCTTGAATGAAGAAACTGCTTTTCTGCTTTGTAACCTTGAAAGAGCAAAAATGTATCCCAATAAGCGGGATTAATCCGATATTTTTATTTTACGTATTAACCGGAGCGTTTTATCATTATGTACAAAGGCTACGGTTTGGGACACGGGAATTTTATTCTTTTTAGCGGGACATTCCAATATCCGATATTCCATTAAGCGGGACATTCCAATATCCGATATTCCATTAAGCGGGACATTCCAATATCCGATATTCCATTAAGCGTGACATTCCAATATCCGATATTCCAATAAGCGGGAAATTCCACTATCCGATATTCCATTAAGCAGGACATTCGAATATCCGATATTCCATTAAGCGGGTTCGACTGTACCATAAGGAAGCTGTTCAAGCCGGAAATAACTTTACTGAAACATATCGGAATCCTGGAACGAATGTTTCAAATCGGATCGATAGGTTCCAAGTGCAGACCCACAACCACGTCATCTCCGAGACCTTCGTGATCTCCAGCAATACGAATTGGCACGTGTGATTCGAGCAATCTCCCAGGGCTTCTTTGCGTCCATGGGCCGCCGCTGTCATCCGGGTCAAGGGTGGTTATTCACATTATTAGGTAGGCTGATGAGACTGTGTATATACAAGGGTTGGACAGAGTAATGTGAAAACCTAGGGAAATGAGGCTTTACGTACCTAATAGGGTGTGGGACCATCTTTGGCATTCACAAAACAGCCTGAAGCCTCCTTGGAACGGATGCATACAAATACTGGATGGTGGTTAGTGGGATGTTACACCATTCTTCGTGTAGAAACTGCTCCTGATTTTTGAGACATGCAGGAGGAGGATAATGGGATCTTACTCTGTTTTCCAGCACAGACCACAGTAGCTCGTTGATGTTTAAATCTGGTGATTGGGGAGGCCAAGGAATATGCAAAAGTTCGTCCTTGTGTTCCTCAAACCGAGCTCTGCAAATTGGGGGTTATCAACTTTTTTTATATTATTATTAAAGGGTTATCATCTTGATAGATCTTGATGATAAAAATATTATTAAAGGGTTATCATCTTGATAGATGAAATCACCGGCAGGAAATAATGCCTTAAGGCTGTCTTTGAATGAGTGTAACAGAAGTTCTGTCCTATATCTGTAATGCAAATACTTTTGTACACATTTTCTCGAAAACTATTACTTTGTAAAGTTTGAAATTTCGAGCACAAATAAAAAGGACCCATGGCTAATACGTGTCGCAGTTATTTTTTCGAAAATTTTGTTAGAATTGTTTTTTAAATTCAATTTATGGTGACTCGAAAGTATTCCAATTTGGCGCTAGATGGCGCCAGAAGTTAGCTTGGCAGTGTTTCTGTGTGGAAGAAACGAAATCTATCATTTCTGTCTGATGTTTTTAATTATCTAGGTCAAATAGGAATCAAAGAATGGGCACTGAAGTGAGATTGGAATCTTGTCTTCTATAGATCATCTCAAATTCTACTGTACGTTCATTTTTTGAAGAGAAAATGTGTACATTACAAGAAAACACTTGAATGTGAGACAGAAACTACGCCTACCTACTAAACTCCCCTCCCAAACAATGTCATTGGTTAAAACGTAACAGCGCGTATTTTGTCTGGAGCCAACGAGAGACCGCTTCCATTCTGAATATGGTAAGGTCTTCAGTCATTCGCTGACGCCAACTTCTGGGACAATCCCTCAAGACGTAAAAGCCACGCCCAAGGAGTGATATTTTGCGCCATCTATCGCGGAAGATGAAGCCTAACACTCATTCAAAGACAGGCTTAAACAATGATTAATGCGTTTTGTTGTTTTAGTTAAAGTCATTTCAGTTAAGGTAGTGCTCATGCCACCAAACACAAACACTGGATCCTCCTCTGTTTCAGGTGTTCTGTTTTTATATGAACATGAATGTACGCAAAAAGCTAAAAAAATAGAAAGAGAGGGTTAAAAATCAGAGGTTCATTAAATATTACTATTGTTTCATATATGTTAAATTGTGGACAACGTAAGATACCGAGCATAAAAGGCATGAAAGGATCAGACAAAAGCGGTAACGCGATACTTCCGGCATTCAAACCAGAAAGCACTCATTAGCTGTAAAGCACATGAGGCTTGTATTTGTCAGTTTCTTGTTTGTTTTTTGTGGTTCAACGGCCATCATAGTAAGTCGTAGGGCTATAAGGAAGTTGTTAACCCCTGATTTGCGGCTACTGGATTTACGAAGGGGGAGGGGGTGCTGAATCAGCGCTATTGGAAAAGAGCACCACCCATGCCTCGTCCGGGACTAGAACCCGGGCTCGTCTCGGACGACTGGTTGGAAGCCAGGGGCTCATAGCATTCGGTCACTGCCTTGGTCAATCAGTACGTCGTGACATTATTTCTTGAATTTTTAACGACATCTTAACACCTCGGTTTAATACTGCAGATGAAATTATTCAGCTGGCATCGAGGTTGTGTTGCCCGCAGACGATCCAAAAATAACTAAGCTTTTAAATTCTTGAAGGAGCCAGGATGTTCTCGTCCAAGTTTCTGTGCTGTGCATTCCAGGCATGAGCAATGAGGTTAAGGTCAGGGGAACTTGCAGATTCAGACCAATGCAGAATATTAAATTTCTAGCTCCAGAGACAATACAGCTTCAATGAGATTGTGCATTATCATCCGCCAAGGGAAAACTGTTGCTTATCATACCTTAAAGAAAGAAAGTGACGGAGTAATTTCAACTCAATTTATGCGAGCGTTCATGTGCCCTTGTACAGATCTGTGCGGCCAACGAAAGGGAACCATCCCCACACGACGACTGAGCGGCAGAGAAACAGATGCACACAAATGTTGGCTGCAACGTATTCCTGTGATATTTCAAAAATGAAATTCCGACTATAGGAATGTTTGTCCAATCTGGACTCATCGCAGAGCAGGACGTTTGCCACTCTTCCTCTCACAACAGCTGTTGTTGCACCTCCCACCTACAACTTTCATGCTGGTTGTCCAAGATGTGGAAATAGGCGCAAGTTATATGTCGATCCTAAGCCTGCAGATCGTTTAATCAGTTACCGCAATTCCGATGGCACTTCTCAAAGCATCTGAGATGCGGTTGCAGCGCTTTGTGTGGTTCTGCGATCGTATATTGTGGGACATGGATTAGACAAATAGTAGTTGTCCTCCTCTGACTACTTCTCAGTCCTTCTAAGACACGGCCTTCCTACTGATAACGCGCATGAAGTCGACTTACTGCACTTTGGGGCACAT
The DNA here is from genome assembly GCA_039090855.1 of Macrothele yani. NCBI lineage: Eukaryota > Metazoa > Arthropoda > Arachnida > Araneae > Macrothelidae > Macrothele > Macrothele yani. Next base: position 67,756,988 of record CM077009.1, on the reverse strand, counting down.
GGAGAGTTGTTGAAACATCTGTCGGTCGGAGCCTGGATTGCAGTATTTCAGTGTCTCTGGTTTGTTCAGAAATCTTCAAGTGTTTCTTTTTCATTGTTCTCAGTTTGACACTGACGCTTGAAGTCGCGCGCCGTTTAGACACAATTTTTGTACACTGACTGCTTTGAAGTGCAGTTATCACTTGCATGTCTTCCGTAGACCTGCGACTCTGTCTTACATTTGCACGAATGTCACCGCACTACGGAACTCGAAATTTTCATACCGTTGCTTTTCGTATTCTCCCCGTTTGCTATCCTGGCCTGACAACATTTGCATAAACGCGCATCTGTGTTTACAAATTGCGATATCCCTAACTTTTTTTGAGGTTTTTATTTTTACGATGGCTTACGTTTTTCCTGCAAAGTAAAAAGTCTGACAAAATGATACATGCGCTACACTTGACACCTCGTAGACGCCGCGTATGCTTCAGTAGGATTTGGTTCTGAACAATTTCTTTGTAAAAAAATGTATGCTTCAAGCCTGACTTAGTTTTAAACCTTATTCGGAAAAAGATAAAGTTGTTTAGTGATTTTAAAGCCTAGCTCCTAATTGAGAAATTGGGTTCGAGTACTAACTTCGATGCCAGTGAAGTATTAGTGAAGTTCTGTAATTATTGTTAACTTTTCTGGACCAAATTGTGTTTCTACTACAGTGTTTGCGGCAAAACATTTTCGGAACCTAACTATATTTCTACTGCCATATTTGAGGCGGAACCTTTTCGGAACCTAATTGTGTTTTTACTACTATGTTTGAAGTTGAACCTTTTGAGAACCTTGCTGTGTTTCTACTACAACGTTTGAAGGGGAACCTTTTGGGAACTTAACGGTGTTTCTAGTACCATATTTTAGACGGAACCTAATTGTGTGTACACTGCCATGTTTGAGGCAGAACCTTTTAGGAACCCAATTGTGTTTCTATTACCATGTTTGAGGCCGATAGCGAAGAGAGGTTGATTGGAGATATTGATCGAGTACTCGCTCAGGTGACTAGAACAATAAATTTGCTCTGACTGGATCTTCTTGGAGTAATCAAGCGCAAAATGCTATATTCATAGTATATATATACACTGCCTGACAGTGAAAATGCTACACTACACCACGAAGACGTGAACACAGAGCCATGGAAATTGTGGGGTGGGTGCACACGTACAATTTAAGCAAATGATTGCATTTGCAGGCCAATCCCACAAACGGCGCGCGGGACATAAGCGCACATCTAGCCCGTGAGGCCATCAGTCGAGACGTCGTCACATCCGCGAAAAGTGAGTGTCTAATCTCCGTGTCTGGAGAACGAACAAAGGGTGCCGATGCCGTTAATATGCCGTCGTGTGCGATTTCGTCCAACGGATGAGTTCACAAGAGCTGTCATCGTAAGCCTTCGTACAGCTAGATGGTCCTTGCGTCGTATTGCGAAAGAAACGCAACGTAATGCCACAACCGTAAGACGCATTTGGAGACAGTGGTCCCAGGAAGCATCTGTGCAACGTCGTAGCGGGGCCGGAACACGGACGTCCAAGCGCAACGATCTTCGTATCAAACGTCATGCCGTTGCGGTACCACAGGCCACAACGGGCAATATTATGCGGAGTGTACGGGGAGGCTTGGATGATTCGATATCGACGCGGACAGGGTCGCAAAGATTGGCTGCGTCTGGTTTGCTGTCCAACCGTCAGTTGCGAAGGATACCCTTAACAGCGAGCCATCTTCGTCACCGCTCGGCTGCGTGGGATGCTGAATGGAACAGTGTGGTTTTCAGCGACGAATCGCGATTCTGTCTCACCACGGATGATTGCCGCGTGAAAGTCTTAAGGCGACATGGCCAACGGGTGGATTGCTCCGCCATTTTGGAGTGCCACAACTATGGGCACAATGACGGCACGTCGCTGTGTTAACGAAGCACTGCGGCCAGAGGCACTGCCGTATATTGAGGTCATCTCAAATGCCGTTTTTCAACATGAAAACGTCCGGCCGCATACCGCTCGCATCAGCCTAAATGCTTAACACGGTGTGCGGATGCTTCCGTGGCTAGCACGATCCCCCGACCTTTCGCCCATCGAGCATTTTTGAGACAAGTTTCGACGTCGGTTGAGTAGCCTCCCACCCTCGCAAAATGAAAATGAACTGTGGACTCGGATCTGTACCACGTGCTCCACGATACCCGAGCACTCTATTCGGACATTTATTGCTTCGATGCCACGTGGGATTCAACGCTGTATCGCCCAAAATGGGGGCCACACTCCTTACTGATCATCCTGTATATTCGGCCACTGGGGCCTAGTATGTATGTGACAATTAAATTGTTCAGGACCTACTTGGCTATCTGTTTGTGCAGTTTGGTCTGTTTCCGGCATTATATATGTACACTATATTGACAAAAATCACCGGACACCTAGAAGAGAAACACAACATATCATTCATTTAAATATATTAGTACGGTGTCGTCCCACCTTTGGCCTCAATGACCCTTCGAGACATGCTTTCGACAAGGTTTTGGAACACAGCGATAGGTATGCGCTTTCATTCAGTACATAATGCTGCCGCTAACTGTTGCTTAGTAGTAGGCCTTGGTTCGTTGCAAACTTCTTATGCGGCGCTTTAATTCACCCCATAGGTGCTCTATGGGATTAAGATCAGGGCTCTGTGCTGGCCAGTCCACACGTACGATACGGAATCATCGTCAAACCAAGCCGCAACAGTCCTTGCTTTATGGTTCGGTGCATTCTCCTGCTGGTACCAACAAGGCTCAGTTCCATAGTATTGCCACAGAGTTGGTAGGGCATGATTGTATAGAATATCGAGGAAGACGTGCTGGTTAACAGGTTTGTCCACAATGACTAATGGGCCGGGAACATACCACGAAAAACGCCACCACACGACCACACTGCCAGCTCAAAACTTGACCGTAGGAACAGTACAATGTGGTAAATAGCGTTCCTCCGGCTGCCGCTATACCCACGCACGGTCATCAGGCTGATGAATCGTGTATCTGGATTCATCAGTCCATAGGACCCGTTTCCATTGATCTACGGTCCACGATAAATGTTCTTTACACCATGCTAAACGACGAGTAGCGTTTCGAGTGGAAATGAAAGGCTTGTGAGCAGCCGCACAACCACGGTAACCCATGGAATGAAGTTCTCTGAGAATGGTACGTGTACATACCGAGGTTCCAGCATTCCTTCTCACCTGTACACTGAGGTGTTGTGCAGTACTCCGTCGATTAGCTGTTACGACTCTCCTGAGGCTTCGATGTCTTCTATCACTGATTTTCTTTGGTATGCCTGTAGGTTTTGCAGCTTCAGGGACGCCATGTGTCTTCCACTTATTAAGTACATGCAAAACAGTTGACTTGGGTAAGTTTTGACGCCTTTCAGTTTCTCTCATGGACAACCCATAATATAACACACAACAATCTTTCCTTTCTCAAACCCAATTCTCTCTCGCAGCGACATTTTCACTTAAACTCTCAGAGCGATATGATCGCGGTCAGCTGCAGGCTGGTTTTTATACCATTTGCAGCTGTACCGCGCATCTTAACAGCGCAGCGGATCAGTTCATTTGCTTTTGAAGGGTTGTCCGGTGACTTTTGTCAATATAGTGTATATACAAATGTACATGCTATCTTGAAAATGAAGAACGGACACACGATAAGAACGGGCTCTCCGATGAATTGGAGAATTTTATTTTAACTTATGAGATATTATACTTTATACTTAGCAGCTATGACTATTATTTACTATGACTTAGCAGTTATGACGGACCTTTCCTGTTATCTGCCCGCCACTATTTGACTTCCGAATAAGAACGTATAACGAAGTATATTTCTCCGTCATTTTAAGTCCACGCCGAGGATCGAACCCGAGTCCACTTATTCCGGAACAAGTCGCTCTACCAACTGAGCTACGCAGACGTTCGTTCTTGCTGCTATCTGCCTTTATGCCGTGTGCGTTCTGCGGAGCAGGCACGCCACATTTTCCCCCGAAAGAGGGCCACGGCCCACGGGTCAGCCGTGACCATTAATTACCGTAGGCAGCTATCCGCTGAAGAACGTGCACATGAAAACTCCCAGTCAATCTAGTGTGTGGAATGCAACATCACACACTTTTATTTTTCGAAGCGCTGAAGAAGGGATTCTCTTATTTTTCCTATCTCGCGGTGTGGAAAGAACACCTCATAATTGCGAGATCTTTAACGGCAGGGTCATCCGGGAAGTTCGGGCGCCATTATAACTAAGTATCTTTCTCCGTCATTTTTGGTCCACGCCGGTAATCGAACCCGAGTCCACTTATTCCGGAACAAGTCGACCGACCAACTGAGCTACGCAGACTTTCGTTCTTGCTGCTATCTGCCTTTATGTCGTGTGCGTCCTGTGGGGCAGGTACGTTACAAACGCTTTTAAGTAGTTCCCGATTTTGAAAGTAGAACACAGAGGCCTTTGGCAGCAGATGCGCAGTGATCACATGCTTCTCTATGCGCACTACCTATGCGCAGTGATCACATTCCTTTGACCGTTTGTTTGTGCTATAGCGGCTAGAAGAGATAGTGTGCCGTGCTCTTTTGCAGACGGATTCTTGAAATCATGAAATCACAGAGGGCGTTGAAGACAGCTTCGATGCTATTGCCGTGAACTACGATTACAGATATAAGTGTTTCTCGTTCCGTGCAGTATAGTAATTTCACTAAAAATTTACCAAAAAATTATATTTTTCGTTATCCTGCAGTTATACTAAAAGTTATTAATATCATGCATGGACAGATATGAGTGAATATTCTTCCAAATGGGGATTTTGGGAAAGCTTCGTCAACTTTAATCGGGAAATGCGTAACCTCGCATTGAATGTACGCGTTACAAAGAAGTACAACACATTACTGGATGCAAATTTTCTCAGTAATTATATGTCTAATTAAACACTCGAATTTACATGACTTTTCCGTAAAATGTTAATAATTATATACCCCTTAGAACTCTCGATCGTTCATGAGCATTCCCAGGATACATCTCTCTCTCTCTCAGTAAGGATTTTAAATTGCTATCCCGTTCGTATTTCGCTGGCGATTAAAAGATAAAAGTAATGAAATTCACTGATATCCCAATTTTATTGACAAATTGAAACATAACAAACATTGTTTGAGATCCGATTTTATTAAACCTGGATCGAATAACACTATTGGTAACTTCTTCAAAACGATTTCAGAGATAACCATATTTCTCGCAACAAATCCAGACAGAAATTTGGTAAAAATGTAAAGTATGTGTCACATTAGTGACTTGATAATGTGATACATGCTGCAAGAAGTTTACAGAAGAAATTAAAATTCACGGCACTGATTTATCTATACAATATATAAGGGAGAGCATGGAGCCCTCGCCCCCGAGAATTTGAATTTTTTATTATTGTTTAAATAACGTGAAAAAACATGTACTCACCAACTTACACTAGATAAACCAAAAATTCATTTTTATTTTGTACTGGTGGATTTTAAACACACACACACACACACACCCTACCCCCGAAAAAGATTTCTCTATACACCCTTGATATGAACCACAGAAACCCACAGCGATGTGAAATACGCCAAAAGAAATTATCAAATAAAATATCAGCAGTAGCTGAATCACAATGAGCTTGCCTCATCTTTCGGCACGGAAAACAGTTACTTTTTGTTTACAAGATCTGTAACTACTGTTACATCCAACTATAAAACACATTCTCAACGTTACACTCCTATTATTACTTCTTTTCATGATCGATCCAACAAATAAATTACTGTTTTACTCGCTATCAACCAAACACGCCATAGAAAAGCAGGCTAACGTTTAGAAATCTTAGCATCGAAGCTCGCAGGAGCGCCATCTAGCGGCTTCATTAAAAGAGGGAACTGAAATTTAAACAGTAAGGTATTATCGCCCGGCACACTATCTCTTCTAGCCACTATATCTGCGCTTTGGAATTATGTGTGGTCATTCGGAAGAAATGTTCTTTTAACAGTTTGTCTGCGCTCTGGAATTATGTGACTTTATGTGGAGAAAAAGATTGAAAACTAATGACGATTCATTTTTAGAAATTACGAAATATATCGTAACGTATTGCTGCCCCCCCCTTCTCGAGTGATATTGGTACCTAATTTGTACCTACTGGTTTTCATTTGTTTTCTTATACTGCATATGTTTTTTTTTTATCATCATCATCATCACTGTCAACCATTATCAATCCACTGCTGGATGAAGGTCTCCTCAAGTTTCCTCCACAACGGTCTGTCTTGTGCCGGTCTCCTCCATGTCACTCCCGCATACTTACGAATTTCATCCACCCATCTCCCATGTGGTCTTCTTCTGGGTCTTTTCCTCTCCCTTTGAATCCTATCAAAAATTTCGGCTGTCCATCGATGGTCTGTCCTTCTGGCAGTATGCCTAGCCCATTGCCAATTCAGGGATTTAACTCTGATCATGATGTCTTCCACTCTTGTCATTTTCTTGTTCCACGAGTTCCTCTTCTTATCTCTCCTGGTTAAACCAAGCATGCACCTCTCCATGCTTTTTTGAGTTGTCTGCAGCCTTTGTATGTCTCTTTTGGTTAAGATCCACGTCTCTCCAACATACGTGAGCACTGGAAGGATGCATTGATCAAACACTTTTCTTTTAAGACATAATGGCATATTGCTCTTGAAAATTATGCTGTTTCTCCCAAAAGCTCTCCAGGCAAGTTTTGTACGCCGATTAATTTCTTCATCAATGGGACCCTCACTTGATATCTGCTGTCCAAGATAAACGTACGTGTCTGTTATCTCTAGCTTTTCTCCATCAATCGATAAATCTTCATTTCTTGTAAAAGCATTGAACATCACTTTTGTCTTCTGAAAGTTCATTTTTAATCCCACTTCTTTACTGTTGTCAACAAGTTCCTGGATCATACTCTGCAGCTCTGATGGGGAAGTTGCAAAAATAACTACGTCATCAGCAAAACGAAGGTTGGTTAGATAATCTCCATTAAACTTTATCCCATATATGTACATATGTACAAAATATGCTGTCTATACATGCGATAAAAGCAAACCACGTCTTCAATAAGCAAATTAAAATCAATTTATTTACAAATTAAAAGCGGCTAAAAGCAGACTAGCGCTTTCGGGGATCTCCAGTCCTTGTCTACTGGTCAATGCGCCACGGGATCCAACAGAGTCAACCCTTATATACTTGATAACACGACCCATCATGTACCACGTCACCAACAGACCATGATGTCACAGTATAAGCACAAATTGTAAAATTTCAATTCCAAAATCAATATAACATAAATATAAGAATACAAAATACTTACAAAAATGTACTATTCCGATGTTTTAAAATTCCTCATGTGTCAAAGTCTCTTGTGGAGCAACGATCTTTCGCCAAGGTCTTGGTACAAATGTGGGGATATCTAAATTACAACAGTTGTCTCCGTATGCAATAATATATAAACTTTCTGAAAAGAAAACAGTCTTTTTTTTTTACATTGGAGTTCAAGATTTTAACATTCTCCCAAACAGGGGTGTAACCACCCTGTTTAACAGCTATAGTAAAGGCAGTATTAATAGTTTCTGTCCGGAGGGTGTACTTGTGTTCACCCAACCGGGTATTCAGAGTCCTAATTGTAGAACCTATATAAAATTTGTCAATAACACCCGAACCCTCATGGGCGAGCGGAATGCAGTATACAACATATTTCATGAGTTTGGGTACTTTATCTCAGTCATTTCTCAGTAAAGTAAATACATTTTTAGTGCAAACTCCAAATGTCAAATTATGCTTACGGCATATCTTCTTGAGGGTGTTAACTATTGGAGGGAGATAATCCACCTTTCCAACGTATCTAGTGATTTTATTGTCCGTGGACAATGTCGTGAATCTCAACCTGGTGAACCTTCTCAATTGACCGGGAAAGTAGTGCTCTGGGTAGCCGAAGATCCGTGCCATAGTTGAGGCCTTAGAGAGTTCTTCTTGTCTTGCTCAGTTGGAAGAAGAGTGTGTGAATGCGCGTTTGATTAGAAATCGAAGTGATGATGCTTTTTGTTCATGGGGGTGAGAAGAGTTAAACGGTATGATACATGGTATGAACGTAGGTTTTCGGTACACGGAGTATTTAATCTGATGAGTGTTGAGGTCCCTTGATAACAAAAAATCAAGAAAAGGTAGCTTACCCCCCCGCTCAAGTTCTTTCGTAAATTTTACTGTGGGAAAAAGTGAAGATAAGCAGTCAATGAAAACATATAGTTGGGGAAGTGAGTAGGGCCAAAAAAGTAGCATATCATCGACATACCTGATTATTAGTAATGGTTGAAGTGGAGAGTCCAGCAAAACCTTGTCCTCCAAGGATTGTAAAAGAATCTCAGCCAGCACAGGGGAGAGTAGGGAGCCCACGATCTTCTGGCCACTAATTTCAGTGCTGAAAGAATGGCATCAGTTTCCAGCGGAGAGATAGAACTATCTTCTTGTAATTTTTCAGCAATGATAGAATGCACCAGATCAAGTGGTACATTTGGGAATAGTGAAACAACTTCTAGAGATGCCATAATAAAGCCAGTTTGTGGAGGGTCAAATTCCTTTATTCGCTCAAGAGCGTGAGTAGAGCTTTTAATTGACACCGTGGAATGGATTGTAAGGTGTTTCAAGTAAGATGCTAGCATAGTCTCAAGGGGTCTCGTTGGACTAGCATACCCTGAGACTAATAATCTGAGGGGTTGATTTGGTTTGTGTACTTTCAGTTTACCAAATACTTCTGGCACTCTAGGTCCCACAGGTGGTTTCATTTTTGATGACACAGAGGCAGGAAGGAAACCTTGGTTTCGAAGTTCACTCAGTTCAGCTATAGTGGCAGAGGTTGGATCTAATTTGAGCACTCGGTGGGGGGGGGGATTATCTCTATAGCCTGTGACATCTTATCAAAGTAGTCAGCCTTATCCATAATGATGATCTGTTGGGTCTTATCTGCGCCAACAATAGACAGGTTTGGGTTCTTAGCTAACTGAAGTAGCTGATCCCTTTCGTATCTTAAATTCTGAGGTGAAGTGGTTATTTTAGAAATAGATTTTACAAGGTTATGGCGTGAAAAATCACGTTCATCCTCTGGCAAGGCATTAATAATGTTTTCAATCTGAGGTAAAGAGTGCATAGGTGAAAACTTCGATATGGGGAAACTGAACTTGAGACCTCTATTTAAGGCTGCATGTTGACCCTCTGTCAGTTGAACTGAGCTGAGGTTCAAATAAGTCTTGGGTGTAGGAAGTTTAACCTTGGAGGCAGGAAATGAAACGGAGTGTTGAAGCCAGGGAGATCTTCTTGACACCAAGTCACAGAGTTTTTTGATGTGTCTTTGATTAATGGCATTTATTTCACTCTGCAAAGAAGTAAAAATATCATCAAATTCTTACCCAGAATGATGTGATGTGTAAGATCAGCCAAAAGGAGGTAAGCACCGTAAGATTTGCGGTTGAGTAAATCACTGTAAGCTCGTTTTCTTCTGATTTCTGCACTCAAACGTCTTCGCTCAGCGTTGACAATTACTCGTGTATCTCGTTGGGAAACCAGATGAGGGTGTATTCTGAGGAATTTAGGTATTACCTTTAAAGAACGACAGTTGGTGAGGAAGCTTAGATGTGCTTCATTGATAAAAAGCTTTTCACGAAGCGCACAAAAGGTCTTGGTCAGACTCTCCATATCCCGTGCGTTTACAAATGTTATGTAGCTATAAGAGCCACACTAAATATCAGTTTGCAGCTATATGATTGAAATAGGAAATATTTTCGCATGGAATGGTATATGTACAAAATATTCTGTCTACACATGCGATAAAAGCAAACCACGTCTTCAATAAGCAAATTAAAATCAATTTATTTACAAATTAAAAGCGGTTAAAAGCAGACTAGCGCTTTCGGGGATCTCCCGTCCCCATCTACTGGTCAATGCGCCACGGGATCCAACAGAGTCAACCCTTATATACTAGATAACACAACCCATCATGCACCACGTCACCAACAGACCATGATGTCACAGTATAAGCACAAATTGTAAAATTTCAATTCCAAAATCAATATAACATAAATATAAGAATACAAAATATTTACAAAAATGTACTATTCCGATGTTTTAAAATTCCTCATGTGTCAAAGTCTCTTGTGGGGCAACCATCTTTCGCCAAGGTCTTGGTACAAATGTGGGGAGATCAAAATTACAACAGTTGTCTCCGTATGCAATAATATATAAACTTTCTGAAAAGAAAACAGTCTTTTTGTTGACATTGGAGTTCAAGATCCTATTTCAACCTTTATCCCTTTGTTTTCCCAGTTCAGTGATTGAAAGACATTTTCCAATGTGGCATTAAGGAGCTTCGGAGATGTGTGTGTTGTATTTTCAAATAGCCGAATCTTTGCACTTGCATTTTCATAGATGTTATTAATAATATTAATGTATGCATCTTCAATACCGCAGGATTTCAGAGCCATTGTAAATGCTGATGCTTTCACCGAATCAAAGGCTTTTTCATAATTGACAAAAGCCATGCACAATGGAAGTTCATATTCCCTCGCTCACTCAATCAGTTCTCTCAGTACGTGGATATGATCTATTGTGCCGTTGCCACTCCTGAATCCAGCTTGTTCTCTCGGTTGAGTCATGTCCAGTGTTACCTTCAAGCGGTGTGAAAGAACTTTAGTGAAGATTTTATAAACCACTGATAGGAGGCTGATAGGTCTGTAGTTCCTGAGATCCTCAATGTCCCCTTTTTTATGTAGCAGGATCATTGTAGCGTTGTTCCAATCCTCAGGAATCTTCCCTTCATTAAGGCATCGAGTGAAAATTTGGGTGAGTACTGCTTCGATTTCTCCACTTGCTTCTTGTATGATGTCTACAGTAATTCCATCTTCTCCTGGAGCTTTTCCCCGCTTCATGTTCTTGATTGCATGTGCAACTTCTGCTGGGAGGACTGGAATAACTCTGGTACTGGTACCTTTCATGATGTCTGGAGAACATGTATCATCCCTTTCATATAATTTGGAGTAGAAATCTTTCCCTCTTGTCAAAATTTCGCCTCTATTTCTTGTTACAGAACCATCTTCTTTTCTCAGTGCCATATTCTGTTTTCTTCCCTTACTGAGATGTCCCCTTGCTATCTTTAGGCTTTGGTTGTTTTCAATTGCTTTCCTCACTAGTTCACAGTTGAATTTCCTTACATCTTCAGTTATACGTTTTCGTACTGTCTTGCATAGCTCTATATATTCCACTTTGGAAGTCACATCTACTTTAGTTGTGCTCATCTCTCTTCTTTTTTGCATCAACATTTTGGTTTTTCCTGATAATTTGTTCACATCCAACTTGTTCTTAGACCCAGCTAATTTTGTTGCTGTTTCCATAAGAGCTTTGGTTACTTTTCTGTTAACTTCAGAAATATCGACTTCTTCCGATGTTGGGCCTTCTAAAGCAGAGAATCTGTTCTTCAGTTCCAACTTGAAGGTATTATGGTGTTTTTTAAGGTTGGTTATGTCAATACATTTTGTTTGTCTTATGAGCTTGCCACGTTCAAGTTTAGTGTTGAGGTGCATCTTACATCTCACCAATCTATGGTCACTACCTGTGTTGAACTTGTTTAGCACACTGCAGTCTTCCATCACGAATTTTTTGTTGCACATAATAAAATCAATTTCACTTGTCGTCCCATTTGGATGTTTCCATGTCCATTTCCTGTGTGGCTTTTTCTTGAAAAAGGAGTTCAAGATGGAAAACCCTTCTGCCTCTGCAAACTCAACGAGAATATTTCCACGCTGGTTTCTGTTGCCGTGACCGAATTTATCTACTGAATTTTCATTCTGATGCCGTTGCCCTATTATTGCATTGAAATCTCCCATAATTATCTTCAAGTGCTGCTTACCTTTATTATTTAGATGACGAATTTCCTCATAAAATTCTTCAATTTCTTCTTCAGGATGACTTGTGGTGGGTGCATAAGTTTGAATAATCTGATCCTTGTATCTTCTTGAGAGTTGAATAACGAGTCGTGCAGCTCTGCCAGAGGAACTTTCAACTTCTACAACTTTCACAGCTTAATGCAAGAGCGAGAAGAGCCATTTTAAATGTGAAATGCTGGTACATTAATAACCGGTGTAACCGCCAGAATGTTGAATGTAAGCACGCAAACGTTCATGCATTGTGTCGTACAGGTGCTGGATGTCAGTTTGTGGGATGGAGTTCCATGCCTGTTGCACTTGGTCGGTCAATACAGGGACGGTTAAAGCTGGTTGGGGGTGACGCTGGAGTTGTCGTCCAATGATGTCCCATACATGCTCGATTGGTGAAAGATCTGGTGATCTAGCAGGCCACAACGACATGTCGACACTCTGTAGAGCATGTTGGGTTACAACAGCGGTATGCGGGCGAGCGTTATCCTGTTGGAAAACACCCCCTGGAATGCTGTTCATGAATGGCAGCACAACAGGTTGAATCACCAGACCGACGTACAACTGTGCAGTCAGGGTGCGTGAGATAACCACGAGAGTGCTCCTGCTGTCATAGGAAATTGCTCCCCAGACCATAACTCCAGGTGTAGGTCCAGTGTGTCTCGGCCGCAGACAGGTTGGTTGCAGGCGCTCACCTAGCCTCCTTCTAACCAACACACGGCTATCACTGGCACCCAGGCAGAACCGGCTTTCATCAGAAAACACAACAGATCTCCACTCCGTTCTCCAATGAGCTCTAGCTTGACACCACTGACGTCGCAAACGGCAGTGGTTTGGAGTAAGTGGAATGCACGCTACAGGGCGTCTGGCTCGGAGCTGTCCTTCAAGTAACCGATTTGTAACAGTTCGTTGTGTCACTATGGTGGCAACTGCAGCTCGGATTGCTGCCGCAGACGCGGTACGATGCGCCACGGCCATACGCCGTACACGGCGGTCTTCCCTCTCACTAGTGCCACGTGGCCGGCCGGAACCCGGTCTTCTTGAGGCAGCACCTTCCCTTGACCACCGCTGCCAACAATCATGCACAGTGGCTACATTCCTGCCAAGTCGTTATGCAATATTGCGGAAAGAAAATCCACCTTCTCGTAGCCCTATTACACGACCTCGTTCAAACTCCGTGAGCTGCTGATAATGGCTTCTTCGTCTTCTTAAAGGCATTCTTGACTAACATCAACACACTGCGTCGAATCTCAACGATAACTAACGCTCACGAACGTTACAGCGCGTATTTACAGCAAACCTGCATTGCATGTTCCGGAGGGGCGCTACTAGCGCCACACGTATGGGCCGAGCGCGAAATTTGCATAGACGTCATCTTACAGATGTACTCTCACCGCCTACCAACTGTCGTTTATTTAACACAACCCTTTCCTGATGGTGCTGGGATTTTTTTTCTGCCAGTGTATAATCTGCTCTGATTAATCATTAATTTCCCACCACTGATGAAGTGTTTGTATGGCAAAAGCCTGCAGAAGCGTACCTTCCCAACTATTTGTTTGCCACTGTGAAGCATAGAGGTGGATCACTGATGCTGTTGGGTTACATATCATGGCATGCCTTAGGGCCATTGGTTGTTCTGCAGAGCCGTGTCTTATCTGCAACGTATGAATCCGTTCTTGTGGACTACCAGTCCTAATGTTGCAAGCATCATTCCCAAATCCCCTTCCCTTGTTTGAATCAGGTCATGCACCCGTGCATTATGAGAAACGTGTCAGGTTTTTGTTTGCAGAGCATGAGGATGAGGTACAGAAGCTATCCTAGCCTCCTCAATCTCCTAATCTCAATGCTATTGAACATTTGTGAGAATATTTGGAGCGAAAGGTGAGATCGCACTTTCCACCTCCAACACCAATGGCAGAGCTGGAACATATTTTACAGGAAGAGTGGTCCTAAGTTCCATTATCGAATGTGCATGGCCTGTATAAGTCTATCCCATCACGTTGAATTGCTCGTGTTCTGAAAGTCCGAGGTGGGCCTACAACTTATTAATAAAAATTCCAGAAAAGTATTATTTTGATAAATCCCTGTATATTAAGTACCATAAGTACGACTGGGGTTTAAACCGTACTGAATAAAAAGTTACTCATTGGTTGTAAGTCTGTTTTCTTGATTGCGAAGTATTTGTTCGAATTCTGGCCGCGAAGGCAGTTAAGAAATCGTTTCCGCCGTTCTAAGTTTACCTTTTCTGTCTATCTGGTTTAATTAAACAGGGTTGGAAATTCCCCTGTTTTAAGTGATTCAAATTAACTGATGAGCGTAAAAACTGAGGTAAGCCTTATTAATTAACTGAAGAGTGTTACCTCAGTTTTTTCCTACTAAAAATTTGCTTTATCGCCTGAAAGCAATATTCATCTTTCCAAATACAATGTTTTTGGACTTGTGGCCCGTGGACAACCGGATATACAGTGTGCCCGCTGAGTAATGTGCTTTTTTTTTTTTTTTATGTGGCAATCTTTTGAATAAATGTAACAAACATGTTTATAGTTTTGACCGCTAGAGTGTGCTGAAATTGTACGAGCGACTTTCGAATAGAGTGACGCAGCTGTTTTCGTGTGGCCAGAGTTGAAGTAAGACTGTGTGAGTGAAGCGTGTCAGAAGATGCATAATAGAGCAATATGATAACATTTTACTTTAAATTATAGAAAACTGTCACGGAAGTGTACCAAGACGTAAAAGAAAACTTTTCGGGGATGACAGTCTGAGCCGTGGACAGGTATTAAGCTGGTTTTCAAAGTTTAAAGATGGGAGGGAGTCTCTCGGGAATTAACCACGCACAGAACGTCCGGTTTCTGCACGGACAAATGAAAATGTGGTGAAGGTTAGAGAAATTGTTGCCCATGACAGGTGAATAACCACTAAGCCACTCGCTGAACAGCTTTCTTTTGGTAAGAAACGGCCAGGGTAACTTTATAAAAAGATCAGCACAAGCGGAAGATTTGTTCCAGGTTTGGGCAGCGCATACGTTGACACACGAACACGAAAAGAGAGATCACCGGGTGGCATGTTGCCTGTGAAGCAGTTTCTGGATTCGAAGTCCATCTGTGTGATAAAAACATCCGCCCTAGTCGCCAGATCTAGCTCGCGCAGATTTTTTTTTCTTCTTCAAAAAGGGGAAGTGTGCCTTGAAAGAGGAGCGCTTCAGCGACATTGCGGATATCAAACGAGGTGTACTGAAGGACTTCCACAGTGCCTCCTTCAAATACGTATATGAAAGATTTCTCGTTGTATATAGCTAGAGGTAGATTATTTTGAATCTGTGTATGTGACAATTAAAAATACACTGATGGCCACACAACATGCAACACCAAGAAGGAAACATTCGATTGGCCTAAAATTCGCAGCATACGTCACCCGCGAGAGGACATGCAAATGATAAGCATTGCAGGGCATATGCAAATCATGTGCGCCCGGCACGCTACCGAGAAGCACTATAAGAAGGGTGCACAGAAGGAGGGTTGTAAGTAGTGGAAGTGTGTTGTGCTGCCGGATCTGTGCGTGGGAAGCTTCCTGGTACCTCGTCGCAGAATACGGCAGTCATTCCAGCACGTTTCGGAGTTTGACAAAGGACGAATAGTGGCTTATCGCGACAGCGGTTTATCGTACCGAGACATAGGCTCCAGCGTGGAACAGTGAGGCGAGTATGTATTCGGTGGGTGCAGGAAGGGCACACGGACCGACGTGAGCGATTGCCGCAGCCGCGGCACACCACCGAATGAGAGGACCGGCACGTTGTGTGGCGGACATTGACGGCTCGCACCGCCACATCTCGAACGTTAGCGCAGGAATTAGGGCGTGCTGCGCAACAACCTGTGCCAGCACGCACCGTTCGACGACGTCTGCAGGAGCGGGGACTTGTCGCACGGCGCCCATTGCTCCGATTAAAATTGGCATTACACCACCGGCGAGTGCGGTGGAAGTTGGCCGTTGAACGCCGCACCTGGACTACGGAATGGCACGATATTGTCTTCTCTGACGAATCCCACTTCTGCCTGCAACACCACGATGGTCGGGTCCGCGTGTGGCGGCACCCCAGCGAGAGACTGTATGACACGTGCATTATGCATCACCTGCCGTTATGGTTTTGGGCGAAATTGGATATGACACCCGCACCCCTCTGGTACGCATCGCCGATACACTAAACAGCCACCGCTACATCTCCGACGTTTTGGAGCATGTAGTCCTCCCTTACCGGCAGGACCTGCCAGCGGCCACGTTTCAACAGGACAATGCGCGCCCGCACGTGACACGCATCGTTCAACAATTCTTCACGGCCCACCAGGTGCCACTGCTGCCGTGGCCCACCTGTTCTCCCGATATGTCGCCCATCGAACACGTCTGGTCGCTGATCGGCAACCGAGTGGCCCGGCAAGCACCACCCGCGGCTACGCCTGATGAACTGTGGCAACGCGTGGAAGCAGCCTGGACCAACATACCCCAAGCCCACATCCAAAGACTCTTTCGTTCGATGCCGCGGCGTGTAGCAGCCGTTATTGCCAGCCATGGGGGCCACACGAACTATTGATGTCTGCGTGTTCCGCAAGTCGCACGGGCCTGTAAGCTCAATCGTTTCATCTTTGTATTTGTTGTTATGTGTCCAGTAAATGTGGCTTTGCTATCCCGTGTCCTTCTTGGTGTTGCATTTTGGGTGGCCAGCAGTGTATATACTCATGTCCAAAATTAAGGATCAACGACAAACGCCTGAATTTTTGTGTGGTAAGTCGTTGGTGAGTGGTCAAAATATTCTGATGTCATTGAAACACATAAGAGATTTAAAAAAATTACACTGGCAAAGTAGTTTAAGAAGAACTAGCAGCTTCTGAAAATCGAATTTTCCATGCTTTTCGATGGGAGACACGCGCTAGATGGTAGTTAGCACTCTGAAGGCAAACAAGCGCGCGGAAGGATGTTGAATTAACTCGGTTTTAAAGATTCTCACTCAGGGCGACTCCTGTATATTCTTAACTTCATGATTCAGACAATAAATGATGTCAAACTGTATTGATTTGAACACTTCCGTATTAGCATAAACTACACAAGAACCTTAGTTTTAATGTTTTACGTAAAACAACATATGTGTGAAGATATATCTCTTTCCTTTCTTCCCTGTTACCCTTCCACTTTTTTCTTTAAATACTTATTTTATTATAAGTAAATGAAATGTACGAAATCTTCCTTTTCTTATAAAAACACAATACCTTTCATGGATTTCAGATCTACGTCAGAATGCTTGGGTCATATGCAAATTGTCATGAATCACGTGACCTCCATGTACTGCCCATTAGCTATAAAAGCTGAAGCGTGAGTGGAAAGAAATCGTTTGTTTTGTAGGTGTTGAAGTGTGGATCTACCTTTCTTGTTGTTATTGATACATGTAGTACATCTCAATGAACTCATCTGGATGATTTTACCAGTGGTTTGTTAGTTAACTGGAAAAGGGGGCAGACAATGAGAGACCTAGTGAAGGAGTTCAGAATTACACAGAAAAGTAGTATCACGCATCTGGAAACAATTTCCTGAACATGCAATATCTACCAAAACGTTCAATAGTGGTCAACCACGCAAGATTACTCCATCACATGGTCGCTATCTTGTAACGGCTGAAAGATTTCTCCGACTAACTTCTAGCAAGTTAGCAAAACAGTTGGATTCAAACACGGTTACGAATATATGGCGGCAAACTGTGTCAAGGCGTTTGAATAGTTTCGAATTGTATGCCCGAAAGCCTGTACAGTGTTTTCCATCTACCCCAGAACACAAGAAAACTCGCAATAGATGGTGTCATTAACACTCATGACACCAACGATAGTTTAGTGAAGAGCAATAGGCCAATGTTCTGTTCACAGAGGAAAGCGGATTTTGTTTATTGCCTGACTCTGGGCGGCAATGCAGCTGGCAAAAAACCCACACAGTCTATTCGGCGGGAAACATCCTAGAAATTGACTTTTACAGAGGCGGTAGAGTAACGCTCTGGTTTGGGATTATGAACAATGAGCATACAGAGCTCCTAGCGTTGAAGAATAGGTCTATGAAAGCCTAGCGTTAGAGGTCATTGTAGAGCATGTAAGGAGCGTAATTGTGAGGTGGTCATTTCATAGCATGTAAGACAGTTCGTGGTCCATGGAAAATTCTTTCATTTTTATGGATGATAACGCCCGTCTTCATGGACCATCACATGCTGACGAACTTCTGGAGAACGAAGGGATCGACCGAATGGAGTAGCCTGAGTACTCCCCCGACCTAAATCGCATCGAAATGCTTGGGAAGCTCTGGGGAGAAGCAAGGCCACCCCCGCCCCCATCTGGCACCAAAATAATTCCTGGTGATGGCGCCGAAATAATTGAGAAACCTCACTCATGATCTTCTGGACAATCTCGTAAAAAGCATGGCCCACCAATGCGAATCATGCATTGTAGTCAGGGGTGGCATATCCCTATTAAAATTATCCATGAAAATCTTTTTCTGTTAATTTTAGTTTTTGTTAGCTAAAGTCAGAAAATGATATGCTTTGTTCTTTTATCGATTTTCTCCTTTAATAAGCAAAATTTCATGCTCACAGTACTTGTGTCTGTAGTGTCAGCAAAAGTATGCTATGAAGATATAAGTGATCCTTAACTTTTGAACACCAGTGTAGTTTGTTGTTTTGATATGAAAACTTTTGTATCATTACTTAACGGGCATACTGTGTATTGGTAGTATTGAGTGCTGGAGGTATTTCAGTCCCAACTGTCTTCACTATGGAGATTTCTGTATCAGTGAAGCGAAACTATTGAGAAGCGGAATACAGGACACTGACTGGAAAGTTTTTGAATGCACGAAGTACGGAAGCATTAAGGTTTTGAGATGTAATGGGTTTTTAGTTAAATGTGAACACTTGAAAACCTAAACCTAACTGTCCAATAAATCGAGGAGTAATAGGAAAAAATTGCAGGCTTTGAAGTATCAAACTAAAAATTCAACATCAGGGAACTTGGCTGTCCAAGGAAGGGTTGTGACACTACGGAAGCACTCCCAGTTGAGGTAAGTCATGTGTGGACGGGCGTCATCTAGCAGACAAATGGCTCGTGGAAGACATAACATGAAAAGCAAGACACAGGATTTTTGAACATAAAGTCCCTATTGCCACGAGTAGAGGCGTCCGGCTGTCATAGATGGCTTCTTACACCATAACACTCCTAGTGGATACGGTGTGATGCTTAACTAGTGAGTCCGGATGTGAGCGTTGCCCAGTCTAGATGCGAATGCAGTGGCGATCCACTTCAAGACAAAAGCGGGTTACGTCACTAAAAGCGCTGCTGTTGCTGTCGGAGATCTGCTGCTGTTAGGTAGTTATCTCTAATATTTTACCCATTGAGGGTATATTATGTCTTAAATTCCGCAGTGGTCTAAGCACCCGAAATGCAATATAACGTTGATGAAAACCTACTCCGAAAGCGTACGAAATGCAATATAACGTTGATGAAAACCTACTCCGAAAGCGTACGAAATGCAATATAACGTTGATGAAAACCTACTCCGAAAGCGTACGAAATGCAATATAACGTTGATGAAAACCTACTCCGAAAGCGTACGAAATGCAGTATAACGTTGATGAAAACCTACTCCGAAAGCGTACGAAATGCAATATAACGTTGATGAAAACCTACTCCGAAAGCGTACGAAATGCAATATAACGTTGATGAAAACCTACTCCGAAAGCGTACGAAATGCAATATAACGTTGATGAAAACCTACTCAGAAAGCGTACGAAATGCAATATAACGTTGATGAAAACCTACTCAGAAAGCGTACGAAATGCAATATAACGTTGATGAAAACCTACTCAGAAAGCGTACGAAATGCAATATAACGTTGATGAAAACCTACTCAGAAAGCGTACGAAATGCAATATAACGTTGATGAAAACCTACTCCGAAAGCGTACGAAATGCAATATAACGTTGATGAAAACCTACTCCGAAAGCGTAGGAAATGCAATATAACGTTGATGAAAACCTACTCCGAAAGCGTACGAAATGCAATATAACGTTGATGAAAACCTACTCAGAAAGCGTACGAAATGCAATATAACGTTGATGAAAACCTACTCAGAAAGCGTACGAAATGCAATATAACGTTGATGAAAACCTACTCTGAAAGCGTACGAAATGCAATATAACGTTGATGAAAACCTACTCCGAAAGCGTACGAAATGCAATACAGCGTTGATGAAAACCTACTCCGAAAGCGTACGAAATGCAATATAACGTTGATGAAAACCTACTCCGAAAGCGTACGAAATGCAACATAATGTTGATGAAAACCTACTCCGAAAGCGTACGAAATGCAATATAACGTTGATGAAAACCTACTCCGAAAGCGTACGAAATGCAACATAATGTTGATGAAAACCTACTCCGAAAGCGTACGAAATGCAATATAACGTTGATGAAAACCTACTCCGAAAGCGTACGAAATGCAATACAGCGTTGATGAAAACCTACTCCGAAAGCGTACGAAATGCAATATAACGTTGATGAAAACCTACTCCGAAAGCGTACGAAATGCAATGTAACGTTGATGAAAACCTACTCCGAAAGCGTACGAAATGCAATATAACGTTGATGAAAACCTACTCCGAAAGCGTACGAAATGCAATATAACGTTGATATAAACCTACTCAGAAAGCGTACGAAATGCAATATAACGTAGATGAAAACCTACTCCGAAAGCGTACGAAATGCAATATAACGTTGATGAAAACCTACTCCGAAAGCGTACGAAATGCAATATAACGTTGATGAAAACCTACTCAGAAAGCGTACGAAATGCAATATAACGTTGATGAAAACCTACTCCGAAAGTGTACGAAATGCAATACAGCGTTGATGAAAACCTACTCAGAAAGCGTACGAAATGCAATATAACGTTGATGAAAACCTACTCCGAAAGCGTACGAAATGCAATATAACGTTGATGAAAACCTACTCCGAAAGCGTACGAAATGCAATATAACGTTGATATAAACCTACTCAGAAAGCGTACGAAATGCAATATAACGTAGATGAAAACCTACTCAGAAAGCGTACGAAATGCAATATAACGTTGATGAAAACCTACTCTGAAAGCGTACGAAATGCAATATAACGTTGATGAAAACCTACTCAGAAAGCGTACGAAATGCAATATAACGTTGATGAAAACCTACTCCGAAAGCGTACGAAATGCAATACAGCGTTGATGAAAACCTACTCAGAAAGCGTACGAAATGCAATATAACGTTGATGAAAACCTACTCCGAAAGCGTACGAAATGCAATATAACGTTGATGAAAACCTACTCCGAAAGCGTACGAAATGCAATATTTGGTTCATTAAGAACTTGTATGAACGTTTTGAATTATTTGAGGTCTTCCCCAATACATGCTTGACAGTGAAAACTGCTCTTCCTGTTTTTTTGTGAGCAGCTTCAGCTTAGTAGCCAAACTTTCGTTTCCTTACATCATTATCATGAATTCGAATTTATTGAATCCATCACTTCTAACCCTTTAAGCGGTCGATGCATCTGAAACAAATGGCGCCAAATTTTTTGCTCTCTACAATCAGTAACGTTCACATAGAGGACGGATATCACGAAAGATACCACAACGCAATTCTTTTCTTTTTTTATTGAAGGTTTCACGACCAAACCAACTCAATGGTTTATACGAATCACCGGTCCCTAAAGTATGGTTTTCGAATCACTCGTCTCTAATGTAGGGCTAGAGGTTCCAAGGAAGGAAGAGAGCCAATGCCGTAAGACAAACACTCCATCCATACCTTACGGGATTCGAACCCGGACAAATAATTATGAGCCATCGCTTAGAACACTGCGCCCCCGGGGACGGCACAATTCTTCCCCCTGGCATCTCAGCAGAATCAATCGTAAGCCTATCTCAGATGACAAGTGCTTCCCTTTACTGATCTATGACACAAGGCATGATGAGGAGGGATAGTCTCTTTGACACGGACATCATGCCACTGGGTGCAAACAAATAACCCAAATATCTTTCTCCTTTCTTGGGTCCTTTATTATTATAAACCCTTTAGTAGGTAAGCAGTCAGAAAGGATAACGTTTCATTTAAAAATTTCTTCGTTACCCAAATAATACTGTTTTCTTCAGGTAATTTCTTCACCACAATTTCGCTACACGCTAGTTTTTGTTTAATTTATAATTTCCGATTTTCCGATTTTGATTTTAGACCTTGATTTTTGCTTTCTTTTCTCAATGTTTCCATCATTCTTTATATTCTCACTGTTGTGTACGCGACCACGTTACGTTACGTGATTCAAATATACAGCTTTCACGAGCATTTTCCATCAGTTCAGGTTTAGTTAATTACTGAATATTTCTTAAATTACATGCATTAAATAACGTACAGGAAAATGGTGTGTCCTTTTGTTATTCCATTTCTAAATATAACGCCTTCAGCGGTCGTTGCCGCCCCGGCAGCGCAGTGGTCTTCTCGCTAGCTTCTGACGATGATTCCGGGTTCGAAATCCCGATGAGACATGGATGTTGTGTTTGTCTTACAGTGCCGGCTCACTCCCTTCCCTGAGGTCAGTGGCCCTCAAATGTAGGCCCACTGACTTCAAGGTGAAGAGTAAGCCTCTCTCTTTGAGGGGCGACTGTTTATTGCCAGTCGAGTTGTCAGGGTGGTCGTTAAACTCAAAGCCAAAATACATATCTGTACTGGTCGTTTAAAGACTCCAAGACTCCATACTATTGACGTTAATGTATCTCATGGTGTTAATGTAAATTTCCTTCATTTTCTGGTCTCTATATTTGCAGAAGTGCTGTTGTAGAAAGGAAATATGAAATTTTCTCATACTTGTAAAGGCAATATCCAGCTGATTTTCATTTTGTTTTTTAATTTACCACGTTACATGCAGTTAACTACAAATCCTTAATAATAAACCAAAAATTAAAGAACCTGAATGAAAATCAAATTACACTGCTGGCCACTTAAAATGCAACACCAAGAAGGACACGAGATAACAACGCCAAATTTACTGGACACATAACAACAGATACAAAGATGAAACGATTGAGCTTACAGGCCTGTGCGACTTGCGGAACACGTAGATATCAATAGTTCGTGTAGCCCCCATGGCTGGCAATAACGGCCACTTCACGCCGCGGCATCGAACGAAATGGGCTTTGGATGTGGGCTTGGGGTATGTCGGTCCAGGCTGCTTCCACGCGCTGCCACAGTTCATCAGGCATAGCCGCGGGTGGTGCTTGCCGGACCACTCGGTTGCCGATCAGCGACCAGACGTGTTCGATGGGCGACATATCGGTAGAACAGGCGGACCACGGCAGCAGTGACACCTGGTGGGCCATGAAGAATAGTTGCACGGTCCGTGCCACATGCGGGCGCGCATTGTACTGTTGAAACGTGGCCGCTGGCAGGTCCTGCAGGTAAGGGAAGACTACAGGCTCCAAAACGTCGGAGATGGTGCGGTGGCTGTTGAGTGTACCGGCGATGCGTACCAGAGGGGTGCGGCTGTCATATCCAATTGCGCCCCAAACCATAACGCCAGGCGACAGACCGGTATGGCAATGCATAATGCAGGCGTCATACAGTCTCTCGCCGCCACACGCGGATCCGACCATTGTGGTGTTGCAGGCCGGAGCGGGATTCGTCGGAGAAGACAATGTCGCGCCATTACGTAGTCCATGTGCGGCGTTCAACGGCCCGCTGCCGCCGCACTCGCCGGTGGTGTAACGTTAATGGTAATCGGAGCAATGGGCACCGTGCGACAAGTTCCCGCTCCTTCAGACGACGATGAACGGTACGTGCTGACACAGGTTGTTGCGGAACACACCCTAATTCCTGCGCTAACGTTCGTGATGTGGCGGTGGGAGCCGTCAATGCCCGCCGCACAAAATGCCTATCCTCTCGTTCGGTTGTCCTTTCTGCACCCACCGAATTCATACTCGCCTCACTGTGGCTGGGTGTCCCGCACGGGCGCCGATGTCTCGGTACGATTAACCGCTGTCGCGATAAGCCACTATTCGTCCTCTGTCGAACTCCAAAACATGCTGAAATGACTGCCGTATTCTGCAACAACGCGTCAGGAAGCTTTCCACGCACAAGTCCGGCAGCACAACACACTTCCACTACTTACACCCCGCCTTCTGTGCACCCTTCTTATAGTGCTTCTCGGTGGCGTGCCGGACGCACATGATTTGCATATGCCCTGCAAAGCTAATCGTTTGCATGTCCTCTCGCGGGCGACGCTTGCTGCGATTTCAGGCCAATCGGAGGCTTCCTCCTTGGTGTTGCATTCTGGGTGGCCAGCAGTTTATATATTATTGAAGAACGTTTTAAAACATTCATAGCAACATAGCAGGGAAAAAGATTGTTTACCTGACTAGTCCCTAAAGTAAGAAAAATATCAAGTAATTTGTTACATATTTTTTAATTTATATATACATGATCGCAATACAATATGGCTGAAGTTAAGCGAATTTAACTATTAACATTGTAAGAACGGACATATTAACTATGTTAATTCATATTAATGATGAACATTATGTTGCTTTTTCATGACGAAAGAAGCCTCACAATCTCCAAAATGGCGACAGAAAGTTTGCAAACATTCTTTATTTTTTTCGAAGTCAAGAATTGTAACAAAGGACTTCAGTTTCTCACGCCTTAGAAGGGCGAAGCCTTGTTTCGACGAACTGATAGTATCGTCAAGGACACTGTGACTTTTGCGGTACATTATTACAGCCGGCCAGGCGCGTACAAGTCTGAAAGATAGACATCCACCTTTGTATCAATATAACAATGTGTATTGTGTTACTATAAGGATGTACTCCGGCGGTAGGATTACTTTCTCAAAATGGGCACTCACTAATGGATGATCTGTGGAGGACCGAGAAGGCGCACAGGGTATGATTAAAGTCCATCAGAAAGAAACCGAGCCAACGCCCATGGGTGTGGTCGGTGAAGGGCGACAAAGGTGACCAGAGAGGCGAGCGACATGAACCGGTCAGCGTGAGGTCAAGGTCAGCGCCGTCGTCCTTGGGGAAGGTGCAGCGTGAAGGGGGAGTCTAGCAGGTCACTTGGAGAGATCTGTTAGTCAGTCTGATTTCGGTCAACGGAGGGAGCAGTTCTCCGATAGAAGGAAATGCGACGCGTTTGCCTTTATTGTGTGGTGGACCAAGGGACGTTTCAGGATAGAGAAATCCCGAAGTTCACGGGAAGTTAGCGAACATCTATCCTAGAAGAGATAGATCGCCGCTGCAGCGGAATCAGCCATCACCCCCTAACAGCTTAGCAGGCCAGCGCACCGAACGCCGGAAACTGCGTGACGTAGGGGAGAGTAGGCTGATGTCCGTGGTGGGTGGTCGAGCATGCATGAGCTTGCTTACTCTGTGTAAGCGTGACTACGGATGTGCGTGGTTGTTGTTGTCAAATTGTCAACTAAATTTATTTTCGTAGAGGAATATTAAAAGTATTCAAATTCCTTACTAATGGGGAGGTTCTCAGAAAACGGATTACAGCAATAAAGCGTGAAAATTTTCAACTCTAAGGTACGTGGAAACCTTTTGTTAACCTTATTTTAAACTACTCGTAAAATAAAAATGTTGAACTAGAAAATTTAAATTTGGCTAATTTTATAATC
This sequence comes from Macrothele yani, assembly GCA_039090855.1. NCBI lineage: Eukaryota > Metazoa > Arthropoda > Arachnida > Araneae > Macrothelidae > Macrothele > Macrothele yani. The sequence continues at coordinate 67,731,313 of CM077009.1, read as the reverse complement.
TAATGCATCTCACAGCGGGAAGTCAAAGCACTGAAAAGATTTTTGAAAAATGAAATTTATGTTTGTAATGGAAAGAATAGATTACTTGTGTTGTTATAGTAACCCATAACATGTTTTTGCCAATGTATCAAATAAGTTCAAAGTAAAATATGTATATGTAGTAAGGGGTTTTAAACTTTATTATGGACACAGAATAATAAGGGTTGCATGTTTTTGATCCCAAGAGTAATATGTTGATACATTCGAACTTAGTTATTTAAGTGTTAGGCAGCGCCAGATTAACTTTTTTGGGGTGCCTATTTCTGGGCACAAGTGCTTGTAAAATACCTATATCCTATACGAAATATATGTATGTCATGTACACATCTAACATGCCTATGTCCTTTATATAAATGCTAAGGCCTTGTTGCCATGTGAAATACATCTTTTGTATTTCACATGGCAACAAGGAATTGCATTGAATTATCATTTTTAATATTTATTACTAAAGGAACACAAACACTGAATCAAGTATAGACAGCAAAAATTAGATATGAATGCACAAAAACAGAAGTTCACACATAGTTCAGGAGTAAGTTTGCCTTTAAAATGTCTGTTTAAAGATTTTGAAGCATTTTTCTACAAACCAACACATTGAAGAACTCTCGTGTGAGCAGTGTGTATGCTCTATCTGTGGTAGGATGGGAATTTTTCAGAACCATTCAATTTCTTAAAAAATAGGTGAAGTATATCAGTACTACCTGGGCAAGAAGTTATTTACTTGCCCATGTAGTAAAAGCTGGATGCGCAGGAAAATGTATATTTTAAGATAACGAACCAGAACCCTATTTTTTTTAAGTTACAAATATGAACTGTTTTAACATGTTTGCACTTCCATTTTAAGGGTCTGTATTAGAAATGTTCAATGCACAAACGTGTGTATATCAATTTTTAAGATGCTGATGCTAAAATTGGTATGAAATGGTACGATGATGAAACTGGTGTTTCGGAAATTTGGTGATTCTGCCATGTTTCTTTTGTTAAAGTTTTCTCCCTTTGTCACTAAACATGAGAGGCCAGTTACATCAGAGGCATGCATACTGTTGTTGATTATAAACAAAATTTGGAGCAAAACTAGGTTTCCGATTTCTGGACGTAGAGCATAACATAATTAAAGATGTGATATTACTCTTTCCTTGGTACTTCGTAACAATAATACAACTTCCATTAATTAACAATGACATGAAACACGACATGTGATGACAGTCTTTTTTTTCTTGTGTAGTAGGAAATTTTATTACAAACTTTTTTATTTTAAAATTTAGTTACCATGCACAGGCAATTAGATGTTTTATTTACCTGCCCAGACGAATGATTTACATGCGCTGGGCATCTCGGGCATGGTATTTTTAAGCCTTGGATATTGTTATAATTAAAAGAAAAAAAGTACGTGGATCAACATGAATCCACATATTGTGGAAACTATGTTCTAAACAAACAAGATTTTTAAAATACAAGTAGAAATATATACTCGCTTCTTTTTTTTTTTTTTTTTTTTTTTTAAACATTTGCTTAAAATGAGAGATCAACTTTTTATTCATTTATCTTGACTTATCTGTTTCCAGACTTCCTGCACTGTGTCTTCACAAGCTACAGCAATAATAACTGGAACTAATATATCTCATATTATCCGATAACTACTGGAAAGTGTGCTTCCAAACGTGAGGGTGGGTGTCAATTTTTGTATGGGGAAACACTTCTTCAATCCTTCATAGAATTTATTTTGAAACCAAAATCATAAAAAAAAGGAAAAAACAATCTTTTTCAATAGCTTTAGCAATGACAAAACATTTGTGCAAAATTTTATACCATTGCTTTTTATAGTTTCTGAGAAAATGGTACATCAAGTTAGTCAATTTATAATGAAACATGTACATCTTTTAAAATACATCCTATAGTACCAAAACAATCGCTTAGATTTATTCAGTACAATAACTGCATGTGCATTTGTCACGTTCCCAAAAAATATAATAATCATCTGAAAAAATACTTTAAGAAATTATTGGAACAAATTTCAGATTTTCTTAGAAACGTGTCTTTGAAATTCTTCAAGGAACAGCTAACGGACACTTAATCAAATTGTGCTTGTGATACACAAAGAACTGCACAACCATAGTTATATGTACATTGGCAGTTTTCCTGAATACTTCTTGAAAATCAAATTTCAGGAAATTTCTGCCAATAAGTTACTTATATTTTTCCAGATAAAAAGGAATGCTTATATTGTGGATCCAAATAGTTTTGCTTAATGCTATTAATATACTTAATACATTGACAAGGTAACTTTTTTGAAATAGTGCTCTGGAAGACAAAAATTATAAACTTTATATTTGCGTATCAAAATGAAGTTGTCCAAACACGTAACTAGATGGTACTAAAATTAGGAAAACTTGTTATGTCATTATTGTACGTTTAATAATGTAGCAATTGCATAATTTTCTTGAAATCTTAATTTATTTGATGCAATCAGTGGATCAAGCAGCAATTCACTGTATGTATGTTAAAACGTGTTTTATTGAGCCTTTGGTAATAATTAAAAAACACAGAAAAAAATTCAGTTTTTCTTGACCTTTTTTCATATATTAGTGATCACGGATTGCATATAAAATACATTTTCACTAAAGGAATTATTTCATTACTAAAATTTTCATAGTCATAAGTTTGCAATGAATGAAAAATCTGATTCCTTAAATTAGTCAATCGACATCTTTTTGAAACGACGGCCATACTTCGTAATGGACCCTCAAACTAATCTTTCAAGTACAAGAACGATTTGTTCACAAGTACAGGAATCGTTCGGCTAACTATAAAGACACTATAACTTCAAGTGAAACTACGACAACAGTTTATAATTTCGATTATAGGAATGGTTTATCACTTCCAGTGAAATGACAGGGATGCTTTGATTAAGTTGACGAATCTGTGTTGCTTACCCTTTCAAGTCGAAATTATTGCTACGCTAAATTTTACGCTGTAATTTCTTTTTCTTGTATTTTAAAAGATTATTAAACAAACTTGTTAACTCTGCAGTTATTTGAAATCTAACACACAAGTTCTTATTTAAATGCAGTGAAACTCAAAAAGAACGCACGACCTGGTTAGTTGGTGTACGTAAAGACGCGTTCGTTCGCACATCGCCGTAATGCTCCTCTCCGAGACTACGGACTACTCTAGTGACGTCACACATCGGTGCGCGGGCCTGTTAAGCTATTAGGGGGTGATGAATCAGCCCGTGTTGGGGATTCCGTTGGGGTAGTTGATATTTCACTACTGAAATACGGCCTTAGTACAGTCTACTGAAACATCGGTTAGAGAAGGATAGCTAGAAGACTATTCCTTAAGCGTCTACGAGACATAGATCTACCTAGTGTCAGGTAGACTCTAAGTTAGGACTTCAACGCTGAGCGAGATTTCTTCAGAAATTGATCATCCTAGCTTTCGCATTCACGATCCTTGCCAGGTCCAATCCTTAGTGAGGCCTGATGTTAAGGAGCGAGTAATCCGCCGCCGTCTAACTTCTAATTGATGATGAAATAAATTTTTGTAATGTTTCATACATAGTTTCCTCATGATATTATTATATCTAAAGGTGAATATTATTCCGTACGATCAGCTGTTGTCACTCCGTCTTCCTGGTTCACAGATTTAAATATTAAAGTGGCAAAGGCTTCGTTTGTTTGCTCGAACAGAGTGAGAGAGATGGTGTTTCTGAGAAGCATAAACACTTCTCTGTTGTTGGGAGAGCCCATATAGCGCGGACGCCTCAGATCCGTATGTAGGAGGCGACGCTAAGTCACGTGACGGTACTTTCGCTCTTACAAACATAATATTCCTTTAGTGCTTTTATAAACAATACAAAATTGGCAAATGACTTTATATGAATCGGCAGCCGGTTCCAGACCCGGGGGCATTGAGTATTGAATTTTGAATTCATGGAACCTGAACTGATGGAAAAGATTAAAATACAGCACATTAATACGAGCCCTAGGAATTAAAAAGTCGTCATACCCACGAGTTTAATAACTCTGTGTAGGGCAACATATATTTATTAGACTCAGATGTTTGTCGGCATAAACACGCTCAGGTATTAACAACATCAGTCGATAACTGTATAATCTCTCAAAGATCAATAATTTATAAAGACGAATTTCCAGTTGATTCAACTAACGAAATTTTTTTTTAATTTTGTGAAGAAAATGTTCTATGAATGTTACATTTGGTTGTCCTACCTCATGCGTGCAGACAATAAGACAGATAGGGGGGGGATAGAGTGTTAATTTTTTATTTAACGGCATCAGACTAGAAACTCTGGATGAAACTCCTATTCGAAACCTAAAGTCCCACGAAACAACTTCGACATGGGCATCCACTTTAGATTCTCCTGAAACGAAACACCTGAAAAGTTTAAAAATCAAGTGAATATCATTTAGAATCACTTCCGGTTGAGCCTGAACTCGAGCCTTTCGGCTAGAAAAAAACTATACTTATTGTTTTTGTAATATTAAGAGTGTGACGTACCTGCCAGCAGGACGCACACGACATAAAGGCAGATAGCAGTCAGAACGAACGTCCGCGTAGCTCAATTGGTAGAGTGACTTATTCCGGAATGAGGGGACCCGTGTTCGATTCCCACGTGGACCAAAAATGACGGAGAAATTTACTTCGTTATAATGGCGCCCGAACTTTCCGGATGACCCGGCCGTTCAAGATCTCGCAATGGTGTGATGTTCTTTCCACGCCGCGAGATAGGAAAAATCAGTGAATCCCTTCTCCAGCGCTTAGAAAAATATGTGTGTGTGACGTTGCATTGAACACACTAGATTGACTGGGAATTCTCAAGTACGTTCTACAGCGGATGGCAGCCTGCAACGATTCATGGTCAGGGCTGACCCGTGGGCCATGCCCCCGGCCCTCTTTCGGGGGGGGGGAGATGTGACATACCTGCCAGCAGGACGCATACGACATAAAGGCAGATAGCAGTCAGAACTAACGTCCGCGTAGCTCAATTGGTAAAGTGACTTATTCCGGAATGAGGGGACCCGGGTTCGAGCCCCGGCGTGGACAAAAATGACGGAGAAATTTACTTCGTTATAAGAGTTAAAACATTGCAACGAAATCAAGTCTAATTATCCTGCGAATCGTGGTTTACACGGAGTATTAAGTCAGACACCGCATGACCGAAAAACAAAAAAAAAAAAAAAATCGTGTCATCAGCAAGAAGGAGAGTGTACGTATATAGGAATGGGAACATGAATAAAAAATTTAAAAATAATGATGGCCCTAGGATCGAGCTCTGTGGAATTCCAAAAACAACAGCTGTAATAGTAGAGTGAACATTCTGAAATTGAACACACTGACTCCTCCTAATAAGACAATTTTCGAAAAAAGTCCTCGTGACTCTCCTAATGCCAATTTTTTCGAGTTTAGAAATGAGGATGTTATGAGTAACAGTATAGAAGGTTTGAGGTAAGTCACAAAACTCCCACCACACCAAAGCCATTTTCAATATTAACTTGTAAGTAATTTAAAACATGAAGAATGGCTGTCCCCGTAGAACTGATTGTATTGATAACGGCGATGGAACTTTCTGGTCCACTTTTTCGAAGAATTAGAATTGTCTTGCTGTTTTCGAGATAAATGTTCATAGTCTCAACATAGATATTAAAAACTAATTACATTGTTTCTGGGTTAGCATCTAGAATTTTCTTTAGACGTATAAGAGAATAATATAACATAATTATATAGACGTGTGAAGTATATTATAATTATTTAAACGCATGAAGTATATGTGTCGTCATGAGAAAATCACGAGGGCAGGTGATTCAATTCACATCAAACACTGACGATTTTAAAACGTTCGTCTCCTAACGTATATTGTTAGAATTGTAGCGTTTTCAAATAGCAGTCGTTCCGTTGAAGTTTCAGTTCTCCAAATTATTACTCACCTAAATTTTTTCTACAGATATAGATAAAGTAAGTATGAAAAATAAATGAATCGTATCTCGAAAATTATTTCCACATAATGCTGGATTATTAACGTGCACTGAGGCGTTTTTATTCTCCATACCTTTCGGAGGTTTTGCAATACTGTAGGAAATTTTTGTTCTTCTTTGTAACTAGTTTTTCTCCTAGTTCCTCACATTACGGATTCCTTTAAGGATAATCTACGGTTTCTCTCTTCAAGGAATTAGAAATAATAATAATAATAATTCCCTCATCATTTAAGACCAAAGTACAAAGTGCAACATTTGAATTCTGTTTAAAATTCTACGCCACCCCGGTGGCGCAGTGGTCTAAATGATGGCCTCTGATCATTCGTCCGAAAGGGGTCCGGGTTCGAATCCCGGTGAGGCATGGATGTTGTGTTTGTCTTACTGCACTGGCTCTCTCCCTTCCCTGGAACCAGTGACCCTAAATTAGGGACGGGCGACTGCTTATAGCCCATTGATATGCTCACGGTGGTCGTTAAACCTCCAATAAAAAAAAAAAAAATTCTACGGTGACCTTTCGATTAAAAACGCATTCAAGTAGGTTTCAAGTTCGCATGTATCGCTGCTCCATGTTTACATACAACCGGTTTACAGACATTGTCAATGAGCAAAGGAACAAGACCACGATGTATTTTATGTGAAGTATTTCTTGTAAGAATAATAGGTTAGATAACACAATGACCGTGTGTAATAAAAGGAGCAAATTGGGAATGCATTTTATGAAAGAAAATTACAGAATAATATTAGAGCAGGCTTTTGAGTGTATGTAAAAGACGTTGGGTCCTTTTGTGGTCTGTACAGTTGAAAAATGCCGCCCCGGTGGCGCAGTGGTCTAAGGCGTTGGCCTCTGATCATTCGTCCGTAAGGGGTCCGGGTTCGAATCCCGGTCAGGCATGGATGTTGTGTATGTCTTACGGCACTGGCTCTCTCCCTTCCCTGGAACCAGTGACCCTAAATTAGGGACGGGCGACTGCTTATAGCCCATTGAGTTGCTCACGGTGGTCGTTAAACCTCCAATCAAAAAAAAAAAAAAAAAAAAACAGTTGAAAAATTTGTTTTGAGAGATGTTTGTTGAACAGATTACTAATCTGTGGAGTTGTTCTGCTGTTTGAAAAATTAGTATTGTGCGGAGTTCATTTTACGCAAGAGTTTGCAGCTGCCGAGGGATGTAGTTGGTAAGTGGAGACCACCAGCCGATCGGAAGGAATGTACTCATGGGTAAAGTTTATCTGAAAAAACGCGCGTATTATTAATATTCTGTAATTATTTATTATAGAACTAGCTGACTGTTTCGTATAAAAGAAATTCTTATTGCTACTGAGTTGAAATTATTTTTTTGTTTTATAAAATTGTCCTCAGGCCATTTATGCGCAGTTAATTCCCTACTTCCTTTGCTCGTTCATAGTAGGTGTGAGACGGCTGTTATGTAAACATGGCGCAGCGATACACGCAAACTTGAGAACTACACTGACGGAAACAAAAATCCCAACACCACGAAAAAGTAGTTGTAGAGGAATGAAATGGCGGCAATACATTCGTATAGGTAACATATTTAATCGATTAAGGTTTCAAGATCACAGCTTATTGTTAGCGCGAGAAGAGCCATTTTAAATGTGAAAAGCTGGTACATTAATAACCGGTTTAACCGCCAGAATGTTGAATGCAAGCACGCAAACATTCATGCATTGTGTCGTACAGGTGCTGGATGTCAGTTTGTGGGATGGAGTTCCATGCCTGTTGCACTTGGTCGGTCACGGTTAATGCTGGTTGGGGGGAGACGCTGGAGTTGTCGTCCAATGATGTCCCATACGTGCTCGATTGGCGAAAGATCTGGTGATCTAGCAGGCTACGGCAACATGTCGACACTTTGTAGAGCATGTTGGGTTACAACAGCGGTATGCGGGCGAGCGTTATCCTGTTGCAAAACCACCCCTGGAATGCTGTTCATGAATGGCAGCACAACATGTTGAATCACCAGACCGACGTACAACTGTGCCATCAGGGTGCGTGGGATAACCACGAGAGTGCTCCTGCTGTCATAGGAAATTGCTCCCCAGACCATAACTCTAGGTGTAGGTCCAGTGTGTCTCGGCCGCAGACAGGTTGGTTTCAGGCGCTCACCTGCCCTCCTTCTAACCAACACACGGCCATCACTGGCACCCAGGCAGAACCGGCTTTCATCAGAAAACACAACAGATCTCCACTCCGTTCTCCAATGAGCTCTAGCTTGATACCACTGACGTCGCAAACGGCAGTGGTTTGGAGTAAGTGGAATGCACGCTACAGGGCGTCTGGCTCGGAGCTGTCCTTCAAGTAACCGATTTGTAACGGTTCGTTGTGTCACTGTGGTGGCAACTGCAGCTCGGATTGCTGCCGCAGACGCGGTACGATGCGCCACTGCCATACGCCGTACACGGCGGTCTTCCCTCTCAGTAGTGCCACGTGGCCGGCCGGAACCCGGTCTTCTTGAGAAAGTACCTTCCCTTGACCACCGCGGCCAACAATCATGCACAGTGGCTATATTCCTGCCAAGTCGTTCTGCAATATTGCGGAAAGAAAATCCACCTTCTCGTAGCCCCATTACACGACCTCGTTCAAACTCCGTGAGCTGTTGATAATGGCTTCTTCGTCTTGTTAAAAGCATTCTTGACTAACATCAACACACTGCGTCGAATCTCAACGATAACTAACGCTCACGAACGTTACAGCGCGTATTAACAGCAAACCTGCTTTGCATGTTCGGAGGGGCACTACTAGCGCTACACGTATGCGCCGAGCGCGAAATTTGCATAGACGTAATCTTACAGATGTACTCTCACCGCCTACCAACTGTCGTTTATCTAACACAAATCCTTCTTGGTGTTGGGATTTTTTTCCGTCAGTGTACGTGAAAGCATTTGTAATTGGAAGACCACCCAAATTTTACAATGCAATCTGATTTTAAGTAAAACACCTTGTAACGTATACTCTATATTCACTTTCCTTTTGATTTTACTATCTCTGGTTATTTTATTTTACTATGTAAATTATCTTCCTACTGAACGAAATATTATTTCACCCGCTGAATGAGATCTGGCAATGAGTGTAAATCATGACGTGGTGGTAGCTAGTATATAGGCGCGTTCATCGAGACTTAGGGGAGCTTGTGTTGTTATGAGGAGAGCTTGTGGTCGTTAAGAGAGAGCGTGTATAAAACGAGGAGAGATTATTCGTTATTGTACTACAAGTGTTGTGTGTGCCTTAGTTGACCAAGAGTCGTTGAAATAAAGAAGTTTTCAGTAAGTTCAGTCTTTCTCAATTCATAGTTTTTGTCAGACCTCTGTCTGGCTGTTAGGTGTATAACATTTATTGCTTACTATAAATAACCAGCGTTGAGACTTTGTTTACGTTCGTAATTAACTAGTAACAACACCTTTTTGAATTCATCATTTTGAAGCTTAGTACAAGTATATCATTAGCTAGCTGGTAGGAAGAGAATCTTTCATAATAATTAGCTTAGCGGAAAGCAAATAAAGCTAATTCATTATAACCTGATCAGACGAGACTTTAATGATTAGCTAAATTTCGGTACAGTGTCTAAGTTGTCAGAGGCATATGTTTCTGGCTAATTGTCCTTACTGGTCCGGGTTCGAGTCTCGGACGAGCCATGAACGGTATGGCCATGAATGGTGCGTTCTGCTTGACATATACTGCTGACTGTCTTTCTCTTTTCTGTAACTAGTGGCCCTACATTAAGGACTGCCGAGTGCTTATAGCCCTAGGAGTTGCTTTTGGTGGTTGTTAAATCCCAAAAAAGAAACAAACATTCAACATGATCGACGAATTTGATTGTTTGAATCGGTAATAATTTTAACTGTTAAATGGAAACATAAAGTGACAACACCGGAATAGATTTCCATTTTGGGGTGATTTTACAAATCATAGGCTGCACTGAATATGATGTTGACATCGCTTCTAGTAGGTAGTAAAGCACGATGTTTACTTTTACGGAGAAAACAGATTTTACTGAATTATCCATTACAACAAATTTAGTAAGATTAGAAAGTGATGTGGTTTCAAGAACCGCGAATAAGTGAAGTTTTCAACGGAACATTACAACATTTTATTTTGCAGAATGTAATTCTTTATCTCGATCATCCCCATCGGACAAAAGACATGGTTGGGTTGTAACATGAAATACAAATACGAAAAAAAGTGAAATAAAAAAAGAGGGTCCGTTGTTGTGGTAAAATGATAAACATTTGTCCCTCTTTTGGCGCTTTGACTGAAACGTTTCTGGTGAACAATAAAGGCAGTCTTAGAAACAATTTTCAAAGGGATTTTATCGCATTTCGGACTGCTACAAAATTGCAGAGGTTTGTGTGGTTTTCAAGGACGACCGTACTTAAAAATTTAGTGGAAACTGACTTTATTTTCTGGAACGTGGCTTTCTCTTAAGTTTCCCCATTCGGAAAGGAAACAACTACAGTTTTTTGACACGAATAAAAGGAAAGGTGGGTTTGGTCCCGGGTTGGGAACTTTCATTGAAACAACGAATCACATGACCTGACATAATATAATAAAAGGTGAGTTTGGTCCCGGATTGGGGACTTTCATTAAAACAACGAATCACATGATCTGACATAACGAAGGAAAAGGTGAGTTTGATCCCGGGTTGGGGACTTTCATTAAAACAACGAATCACATGATCTGACATAACGAAGGAAAAGGTGAGTTTGATCCCGGGTTGGGGATTTTCATTGAAACAACGAATCACATGATCTGACATAACGAAGGAAAAGGTGAGTTTGATCCCGGGTTGGGGACTTTCATTAAAACAACGAATCACATGATCTGACATAACGAAGGAAAAGATGAGTTTGATCCCGGGTTGGGGACTTTCATTGAAACAACGAATCACATGATCTGACATAACGAAGGAAAAGGTGAGTTTGATCCCGGGTTGGGGACTTTCATTGAAACAACGAATCACATGATCTGACATAACGAAGGAAAAGGTGAGTTTGATCCCGGGTTGGGGACTTTCATTAAAACAACGAATCACATGATCTGACATAACGAAGGAAAAGGTGAGTTTGATCCCGGGTTTGGGACTTTCACTGAAACAACGAATCACATGATATGACATAACGAAGGAAAAGGTGAGTTTGATCCCGGGTTGGGGACTTTCATTAAAACAACGAATCACATGATCTGACATAGCGAAGGAAAAGGTGAAAATTTTAAAAATTTAGTGGAAACTGACTTTATTTTCTGGAACGTGGCTTTCTCTTAAGTTTCCCCATTCGGAAAGGAAACAACTACAGTTTTTTGACACGAATAAAAGGAAAGGTGGGTTTGGTCCCGGGTTGGGAACTTTCATTGAAACAACGAATCACATGACCTGACATAATATAATAAAAGGTGAGTTTGGTCCCGGATTGGGGACTTTCATTAAAACAACGAATCACATGATCTGACATAACGAAGGAAAAGGTGAGTTTGATCCCGGGTTGGGGACTTTCATTAAAACAACGAATCACATGATCTGACATAACGAAGGAAAAGGTGAGTTTGATCCCGGGTTGGGGATTTTCATTGAAACAACGAATCACATGATCTGACATAACGAAGGAAAAGGTGAGTTTGATCCCGGGTTGGGGACTTTCATTAAAACAACGAATCACATGATCTGACATAACGAAGGAAAAGATGAGTTTGATCCCGGGTTGGGGACTTTCATTGAAACAACGAATCACATGATCTGACATAACGATGGAAAAGGTGAGTTTGATCCCGGGTTGGGGACTTTCATTGAAACAACGAATCACATGATCTGACATAACGAAGGAAAAGGTGAGTTTGATCCCGGGTTGGGGACTTTCATTAAAACAACGAATCACATGATCTGACATAACGAAGGAAAAGGTGAGTTTGATCCCGGGTTTGGGACTTTCACTGAAACAACGAATCACATGATATGACATAACGAAGGAAAAGGTGAGTTTGATCCCGGGTTGGGGACTTTCATTAAAACAACGAATCACATGATCTGACATAGCGAAGGAAAAGGTGAAAATTTTAAAAATTTAGTGGAAACTGACTTTATTTTCTGGAACGTGGCTTTCTCTTAAGTTTCCCCATTCGGAAAGGAAACAACTACAGTTTTTTGACACGAATAAAAGGAAAGGTGGGTTTGGTCCCGGGTTGGGAACTTTCATTGAAACAACGAATCACATGACCTGACATAATATAATAAACGGTGAGTTTGGTCCCGGATTGGGGACTTTCATTGAAACAACGAATCACATGATCTGACATAACGAAGGAAAAGGTGAGTTTGATCCCGGGTTGGGGACTTTCATTAAAACAACGAATCACATGATCTGACATAACGAAGGAAAAAGTGAGTTTGATCCCGGGTTGGGGACTTTCATTAAAACAACGAATCACTTGATCTAACATAATTTGATTGTTTGAATCGGTAATAATTTTAACTGTTAAATGGAAACATAAAGTGACAACACCTGAATAGATTTCCATTTTGGGGTGATTTTACAAATCATAGGCTGCACTGAATATAATGTTGACATCGCTTCTAGTAGGTAGTAAAGCACGATGTTTACTTTTATAGAGAAAACAGATTTTACTGAATTATCCATTACAACAAACTTAGTAAGATTAGAAAGTGATGTGGTTTCAAGAACCGCGAATCAGTGAAGTTTTCAAAGGAACATTACAACATTTTATTTTGCAGAATGTACTTCTTTATCTCGATCATCCCCATCGGACAAAAGACATGGTTGGGTTGTAACATGAAATACAAATACGAAAAAAAGTGAAATAAAAAAAGAGGGTCCGTTGTTGTGGTAAAATGATAAACATTTGTCCCTCTTTTGGCGCTTTCACTGAAACGTTTCTGGTGAACAATAAAGGCAGTCTTAGAAACAATTTTCAAAGGGATTTTATCGCATTTCGGACTGCTACAAAATTGCAGAGGTTTGTGTGGTTTTCAAGGCCGACCGTACTTAAAAATTTAGTGGAAACTGACTTTATTTTCTGGAACGTGGCTTTCTCTTAAGTTTCCCCATTCGGAAAGGAAACAACTACAGTTTTTTGACACGAATAAAAGGAAAGGTGGGTTTGGTCCCGGGTTGGGAACTTTCATTGAAACAACGAATCACATGACCTGACATAATATAATAAAAGGTGAGTTTGGTCCCGGATTGGGGACTTTCATTGAAACAACGAATCACATGATCTGACATAACGAAGGAAAAGGTGAGTTTGATCCCGGGTTGGGGACTTTCATTGAAACAACGAATCACATGATCTGACATAACGAAGGAAAAGGTGAGTTTGATCCCGGGTTGGGGACTTTCATTGAAACAACGAATCACATGATCTGACATAACGAAGGAAAAGGTGAGTTTGATACCGGGTTGGGGACTTTCATTGAAACAACGAATCACATGATCTGACATAACGAAGGAAAAGGTGAGTTTGATCCCGGGTTGGGGACTTTCATTAAAACAACGAATCACATACTCTGACATAACGAAGGAAAAGTTGAGTTTGATCCCGGGTTGGGGACTTTCATTAAAACAACGAATCACATGATCTGACATAACGAAGGAAAAGGTGAGTTTGATCCCGGGTTGGGGACTTTCATTAAATCAACAATCACATGACCTGACATAATATAATAAAAGGTGAGTTTGGTCCCGGATTGGGGACTTTCATTAAAACAACGAATCACATGATCTGACATAACGAAGGAAAAGGTGAGTTTGATCCCGGGTTGGGGACTTTCATTAAAACAACGAATCACATGATCTGACATAGCGAAGGAAAAGGTGAGTTTGATCCCGGGTTGGGGACTTTCATTAAATCAACAATCACATGACCTGACATAATATAATAAAAGGTGAGTTTGATCCCGGGTTGGGGACTTTCATTAAAACAACGAATCACATGATCTGACATAACGAAGGAAAAGGTGAGTTTGATCCCGGGTTGGGGACTTTCATTGAAACAACGAATCACATGATCTGACATAACGAAGGAAAAGGTGAGTTTGATCCCGGGTTGGGGACTTTCATTAAAACAACGAATCACATGATCTGACATAACGAAGGAAAAGGTGAGTTTGATCCCGGGTTTGGGACTTTCACTGAAACAACGAATCACATGACCTGACATAACGAAGGAAAAGGTGAGTTTGATCCCGGGTTGGGGACTTTCATTAAAACAACGAATCACATGATCTGACATAGCGAAGGAAAAGGTGAGTTTGATCCCGGGTTGGGGACTTTCATTAAATCAACGAATCAAATGACCTGACATAATATAATAAAAGGTGAGTTTGGTCCCGGATTGGGGACTTTCATTGAAACAACGAATCACATGATCTGACATAACGAAGGAAAAGGTGAGTTTGATCCCGGGTTGGGGACTTTCATTAAAACAACGAATCACATGATCTGACATAACGAAGGAAAAGGTGAGTTTGATCCCGGGTTGGGGACTTTCATTGAAACAACGAATCACATGATCTGACATAACGAAGGAAAAGGTGAGTTTGATCCCGGGTTGGGGACTTTCATTGAAACAACGAATCACATGATCTGACATAACGAAGGAAAAGGTGAGTTTGATACCGGGTTGGGGACTTTCATTGAAACAACGAATCACATGATCTGACATAACGAAGGAAAAGGTGAGTTTGATCCCGGGTTGGGGACTTTCATTAAAACAACGAATCACATACTCTGACATAACGAAGGAAAAGGTGAGTTTGATCCCGGGTTGGGGACTTTCATTAAAACAACGAATCACATGATCTGACATAACGATGGAAAAGGTGAGTTTGATCCCGGGTTGGGGACTTTCATTAAAACAACGAATCACATGATCTGACATAACGAAAGGAAAAGGTGAGTTTGATCCCGGGTTGGGGACTTTCATTAAAACAACGAATCACATGATCTGACATAACGAAGGAAAAGGTGAGTTTGATCCCGGGTTGGGGACTTTCATTAAAACAACGAATCACATACTCTGACATAACGAAGGAAAAGGTGAGTTTGATCCCGGGTTGGGGACTTTCATTAAAACAACGAATCACATACTCTGACATAACGATGGAAAAGGTGAGTTTGATCCCGGGTTGGGGACTTTCATTAAAACAACGAATCACATGATCTGACATAACGAAGGAAAAGGTGAGTTTGATCCCGGGTTGGGGACTTTCATTGAAACAACGAATCACATGATCTGACATAACGAAGGAAAAAGGTGAGTTTGATCCCGGGTTGGGGACTTACATTGAAACAACGAATCACATGATCTGACATAACGAAGGAAAAGGTGAATTTGATCCCGTGTTGGGGACTTTCATTGAAACAACCAATCACATGATCTGACATAACGAAGGAAAAGGTGAGTTTGATCCCGGGTTGGGGACTTTCATTGAAACATCGAATCACATGATCTGACATAACGAAGGAAAAGGTGAGTTTGATTCCGGGTTGGGGACTTTCATTGAAACAACGAATCACATGATCTGATATAACGAAGGAAAAGGTGAGTTTGATCCCGGGTTGGGGACTTTTATTAAAACAACGAATCACATGATCTGACATAACGAAGGAAAAGGTGAGTTTGATCCCGGGTTGGGGACTTTCATTGAAACAACGAATCACATGATATGACATAACGAAGGAAAAGGTGGGTTTGATCCCGGGTTGGCGACTTTCATTAAAACAACGAATCACATGATCTGACATAACGAAGGAAAAGGTGAGTTTGATCCCGGGTTGGGGACTTTCATTGAAACAACGAATCACATGATCTGACATAACGAAGGAAAAGGTGAGTTTGATCCCGGGTTGGGGACTTTCATTGAAACAAGGAATCACATGATATGACATAACGAAGGAAAAGGTGAGTTTGATCCCGGGTTATGGACTTTCATTAAAACAACGAATCACATGATCTGACATAACGAAGGAAAAGGTGAGTTTGATCCCGTGCTGGGGACTTTCATTGAAACAACGAATCACATGATCTGACATAATATAAAAAAATGTGAGTTTGGTCCCGTGTTGGGGACTTTCATTGAAACAACGAATCACATGACCTGACATAATATAATACAAGTGAGTTTGGTCCCGTGTTGGGGACTTTCATTGAAACAACCAATCACATGATCTGACATAATATAAGAAAAAGTGAGTTTGATTCCGTGTTGGGGACTTTCATTGAAACAACGAATCACATGATCCGACATAATATAAGAAAAGGTGAGTTTTGTCCCGGGTTGGGGACTTTCATTGAAACAACGAATCACATGATCTGACATAACAAAGGAAAAGGTGAGTTTGATCCCGGGTTGGGGACTTTCATTGAAACAGCGAATCACATAATCTGACATAATATAAGAAAAGGTGAGTTTTGTCCCGGGTTGGGAACTTTCATTGAAACAACGGATCACATGATCTGACATAACAAAGTGTGCTTGAAGCAAACACAACACTTATACGCTGCTGAGTATGCGTTCGCAATCTCTAACTTTTCAGAAGGAAATTCTGAAATTCGTGTTCCTGACATAAAACCTCAGGTTAACATAGTATCGTGATGTCACAGACACTGGGTCTTCCTTATTTGAAAATTGAATTGTGACAACCCCATTTGAATACGTCTATGAAAATTTCAAGACTGAATGTATTTGGTGTTACTTAGGAGTTAGAAGTACAGAAACCATTTAAAAGTGCACAAAACTCTACAACGTGAAAACACTGACAATACTATAAATCCGTTTACTGATTATCTTCCTAGTAGAGAGCGAAATCTTGGCGATTTGTACATACTTATTTCGATAATGAATAAACGGCTTTTCAGTATTGTCAGTGTTTTCACCTTGTACTTGGTGCATTTTCAGAATGAAAAGATCTCAAAAAGATTCTTGTGCATTATTTATTAACCTGCTTTGGTTCCTACAGAATGAGATCACTCTTTGAACAGTGACCTCAGCTGCTATACAAAGAGGGATATTTCTGTGAGCATATTCTTTTCCTTAGTATTTCCTTAATGACTACTTAGTCACCGTGGAAGAGTTTCCAACAACTGATTTCGTGTGGGAAAACGTTTTTGATGCTACTCACCTTTTCAGACCGCAGTAAAGTAAATCACAAATAAAACTTTTCGATGTAACGAAAATTGGTAACGGAAGTATTGAAAACCATTGTTGAAATGTGATTTTTGAATGCTATCACATGAAGTGAGACAGCAGTAGCTAATTTCATTGTTACTCAACAATATATTTTGCTAAACTATAGCCGAACATTGTTTCATCACGTTTTACATAACAATATATCATTGCAATCTGCGTAAATTGCGAGAACCTCGTGCTGAATGTGAAAAAAGCCATTACAAAAATGCATTTTTGATGCTATGAGAACTGTGCGTCGTAGCGAAATTTGGCTTCTTCTCAACTCCCCCAAGAAGGATAGAAAGGTTGGCTGCCATTGAAGAGAGCTTTAAAGTGATGCACAAATTACTTCCTTCGAATGCTATCAAATTTCTAGAATGTCGACCACGAAATTGATTTCTATGTAACATAAAAGGTTATAACGATAAAACTACTTCGGCTGGACTTCCGGAGAGCACAATATGTGCGTTGGCTGAAGAAAGCTGTGCTTTCTTTCATCCATCCCCCTACCCCCTCTCCCCGCCTCTTTTTGACGTCGTCCCTCTAAACGTAGGTATCCATTCATTTTATTTTTCTTAGTTTTATCATGAAGTACGTGACACTTTGCATTGTTGGTAGGAGTTCGAATTAGAGTTTTTTAACTCTTTTTTTTTCCTTTTTCTGTCAACATTGCATGGGAGGCCTGTTAATATGGTTTGATTAAAATAATATAGCAATACTAGTGATCCAAATTTATTGGCGTAAAATAGAAATAAAAGTTTCCAAGATTTTTGCACATCAACCAGATGGCTTTTTTTAAATCTTCTTTTTAATCAAGACATCTGGTTAATGGGCGAAAGCTTGGAAACTATGATTTCTATTCTACGCCAATAAATTCGGATCACTACTACAGTTATACTATTTTGAGTATAATTGGTGTATACAGTTCCTGTTTATAAATGGTTTGACTAATTTTCACTTTCAGTGCTTACCTCTACTTCATATATAATCCTTGCACAGGTTTCTGATAATTCTTTCTTATATGTAATTGTTACTTACTGTACTCGTCATTTCCCCCTTTTACATCGCAGTTGCTGGGAACGTTCCCTCTTTTGCAGTTCTTCTTCAAAAAAGAATTCCTTTTTCCCTAAAAGCCTCCTTGTTGGCGGCGCCCCACTGGGTACGAAACTGGGAACATTTGATTGATAAAATGCTGATCCGAATGATGTTGCTTGCAGATTTCTATTACAGAGGGTGATTAGAATGCTTTGAAATATTTTAATCACTTTACCTCTTGATGCGTACCTTTACGGCGAAAGCTAACTAGCATTCAAAGTACAGGCCATCGTGTTGCACCATCTTTAGCCATCTGTCTGCCAGTTCTTTTATTCCTCGGCGGTACCAGTTCTTGTCCTTCGAGGCGAAGAACTCCTTCACCCCAGCTACCACCTCCTCCTGGTTGTTGAAGTGCAGCCCACGAAGGAAGTGGGCCATGGACCGGAACAAGTAATAATCCAGCGGGGCAAGGACTGGACTATAAGGTGGGCGTTGCCTCAATTTGATGTCCTCAAGTTCCTGGAGTTTTGCCCAGGTCGTTCGCACGGTATGAGGCCGAGCGTTGTCCTGCTGTAGGAGAGCGCGCTTTCTGTTCACCAGTACCAGGTACTTCTCCACCAAAATGGCATACGTCCTCTCTAGCTGTTCAGAGTAGAGGTTAACGTTGATGGCCCGACCGTCTGGAACAAATTCGTAATGGATTAACCGCTCGAAATTCCAACAGACGCAGAGCATCACCTTGTGCTCGTAGCCCCCACGTTTGGGGTAACAAGTTCTGGAAGCTTCCCCAGGCTTAACCACTGCCATTGTGTGTTAGAATTACGGAAATAGGTCCACTTTTCAACGCACGTAACTATTCGCTTGATGAAACGTACATCGTGCAGGTTTTCTAGCAGTTTCATGCACACTTCCACTCCGCGGTTTGCTTCAGTTGACGTCAGTTCGTGAGGGACAATGCGGCAGTCCCTGTAGACTTTGCCGAAGTCCTGATGGCGACGAACCGCGGTGGTCTGTGATATTCCCAGCTGGCCTGATATACTCCGAGCGCTGGCTGTCCGATTAGCCTGTACTGCCTGGCGCACGGCCTCCGAATCCACGGTTCGCGGCCTTAATGGCCTTTGCTGATCGTCGAGGTTTTTGTCACTTGAGCGAAATTTCTTTAACCACCTGGTTGTGGTGCTGTGGTCCACGGAACCTTCCTCTTTCGTATGAGAAATGTTTCATGCTGCTTGAGAAGTGTTATGGCCGCCGAGTTCAAACTCGTAAAGTTAAAGTTCCCTAATTAACCAGTTGTGGCTGTTCATCTTTTAGGCGTCCCAACCACAGACATAATGACGACATGCAATGCTGTTCACATCAACGACTACTACTGCAGTGCGTGACTTGAACTAGTTTAAACACGTGACACACACCCGCCGCAGCACATTCGTTTATCCAATTATTGCCAAAACATTCGACTCATCCTCTGTACATTGCAATGAAATTTAGTTGCTGCTTTGGCTATTTTCTCTTGAATCACTTACGTATTTAAATATTTTGGGTTTTACATGAGAGTGATTGAAATGTTTTCCTTTCTGCTTGTCCTTTAGGAATATACTCGTGCAAAATGGACACCCAAGAACCAGCATTTGTGGATTCCGATTTGTGGTCTAAATCGTTCAGTCTTTTCCAACAGATGAAAGAAACAGGTGAAATGTGTGACGTCACCATCAAGGTTGGTCTAAATACTTTCCACGCTCATCGAGTAATCTTGTCCGGTGGAATTCCATACTTCCGCGCAATGTTCAACAGCAGTTTTGCAGAAAGCAAAAGTGATGAAATAGTTATGCATGACGTAGACCCTCTTGCACTGAAAAAGCTAATAGATTATGCATACAGCAGAAGATTACAGATCACCAATGAGGATGTCGAAGCTTTGATCGCAACTTCGATTTATCTGAACTTCGATTCCGCGACAAACGCTTGTTTTCAGTTCCTGTTGAAAGGAATCAATTCCAGTAATCTGTTGAAAACTCTAGCATACTCAGAGAGCATTACCGCTGTGGACGTGATTGAAAGTATTGGTCTCTTCATAAGGCATAATTTTGAGGAGTTTTCAAAGACCAAGTCATTTCTGAGTTTGCCCATTACAATGTTGATGGAATCTATACGCCAAGAGGACTTATTCGTCACGGAAGAAGAAATAGTTCTCAAAGCCATCGTGATGTGGGTAAAAGAAAACGTTTTGGATCGAGCCATTTTATTGCGTCATCTGCTGGAACATGTTCGAATGCCATTACAAAACTTTAAAGAGTGTGTTTCCACGGAGGAGCTCATTTCTTCTTCTCCTAGCGAGATTATGGAGAAGTATTATTCTACGGGCAATTTCGAATACAATGGCTTTACAGAGCAGCAGAGATATTGTGAAAAGTACCATCATTTGAAATGCGCGAAACTTAAGGACGAAGCCATGTATGTCTTGTCTAAGAAAAAGAATTCGGTGACTCTTAATTACTACGACTCCATTAATGAGCGATGGGATATTTTATGCGACATGAAGAAGTTTGAGCACATGAAATCCGCTTATTACGTAGTCTGCATCGATGACAAGATGGTGTTCATCGGTTGTGGCCAGGCCAACACATTTTGCCAGAAGAAATTAATGTTCGCTTCCCGAAAAACCGTGCACAAGGTTCCTTATCCTGCACAAATCTGTTTACACGATGGAAATATCTACTTTTTTAAGGAAAAAACTGTGAGACTTTATCGTCCTTCTAAAGGCAAGTGCTCTAAGGTTGGAACAGTTTTCAAGGTCGTACATCATCTGGTGTTGCAGCTTTAGGAGAAGATATTTATGTTACTGGCGGGGTCCACTTGAGACATTTTTCGGATGATGAAGAAGAAGCCGGTAGTGACATTTCTTTTGGAAATTCATTAAATGCACTGAAATCGGCAGAAGTGTACAATCCGAACACTGGTGAGAGTATCTCAATTTCTCCAATGATCGAAGCTCGATATGGTCACCGGTGGTGCGCTGGTCTTCATGGGAAAATTTATGTTTGTGGTGGATATAAAATTCTCACTATGGCCGAAGTTTACGACCCTCTCACAAAACGTTGGAACTCCGTAGCTGGGCCGCATGATCTAGTGAATGGCGTTCGCTTTGCGCCATTTTCAGGGAAACTGTTTTCTGCATATTTTTACGGAAGTATTGAGAGTTACGATCCTTCAGATAATGAATGGAAACACGAAACTGTCGTCACCGATTTAAGGAAGTCCAAAATTCTGTTTCTTGTGGGAAAAAATGCTGCATCCAGAATTTACGGTAGGAGAAAATTTAGATTCTTCACATTTTTGTGTAATGCTTTGAACCGTGTTTTATTGATGATAGATTTAATGTATAAAATACTTATGTAAGCATGTAGAAAGACAAAGAAGTGCATAAAATACTGTTAAATTTTAAGCTCCAAAATTCAAAATAAGCCAGTGGTAATTATAAAAACAACACATGGGAGTAGATTTGTCCCTAAAGTTTGGGGAAGAGTGATAATTATTATGACTAAGCGAAATATTTCAAGTAATCTGTATATACACAGTAGTTTCAGAACGATATGACCACTCCTGGAATCACAGTGTACCCTCCCGCGCGTCCCAGAGTGTCAGTGACAAGGTCGACCACACGGAGATATAAGCGGCCGTCCGGGACAGATGAGCTATAGTGCGTGACGTGAGCACAATGGGCAGAGGTAGTGATTTGATGGACGTTCAAACGGAAATGATCATTGGATACCGTGCCAATGCGTGAAGCATCTCAGAAGCAGAAGACTTCGTGGGCTGTTCGCGAAGTGCTGCAGTAAGGGTGTACCAAGAATGCATAGCTGGCACGCCGAGTACATCCCGACGTCATTACTGCGGAGCCCCAAAGACTATCGACCACAGTTAGATTTTGAGGTTCCACAGTAATGAGGATAAAGTCGACTGGTAAAAGGCAATCGATACGCAACAGTGCAGCAATCGACCACGCAAACGAAAGCTGGGGCACCCAGGTACACGCGTACCTGGGTGCCCCAGATAACAGTGGAGTGAACCCCGATAACAGTAGAGTAAACCCCGATAACAGTACAGTGAACCCCGATAACAGTACAGTGAACCCTGATAACAGTACAGTGAATCCCGATAACAGTACAGTGAACCCGATAACAGTGGAGTGGACCCCGATAACAGTAGAGTCAACCCCGATAACAGTAGAGTCAACCCCGATAACAGTAGAGTCAACCCCGATAACAGTACAGTGGACCCCGATAACAGTAGATTAACCCCGATTACAGTAGAGTGAACCCCGATAATAGTAGAGTGGACCCCGATAACAGTAGAGTGGACCCCGATAACAGTAGAGTGAACCCCGATAACACTAGAGTGGACCCCGATAAGAGTACAGTGAACCCCGATAACAGTACAGTGAATCCCGATAACAGTACAGTGGACCCCGATAACAGTACAGTGGACCCCGATAACAGTACAGTGGACCCCGATAACTGTACAGTGAACCCGATAACAGAAAATGAACCCCGATTACAGTAGAGTGAACCCAGGTAACAGTAGAGTGGACCCCGAAAACAGTACAGTGGACCCCGATAACAGTACAGTGAACCCCGATAACAGTATAGTGAACCCCGATAACAGTAGAGTGAACCCCGATAACAGTAGAGTGGACCCCGATAACTGTAGAGTGAACCCCGATAACAGTAGAGTGAACCCCGATAACTGTAGTGTGAACCCCGATAACAGTAGAGTGAACCCCGATAACAGTAGAGTGAACCCTATTACGCATGGCTCTCTGGGGTCAACGCAGCGTCAAGGCACCCATGTTAGCCCAGGACCATCGGCAACGACACCTGCGCAGTTCACATGGGACTACAGTCATTAAACAGTATGAAAAGGTTGCCCTCTCCGACGAATCGAGGTTTCTACGCCACAAAAGTGACGGGCGGTTGCAGATACGGCATCAGGCACACGAGAACCGACACCCGGACACGCTTGTTGGTTAAGTACAGACCGACGGTGGCAGTGCGCATGTCTGGAGGGTTGTTTTCTTGGTATGACCTGGGACCGCTGGTACCACTGGATGGTCCCCGTCCATTCTCGCTGACCACATGCATCCCTTCATGTTGGACGTTTACCCTGGTGGTGATAGTGTCCACCTGCCACGTTGATAAGGGGGTCCGTGACTAGTTCCAGGAACACGGCACTTGTGGGACGATTTGGATCGACAGGTTCGACGTGCCGACCCACAACTACGTCGTCCTCCAGGACCTCCATGCTCTGCTGCAGTCCGAATGGGCACGTGTGCCTCAGGCACCCTTTAAGGGCATCATTGCGTCCATGGCATGCCGTCTCGCCGTTGTCATCCGTGCCGAGGATGGTAATTCCTATTATTAGGCAGGTGGTCATGTTATTCTGATACGACCGTGTATATTATTTTTGTCTTTCAATAACTACCGCAATTACTGTAATTCAGATGCTTTAAGCGGCTGATGTTCCTAAATCGAGTGGTTCCAAATATTTTCTGTGCTTTCCAAACAGAAATCTTCACGCAGCACACGGGTTTTGTGAAGGTAACGGCAAAACAATTCATGCCCCCTCGTACCTGACCATGACCAGTTCCGTTCATATTTTTTTATTGGAGGTTTAACGACCACCGTGAGCAACTCAATGGGCTATAAGCAGTCGCCCGTCCCTAATTCAAGGGTCACTGGTTCCAGGGAAGGGAGAGAGCCAGTGCCGTAAGACAAACACAACATCCATGCCTTATCGGGATTCGAACCCGGACCCCGTTCGGACGAATGATCAGAGGCCATTGCTTAGACCACTGCGCCACCGGGGCGGCGTTCCGTTCATAAACCTATCACAGATGATTAGCGTTCCTTTCTTGTCCGTTACTCTGTACTCTAGGACACAGGGCATGACGTCCATCCCCTAAATTACGGGCTTCATGCCACTTAGCAGAAACAAGTGACTCAAATATTTTCACGCTTTTATTATTAGGCTTGGCGTCATTGCTAACCCTGCTACTGTGCTCGTGTTCATTTTGACCCAAAAGCAATTTTAGTTTTTAATAAAACCAAAAATAATGAAATAATGATGACATTACTTAGTAGCTTTGCTCCTTTTAGTGTTTTAAGAATATAAACGAGAGGTGCTTCCAAAAGAAGCAGCAGTTGAAATGGTGTAAAATGAACAAAGCCAAACAAAGGAAGATGAACACTGTACTCGTAAGGCACTTGATGTAGCAGAAAAAGGTGTCGCTGCCATTTGTGTCCTTAATCAGATAATAAGTTTCAAAACACGCGTGTGAGATGTGGCAAATGCACTTGTACATCAGATTTCCATCAAATATGGACAATTGTACATTGCACTGCTACTGTTATCCAGAATGGATACAACGATACATTTGGTATTAGAAAAATGCAGTATTTACTTATTCAGAATTGTAATTTATAATCAAGAAATAATCAGATTTTGAAATTGAAAACATTAGGACAGCATATTACGTCGGGTGACAAACTAAAATCCAAAGTTGATGGAGGGACGGTTCCTACTTAAAGAAAAGTTCAGGGGGGAGCACGTCCCCTCGCCTCCACGCGATTCTAGACCCGTGAAGAAAACGGTTATGTAGTTGTGGCATACACAGAAAGGAATAAAATATACTTTGAAATATGCGGCTGCCCTAAGTCGGATTTTGAAGAGGATAATTTTCAAAATTTGCATAATTTTATTCTAATATAATGATTAAATATAATATTTTCCAAGATCTTGAACTTTAAGGTCGGCTTGCGAGCGGATCTCGTTGTTTTACCGATTTCTCAGCCGTTGGTCTTCACGGGTACATACGGTAATTATTCATTTCCAATTAATGAACGAGAATAAACAAAAATTAAAGAACGTACGTGACTTTAGTAAACTTGAGAACTGTAGATTATACACAGGCGTGCAAAAATTAATGACGAGACGGTTTTTCGAATGTAACGTAGTGCAGAAGTGCTCCACATCGACTCAAATCATATCATAGGATCCCCAAGTTGTAAGAATATGTGACCAGTGAGCAAAACCGTCCAAACAAGGAATCCAAAGGATACAAAGGCGCTTTATTGAAAAGGTAGCTTCGAGCACAACTGGATAGAAGACAGAAACGTCCATGTGACAGGCGGTTGCAAAGAAAAATCCAGTCTTTAGTAGGGGATATGATCACCCCTGACTGAGTTGCAGGATTTAAAACGTCTGTCCATGCTGAGGACGAGGTTGTCAAGGAGCTGTTGAGGCATCACGGCCCATTCCTCTCGTAACGCCAATCGCAGCTACGGAATTGTTGCTGGCGGCTGGTGACGTGCTGCCAAGCGTCTCCCGAGGAGGTCCCACACGTGTTCGATTGGATTTAGGTCCGGGGACCTTGCTGGCCAGTCCATGCGTTGAATACCTTCACTCTCCAACAGCTCTGCGACAGCCACTGTACGATGAGGTGTAGCGTTGTCGTCCATAAAGAGGAACTCAGGACCCACAGCACATCTAAACAGAAGCACGCGAGGCAGGAGAACCTCGGTAAAATAGCGGACACCAGTGACTGAACCTCCTTGGAAGATGTGGAGATCAGTACGGCTACCAAGCATGATACCGCCGCAAACGAGAACTCCGCCACCACCAAACCGGTCCCTTTCGATGTTGTTAGAGGTGTGATTGCGTGTTCCTTGCTCTCTCCATATATGTATACGGCCAGAATCGCTCGTCAGACTAAATCGGCTCTCATTCGTAAAGAGAACTCGACCCCATTGCTGATGTGTCCAGTTCTTGTGTTCCTGGCACCACTGTAACCGCCGTCTCCGATGAGCAGTCGTTAATGGCACACACCGTATTGGTCGTCGTTAAAATAGAACACCTTTCTGTAGCCTCCTGGCCACGGTAAAACGCGATAACGGACGTCCAGTTGTCTGTTGGATGTGCATTGCGATTTCTCCCTCTGTCTGCCGTCTGTCTGCTCTTGCCTGTAGAACAATATACCAGTCGTCCGCCGCCGTGGTTGCTCGTGGACGAGCACTGCTAAACTCTCGGACAGCTGTTCCTGTCGTATGAAATGCTCTCCAAGCTCGAGAAACGATGCTGTGAGCGATCCCAAACTCCTCGGCCACACTAGTCTCGCTTCGACCTTCTTTTAACTTCCCAATGAAGCGACCTCGGGTAAAGTCATCCAGATATCGTCTACTGAATTGCCTGTTGGCCATATCACTCGGTGGCAGCAACTCGATGTCGTTCAAACCGATGTACACCGTGCAATAGCTTTCACCGATGTGCTTAGCGCACACCGCCCGTGGGCTTTATACCCTTTCGACACTGCCCCCCTACGTCATGCTGGATATATGCGCATGCCCTACCGTACCGGACCCTAGTCTATCTCCTGAGTGGTCTTTCGGTCAGTTCTGCCTGCTCGTTCCGCTGTTATGCTAATTTCTCATCTTCGTCCTTAATTTTTGCTCGCCAGTGTGTGATAGAAAACTGATTTCCACTAATTCCAAGTCATTGGAATTAAGGAAAAGAAACTTGAATGACTTTGATACAAAAAAAGAAACTGTTCTTACTCAGGACCATTACAACTCAGTTACTAAATTTACTTGGTTACTAAATTTACTTGGTTCGGTTCTTGGAAGCCATTTTGAAGTTCACGTATTGGAAGCCATTTTGAAGTTCACGTATTGGAAGATATTTTGAAGTTCACGTAGCCATTTTGAAGTTCACGTATATAACCAAGTAAATTTAGCAACTCAGTTACTAAATTTACTTGGTTCGGTTCTTGGAAGCCATTTTGAAGTTCACGTATTGTTAAAAGTAGAACTAATAATGATTCTTTGGGACTTAAAACCATCATAACTGGAATTTATGGAGAGAACACACAAACAAAATGGCAGAAACACCTGCACTAAAACGAAACACAACCCACCATAACAGCAGCAAATGTATTAAGGATGAAAATAGTTGGCCGCCCCGGTGGCGCAGTGTGGTCTAAGCGATGGCCTCTGATCATTCGTCCGAACGGGGTCCGGGTTCGAATCCCGGTGAGGCATGGATGTTGTGTTTGTCTTACGGCACTGGCTCTCTTCCTTTCCCTGGAACCAGTGACCCTACGTTAGGGACGGGCGACTGCTTATAGCCCATTGAGTTGCTCACGGTGGTCGTTAAAAATCCAATCAAAAAAAAAAAAAAAAAAAAAAAAAAAATAGTTGACATTTTCAATAGTTGTCTTGAGTTTCATGGGTTACGTACGTTGCTGCTCCGGTTAGCGATTGGTCTGAGGCGCTGGCTTGTGACCATCCGTCCGAAATGGGCCCACGCTACGAATCACGTATGAGGCATGGGTGTTGTTCTTGCGTTTTGGTGTTGGCTCTTTCCCTAACTGGAACCAGTGACCCCAAATTAAGGATTAGGCATGGATGTTGTGTTTGTCTTACGGCACTGGCTCTCTCCCTTCCCTGGAACCAGTGACCCTAAATTAGGGACGGGCGACTGCTTATAGCCCATTGAGTTGCTCACGGTGGTCGTTAAACCTCCAACCAAAAAAAAAAAAAAAAAAAAAAAAAAATTAAGGATTGTGACATATACTGAAATGTAACCTTCGGTCTTAATTCCCGTCTTCTTTTTTGGTTTATTCTCGGAAAGCGTTTTAAAATCTGAATGCTACATTTCCTCCCTTAATGAATTGGTGCTAGGCAACCTGATAATACACTCACGGACAATGAAATTTGCGCACCAAGATGGAAGCATCGGATTGAACTAAAATTTTATGGACGTAATGATACAGATGAATGATACACATGATGGCAAAAACAGAGCTGCATGACAATTACAGAGGGATCTGTGGCACGCAGTCCGTGTCATCTTCAATAGCGCGTCGCAGCTCCTCTTGAGGCGATACATGCTGCAATACGGTCCGGCATGGAAGCGAACAGACGTCTGATGTTGTCCTGCGGCAGACACACGTGTTGGACGGTGTGCTCTAAATCCCGGATAGTGCGGCACGGTCGCAGCTGGCGTTTCAACTGGTCCCACACATGCTCGATAGGAGATCTGTCCGGGGAGCCGGCAGACCATGCCATGGAAGCGTATGGACATGACGTAAGCAGCCCTGGGCAACCCGAGCCGTGTGCGGGGGAACATTATCCTACCGGTATAGCCCACCTGGAATCCCGTCTAGGAATGGGAGCACATGGGTCAGTAGGATCTCATCCACACACCATTGGAGTTACCTTCGAGATTCTTGAAGGCCCTCGCACTGGTTTGTGACGTCACCGGCGGTGGATCTACGCATATCATGAGAGAGCCAGCCTGGGCGCATCGGAGCATATTTCCGATGGTCACGATCGTTGTTTTAGAATTTCGGTATTACAGTGAAAAATTACATCACAAATGTGACATATCACTGCAAATGCTTAACATATTCTTTTTATTGAAAGAATGAGTAATAAAATAATTACGTGGTTGTAACTCCCGTTTTTTTAAATCTGAAAATCAATCTACGGATTCCATATGTTTTTCAGTCAATAACTTTAGTAACAGGAATGAACGATCGTGAGAGAATGTTTTCAAAAACTACGTCATTGTTTTTAACTATTATAAAAAAAAATATCTTAACTCATTGTAGTGAAAACTACATATATATATATCATCATCATCATCATTGTCAACCATTATCAATCCACTGCTGGACGAAGGTCTCCCCAAGTTTCCTCCACAACGGTCTGTCTTGTGCCAGTCTCCTCCATGTCACCCCTGCATACTTTCGAATTTCATCCACCCATCTCCCATGTGGTCTTCTTCTGGGTCTTTTCCTGTCCCTTGGAATCCAATCTAAAATTTCGGCTGTCCATCGATGATCTGTCCTTCTGGCAGTATGTCCAGCCCATTGCCATTTCAGGGATTTAACTCTGATCATGATGTCTTCCACTCTTGTCATTTTTCGGATCCACGAGTTCCTCTTCTTATCTCTCTTGGTTACACCAAGTATGCACCTCTCCATGCTTCTTTGAGTTGTCTGCAGCCTTTGTATGTCTCTTTTAGTTAAGGTCCACGTCTCTGCACCATACGTAAGCACTGGAAGGATGCATTGATCAAACACTTTTCTTTTAAGACATAATGGCATATTGCTCTTGAAAATTATGCTGTTTCTTCCAAAAGCTCTCCAGGCAAGTTTTGTACGCCGATTAATTTCTTCATCAATGTGACCCTCACTTGATATCTGCTGTCCAAGATAAACGACGTGTCTGTTATCTCCAGCTTTTCTCCATCAATCGATAAATCTTCATTTCTTGTAAAAGCATTGAACACCACTTTTGTCTTCTGAAAGTTCATTTTTAATCCCACTTCTTTACTCTTGTCAGCAAGTTCCTGGATCATACTCTGCAGCTCTGATGGGCTAGTTGCAAAAATGACTACGTCATCAGCAAAGCGAAGGTGGGTTAGATAATCTCCATTAATCTTTATCCCCTTGTTTTCCCAGCTCAGTGACTGAAAAACACCCTCCAATGTGGCATTAAAGAGCTTCGGAGATATGGTGTCACCTTGTCTCACTCCCTTTCCAATTTTTATGTGTGTTGTATTTTCGAACAGCCTAATCTTTGCACTTGCATTTTCATAGATGTTATTAAAAATATTAATGTATGCATCTTCAATACTGCAGGTTTTCAGAGCCATTGTAACTGCTGATGGTTTCACCGAATCAAAGGCTTTTTCATAATCGATAAAAGCCATGCACAATGGAAGTTCATATTCCCTCGCTCTTTCAATTAGTTCTCTCAGCACATGGATATGATCTATTGTGCTGTAGCCACTCCTGAATCCAGCTTGTTCTCTCGGTTGAGCCATGTCCAGTGTTACCTTCAAACGGTGTGAAAGAATTTTAGTGAAGATTTTATAAACTACTGATAGGAGGCTGATAGGTCTGTAGTTTCCGAGATCCTCAATGTCACCTTTCTTATGTAGCAGGATCATTGTAGCGGTGTTCCAATCCTCATGAATCTTTCCTTCATTAAGGCATAGAGTGAAAATTTGGGCGAGTACTGTTTCGATTTCTCCACTTGCTTCTTGTATGATGTCTACAGTAATTCCATCTTCTCCTGGAGCTCTTCCCCGCTTCATGTTCTTGATTGCATGTGCAACTTCTGCTGGAAGGACTGGAGGAACTCTGGTACTGGTATCTTTCATGATGTCTGGAGTGCATGTATCATCCCTTTCATATAATTTGGAGTAGAAATCTTTCACTCTTGTCAAAATTTCGCCTCTATTTCTTGTTACAGAACCATCTTCTTTTCTCAGTGCCATAATCTGTTTTCTTCAATTACTGAGATGTCCCTTTGCTATCTTTAGGCTTTGGTTGTTTTCAATTGCTTTCCTCACTAGTTCACAGTTGAATTTTCTTACGTCTTCAGTGATACTTCTTCGTACTGTCTTGCATAGCTCTATATATTCCACTGTGGAAGTCACATCTTCTTTAGTTGTCCTCATCTCTCTTCTTTTTTGCATCAACATTTTCGTTTTTCCTGATAATTTATTTACATGCAACTTGTTCTTAGACCCAGCTAATTTTGTTGCTGTTTCCATAAGAGCTTTGGTTACTTTTCTGTTAACTTCAGAGATGTCCACTTCTTCCGATGTTAGGCCTTCTAAAGCAGAGAACCTGTTCTTCAGTTCCAACTTGAAGGTATTATGGTGTTTTTTAAGGTTGGTTATGTCAATAGATTTTGTTTGTCTTATGAGCTTGCCACGTTCAAGTTTAGTGTTGAGGTGCATCTTACATCTCACCAATCTATGGTCACTACCTGTGTTGAACTTGTTTAGCACACTGCAGTCTTCTATGACGAATTTTTTGTTACACATAATAAAATCAATTTCACTTGTCGTCCCATTTGGATGTCTCCATGTCCATTTCCTGTGTGGCTTTTTCTTGAAGAAGGAGTTCAAGATGAAAAACCCTTCTGCCTCTGCAAACTCAACGAGAGTATTTCCACGCTGGTTTCTGTTGCCCTTACCGAATTTACCTACTGAAGTTTCATTCTGTTGCCGTTGCCCTATTTTTGCATTGAAATCTCCCATAATTATTTTCAAGTGCTGCTTACCTTTATTATTTAGATGACAAATTTCCTCATAAAATTCTTCAATTTCTTCTTCAGGATGACTTGTGGTGGGTGCATAAGTTTGAATAATCTGAGCCTGGTATCTTCTCGATAGTTGGATAACGAGTCGTGCAGCTCTGTCAGAGGAACTTTCAACTTCTACCACTTTATCCTTCAGTTTCTTGTTTATTATAAATCCAACACCACTAGTTCTGCCAGTATCTGTCCCACGATAGTAGAAGAGATGTCCACTTTTCAGTTCGATGAGATCTTCTCCTTTTCTCCTTACCTCACTTAGCCCCACGATGTCCCACTTGATCCTTTGTAGTTCCTCTTCCAATTCAAGAAGCCTTGAATCAGAAGATAGGGAGCGTCCATTGTACGTTGCCAAGGTCAGCATCAGATGGCAGCCTAGTCCGGTCCTCCGGGGATTCTTAGCACCCTCTGCCTTCATGTCGCACTGGCTGCTGCCTTGGCCAGGTACATTCCAGCTGCCGGAGACTGAGGGCCAAGATTTAAGTTGTGGAGTCATTTTGGAGGGGTTTGGGCATAACTCACCACGCTGCTGGCCAAGCGGGTTGGTGAGTGTGGGATAGAATTTCCTCTAATCCCGATGGTATAGTTATACCGCTATGGGCGGTCGTCAGAGCCCCTTTAGTGGGAACAGGATGCACCACGAGAAGGCAGGGTTGACATTTGTCAAGGAGAGGCTGTGTTATTACGCATCACCTGACCTTACATCCCATATATATATATATATATATATATAAACTCGAACGTAGCAAGCTCTTAAGACAAACAAAACGTATTGACATAACCAACCTTAAAAAACACCATAATACTTTCAAATTGGAACTGAAGAACAGATTCTTTGCTTTAGAAGGCCTAACATCGGAAGAAGTGGATATTTCTGAAGTTACCAGAAAAGTAACCAAAACTCTTATAGAAACAGCAACAAAATTAGCTGGGTCTAAGAACAATTTGCATGTGAACAAATTATCAGGAAAAACCAAAATGTTGATGCAAAAAGAAGAGTGATGAGGACAACTAAAGAAGATG
Organism: Macrothele yani; assembly: GCA_039090855.1. NCBI lineage: Eukaryota > Metazoa > Arthropoda > Arachnida > Araneae > Macrothelidae > Macrothele > Macrothele yani. The sequence goes on along the minus strand of CM077009.1, from coordinate 67,698,869 downwards.
TGACTTCCAAAGTGGAATATATAGAGCTATGCAAGACAGTACGAAAAAGTATCACTGAAGACGTAAGGAAATTCAACTGTGAACTAGTAAGGAAAGCAATTGAAAACAACCAAAGCCTAAAGATAGCAAAGGGACATCTCAGTAAGGGGAAAAACAGATTATGGCACTGAGAAAAGAAGATGGTTCTGTAACAAGAAATAGAGGCGAAATTTTGACAAGAGTGAAAGATTTCTACTCCAAATTATATGCAAAGGATGATACATGTACTCCAGACATCATGAAAGGTACCAGTACCAGAGTTCTTCCAGTCCTTCCAGCAGAAGTTGCACATGCAATCAAGAACATGAAGCGGGGAAAAGCTCCAGGAGAAGATGGAATTACTGTAGACATCATACAAGAAGCAAGTGGAGAAATCGAAACAGTACTCGCCCAAATTTTCACTCGATGCCTTAATGAAGGGAAAATTCCTGAGAATTGGAACAACGCTACAATGATCTTGCTACATAAAAAAGGTGACATTGAGGATCTCAGGAACTACAGACCTATCAGCCTCCTATCAGTGGTTTATAAAATCTTCACTAAAGTTCTTTCACACCGCTTTAAGGTGACATTGGACATGGCTCAACCGAGAGAACAAGCTGGATTCAGGAGTGGCTTCAGCACAATCGATCATATCCACGTACTGAGAGAACTAATTGAAAGAGCGGGGGAATATGAACTTCCATTGTGCATGGCTTTTATCGATTATGAAAAAGCCTTGGATTAGGTGAAACCATCAGCAGTTACAATGGCTCTGAAATCCTGTGGTATTGAAGATGCATGCATTAATATTACTAATAACATCTATGAAAATGCAAATGCAAAGATTCGGCTGTTTGAAAATACAACACACATGAAAATTGGAAAAGGAGTGAGACAAGGTGACACCATATCTCCGAAGCTCTTTAATGCCCCATTGGAAAATGTCTTTCAATCACTGAACTGGGAAAACAAAGGGATAAAGATTAATGGAGATTATCTAACCCACCTTCGTTTTGCTGATGACATAGTCATTTTTGCAACTACCCCATCAGAGCTACAGAGTATGATCCAGGAACTTGCTGACAAGAGTAAAGAAGTGGGATTAAAAATGAACTTTCAAAAGACAAAAGTGATGTACAATGCTTTTACAAGAAATGAAGATTTATCGATTGATGGAGAAAAGCTGGAGATAACAGACACGTACGTTTATCTTGGACAGCAGATATCAAGTGAGGGTCACATTGGTGAAGAAATTAATAGGCGTACAAAACTTGCCTGTAGAGCTTTTGGAAGAAACAGCATAATTTTCAAGAGCAATATGCCACTATGTCTTAAAAGAAAAGTGTTTGATCAATGCATCCTTCCAGTGCTTACGTATGGTGCAGAGATGTGGACCTTAGCTAAAAGAGACATACAAAGGCTGCAGACAACTCAAAGCAGCATGGAGAGATGCATGCTTGGTGTAACTAGGAGAGATAAGAAGAGGAACACGTGGATCCGAAAAATGACAAGAGTGGAAGACATCATGATCACAGTTAAATCCCTGAAATGGCATGATGACATCATCATCATCATCATCATTGTCAACCATTATCAATCCACTGCTGGACGAAGGTCTCCCCAAGTTTCCTCCACAACGGTCTGTCTTGTGCCAGTCTCCTCCATGTCACCCCTGCATACTTTCGAATTTCATCCACCCATCTCCCATGTGGTATTCTTCTGGGTCTTTTCCTGTCCCTTGGAATCCAATCTAAAATTTCGGCTGTCCATCGATGATCTGTCCTTCTGGCAGTATGTCCAGCCCATTGCCATTTCAGGGATTTAACTCTGATCATGATGTCTTCCATTCTTGTCATTTTTCTGATCCACGAGTTCCTCTTCTTATCTCTCCTGGTTACACCAAGTATGCACCTCTCCATGCCTCTTTGAGTTGTCTGCAGCCTTTGTATGCTTTGAGTTGTCTGTAGCCTTTGTATGTCTCTTTTAGTTAAGGTCCACGTCTCTGCACCATACGTAAGCACTGGAAGGATGCATTGATCAAACACTTTTCTTTTAAGACATAATCGCATATTGCTCTTGAAAATTATGCTGTTTCTTCCAAAAGCTCTCCAGGCAAGTTTTGTACGCCGATTAATTTCTTCATCAATGTGACCCTCACTTGATATCTGCTGTCCAAGATAAACGTACGTGTCTGTTATCTCCAGCTTTTCTCCATCAATCGATAAATCATCATTTCTTGTAAAAGCATTGTACATCACTTTTGTCTTCCGAAAGTTCATTTTTAATCCCACTTCTTTACTCTTGTCAGCAAGTTCCTGGATCATACTCTGCAGCTCTGATGGGCTAGTTGCAAAAATGACAACGTCATCAGCAAAACGAAGGTGGGTTAGATAATTAATCTCCATTAATCTTTATCCCCTTGTTTTCCCAGCTCAGTGACTGAAAAACACCCTCCAATGGGGCATTAAAGAGCTTCGGAGATATGGTGTCACCTTGTCTCACTCCCTTTCCAATTTTTATGTGTGTTGTATTTTCAAACAGCCGAATCTTTGCACTTGCATTTTCATAGATGTTATTAATAATATTAATGTATGCATCTTCAATACCGCAGGATTTCAGAGCCATTGCAACTGCTGATGGTTTCACCGAATCAAAGGCTTTTTCATAATCGATAAAAGCCATGCACAATGGAAGTTCATATTCCCTCGCTCTTTCAATTAGTTCTCTCAGCACGTGGATATGATCTATTGTGCTGTAGCCACTCCTGAATCCAGCTTGTTCTCTCGGTTGAGCCATGTCCAGTGTTACCTTCAAGCGGTGTGAAAGAACTTTAGTGAAGATTTTATAAACTACTGATAGCAGGCTGATAGGTCTGTAGTTTCCGAGATCCTCATTGTCACCTTTCTTATGTAGCAGGATCATTGTAGCGGTGTTCCAATCCTCAGGAATCTTTCCTTCATTAAGGCATCGAGTGAAAATTTGGGCAAGTACTGTTTCGATTTCTCCACTTGCTTCTTGTATGATGTCTAAAGTAATTCCATCTTCTCCTGGAGCTTTTCCCCGCTTCATGTTCTTGATTGCATGTGCAACTTCTGCTGGAAGGACTGGAGGAACTCTGGTACTGGTGTCTTTCATGATGTCTGGAGTGCATGTATCATCCCTTTCATATAATTTGGAGTAGAAATCTTTCACTCTTGTCAAAATTTCGCCTCTATTTCTTGTTACAGAACTATCTTCTTTTCTCAGTGCCATAATCTGTTTTTACCAATTACTGAGATGTCCCTTTGCTATCTTTAGGCTTTGGTTGTTTTCAATTGCTTTCCTCACTAGTTCACAGTTAAATTTCCTTACGTCTTCAGTGATATTTTTTCGTACTGTCTTGCATAGCTCTATATATTCCACTTTGGAAGTCACATCTTCTTTAGTTGTCCTCATCTCTCTTCTTTTTTGCATCAACATTTTGGTTTTTCCTGATAATTTATTTACATGCAACTTGTTCTTAGACACAGCTAATTTTGTTGCTGTTTCCATAAGAGCTTTGGTTACTTTTCTGTTAACTTCAGAGATGTCCACTTCTTCCGATGTTAGGCCTTCTAAAGCAGAGAACCTGTTCTTCAGTTCTAACTTGAAGGTATTATGGTGTTTTTTAAGGTTGGTTATGTCAATAGATTTTGTTTGTCCTATGAGCTTGCCACGTTCAAGTTTAGTGTTGAGGTGCATCTTACATCTCACCAATCTATGGTCACTACCTGTGTTGAACTTGTTTAGCACACTGCAGTCTTCTATGACGAATTTTTTGTTACACATAATAAAATCCATTTCACTTGTCGTCCCATTTGGATGTCTCCATGTCCATTTCCTGTGTGGCTTTTTCTTGAAGAAGGAGTTCAAGATGAAAAACCCTTCTGCCTCTGCAAACTCAACGAGAGTATTTCCACGCTGGTTTCTGTTGCCATGACCGAATTTACCTACCGAAGTTTCATTCTGTTGCCGTTGCCCTATTTTTGCATTGAAATCTCCCATAATTATTTTCAAGTGCTGCTTACCTTTATTATTTAGATGACAAATTTCCTCATAAAATTCTTCAATTTCTTCTTCAGGATGACTTGTGGTGGGTGCATAAGTTTGAATAATCTGAGCCTGGTATCTTCTCGAGAGTTGGATAACGAGTCGTGCAGCTCTGTCAGAGGAACTTTCAACTTCTACAACTTTATCCTTCAGTTTCTTGTTTATTATAAATCCAACACCACTAGTTCTGCCAGTATCTGTCCCACGATAGTAGAAGAGATGTCCACTTTTCAGTTCGATGAGATCTTCTCCTTTTCTCCTTACCTCACTTAGCCCCACGATGTCCCACTTGATCCTTTGTAGTTCCTCTTCCAATTCAAGAAGCCTTGAATCAGAAGATAGGGAGCGTCCATTGTAAGTAGCCAAGGTCAGCATCAGATGGCAGCCTAGTCCGGTCCTCCGGGGATTCTTAGCACCCTCTGCCTTCATGTCGCACTGGCCGCTGCCTTGGCCAGGTACATTCCAGCTGCCGGAGACTGAGGGCCAAGATTTAAGTTGTGGAATCATTTTGGAGGGGTTTGGCCATAACTCACCACGCTGGCCAAGCGGGTTATATTTATTTATATATATATTATTCCTCCAGAAGATAAATATGAAACAAGTGTTCACTGTCACCATATTGGGCAGCACCGCAGTAGGTGTGTAAAAAATTATTTCTTTTAAAGTAGCCCCGAGCATGAAAATGGTGATGGCAGAAAAAGATTAAACTTTTCCCACATAGGAATATGCAAAAATTATTAATGTATCAGCATTTATTAACCTCAATAAGCACCATATTATAAAAGCCACAAAATTTTTGGACAACCATAAAAACACAAGTCACACAGTTAGGCGTAGCGACAGCACGGACAGTAGATCGACAAGGTGTGACGTCACTGAAAAGGACGCCACGAGTTGATAGGCCTTCAAGAATCTCGAAGGTAACGCCACTGGCCCGTCAATGATTCACGTACCATTATAGCTTATGGGCAATGGCTCCTTAGACCATAATTCCTGCAGTGGGGAAGGTGTTGCGCTCGATAGTGAGGTTGGGAGAGTTCCGTTGACCCGGGGACCTCCAAACCCGGATACGACGATCATAAAATGAAGCGAGACTCATCGCTAAACACCACATGTCGCCAATGTGAAGAGTTCCACGTCGCTCTGGCCTAGCACCACTGCAAACAAACGGAGCTGGCGATGTTACGGTTTTAACGGCAGCACACGTAAGGGGCATTGGGATCGCAGATTCGCTTCCGCGAGGCGTCGGAAAGTGGTTCGTGGACACAGAGGAGCCGCTACATCAGCCTATAAAGTGGATTGCGTCCTAAGAAGCTCAACTCTCGTAGAGATAATGTAAAACAGGCGACAGCAGCGCCACCATGTAATGCGGCAGCAGATGCTCTGCGGGAAAGTTAACATTCAGGCGCAAAAAGCGTAGGAGACACGGGACGGGAAGCCTATTTCACGGAAAGGAAGCTAAGCTTCAGTAGCAAAACAAACGAATGGGTTCCCACAAAACGTAAACATTAGGTACCCAGCAAAAACAGTCTTGCTGGGCCAGCACTGTCCGCCAATTTCCCAGTAGTAGCCATAATAATAAAAAAGAAGAAAAAAAAGCAAAGACAACCGCAGTTTCCGAAAGCTACAATTTTTTTTTCTACCCTTCCGAAGTTTGTAAATTAAACGCACTGCGCTGAGGAAATTATCTCAACAGATCTGAAAAACATTCGTTCGTATCTGAGTAGGTTCGAACCTGGGCCGTTGGCGTGACAGCTGAGCTCTCTACCGACCGGACTAATTTGCCACGTTCGAGTACATGCTTAAAGCTGTCTGTTTGGTATACAATGTGTAATCTAATGCTTCCCTCTTTCATTTTACAATATTACGAGGTATTTTTCATAAAAGTCAGTTTCATATAATTGATAAATTAATTTTTTCAACGTAACGATAGCTTTTTTCAGCAAACGTTGTTTTAATGGTTTTCCAGGATATTTGTTTCAAACGGTTTCAAATTTGTTCTTGTTATTCATCCACTCCATTTCATGAATTGTTATTCATCGGAATGGAGTGGGTGTATTTCATGGCTGTAATATAAACGCAGATCTAGATGAGAACAACAAAACCTTTGAACAAAACGCCAACACAAACAAGCGTTTATATTCTTTAAACACAAACACGCATGCTCAGTCTAACTCAATCTGCTCGGCATCCTGCGGCATCAGCCTGTAATGTTGGCTTCTGTGTAGTAATTCTTTGCCGCATAATATAGTGGCGCTAGTTACGTCTCGCTGAGCCTTACCTTCTTATAGTTAGATATTCTTTGCTCGTGGTATCCGTTCGTGCCTGGCGCACGATCCGTCGATCATTTCAACCGGTGGTCCTCCTGGTCCGTCCGGAACCGCTTCGCCTAGTGGCAGTGTCGTCACGTATCCACTTCTCCCAACACAGTCGGACGGTATGGTCATAACGATACACGTCGAGGTTACACGATGCGCTGACGACCCTTCGGTTTTCAGCCCGACGATCAGGCCTCTCTCAAAGTCTGTAAGTTACGTAAATCGAAGTTTCTGGTGCCTACCAGGCGTTCTTGTAATTATGTACTCTTGTTTACGTTGGCCGGCGCTTTTCGCTTTCATGGGGCATCGACTACACGCCGGTTTATAAGGCAGCCAGTTAGTACTTGCAGCGCCACCACAGGGAGCGAGGTCATACGCAATTGCACCAAACATGAAACATTTGCGTACCCGCACGCGCACTAGCTATTTGCAAAGTTTCGCAATTGTAGCATGTTTTCTTCTAGGTGCTCAAATTTTATTGTCCGTGAGTGTACGTTAAAAAGATTGACGTAATCGAAACCTTTAGATAAGCGTTGATGTTTTGACTGTATGCGCAGGACTGTTTAGAGCGAGTACGTTTGTATGAAGAAATTGAATGTATGGAATAATACGCTGGGAAAATTACACTACTGGCCATCCAAAATGCAACATCAAGAAGGAAGCATCCGATTGGCCTGAAATTCGCAGCATGCGTCGCCCGCGAGAGGACATGCAAACGATTAGCATTACAGGGCATATGCAAATCATGTGCGCCCGGCACGCCTCCGAGAAGCACCATCAGAAGGGTGCACAGAAAGCGGGGTGTATGTAGTGGAAGTGTGTTGTGCTGCCGGACCTGTGCGTGGGAAGATTCCTGATGCCTCGTCGGAGAATACGGCAATCATTCCAGCAATTTCGGAGTTCGACAGAGGACGAATAGTGGCTTATCGCGACAGCGGTTTATCGTACCGAGACATCGGCGCCCGTGTGGGACGACATCAAGCCACAGTAAGGTGAGTATGGATTCGGTGGGTGCAGAAGGGACGGCCCGACCGACGTGAGCGATTGCTGAAGCCGCGGCATACCACCGAACGAGAGGACAGGCATGTTGTGCGGCGGGCATTGACGGCTCGCACAGTCACATCACGAACGTTAACGCAGGAATTAGGGTGTGTTGCGCAACAACTTGTGTCAGCACGTACCGTTCGACGTCGTCTGCAGGAGCGGGGACTTGTTTCACGACGCCCATTGCTCTGTTTACCATTGACGCTACACCACCGGCGAGTGCGGGGTCATTGGGCTGTTGAACGCCGCACCTGGACTACGGAATGGCATGACATTGCCTTTTCCGACGAATCCCGCTTCTGCCTGCAACACCACGATGGTCGGATCCGCGTGTGGCGGCACCGCGGCGAGAGACTGTATGACGCTTGCATTATGCATCGCCATAACTGTCCGTCGCCTGGCGTTATGGTTTGGGGCGCAATTGGGTATGACACCCGCACCCCTCTGGTACGCATCGCCGTTACACTCAAGAGCGACCACACCATCTCCGACGTTTCGGAGCCTGTAGTCTTCCCTTACCTGCAGGATCTGCCAGCGGCCACGTTTCAACAGGACAATGCGCGCCCACACGTGGCACGCATCGTGCAACAATTTTTCACGCCCCACCAGATGTCAATGCTGCCGTGGCACGCCTGTTCTCCCGATATGTCGCCTATCGAATACGTCTGGTCGCCCATCGGCAACCGAGTGGTCCGGCAAGCATCGCCCGCGGCTACGTCTGATGAACTGTGGCAACGTGTGCAAGTAGCCTGAACCGACATACTTCAAGCCCACATCCAAAGCCTCTTTCGTCCGATGCCGCGGCGTGTAGCGGCCGTTATTGCCAGCCATCGGGGCCACACGAACTATTGATGTCTGCGTGTTCCGCAAGTCGCACGGGCCTGTAAGCTCAATCGTTTCATCTTTGTATCTGTTGTTATGTGTCCGGTAAATCTGGCTTTGCTATCTCGTGTCCTTTTTGGTGTTGCATTTTGGATGGTCAGCAGTGTATTTACCACAAAGAAACAGGGAATTGTGGAAACAATTGACAGAATAATAAAAATGGGGTGGACAGCTTTTAGGAAGTAAAGTAAGATTATATGTAGTAAAATAAAGCCTGAAAACATAGCAAAACTTTTCAATTCATGTAACACCCATTACGACATATGGCGCTGAAACCTGGCCTATCAAGAAAAACATCTTAGACAAGTTGCAAAAAACACAACGTAAAATGGAAAGATTTCTAGTAAATACACTGGCGCAAAGTGAAAAGAGAACACCAAGAAGGAGACGTCTGATACCTGCGAAATTTATACAACATAATAACGGAATACAGAGGATAACGTGATCAAAACATTATGGCAAAATACAGCTGTATTTGCTGGTAAACTGAAAAATAACATTTCCATGTAACATGGTTAGTACGAGGTTCAACCGCCATGCACTGCGTCACACTGTGCAATTCTGGCATGGAGTCTGTCGTACAGATGTTGGATGCAAGTTCGGGGGATTGATTTAGAAGCATCTTCAACCTGGACGCGTAAATCGGGGATGGTCGTGGCTTACCGTGGAGAACAGATAAGTAGTTGTCCCATAAAATCCCACACGTGCTCAATGGGGGCAAATCCGGTGAACGTGCAAGCCATGGAAGTTGTCTCACACCCTGAAGTGCATGTTGCGTTGTACGTGCGGTGTGTGGGCGTGCGTTATCTTGCTGAAAAACACCACGATGGACCGACCTTACAAATGGCACAACAAGGGGCTGAATGATGTCGTTGATGTTAGAGGTGTTGTTTAACGTACCCGGTACAAACACTAGTTGTGTACGGGAAAGATAGCTGATCGCTCCCCACACCAGGAGACCAGGTGTAGGCCCTGTGTGTCGCTGGCGGATGCAAGAAGGGTGGAGACGCTCTCCTGTGCGTCTGCGATCACGCATACGGCCATCGGAGGCTCCCAAGCAGAATCTGTTTTCATCGCTGAACACGACAGATCGCCATTGCGTTCTCCAGTGCAGACGTTGGCGACACCACTGCAGCCGTTCCTGATAGTGGGATGGAGTCAGAGGTACACATGCCAGAGGCACACATGCACGTAGTCCTGCATCCAGTAGACGTTTGCGAATTGTTCGCACAGTCACCTCAGGTGCAACGGCAGCTCGGATTTGCGTCGCAGTGGATGTTCTGCTTGACAACACCGCTCTTCTTATGCGTCGATCGGTCCGCTCATTAGTCGGTCTGTGACTCCCGGTCCCACGTCTTCTCGTGTGGGAATGCTCCTCGGACCATCTACGCCCCCATCGTACCACCACCGATACTTCCAGTCCAATTCGCTCCGCAATACTACGATACGACCACCCGGCCTCGCGGAGTCTGACTAGATGACCTCGCTCAAAGTTCGATAACTGCTGAAATCGTACACGTCTTCCATGTTCAGGCATTGCAGCTTCTTCAGGGTCTTCGCACGTGTCCGTACGCCGACGACTGATTACATCCACTTCGCCGTGCTCCTTAAATACCACCAACGATAATTTGCATATTATGCCGTGTTGTGGCGTAAGAGCTCACCGGTTGGTCCCGAAATTAACATCACACCTACGTAAACTCGACCCCATTAACATATGTAAATTTCATGATCGTCCGCCAATTCCTTCTCGGTGTTCATTTTTCACTTTCCGCCAGTGTGTAAGACTTCAAGATAAAATAAGGAATACAGATATAAGATCAGAACAATTTTTAGACATTGGTAAAGGTACTCATGGGCTGGACATATAGCAAGAATGGAAAATAATAGATGTACTAAAAATTAAGTAACCGAATGGAGATCAGAAAAAGAAAGAAAAGAGTGGGAAGACTAGAGGGAAGATGGATAGATGATATAAACAGAACTGTAGGAAAGCTGTGGAATAGACAAGCCCAGACCATAATCATTTGGAAAGAGATGAGGGTAACCTATGCAGCTTCAATTGGCTATAAAGGGGATGGAAGAAGACGTTTGTACGGGCACTTCTTAGTAAGAGCTTTGTTGTATCACGAACACCTGATTTGCGCTACAACTTGGTTTTGGCAATAGCACTTATTAATCAGTCTGACTTGCAAACGTCAGAGTTACATTCTGCAGTTGTTTTCTCTAATCAAGACTACTGACAGAACTGTATGTTTAACGCATGCGAAGAACAAATGCACAAATGAGCCGTTACATTATGACCACCCCCAGTCTAGAGAAATGAGCAGGCCTGGAGACCGAACAGTGGTGTAAGTGAAGTTCACAAAGCAGTATATATACAACACGAGGACCGGCTTTCGGTTAGTAGAGTGTTCGGAGTCAGAATGGCAAAGGCTGCCGATTTATCGGAGTTTGATAAACGACAAATTGTGACGGAACTACGATCTCGGAAACGGCGCAGCTTGTAGATTGTTCACGTGCCGCTGTAGTGAGTACGTATCGAAAGTGGTGCACAGAGGGCCAAGCGACGAACCGTCGTTCAGCCATGTGTCGTTTCCAGCTCACTCATGCTAGAGGGGAGCGGAGACTGTCTATTATTGTTCACATCGACCTCAGGGACACAGTTCGACAAATCTCCCGCAGCTACAACAATTGTGATCAACGGGGCAATGGGACACAGCACACAGTTCATCACAGCCTTCTGCGCATGGGCCTGCGTGGCCGAAAACACAACCGCGTCCCCATGATCACTGTACATAAGCGCCAACAACCCATGAAATGGGCACAAGATAATCGAGATTTGACCGTGGATGATCGGAAGAAAGCGGCCTACTCTGACAAATCCAGATTCCTGGTGCATCACGTAGACGGCTGAGCACGGATACGCCGATTACCAACGGAGGCTACAGGAACCTAGATGCACTGTTAGGTGGAAACAGTCGGCGGTGTTATAGTTTGGGCGATGTTTTTCTGGGACAATTTAGGCTCCATTAACCAAAGAGCACAATCCCTGACAGCTGTCAGGTATCTCGACATCGTTGCAGACCAAGTTCTCCCATTCATGACAACTGTGCTCCTTGCTGGCGATGGCTATTACAAACAGGATAATGCGCCCTACCAAACTACAAGAATCGTCGAGGAGTGGTTCGAGGAGCATGCTGGTGACCTCCTGTTAATTCTATGGCCTCCAAATTCGGCTGACATGAACCCAATCGAACATTTGTGGTTCGACTTGTAGAAATGGGTTTGCGTTAAATCACCACCACCCCGAAATGCACGGGAACTGGAGGACCTGCTGTTGACATTATGGTACCAGATACCCCAGGATACCCATCGCCAGCTCATCGGATCAATGCCTGGCGGTTGGCAGTTGTTTTGTGGGGTAAACGGTACCAACTGTTTATTAGGTAGGTGGGCATAATATAATGGCTTATCGGTGTAAATTCTCTGCAGAGCTTAAGAGGAAAGGGCTAGTCCTTTGCGCTTCACCACCTGAGAAACGCAGTCGAACTTGATGACGTAGCTGCGCTGGCCCTTCGGATGTCATGAGCCACGGCGAGCTGTGCTCTATAGGAGCACCATAGGAAAGGCACGTTCAGTCAATGTTATTACCGTATTTAACATGCTACAATGTGTCATCTATTGCAACGCGCACTAAAATATTAGAAACTGTCTTTTTCTAAAACAGAAGTTAAAGATTGTGGGTCCCAAAATCAGAAAACATTTCTGTAATAGTACACTGCCGGACAATTGCTAAAGACGGATGACAATAGCAACGATAGCAACCATAAAATGGAAGGCAGCAAAATGTGGAAATTAGCATAAGTGCGGGATCCAGTAAGACGTATTGTGCGTATGCAAATTTTGGATTGCCGAACTTGTTCGTGACGTCATAGCGCTGATAAGAGATATAAAGGATTTGACGCGTATTGACCGTTGTTGTTCAAACGCAAAGTTGAAAGGGAAAGAATCAATTGACGAACTTGCAATTTTCAGTATGTCTTCCTGACATCACCTAGATGATTTTACGCGTGGCTGTATTATTGGCAAAATTGAAGAAGGGCGAAAAATAACAGATGTTGCCAGGGACTTCGACTTCAGCCACAGTGTAGTTTCAAGGCTTTGGAAATCATTTCAAACAAATGGAGAGTGTAGCAAACGTCACGGGGGAGGTCGTGTTCGCAGTACGACACCTGCAGAAGATCGGTACATAGTGCTATCAACAAAAAGACACCGGCGCAGCACAGCTAGTGAGGTAGCAAATCAGTTTATGGCTGCTACTGGCAAGCGGATCTCCCGAAAGACTGTCGCCAGACGTTTGCATGAAGGAGGACTATACGCCCGCCGTCCTGTTGTGTGCATTCCATTGTCCAGACGTCACCGTACCGCCCGTTTGCAATGGTGCCATCAACATCCCAATTGGACTGATAACGAATGGTCTGCTGTCCCCTTCTCAGATGAGAGTAGATACAGTCTATCGTCTGATTGTCGACGACAACTGATCTGGCGTGATAGTGGTACTGCATATTGTCCAGCAAACATACAGGAAAGGGACCGATATCCGACATGTAGTGTCATGGTATGTGCTGGCATCATGATCAATGTCCGTACGTCTCTCTATGTGCTTCCAACTGGGACTATGACTGGCCAACGATACATAAATGATGTTCTGCTACCTCATGTTCGCATGTTCCGTGGTGCTGTCGGTGATAGATTCATTTTCATGGACGACAACGCAACATGTCATCGAACAGTCGCTGTCCAGGAGTGTCTTGAGAGCGAGGATATTCAACGCCTCGTATGGCCAGCACGTTCTCCAGATCTGAATCCTATTGAAAATGTGTGGGATGCTTTGGGGAGGAGTCTTGCTGGTCGCCAATGCCCTCCAATAAACAATGACACCCTCATTCGTGCAGTGACAGAGGAATGGGATAAATTACCCCAACAGCTGCTTGATAATGTTGTGCAAAGCATGACACGACGTGTGGAATCTTGCATCACCCTCCATGGTGGCCATATTCCGTATTGACATCTTACGTCGGAACGCCTGCGGACGGAAATTGCATTTTTTTTTCATGTTTACGTATTCTGCACAAAATGGCCTGTTTGTCCCTTGAACACGTTCCAAAGCCTTCTGGATTTCAGAGCACAAGAAATTGTCTTTCTTGTAATGTCCTGGCATTCTGACATTTTTTTATTTAACTTGGCATCCAACCACACTTACTTTTCTACGCGCTATATAGCCGTTTATGATCCGTCCTTAGCAATTGTCCAGCAGTGTATAAATGCGATCATTTTAGAGAACCATTTCTGCCATGAAAGCTTTTTTTTTGTTTTTAAGTATTTTGCTTACTATACACAGTGCGTCAAAGAATTTTTAAGACTGGGTCTGTAAAATGAAATAGAAACAAGAAATTATAATTTGTTTTGGTTTGTTATTCAAAATAAGTCAATCCGGCTTCAATACACTTGTCACAGCGATTTAATAATGATTCGAATGCCTGATCCAGTTCACTTTGCGGAATATCCTCCAAAGCACGCGTCGAAATATAATCAAAATAACACCCTTTTACCGTTATTTTAAAAGTTTTGGGAATAAAGAAAAGTCGCAGGGTGCTAAATCAGGTGAATGAAGTGGATGATTCAACACACAGACGTTATTTTTTGCCAAAAATCTGCCAACAAGAAGTGATGTGTGACTGGGTGCATTATCGTGCAACAAACACCAACTGATTTCATCCCGATATTCTGGACGAATGCGACAAATTCTACCCATAAAACGCCTCAAAACATTTAAACAAAACTCACCAGTAATTGTTTGCCCACTTGGAACAAATTCTAAGTGGATCGAAGAATGTAATGAGCATTGTTTTGATTTTTGATGGAACTTTTCTTGTTTTTTTTTTTGGATTGTGGCGAGTGTTTTTACTTCCATTCCGCACTTTGTCGCTTTATTTTAGAATCATATTGAAAACACCATGTTTCATCACCTGTAAGAATTGATTTTAAGAAGTTTGGATCATTTTTATTGGCTGAAATGTCTCTGCAATGTGCACTTCTCTTTGATTCCTTGATTTGTGCACTTCTCCTTGATTCCTTGATTTGTGCACTTCTCCTTGATTCCTTGATTTGTGCACTTCTCATTGGTTGTGTGTGGAACAAATTTAGCACAGACTTTTGTTTTGCCCAAATCTTCATGCAGGATGGTTTGAATCGTTTCTTTGTTGATGTTTAAAGACTCTTCCATCATTCTTCGTGACGCACATCGATTGTTTTCCACGAAATCACGCAGTTTTTTCAATAATCTCAGGTGTCCTAGATGAACTTGGTCTTCCGGTATGCTTATCATCTTATAGCGTATCTCTTCCGTCCAAAAATCGTTTGTGCCACAGGTAAACATTTGATCTACTTAAACAAAACTCACCGTAAACTTGTTTCATCATTTGGTACGTTTCCGAGGCACTTTTACCAAGTTTTGCATTAAATTTAATAACAGCTCTTTGTTCCATCTTAATAATTCAACATGAAAAAAAATTTACTTCCCTAATGAACGGCAGTTTCGTTTGAGTTACTTTAACAACTGCGCAGTACTTTTGGCAGAAAGCAAACAGATGGTCACGGTTTATAACGCATTCGCGATTACACTGGTGGCGCCACCGTAGGCTGAAATCTAGCGCCAGTCTTAAAAATTCTTTGACGCACTGTGTATACTAACTAAATTTTTATGATGTCCAAAACTTAGTGTATTTTTGCTTTTTTTTTTTTTCTTTAGTAACTTTTTAGAAAAGTTTAGTGGTTTAAAACCTTTTTCTCTCTGTCACAAACATTAGTTGTTTAAAACTTTTAAGACACGGAAAGTTACTGAGTTCTTCAAACTCCAAAAAAGTTGTTCAAACGAACTGTTAATGTATAAAATAAAAATTATTTACTTACGTTTTGTATCCATCATGATTTGTGAAGGTCATTGAGTTTAAAAAGTGGTGAACAAAATTTACTTCATGAAATGAAGGTATGTATGCTTGTTATTGCACAAACTGGAAAAACAATTTCAGTGTGCAAACTGTGAAACTGTTTTCTTCATCACCCGTATGAAAAAAACAACAAAAAATATATGTTTTTCCTGACTGCGTTTGAGTCAACCCATTTTTTCTTCATTTTCTGCAGAGTTTTCCTGCTCCGCACTAATAATGAATTTCTTTTCAGAAAACGAATTCGAATAAATGTTCGTATTCTGCAAAACCGACAAATAGAAAACGTGTTTCTAGATCATATATTTACGAGTTCCCTAATAACACATTTTCTTTTTTTAAATGTTCTGTCGTGAACTGCGCAGAAAATCTTTTCAAACTGTTTAATAATATTATCCCAAGAACATGATGGTACAGTCAAACAGCCAACAGATAATAGTTTTACCCAATTATCTTGAACAGAAGTAGTTTTGGGGTAGTTTTTTGAAATAGTTCCTAAAGATGGATCTTCATCGGATTCCGATAGAGATCCTTCTTATAAACACGAAATGACACGGAAAACAATGTCCTGTCTTTCGTGTTTATATGCGTATTTCAGCACGTCACATCGGCACATGATGACATTTCGTTAAAAAAAAACAGAGATAAAAATCAACACTGAGTGTACAACTTAAGTAAAACACAACGTGAAACGAATGCTATATATAAATAAGCCAAGAAAAGGCGCGGGCGTGCATAAGCATAACAGACGAAAATTTGGTCTTGTAGCAAAGTTGACCAACAAAGCTCAGGCAGCACGTCAACGCGATGACATAAGGCACAAGTGGCCAACCTGTTTTCCATCCACCCTTTCAGACACGGGTCGGCATTCAGTTCCTCAAAGGGACGGACTAGCCCTTTCCTCTGTAAAGCCCCCGGTGTAAATTGAGTAGACTCGGTAAGATTTACCTGACATTTATCAGACCGTGTGTTCCTGATGCTTAATTAGTTCATTTATGTCTAGTTAAGCATGTAGTTGCAACGAAATGAAGCTATCCAAGATTTATCTAAAATAATCCAGTAAGCTTTCCGGTGAAGCAATTTTATTCTACACGTTAAGCCTTAGTCGGGGATCATTATAAAGATTCACAATGGAGTTCCATGATAAGGTAATAGTTGAAAACAAAAATATACCGTTTTCCAAAAAAAAAAAAAAAAAAAAAATACCCATAGAAAGTCGTTCGATCCTGGTGAAACTCCGTATGCAAGTACCTCAAGGCCGAATATGCAAATGATTGAAAATAATGACTAATGACTGAGTAACATAATTGCTCTCCACAGCGCATGGGAACCACGTATCGAGGAGAGTATATCAAGAGCAAAGCTCGCACGCAGGACAATTGCGACAGCAGATTGCGGTTGTATTAACCTCCACGGACTGTGAGGATGTCTCAATGTCGCATCTGTGCACAATACGAGAAGCTGAACGAGTTTGAGGGAGGACGTATAATTGGGTTGAGACAGGCCGTTTTGTCAAGTCGCCTTGTCGCCGGGTATTTTGGATGGAGAGACGCGGCTATCGGACAAATTTGGCGCCAATGAGTCGAGGACACAATCAAGCGGCACGGCACGCTGGTAGCGAACATCCGAGGGCAACAACAAAACGCGAAGATCGAGCAGTTGTGAGAGCCACACGAACAGAACAGAATTCATCGCTCTAAATCATCCGTGGACATGTTGCGTTGTCCAGAAGTAGAGAAGTGGCCATCCATACCGTTACCAGACGACTTGTGGCACGGAGACTACATTCGGGAAAGCCATTCCGCAACCTACCACTTGCTAGCAAGCATCGCCGACACCGGTTGCAATTGTGTCGGCCGTGATCCACGTGAGACACTGTCTAGTGGCTTCGTGTTGTCTTCAGTGATGAGTCACGGTTTGCACTTGGCGCCGATGACAAACGTATGTGTTTGAAATCGAGCCGGCCGCCTCGGTGGAGCAGTGGTCTAAGCTATGGCGTCTGATCATTCGTCCGAAAGGGGTCTGGGTTCAAATTCCGGTGAGGCATGGATACTGTTTTTGTCTTACAACACAAGTTCGTGAACTGTTGAACCTGTGCTCTCTTCCTTCCCTGGAACCAGTGACCCTAAATTAGGGACGGGTGACTGCTTATATCCATTGAGTTACTAACGGTGATCGTTACGCCTTCAATAAAAAATCAAGCCGGCCAGCGCACGGATCTTGCTTTTACCGTAGAAAGGCACATGGCTCGCACACCTGAAATGACTGTCAGGGGAGCCATTTCCTACGCTAGCTGGACACACTTGGTTGTCCTCCGCACTACGCTCACGGCTCAACGGTACGTCGACGACATTCTACGACCTGTTGTGTTGCCATTCCAGTCGCAGCAGCACAGAGCAACTAGTCAACAGGAAAAATCCCGGCCAATGCACGGCACGGCTTTCTCAGCCCTGCCACCGCAATGTCGACACCCTTCCATGGCAAGCCTAATCGCCCGACTTTTCATCGATCGAGCATGCTTGGGACATGATGAAACGCCACCTACTCCTATCCCGGAATATCGGCGAAATAACCCGCAATTTGGACACCATCTGCCATGCCATTTGACACCTCAGGACTTTTGGCATACCGTTTGACACCTCAGGACATCTGGCATGCGATTTGACACCTCAGGATATCTGGCACATTATTTGACACGTCAGGACATCTGGCACGCCATTTGACACGTCAGGACACCTGGCACGCCATTTGACACCTTAGGACATCTGGCACGCCATTTGAAACCTCAGGACATCTAGCATGCGATTTGACACCTCAGTACATCTGGCACATCATTTGACACCTCAGGACGTTATACGTGAACTGTATGCGTCTGTACTAAGCCGGATAAACGCTTGTATTCGAGCCAGAGGTGGCTACAACGTGCTGACTTGTTCTGGTCGTGTAACGTGCAGTGTCCTATCCGAATAAATGGTCCAAGAGCTCTGGAATTGCAATCGTTTCCTTTCCTATACATGTACATTTCGCATATCAATTTTCATCTGGATCGGACGATTTCTTCTGGATGTTTCGTCCTTTTCTTTGAAGGAAAGAAGTTTAGGAAAGAAGCTGTAGCCCTTGCACTTTCTCGTTGTGGAAACCCCAATACGAAATAAAAAAGCTACGTACGTGAAAATAGATTATGTTAGATTACGTAGGCAGCGCCTTTGAAATGCTACTGGATCATATGTACAGTCATTGGAGTTTACTCATTCGTCATTGATGAACTTTTTTTATGCGCCTTTACCTATAAATAGGAGAAACGCATCGGCGTTCACTAATTACGTATCAAGGATTTTACATTCATTTTACTTTGAATGAAGCTATGAAAAGGCCCACACGTATGACCTTTTCTTAAATTATATTTTGCTGTTCACTGTGAGGTACAATATTTCAAGTAAAATTAATGGAATCGTTTTCTTAGTGAGACACCTTTGATGAAAAGGATCTTGGAACGACGAAAGAATTAAAAACTAACATTGACATAAAAGGAGGGACACGCGCATAGAAGAGCATAATCTTACGACTGAAAGGAAAAAATACCACGGTATCATGATTTTCAAGTATTGTGAATAAAGTTTGATGTAAACATAAATTATAATAAATACCTAACCAAATGTGTGTTTGTATTCTTTGTAAGGAGAGGGTCCACACACGACGATTGCAAAAGTCCACACGCAACTATCTGTGAAGCCAATATGTTCCCATCTTGTACACTGTCTGACAGAGAAAATGCCACACCACGAAGGCTTGAACGCAGCGCCATGTAAATTGCAGGGCGGTTACACACGTGCAAGTTACGCAAATGATTGCATTTGCAGGCCAATCGCACGAACGACGCACGGGACATAAGCGGACAACCAGCCCGTGAGACCATTAGTCGAGGCGTCGTCACGGCAGCGAGAAATCAGTGGTTCTGCTGTAACCGTGTCTGGAGAACGAACAAGGGGTGCCAATGCCGTTAAGACGCCGTCGTACGCGATTTCGGCAAACCGATGAGTTCACGAGAGGTGTCATCGTAGGCCTTCGTACCGCCGGATGGTCCTTGCGTCGTATTGTGGAAGAAACGCAACGTGTTGCCACAACCGTCGGTCACATTTGAAGACAGTGGTTCCAGGAAAGATCTGCGCAACGGCGTAGGGGAACCGAAGCACCGATATGGACGTCCGAGCGCACCGATCTTTGCATTCGACGTCATGCCGTAGCGGATCCACAGGTCATAACTTGCGACATTTTGCGGAGCGGACGGGGGAGGGGGAGGCTTGGATGTGCTGATTGGCTGCGTATGGTTTTCTGTCCAGCCATCCGTTACGAAGGCCACCATTAAAAGCGAGTCATCGTCGTCACCACTTGGCGTAGTGTCGCCCCAGCGCTGCGTGGGGTGCCGAATGGAACAGTGTGGTATTCAGCGACCAATCGTCGTTCTGTCTCACCACGGATGATCACCGTGTGAGAGTCCAGAGGCGACGTGGTCAACGGGCGAATTCCTCCGCCATTGTGGAGTGCTTCATGTCCCGGCAACGTAGAATCATGGTGTAGGGTGCTATCAGCGCCAGCAGCCGCTCACCGCTGGTAGGCATTACGAGCATACTGACGGCACGACGCTATGGTGAAGAGCTGCTGCGGGCCGTGGGAATACCGTATCTGCAATGCATCCCAAACGGCGCTTTTCAACAAGATAACGCCCGGCCGCATACCGCTCGGATCAGCCTGAATGCGGTGTGCGGATGCTTCCGTGGCCAGCACGATCCCCTGACCTCTCGTCCATCGAGCATTTGTGGGACACGATTGGACGTCGGTTGAGTACAATCCTACCCCCGCTAAATGAAGATGAACTGTGGACTCGGAACAACACCACATGGTCCGCGATACCCCAGGACTCTATTCGGACTCTTATTGCCTTGATGCCACGTCGGTTTCAACGCGTTATCGCCCAAAAGGAGGGCCACTATCCTTATTGATCATTCCGTATATTCGGCCACTGGAGCCTAATCTCTATGTGCAAATTATATCATTTGTTCAGGACCTACTTGGCTATCTGTGTGTGCAGTTTGGGCTGTTTTCGAGCGTTCCTTCATGGTGTGGCATTTTCTGTCAGGCAGTGTATATAAAACCTTTCCTTTCTAACATAGAGAGAATGTTTCTACTTTTATTAGATTATCATATGTTCAGTTAGAAAATAATTAATCCGTTGTTCTGCAGTTATTGCAGATGGGATATAGGAATATCGATGGAAACCTCAAACACAAAGAAGACGGTCCAAAATTACCGAAGTGAGAGCTTCTGTATGGTTAGCTTTGCGCATCATATCCTCGCCTATGTAATTGGGATTCAAGTAAATGTCAATTTTATCCCGATCGTGCTAACTCTCAGAGGAATTTTCACCTTCAAGAATCTGTTGCAGTTTTTCAGCCATCTAAGGAAAAATTAAAGTTTTCTTTCGACCATACCTTATCTTCCATAGACTGTACAAAAAAAAATTATTTTAGAATTGACCAACTGGGACAACGATCAGTATCATCCACTTCTTCCTGATTTTTCATGTGCGACTCTCTTTATTAATGAAGGGGGCGGGGGCTAAGAAAATATTTGTATATGACGCTATACACCGAAGTGCCAAAACATTACAACCGGAATCGAAGCAACTGCAGTTAAATGACGGCCCGTGTGAAGGTCATAAAACGGTATAAATAACACCTGAGGCTGACCTCTATGAATCAGTGCTTTCCTTCTTCTACAGATGGGAAACGCAGTGGACTTAAGCGAGTTTGATAAAGGACAAATTGTAAAGGCCAGGCTACTGGGTCAGAACATTTCCGAGATGGCAAGGCTTCAGGAGTGCTCACTATCAGTCGTGGTTAGTATCTTCAAAAAGTGGTCCGAGGACGAAAAACCGCGAACCGCCTGCGAGATGTGGGCTGACTACAGTTCATCGATGCTACAGGTGAACGAAGGCTATCTAGTATGGTATGAATCAACAGAAGGAATACTGTGCCGCAACTCGCCGGTAATTTGAATGCTGGTGACGAGAGTAATGTGTCACAACACACAGTACATCGAACTCTCCTGAAAAGGCATTTGCGAATCCGCAGGGGCTCCGAGTGACCATGCTAACTTCGGTACACCGTCAAAAGTGCCTGCGATGGGCACGCGAGCCTTAAAACTGCGCCGTGTATGATTGGAAGGTCATCTTGTCCGATGAATCTCGTTTTCTGTGGCACCATGTGGACAGCGGGTATGTGTGCTTCGTTTAACTGGAGAAGTGTTGGCACCAGGATGCACCATGGAACGAAACCAACGCAGTGCAGGAAGTGAACTGCTTTTGGCTCGGTAACCCTAGGTCCAGTCATTCATGAGTAGGAAACTATGACGTCCACCACTAACCTAAACATCATTGCAGACCAAGTATATCCTTCCATGGCAACGGTACTCCGTTCTAATACTGCCTTCTTTAGGTATAACACTGCCTTCTTTAAGTATAATACTGCCTTCTTTAAGTATAAAGAAGGCAGTATTATACTAAAGAAGGCAGTCTATTCTACTATATTGCCTTCTTTAAGTATATGTATACTGCCTTCTTTAAGTAGAATGTTCTAATACTGCCTTCTTTAGTAGAATAATGCACCATGGCACACTGTCCCGATTGTGCCAGAATGGTTCGCGGAACACGAGGAAGGCTTCCATGTATTGCCCTGACCTACAAATTAGACATCAATCCAGTCGAGCCTCCGTGAGTTGTGTCGGAACAAGAAATCCCATTTGCTGCGGCTCAACCACGTAATTTACAACAGTTAAAGGGCATGCTGGTAACTTGTTCGTACCAGATATCACATGATACCTTTGGAAATCTTGTAGCATCCAATCTGGGAAAGAGCGGTTTTGGCGCCACGTAGAAGACCAACATCATATTACGAAGGTGGTTATAATATTTTGGCAATTTAGTGTATTTCCTGCTGAAAGATGGCACTACTAGAAAGGAAAAACTCAGTTTTTAGAATTCGTTTTTTATCCGATCGCGATTACGATTTCTAATGCATTCTTAAGTTTTTCTGAAGCTACATTTTCTTTAAAAATTATATTTTTCTAGAAAGCTAGCGGTTTTGCATAGTTTGAATTAAAAGAATCTCTGGGACTATCTCTCTACCATTGTAGGATTGCGATTGTCTCCAAACACTCGCTTGTTATCCAAGAGAATTCTGTTTTACCCTTCTGGTTAACTTCTTTGTGGTCTATCCATATGCAGGCTGGAGCAAGGTTTCTTTATCTGACGGGGGAGGGTCTTAAAATTACGTCCCTTCGATCTGTGAAGTATAAACTAATTTAATCTTTTTTTTAAGTTCCTGTCTTAAATTTGGGTTTATTACCGTAAAAGTTTCTTTCATTCAGAACGCTACATTTTTCTCCTTTGAGAAATTTATGTTTCGCAATTCTACCAACGGTCAAAGTGTTATGACGTATGCTATAGCTGTACGTATAAGTAATTGTTTTGAAGTTTACCAGGAGATACGATTTTATTAGAGATTATTCACGAATTCACGCTGACTTAAGTAGTCAATCATGTTCTCACTCAATGTTTTGCGCTTCCTTGTCTTAGAGTCTGATTTGTTTGTCGGACATTGGCGATATTTTACGATTATGCTGTTTTGAGCACGACATTTTCTGTTACCAATCTACTTCATTAAGCAATACTTATCATTCTACCCATTCTTGACGAACGTGAGTAAAGAGTAGACTCCGTAAGAACGATTTACTTGACTTTCATCTGGCAGTTATTATTCTTAGTGCTTAATTAGTGTTTCGTTAAGTATACAGTTTCAATGAATGAAACGATCTGGGATTCATCTAAAGTAATTCAGTAAGTTTACTTCGGCAAATTAAGCCATAGTTCTGTGATCATTCTAATTATTTACAGTGAAGCTTCGTTTCAGGGTAATGATTGGAAACAAACATATTCCGTAAAACAATTATTATCTCACACAGTTCAAACAGTCCGCCGTTTTTAGCACGTCTTTTGTAAAAAAAGATCGTGCTTATTTTATCGGTCTCTCCGTCCGTCCGTCCGTCCGTCTGTACCCACGATATCTCTGCAACTATTAGTCCGATTTGAAAAATTCTTTTTGCATTGGGAAGCTTGAATTATGAGAATGATGATCCTTTATTTCGGTTTTTTTTTAAATGCAGATGATGTCGAATTCAAAATTACGTATTATTCTACATATTTGCTTCTAAACATACGATTGAAAAAATTCTTTTATCTTTCGATTCCAGTTATGTCGAAGAGTATTTTAGATATAGTTACTTTTTCAAATTACGTATATATTTTCTGCTAGGGGGCGTAAAAGTAAATGACATTTCCCGATAACTCTTCTTCTAAAGCTCCGATTTGAAAAAAAAAATTCTTCAGCGGATACACCTCTTGATGGAAACATTTTGCATATAATTTCTAATTTTTGGTAAAGAATACTTTAGCCACCAGGGGGCGTAAGCGTTAATTTTTGCTTCTGATGTGTTTGACATAAAATCTGAGCTTCTAAAATGTCGATTAAAAAAATTATTTCGTGGACTGATGCCATTCACATCGATAAACCTTTTCGGAATATTTTCTTAAAATATTTCACAGTTTCTCCGCCAGGAGGCATAGATGTATATCTTATTTTTGTCAATATCTCTACTTATAAGAGTCCTATTTGAAAAATCCCTTCTTTGTTGGATAGTGTTCACGATGCAATATGTTTTCCTTATAAATTCAAAATTTTCAAGTAAATCAGAGACTTTCCGCTAGGGGGAGTAAAGGTAAATTGCTTTCCCCTATATCTCTGTTTCTAAATCTCCGATTTACTGCACCGGATACAGCTCCTGGTGGGAAATCCTTTGCACATAATTTCTAATTTTTGTAAAAAATGGTTTGGCCACCAGGTGGCGTAAGTCTTAATTTCCGTTTCTGATGTATTTTCATCAAAATATGAGCTTCTAAAATCTCGATTGAAGAAAGAGTCGCTTGTTGACCGATACTACTCATGTCGACAAACCTTTTAGGAAAATTTTCTTCTTGAAGAAATGCATGGTTTCAACGCCAGGGGGCGTAGATGTGCATTTCATTTTTGTCAATATCTCTACTTCTAACAATCCGATTTGAAAAATTCCTTCTTTGTTGGATAGTGTTTCCGATGCGAAATGTTTTCCTATAAATTCAAAATTTTTAAGTAAATCATAGACTTTCCGCTAGGGGCAGAAAGGTAAATTGCGTTTTCTGCGTTATTTCTGTTCCTAAAACTCTTGATTTGAAAAATTCTTCCTGTATCGCATACAAGACCTGATGGAAAATATTTTTCACATAATTTCTAATGTTTGGTAAAGAATGGTTTGGCCACCAGGGAGCTTAAGTGTTAATTTCTGCTTCTGATGTATTTGCAGAAAAATCTGGGATCCTGAAACTCCACTAAATTTTTTTTTCTTGGACCTATACGGCTCATATGGATAAACCTTTTGCGAATACTTTCTTCCTAAAATAATGCATGGTTTTCCCACCAGGGGACGTAAAGGCACATCTTATTTTTGTCGATGTCTCTGTTTCTAAGAGTCCGGTTTGAAAAATTCTTTCTGTGTCGGAGGGCGTTTCCGGTGCGAAATGTTTTTCATATGAATTCATGTTTTTCTTAACGCACAATCCTGCAACCAGAGGGCGTAAGCTCACGATTCTGTTTACAGCAATATCTGAGGCATTAAAAACCCTATTGAAAAATATCTTTCTTCCGTCAGATACTATTGTTTTCCATACTGGTTCCATTGACTTTGAATAGCTTTGATAAATTTAATTTGCGTCAGAACGGCTTTAAAAGACGTGCTTACTACACCCAAAATTTCGGTGTCATCTTTCTTGTTATTTTCTCATACCTCCATTACAAGTATCATGTTCATTCAAAAATCGCGCTTTCAGTTTTTGACGTAAGTTTCCCAAAACAGTGAAAACTCGATAAATATCCATGAACCCCAAATGTAATAAATATCAAATAAAACGTAAAAGTTATGTGAACGCCAACAAATTACTCAGCAAAAATGTATTACGAAAAATGAACCATCCCAAAATGAACGAGTATCAGATAGTGAACGTAACAATAAGATCGGAAAGAGCTTGAAAAACTTCCTTTGAAAGTTAACACTCAGAAGGGTTTTCTGCGACACAGCACAAATGACGAATCAGTCCTTCATCCCTGCCTGTATTCGGAAAAGTTACGGAGGCTAGGAATACCCGACAGCGAGAAGACGGTTATCACACAGTGGTAACAAAAACACCACAGTGACTTCAAAGTTAGAAAATATTCCACACAATTCCCAGATCTTTACCCACTTGAACACCGGTGGGATGAGATTGACACTTCCTAGATGGTAAATATAATTCTTCCGCAACTGGTTCTGGGTGAATTGTGGGGACTCGAGAGGACTGTTTATTCTCGGCTTAGGGAGCATGCACGACGTCGCACCGCTGCTAATGGTTAGAATAAGTAGTTAGGACGCATGGCGAGTGCAACCATCGGAGATTTTAGGGAGAATTCGGGTAAATGCATCTAAAATTTTGAAATTCACAGAGATTCTATTATGTAAAATGAATATCTTGTTAAATTCAGTGTTGTATTATTCTGTGAAATGAAAGAAGTCTCCTGAGCGATTGCCTAAGAGAATAGTAGAAAGAATCCATTTTCGTAACTATAGTTTAAAAAGTTGAAAGAGTTCGCTTGTGAGGTTACAAACTAATTTTTTTTTAATTTGCGGAAGCAATATTTTTTTATATAAAAAAAACAAGATGATTTTTTACGGATCAAAAGACTACGTCCAAGACATAAATTCCTGAGGAATTTATCAGATAGCTTGTGAATGTGGACTTTCATATATAGGACAGACCCTCAGAGCTTTACGTTTCCGTGTGAAGGAACACAAGACTTATGCACTGAACTATGAACTGTAGAAGTCATAAATAGCCCAACATTGTCACGAAACTAACCATACATTTTTTGTTTGGAAACGCTACGCTTACTGATAGACCTGATTCGACTATCAAGATTAATAAATCAGAAACTTTCCACGTATACCGGAATTCTTCACGTCTTGTCAACGACATGACGTCTACGCCATTTCTTTCAAGCGCGTAGAAACAACTAATCAAAATCCGGGACCGTCAGAACTCTGACGATGTCACAATGATTTGAATGTTTACGCTCCGTTCGTCTGATGATGCCGAGCCAAACGCTCTGCAAAACTATAGTCGATGTTAATACATATATATCACTAAGCTGTTCTCTGAGATTCAGAGGTTAGCTCCAAAAAGAAATACAAACTACCAGATATTTTTACTTATTGTTGTCGTATAAAACTTCTCCATTTACAGCGATCTTGACATACAACTCGGACTTCACTGATATCCATTACACGCCGTACACAAGATCTTTTATACTTCATACTCATAATCGTTTTCTCATGCAGACACTCCAGAATTGGATCCATCCATGTCTTCCTTGGCCTTCCTCTGCCTTTCCTTCCTGACACTTGGCCTAAAGATATTTTTGTCATTTGACAATTCATTCTTTCAACATGGCCAAACCACCGAATCATATTGGTCTCCACCTTGCTAACAACATTTTGCTTCACATCACACAACTGCAACACATCTTCATTCCTCACACAATCAGACCGTGTCTTGCCACAAACCCCCAGTAAGTAACGCATTTCTCCAGCAGACAAACGACTCCTATGTTTCTTCTACAGTACCCAGATTTCACTGCCATACGTCAGCGTAGGGACAATTACACTTTCATACACAGCCATGCGGGACTCTCTAGAGAACCCATCATTCCTGTGAAAACCTCATACAGCAGCTATGACTTTCAATGAGGAATTCACTCGCCTACTAATTTCACCATCCAATTTGTTCTCTCTGTCAAACATGACTCCTAAATACACAAACTCACTCACCTGGTCAATCACAGTGCCATTTGGACTTACATTACATTCAATGCTATCAGTTCCTCTCTCAAAAACCATAACTTTGGTTTTTCCCTTATTTATACTCAGTTTGATTTTCATGCAAACTTCGTACTTCCGAGACAACATACTCTGCAAATCACTTTTGCTCTCTGCCAACAGGACAGTGTCATCAGCATACAGGAATCTGCACACACGGATATCACCAAGACATAAACCACTATCATTTACACTGGCGTGCAAAAATTAAGGATAAGAAGATTTTTCGAATGTAACGTCGTGCAGAAGTGCTCCACATCGACTCAAATCATAACATAAGATTCCCAAGATGTAAGAATATGGTACAAGTTAGCAAAACCGTCCAAACAAGGAATCCAAAGGATGCAAAGGCACTTTATTGAAAAGGTAGCTTCCAGCACAACTGGACAGAAGACAGAAACGTCCATGTGACAGGCGGCTGCCAAGAAAAATCCAGTTTTTAGTAGGGGATATGATCACCCCTGACTGCGTTGCAAGATTTACAACGTCTGTCCTTGCTGAGGACGAGGTTGTCAAGGAGCTGTTGAGGCATCGCTGCCCATTCCTCTTGTAGCGGCAATCGCAGCTGCGGAATCGTTGCTGGCGGCTGGTGACGTGCTGCTAATCGTCTCCCGAGAAGGTCCCACACGTGTTCGATTGCATTTACGTCCGGGGACATTGCGGGCTATCCATGCGTTGAATGTCTTTATTCTCCAACAGCTCTGCGACAGCCACTGTACGATGAGGTGTAGTATTGTCGTCCATGACGAGAAACTCAGAACCCACCGCACCTCTAAACAGACGCACGTAAGGCAGGGGAACCTCGGTACAATAGCGGACACCAGTGACTGAATCTCCTTGGAAGATGTGGAGGTCAGTACGGCTAACAAGCATGATACCGCCCCAAACTAGAATCCCGCCCCCTTTAAACCGGTCCCTTTCGATGATGTTGGAGGTGTGATTGCGTATTCCCTGCTCTCTCCAGATGTGTATATGTCCAGAATCGCTCGTCAGAGTAAATCGGCTCTCATCCGTAAAGAGAACTCGACCCCATTGTTGATGTGTCCAGTTCGTGTGTTCCTGGCACCACATAAACCGCCGTCTCCGATGAGCAGGCGTTAATGGCATACGGTATGTGCCATTAACGCCTACTCATCGGAGACGGCGTACTGGTCGTCGTGCAAATAGAAAATATTCTTTCTAACCTGTATCTCTTCCTATTCCTTTTCCTCCAACCAACATTAAGTTTCACTCGTGACACTACCAAGTAATGATCAGAACCAACACCCACACCTCTCATCACACGGGTGTCACCAACTAAGTGTTTCAGACGCTGACCGTAGACAACAAAATCTATCACACTGTTTTGACCAAGAGTACGATTTTCCCAAGTATATGTGTGGATATACAATGGCGGGCAAAAATTAAGGTCGAGACGGTTTTTCGAATGTAACGTCGTGCAGAAGTGCTCCACATCGACTCAAATCATACCATGTGATTCCCAAAATGTAAGAATATGGGACAAGTGAGCAAAACCGTCCAAACATGGAATTTATTAAAAAGGTAGCTCCGAGCACAACTGGACAAAAGACAGAAACGTCCATGTAACGTCGGCTGCCAAGAAAAATCCAGTTTTTAGTAGGGGATATGATCACCCCTGACTGAGTTGCAGGATTTACAACGTCTGTTAATGCTGAGTACGAGGCTGTCAAGGAGCTGTTGAGGCATCGCTGCCCATTCCTCTTGTAACGCCAATCGCAGCTGCGGAATCGTTGCTGGCTGCTGGTGACGTGCTGCCAAGCGTCTCCCGAGAAGGTCCTACACGTGATCGATTGGATGTAGGTCCGAGGACCTTGCGGGCCAATCCATGCGTTGAGTATTTTCACTCTCCAACAGCTCTGCGACAGCCACTGTACGATGAGGTGTAGCGTTTTCGTCCATGAGGAAACTCAGGACCCACCGCACCTCTAAACAGACGCATGTGAGGCAGGAGAACCTCGGTACAATTGCGGACACCAGTGACTGAACCTCCTTGGAAGATGTGGAGGTCAGTACGGCTACCAAGCATGATACCACCCCAAACTAGAACTCCGCCACCTCCAAACCGGTCCCTTTCGATGATGTTGGAGGTGTGATTGCGTGTTCCCTGCTCTCTCCAGATGTGTATACGTCCAGAATCGCTCGTCAGAGTAAATCGGCTCTCATTCGTAAGGAGAACTCGACCTCATTGCCGATGTTTCCAGTTCTTGTGTTCCTGGCGCCACAGAATCCACTGTCCCCGATGAGCAAGCTTTAATGGCACACACCGTACTGGTCGTCGTGCAAATAGACCACCTTTGTGCAGCCTCCTGGTCACGGTAAAACGCGATGACGGACGTTCAGTTGTCTGTTGCATGTGCCTTGCCATTTCTCCCGCTGTCTGTCGTCTGTATCTTCTCGCCCGTAGGACAATATACCGGTCGCCCGCCGCCGTGGTTGCTCGTGGACGACCACTGCTAAACTCTCGGACAGCTGTTCCTGTCGTTTGAAATGCTCTCCAAGCTCGTGAAACGATGCTGTGAGCGATCCCAAACTCCTCGGCCACACTAGCCACCCTTCGACTTTCTTCAAACTTCCCAATGACGCGACCTCGGGTAAAGTCATCCAGATGTCGTCTACTGGATTTCCTGTTGGCCATATCAGGCCGTGGCAGAAACTCGACGTCGTTCAAACCGATGTACACCGGGCAATAGCTTTCATCAAATTGCTGAGCGTACACTGCCTGTGTATTTTATACCCTTCAGACCGCCCACCCCCCTCCTACGTCGTGCTGCATATATGCGCATGCCCTACCGTATTGGACCCTAGTCTATTTTCTGAGTGGTCTTTCGGTCCGTTCTGCCTGCTCGTTCCGCTGTTATGCTAATATCTCTTCTTCGTCCTTTGTTTTTGCACACCAGTGTACTTGTGGTTGAAAAACGTATTAGATATATACACAAACCATTGTTAATGCAGAGTTCATTTAATCTTTCACCATTACCATTTACACAAGGATCATTAAACTTACCCAGAACATTGTCAGAAATTGCATTCTGCACACCTACTCTAGCATTGAAATCTCCTGCTATTATGACTTTTTCTTTAGCACCAAACTGGCT
This sequence comes from Macrothele yani, assembly GCA_039090855.1. Lineage (NCBI taxonomy): Eukaryota > Metazoa > Arthropoda > Arachnida > Araneae > Macrothelidae > Macrothele > Macrothele yani. The sequence continues at coordinate 67,668,356 of CM077009.1, read as the reverse complement.
CAAAACAGCTCTTAGCTCATTCCTGAAATTTTCCTTCCTATCAAAAGGTTCCAAGTCACAAGGAGTGTACACTACAACAATTACTATTCTCTGAAGTTTCACTTTCAAACGAATCCAAAGAATTCTCTCACTTATGCAGCTATAGTGAATCAAGTTGTTCTTCATATTTTCACTTAAAATCACACCTACACCAGCCTGTCCTCTCACATTATCCAATACTCCAAAATACACACTTACTGATGCGTTCACTTCTTTTACTCCAATTTCCTTCTTTTTGGTCACTTACACACAGCACATGCAGTCTGTACTTATTCATCTCCTCAATTACCTCATTCATCTTGCCGTTTATACCTCTAGTAATCCATACACCAATCTTACATTCACTCAGCCGAAATTTCTTTCTCATACGCCGTTTGGAAAGTCTAGGTCGATCTCGTATTGAACCGTCCTTCTCAAGTGTGGTAGGTCCACCATATCTCACACTTGAGTCCGGATATTGATTTCTTTTTGTCTTTTTAATCAGGTAAGTACATCAGTGTGGGGGATTAGCCCACAGCTGAGGGTTCCAGTTGGTCATTCAACCTGATTCTGGAACAAAACCCAGTGAGTTGGGGTCTTTTCGATGATGTCACACAGAACTAGCTGGCACCTCTCCAAGATTCACAGAGGCCCTAGTTGCTGTTACGTGTGCCATTGTTACCACGGAGCGCCCCGAGGAGGCAAACCCATCGCTCACTACGACCGCCCGTTCGATATTACTAAAACATTGAATTGTGAATAAACGTTGATAATTTATTCTAAATAAAAAAAATCCAATGATTCTGCAAAACGACACCACCGAACCCCTCACCTATTCTTTCACTTCAGAGGCCATACAGAAAATCGTGTTTGCCGTTCTTAAACACACAGCCCAGATCTGGCGCCCTCCGATTTGTGGTGGTTTTTTGCTGTCAAGTGACATCCGAAAGGAATTCAGTTCACCTGCAATGAACATGTTCACGCAGCTACGAAAAAATATTCCCGAGAACAACTTGATGATTTTAACAGAGACGGCTTAACAAACTTGCTAAAAGTTGGCGTGTTTGTATTGAGCGTGAGAGGACTATATATATAAAAATAAAAAAACGTGATTTACAGTTGATTTTTTAAGCTAACAATACACATACATACTGTAATACATTACAATGTGAATATGTAATGTGTACATCTTGCATTGTATATTTGTATCTGGAAATATAGCAAATGTTCAGACACAAAATAATTCGTGATGAAGAGTTTTTACAATCATATTTGAATTAACACCTTATTTCCCCTATGTTATAAAAACGAAGTTTTAAAAAGTTGACAAGTGTTACTAAAGTGGAAAAGGAAGCTTTCGGTGAGGATATAGAGTGAAGTGAAAATCCCTAATATTATGTGTTGAACACGTTGCAGAATGCGAGATATGACTATGTAGATGCAAGAAGTCAGAAAAAAAGTTCTGGATAAGGCAGATGGAGATACAAAAATTCCTCCTGATTTACTGTAAACATAACATAATACTACACGGTAAAATTCTGAGATAATCTGCCTTTCACAGAATAATGCGGGTCTGGCGAAAGAACCCAAAGATGAATACGGAACAGTAAACTTTTGTCAAGGATATAGGGTGATGTGGGAAATCCAGCGATTTCTAGTTGTCCAAAGTTGTTATAGAATGTGACGCATTGCATTGTAGATACAAGGGAAATTCATAAATAAAAGCTACGGAATTCCCGTGTGATGTATTGTAAGAAACAAACTGTAAGTAAGATTTATCATAATGAAAATAAGAGTATAAAGCAGAAATTGATACTTCTTGTTAGAGTAGGGTAGAGAGAGACATGGAAAATCCTTGGTAACCTATAAAAAAGAGAATGCCACGAAAATGGAGTTATGCAAATTACGTAAAGATGAACAGAGGTCAGGAAATTTTTCGACATGATATAGAGTGATATGGAAACCCCAGCTTTTTTTTTATCTTGTACAGTGTTACAGAATTTGTGGTGTGGCATTATGGATACCAGAATTCAGAAACTGAAATTCTTAGATATGGCACAGAGAGATACGGAAATACCTTCTGATTTCTAGTGAAAAGAATGATATAAAGTAGATGTTACAGCAGCGAAGGAAAAAAATGTATGTATAATACAAGACAGTAGGCCTTTGGTTACGACAGTGTACTGGAAATCCTTGCTAAACTACTGTGAACGAAATGCCATGAAGCAAGAAGTCTTACAAGCAATAATTCAGAATACAAAAAGGGATGCCTTTGGTGAGAATATATAGGATCGCTTTTGTTTTTTCCTGAAAATAATGCTTTTAAAGTGAGGTATACCAATGTAGGTAGAAGGGAAATTCAGAACACGAAGCTTTTGAATAGGGTAGATAGAGATACAGGAATCCCTGGAAACGTTTTCACAGAGTATAGGGAGATACGGAATTCCCAAGTAATATATTGTGCCCAGAATTCTATCTAATAAATGTTATTCAATGCAGATATCAGAAAAATGTAGGAAAGAAGCTTTTATTTTCTGAAAAAAAAAAGATATTGAATCCTAGTTAATCCATCGCCATCAAAAAGCCATATCAGAGGAGATATGTCCCAAATTAGAAGCATGGATGATGTTGGAATGATATGAATAAATAGAAATCTTTGCTACTTTATCTTGAATGATGTTTTGAAATTGAAGAGGAAAGAAAATGTCAGAAAAAGCTTTTTTTCAATAGGCTATAGAGTGATATTTAGAATCCTGCTAATACGCATATTCTTGACAGAAAACAATTAAGTTCTTTCTTGTTTAGAAATTGAACGACCATCGTGAGCAACTCAATGGGCTATAAGCAGACGCCGGCCACTGGTTTCAGGGAAGGGAGAAAGCTAGTACCTTAAAACATACACAACGTCCATGCCTCACCGTGATTCGAACTCGGACGAATGGACAGAAGCCAAAGCTCTTAGACCACTGCGCCACCGGGGCGGCACACTATGAAGTAGAAGTCATTGAAAGCACATAGTAGTAGAATACAGAACAGAAAGCCTTAGGTTATTGTTGAGAGTCATATGGAAATTCATCATAAACAGCAAGTCGTTAGGCGAAAACGATAATGATTAATAGAGTACAGGAAACGTTTGTTTTTCAGAATATAGATAGATCCTTATTATTTTACCTTGAACAGAATGCTATGAAACAGGTGTGGCACTGTAAACAAAAAGAAATGTCGGTAATGGAAGATAGCGGTGCGGACATTGCAGCTAATCGATCACGAATATAATTCTTTCAAAAATAAGTCGAACTAAACGATAAGGATGAGTACCGAAAAAGCAGCTTTTGGGAAAGATAATGAAATCTCTGTCGCTATTTTTTTTATCAGAATTGTATCAAATAAGAGGTATGGTATTTTAGATAGGAGTACAGAATAGAATATTGTGAAGTATTAGATGCAGGTACTACCAGAATATACAACAAAACGGTTTTAGCTGTCGTAGAGTTACGGTAATCTTTTCTAGGGAATCGTCAACAGAATGTTGTACAAGCAGTTCAGGCATAAAGATAATTGTGGACACAGAACAGGAAGCCTTTGGGGAATATATATGTACAGAAATCCTTGTTTTGTCTTGAACAGAACGATGTGAAGTAGGAGTTATGTATGGCCTTGTAGATAAATTGGTAAAGTCAGCACACAAAGCTTTGTGTAGAATACAGAGTGATACTGACATCGGTTTTCATTAATGGTGAACAGAATAATACGAAGTAAAAGTTGATAAATAAAGATACCACGAGAATGTAGAACAGGAAGTTTTTTTGCAGTAGAGAGATTTTGAAATTCTGGTTAATCTATTAAGATCAGAAAATTATTTTTGAGGAGAGCTGTCAAAAACGAGAAGTACCGAACAACTAAATTTTGTGAGGATTTCATCTTGAACAGAATGTCATGAAGTAGAAGGCGTGGCATTATAAACAAAAGGTAATGACAGAACAGGAAGTTTTCAGTAGTGTGTAGTGTGATACAGAGATCCCCGTTAAAATATTGTTAACCGAATACTATGAAGCGGAAGTTATTAATTGGTAATACTGGTAGATTGCAGGTCAGAAATATTTAGCTCATGGTAAGTAAATATATGAAAAATCAATCTGATCTATCGTGATTAGTATGCAATGAAAACGGAAGTCAGGCAAAAAGATAAGGAAGTTTTGGAGAAGTCTGGAAAGAAACTACAATCCCTGATGATATATTGTGAACGAAACCAGATGTGATTAAATGCACGTTTTAATAGAGTGCAGAACAGGAACTTATTTGTGATGAATCCAGGCTCCTTTTTTATTGATCAGCCTGATATGAAATGGGAAGGATGGCATTTTAGACAGGACAAGTGTTTGACAGAATACTATGAAGTAAAAGTTATTAAAAGTAGGCACTAGTAGAATATTAATGGAAAATATTTTGGTCATAAGAAAATTAAATGAATTCTAGCTGATTTATCGTGAACAGAAAGACATGAAAGATCTGTTAAGCAAAAAATAGCACACAGCAAGCTTTTTCTGATGTTATAGGGACATGTGGAAACGCCTGCTCCTTTTTTAATGGCATGGAAAAGGGAGGCATATCATTATAGACAAGAGGATTCAAAACAGGAAGTCATGGCCTTGTAGACAAATATCGACGTTAGAGTGAGATACGTGAACCCCTTCTTATTTCTTGTGAACAAAATAGCACAAAGTTCAGTTATAAAGTAGAAGTTATTAAGAGTAGGTACTAGTAGAATATTGTAGGATAAATGACAGATATTATAATGTACGAGTAAGTACTGCAACAATACAGAACAGAAAGCTTTTGTTTACGATACGGAGTAATGAGAAACTCAGACAACCTAATATTTATTTATTTTATTTAATTTTGTTGTTACAAGCTCTTAGAAGAAAAAAGAGTGAGAAAATAATGGCGTGGAAAAGGGTACTGCCAAAAAGAAAATACAGTACTGACGAATACAGAACATAGAGCTTTTGGTCAAGATTTAGAAAGGTATAAAGTTACCTATTGCTTTATTGTGAACAAATTTTTATAAAATGGGGAATAAGTTATTTTATATAAAAGCAGAATTCAGACCTAAACTCTTTGCAGAGGATGACAAAAGTAAGGTAATTTCCTTCTGATTTATTATGATGAAACTTCCAGCAAAATAAGGAACATCAGGCTTTTTGTTAGGTGAGAGAAACAGACGTGTCCTTGCTAATCTACTATGAATGAAATCAAATGAAATGATAGATATAGAATATAGAGAATGCCGTGTAGGGTATGGAAGAACTTGCTACTCCATCGTGAAGAGGAAATGAGTGGTATGGATTATTGATACAGGGGAAATTCGGAGCAGAAATATTTTTATAGTTGATACGTAAATCTCTGCTTGCTTATTTTTTAAAAAGAAAACTATAAAGCAGCAGTTACGGCAGTGTTAACAATAGCAGAATACAGAACCGGATGCTGTTCGACGTGGTACAGAGATATGAAATTCTTAGCTGATTTTGTCGTGTACAGAGTACCATAAAAATGACTTTTAGCAGAAACAATAAGTATGAATAAAGAAAAGTAAGCTTTTGGTGAAGATATAGAAAAATATGGAAATCCTTTCTACTTTTCCGTTGAAAACGATGTCATGGAATGTGAGATATATTACAGTTATGCAATCGTAAATACTGCGACAATACAGAACAGGATTCTATTGGTTGTAGTGCAAAGAAATCCCAAAATCTTAGTTAATTTATCGGGAACAGTATGCTGCAAAGAGATCTGGCAGAAAGAATAAGTGCCAACACAGAAAAAGAATTTTTATGCGTTTATTAAGAGATACTAGACGAAACCCGTCGGAATCGACGGTAAGGTTTTTTTTTTTTTTTTTTTGAAAAGAATAAACTCATAGGAAACAACAAATGTAAACTGTATTTGATTGAAAAAAAATATTCAACAACTTCAGTAAAATCAATAGTCCAGGTCCGTGATTTTTTTTTTTTTTGACTGAAGGTTTAACGACCGACCATCATGAGCAACTCAATGGGCTCTAAGCAGCCGCCCGTCACTAATTTAGGGTCACTGGTTCCAGGGAAGGGAGAGGGCCAGTGCCGTAAGACAAACACAACATCCATGCCTTACCGGGAGTCGAACCCGGGCCCTTCACGAACGAATCATCATAAGCCAGCGCTTACACCACTGCGCCACCTGGGCGGCCAGGTTCGTGATGAACATCACGACTGCACCCTTTTTCAGTCGTAAAATGTGAGGCGGAATTCCACTCATTCGATTGTGTGCGAAAATTCAACTTTCACTCTCATCTTCAGCCACAACTGTGTTTGCAAATGTTGTTGGAATGAGATTCGCTTTGCGAACACCATGCGCGCACCAAGTCTGACACTGAACTGAGCGCCTGATGTAGATAAGGGCTGCACGCTTCTCCCATAGATTTTGCCGCCCCGAACCGTTGCCTCAATCTCAGTTTTCTCTTCGACTGGCACATCTACATGGTAAGACCTTTATTTTGGTACCTGAACCATATTTTTACGTTCAGCCGTTTTTCCAAAATAGGTCTCACAGTAAAAAACCTTATGGAATGAAGATATAGATGGCGTTACTCAATATGTACATTCTAAATGTTTTCACTAACAATGGTCAACGGAATGTTTATTTACATCTTTACATAATGGGAAACGTCTTACTTACGTGAATAAACTGGATCGAATGAATATTAAATTGTATATATACATCACACACAGTCCAACGGCATAACGCAATCAGGTCTCCGAGAGTGTTCGCTGTTCCGATGAGAACTTTGATAAGAATCCTACTAGCGTCGCTTTGCGCAACGGTTCGCTAAGAAAAGAGACTTCGGACTATCTCAGTCCCTCCATGCTTCCGCCTTCAACAGCGCGTGAGTCAATCGCAGGCGATCGAATGTCAGCCGCACGCTTCTCCCATAGACCTTAGATGGAAACTTTGCCGCCCCACAACGACCGAACCGTTGCCCCAATCTCATTTTTCTCTTCGACTGGCACATCTACATGGTAAGACCTATATTTTGATACCTCCCATATCTTTACGTTCAGCCGTTCTCTCAAAATGGGACTCACAGTAATAAAAACTTATAGAATTAATATATAGATTAAAGTCCTTGCAATTTTGTTTTGAAGTATGTTATTCAATGGAAGCTACACCTTTGTAGTTAAAAGGTGACTTCAGAAAGTAAAGTTTTTGGATAGGGCAGAGAAAGAACGGTATGTAAACACCTCTTGATTTATAGCTAACAATATTCTACCAAATATAAACATATATGGTTGGGTAAATAGTGGTAAAATACAGAACAGGAGGCTGTTGGTTAAGTAGGGAGAGAGAAATGTAAATCACAGTTAATTTTTCCTAAAGAGAATGGCACGAAAAAAAAAGGCCGGACAGAAAAGAAAGATGTGAGTACAGAAAAAGAAGCTTTTTGTGAAAGGTGGATTGTCTTGTTATTTAATATTGAGCAGAATATCTTGAAATGTGATGTATGACATTGTAGATATTAGCAGAATAACAAACAGGAAACATTTAGATAGGTCACAATGACACACGAAAATATATATTCGTATAACTGTAAAGAAAATGCTATGAAACAAGAGCTATGGTAATTTTAAGACTACGTAGTAGTATACAGAAAAAGAAGGCGTTTTGATACGGTACATTGTGATATGTGAGCCTTAGCTAGTCTATCTTGAACAGAATGACATGAAAGTAGTTTTCTTCCAGAAAACAGAAAGGCAAATTCTGATCAAGAAAGCTGTTTTGAGGATGCAGAGGTATAGACATCCCTGCTAATTTATTGTGATGAGAATTACATCAAATTTGAAGTACGGATTGCAGAGACAATGCCGACCCAAAAGCTTTTGAAAGGGTGTAAAGATGTATATAAATCTCTGGTGATTTATTGTGAATGGGATACCATAAATTAGGAGATAATGTATATAGGTACTATTAAAAACAAATCATGAGGCTGTTCGATAAGGTAGAGAGTTAAATGATATCCTAGGTAATCGATTGTGATCAGACTGCCAAGAAAGAGAAAGTCTGGTACGAAGGATAAGAGTGACAGCAGAAGAGGCTTTCGCTGTATATACATTTTCTTATGTTGAACGTATTATTATACACGGTCGAGTCACATTATTGTGACCAATTGCTGATACCCAGAGTAACAGAGTAACCGCCGTGTGCAGCGTGGAAAGCAGCTAGATGGGCTGGGAGTGACTCAATAAGATGCTGGAAGGTGTTCACAGGTATGTAGAGCCATGCTGACTGCAGTGCATCTGACAACTGCTGGAGAGTGCGTGGTGGGGGATCCATAGATCGAACAACACGATCGAGGTAGTCCGACAGATGCTCGATTGGATTTAAGTCTGGGGAATTAGGGGGCCAGGGAAGTACTTTGAAGTCTTCATCGTGTTCTTTCAACCATTATCGGACATTTTTAGCTGTATGACACGTAGCATTGTCATGCTACAAGATCCCATCTGCCCCAGGGAAGACAATCACCATGTATGTGTGTACGTGGTCTGCAATGAAGAATTTCTAAACGAATTTGGTCCATGGTGCCTTCCACAGGTATGAGTGCACCCTGGGAATGCCACGAAAACATTCTCCAGACTATAACGCTGCCTCCACCAGCTTGTATCCTTTGAGGAATAATTGAAGAGGGTTTGTTCTCCGATATTTCTCGCCTTATACGCCAACGTCCTTCCGTTCTATGAAGCAGAAAACATGACTCATGAGAGAAGGCAATGCTTTTAAAATCATCGGAGGTCCAATTCCGATACTGCTGTGCAAATGTAAGCCTTTTCTGCCAATGCACCTTTATAAGCATAGGTGCAGTGGCCATCCGTTTTTTTTTTTTTTTTTTTTTTTTTGATTGATGGTTTAACGACCACCGTGATCAACCAAATGAGCTATAAGCAGGCGCCCGTCGCTAATTTAGTGTCACTGGTTCCAGGTAAGGGAGAGAGAGACAGTGCCGTAAGACATACATAACATACATGCCTCACCGGGATTCGAACCCGGGCCCCTTTCGGACGAATGATCAGAGGCCATCGCTTAGACCACTGCGCCACCGGGGGCGGCGACCATCTGTCTGCATTGGAGCCCCATACGCAGCAGGCCTCCCTAATCTGTCGCTTTAGCCACACTTCTGGTAGCCTCCTGGTTCATTCTGCCAGTGAGTTGCTTTACTGTAACGTGTCGATCGGCCCTCACGGACCTTTGAAACCGACGTTTACCTGTCACATCAATGGAACGTGGTGCTCCTCAGTTTTCACGTCACTTATTCGCGTTGGCGCCATTTCTCCAATCACGATACACTTTGATGATGAAAGCAGCACGTGAACAGTTCACAAACTGCGCTGTTTCAGAAAAACTGCCACCCTTGGCCCAAAAGCCGATAATCATCCCTTTTTGCAAATCTGAGAAATCGCTCCTTTTATCTATGATAGTAACGAGTGATACGTTTTCTGCTTGCCTACAGCAAACTGAAAACATATCACATACCCTCATACACACTCCAAGCCAGCTCACGAGACATGTTGTATTTCATTGGGTACGCTCTGTTGACGTCAAAGGTAGAAGGTGGTCACAATAATGTGAGCCGACTGTGTAGGATAGGAGATATAGCATTGTAGGTACCAGGAAAATTAAGAAAGGAAAGTCTGGGATAGAGAAGATCTCAAAATACCTTCTAATTTATAGCAGAAAAAATACTATACAGGAAGAAATATGTTTATATAAACATTGGTAAAATATAGGACAGGAGGCTGCTTGGTGTAGTAGAGAGAGACTATATATTCTTAATAAAGCTATCGTGAACAGAATGCTATGAAAATGGAGTTGTAGTAACAAATCTGATGATGAATGCCAAAGAAGAAGCTTTTGTTGAGGATGTAGGCTGATATGGAAATTCCGAATTTTTCTAATGGTGAACAGAAAGTTGTAGAATGTGAGACATAGCATTTGGAGATACAAGGCGAATTCGGTAGTGCGAGCTGTTAAATCGGCTAGAGACAAGTACGTAATTCCCTTCTGAATAATTGTAAAACCAACACTATGCATATGCAGTAAGACGTATGGTAATTAAAATACTCGAAGAACACAGAACTGGAGTCTTTTTGTTAGGGATGAGGTAACATGAAAATTTGCACCAAGCTGTCGAAAAGAGAATTCTGAAAAAGTTCAGGTTAAACGAAAAACAACAATGCATTGAGAACAGGAATCTTTTTGTAAGGATATAGAGCGATACGGAAATCGTAGCTATTTTTAAATGATCATAATGCGATGTATGACATTGTAGCTGCAAGTCAAAACAGGAATCTGTTGGATATGGTAGGGAGAGATGCGGAAAGACCTTCGGATTTATTATGAACAAAAGCATGGTGTTGTAGATTCAACGAGGATGAAGGTTAAGAGTCTGCTGGAAACCATAGTGATAGATTTGGAAACCGTCTTTTGATTTATTTCGAAGAAAGAGGCAAGGATTTTTGTTGAGCAAATTCTAGTAGAATACAGAAAGAAGGCTGTTGGATAAGGTTGAGATATATATATATATATATCGTATTTAATCTGGCATAAACAATATGCCACGAAAGACGTGGCCTGGCAAAAAACATAAAGAAGGCAGAAGATGTTGTTTATAAGAAAATTCCTGTCAGTTTATATTTTTTTCAGGGGAGGGGGAGGTTAACGCCCACCTTGAGCAAAACGATGGGTTTTAAGAAGCCTCCGGTTTCTAATTTAGGGTCTCACCGGCTCCAGCGAAGGAAGAGGACCTATTCGTAAGACAAACACAACATCCACGACTCACAGGGATTTGAACCCGCCCCATCTCGGACGAATGGTCAGAAGTCAGCGCTTAGACCACTGCGTCACCGCGAGTCGGCCGTTTTTTGTTGAACAGGGGCGTTGTACAAATGGGGCACAAGCAACTGTAGATAAAAAGGAGATATCAAAACTCAGCTTTCAGATAGCGTACATAGAGATACAGAAATCCCTGCTTATATTTTTGTGAACAGAATAGTGTCCAGCAGAGTTATGTAAGTACTGGAACACAATACACAATGGGAAGCTTTGGTTTAGTGCACAGGGTGATATAGAAATTTTTGCTGACTTATCAGGAACAGAACGCTGTGAAGAGGACTGAGAAAAAGGAACAGGATAAATATAAAGCATGAGGATTTTGAAGAGCATATGGAGTGGTATGGAAATCTCCACTGCTTTGTATTAAACAGAGAGATATACACAGAAGAGCCATTCTATTATGACCACCTCCAACCTAGAGATATGAGCACCCCTGGAGACCGAACAGTGACGCAGGTTAAGTTCACAGAGTAGTATATAAACAACCCGAGAAACGGCTTTCGGTTAGTAGAGTGTTCGGAGTCAGAATTGGAAAAAGCTGACGATTTATCGGAGTTTGGTAAAGGACAAATTGTGATGTCACGGCGATGCCTCGGAACTACGATCTCGGAAACGGCGTGGCTTTTGGGTTGTTCACGTGCCGCTGTAGTGAGTACGTATCAAAAGTGGTGCACAGATAGCCAAACGACGAACCTTCGTGTTTCGTCCGCAGCTCGTTGATGCCAGAGGAGAGCGGAGACCATCGAGCATTGTTCACAGCGACCGCAGGGCCACCAGGAGACAAATCACCCGCAGCTACAACAATGGTGATCAGGGCAAGGTGTCACAGCACACAGTTCCTCGCAGCCTTCTGCGCATGGGCCTGCGTAGCCGAAGACCCAGACGGGTCCCCATGATCACTGCACGACATCACAAACAGCGCATGAAATGGGCCCAAGATCATCGAGATCGGACAGTGGATGATTGGAAGAAAGTGGCCTGGTCTGACAAATCAAGATTCCTGGTGCATCATGTAGACGGCCGAGCGCGGATGCACCGATTACGAACGGAGGCTATGGCATCTGGATGCACTGTTGGGCGGGAAAAGGCCGGAGGCGGCGGTGTTATGCTTTGGGTGATCTTCTCTTGGGACACTTTAGGCGACATCCCAATAGTACATTCCCTGACAGCTGTCAGGTATCTGAACGTTCACCCATTCATGGCAACTGTGGTCCCTGCTGGTGATAGCCATTAACAACAGGATAATGCGCCATGCCACGCTGCCATAACCAACAAGCAGTGGTTCGAGGAACATGCTGGTGACTTTCTGTTAATGCTATGACCTCCAAAATCACCTGACATAAACCCAATCGAACATTTGTGGTCAGACTTGGAATAAAGCAGGTTCGCGCTAAATCACCACCACCCAGAAATGTACGAGAACTGAAGGAGCTGCTGTTGACATTATGGTACCAGATACCCCAGGATACTTATCGTCACCTAATCGACTCGATTCCTTTAGAGAAATCACAATTTTTGTTGAGTAAAAAATTCTTCAAATTACAAGTTGTGGCAGTGAAAGTAGAATGAAAGTACAGGAAAAGTAGGTGTTCTGTGGATGCAGTGTGAAGTGGAAATCACAGTTACCTAATAAAAAAACAGAAATGTTTCAACTGGAGCAATAGTAATGACGAAAGGAAAATAGTGTACAGCAGAAAGTTCAGTATAAGTATTAAGGAACATTTGTAAATCGCAGCTGCTGTACAACATACAGTGCTCTTAAAAACAGCCGTGTACAATGCTCTTGAAAACAGGCGATATGGCAACGAAAAAAAAACATTGTAAAAAAGGAGGTCCTAATTTAGATACATTGAGATGCGGAACTCATTATTCCAATATCGCAACAGGAGTGGTTTGAAACAAGAGAAATAGCAAAGGAACAATGCGGGTAATATATAAAAGAGATGTGTTTCTTTAGATATAGTGAGATACGAAAGTCGGAGCTACTCGCTCTGAAATATAATGCTTTGAAATGGACCTGATGGTAATGTAAGTATAAGGCTAATTTAGTAGACACTAAAGGTGTTTCTTGGGTTATAAAGGGGCGTCAAAAAGCGCATCGTCTCTTGATGGTAAACAGAATACTTCGAAATAGGAGAAATGGCAAACTAAGAATAAGAATAGTTTAAGAAAGCAAGGTCATGGTCACGGGATAGGAAGGAAACGACATTACCGCAACTAGACATCAAAACGATAGCTGTCCATCATATGTTAGTTCATTGAAAATATTACGGCAATTCAGAAATGGAAGATCTTTTTTGGGAACAGGAAAAATGGAAATCATAGCTAATATTTGGAAATGGGAGATTTTCAAATATAATTACAAAGAAAAATACACAAGGAAGGCGTTGTTTAGGATGTGGAAATATAGAAAAATCTCCTTTATATTACAATGGAACTTATGATTTCAAATAGGTGTCTTAGCAGTAAAGATAAAATTTAGTGTAAAATGGTGGTTTCTCTAAGTGAATAGTGCTATGTAAATCACAGCTACTATATGGTAAAAGGAATGCATGGAAAGTGGAGTTATACAAGTGAAGAGATAATCAGATGAAACTTTCAGAGATAATTTTAGGAAAAACAGAAGTTTGGAAAATCTCAGTTGCTGAATTATCATTTGCGTTATGGCAATAACGAAATGAAAATAATATGGTAAACTTTTTTGGGGGTTATGGAGAAATGCCGAAATCACAACTGCTGCATATTAAAAAGAAAATTAGCGAATTGAAGATTTAGCAACAAAATGAAAGGATAATTTAGAAATGAGAGGTTTCATTTAAGATTTACAGAGGCATAGCAGTCATTAACCGTGCCTCAACCGGAACGGTTCGAAATAGGCGACATGGCAAAGAAACAATAAGGGCAATGCAGGAGGAAGTGTACTTAGCAGATAAGGAAGGCAGATATACTAGTTCTTAACATAATGCTCTGTAATGGGAGTTGTAACATTAGCCATATTTCAAGCAAGAATGGTTTGGCATAGGCGACATAGCAAAGAAGCAATAAGAGATATGTAAAAGGAAATGCACTTAGGAGATGAGGAAGGCTGGCATGTTAGGTCTCAAAGGCAATGCTCTGTAATGGAAGTTGTACTGTATAACAAAACTGTGGACAGCGAGATATAAGAAAACGCAGCTCCTAGATAGTAAACAGAATGCTTAGAAATAAGGGATCTGGAAATCAAGAAAAAAGGATAATATGAGGGAAATGTCTTGTTCATTACAAAGAGGGAAAGGCAATCACAGTTATTTTGTATGAAATATATAGCTTTAAGATACGAGTTTTGGTAATGAATATTTTAGTATATAATATGAAAAAAAGTCTTTATCAAGATGCAGATAGATAAATGCAACAGCTGTTATGTGGAAATTGAGGATATGAAAAACAGAATTACAACAAAGTGCTGAGAAAGAGGTATTTGTGTAAGATATGGTGGTAGAGTGAAATCTCAGGGACTTGATTTTACGATCTGGGCCTTGGTAGTGACGGTATATAGGTAATGTACTAAAGGAAGGTCTTCTTTAGGAAGAAAAGGGATGTAGATATCACAGATCATATAGCATGAAGTGGGCTTTTCTATACGAGTTTTCGCAGTGAAGGTTGAGGGATAATGCGGAACAGATAAGACTTCTTGATGCAGTTGAGTCATACCCAAATCACAACTACAAGATTGTAAGGAAGAGCATTTACCACACAAAACATATGATTAAAATTTAGGAAACTTGTGGTTTTTTTCAGGGTGAACCCAAATATGAAATTCATCGTTACTGGAGGGAAAACAGAATGCTTTCAATTGGATTTATGGCAATGCTGAAGGGAATGAATTATTGAAAAAGAAGTTCTATATTAGAATATAGAGAAATTTGGAAAAAACAGCCACTGTTCAGTAAAAACGACGCTTGGCAGTGAGGGCCAACAATGAAAGAATATGTAGAAATGCAGACTTCTGTTAGAATATATTGAGACCTGGAAATAGGAGGCAGTTTTTTAAATGGAGATGTAATCGGAGATATCGTTATCAAACGGCAAGGGATAATTTATAAAACTTTTGTGTTCCTTAAGATATAGAACTCAGAACTATAAGTCTTAAACTGAATACTTTGAAATGGAAGTTATTGCAATAATACCATTGAGCTACTATGGAAGGGTCTTGATTAGGATATAGAGAGGAATTCGGAGTCGCATCTTCTTGATTATCAACACAGAATGCTTCGAAGCAGGTGTAATGGCAATAACGATATTTTCGAAAGGCAATATCTACTGAACATGAAAGAAAAGGAAATCACAGCAACCACAGATGCACATAGCTCAGAAATGCAGTCTATGCCGTTCAAGATATTAAGATAATTTCGAAATCGAAGGTTGTTGGCATATGGAGAGAAACAAGAAATCCCTGCTAACATTTGGAAAAAAAGAATTAATGGAAATGCGAGATATAAAAATTGCGTTCCAACGAAAATAAGTAGAAGGCTATGAAATACAATTATCGACAGTGAAAGTAATACGATAATATGGAAAAGGCAGGTTTTCTTCAGTATACACAACGATATGTAAATCACGGTTACTACACCGTAAGCAAAATGCTTGTGAAAAGAAGGTTCCATATTATTAAGATATAAGGATAATTCGTGAAAGTGTGGTGTTTGTTGCGATAGTGTAAAATTTGTAAATCACAGTTACTGGAGGGGAAGGTATAACCCCTAGTTGGGTTTATGGCAATGGGCAAATAGAAGTACTACAGAAAATGAAGGTCTTCTTGGTTTATGTGATATGGCAATCTCTGTAGCAAATAGAACGCTTCGGAATAGGAGATATAACAACAGACACAGAGCAATGCAGAAAAAATAGGTTTTAACTAGGATATTAGACCCAGCAACCGTATTTTTAACTTAAAATATTTTGAAGCTGGATATATGGTAACAAAACAGCGTAAGAACAATGTGAAAAAAAGTTCCTTTACATATTAAGTTGTATGAAAATTACAGCTACTAGACCTTGAATGGAACGCTTTATATTCTACAAATCTATAGCGAATAGAATGCAATGAAGGTGGAAGTCTGGCCAAAAGATAAGGAAGAATACAGAACAGGAAGCTTTTGATGAAGAAATGGCAATCTCTGCTGCTGCCTTTTGACCACAATGATATGAAATAGGAGGTATAGTGTATTAGGTAAGAGTATAGAATATAATATTATGAAGAAAATATATTAAATGCAGATAGTACTGTAATACATCACAAAAAAACGGTTCTTGTTATCATAGAGTTACGGTAATTTTTTCTATGTTTTCAGCATTCTAGGCAAGAAAATGCTGTGCAGAAAAGTTTAGGCACAAAAAGATAAAAGAGTGCAAAATATAGCTTTCGGTAAAGTTTTCAAAAAGATATGGAAATCACTCCTATTATATCTTTAACAGAATGGTTTAAAACGTGATGTACGGAACTGTAGACTGCAGAATTCAGAAACGGAATATTTTGGGTAAGGTAGACGAGAGATACGAAAATCAGAAAAATGTAAAGCAGATAGGAGTGATACAAGTTTGAATGCTAGTATAACATAGAACAGGCTGTTGGACATGGTAAAAAGGATATGAAAATCGTAGGTAATGTATCGGAAGCAGAATGCCGTGAAAGACGTCTGGCAGAAGAGACGAGTAGAAAAATAAAAATCTTAATTTTTTTTGAGGACATAGAGAGCAAAGAAAATCCGTACTCTTTTACTGACAGAATATCATGAATTGGGAGGTATGGCACTGTACGTACAAATTCCTAAAAAGAACCCATTTTATAAGGCATAGTATGATATGCCGAATTCCCTGCGGACTTATTGTGAACAGAATACTATACATTAAGAGTTACGGTGTTAATACTATACATTAGGAGTACTTAATAATAAAAGATAGCACAGGAGGCTGCCTGATATGGCAAAAAGACACGTGTAAATTCCAGATAATCTCGCATAAACTTAATATCATGCAAGACGTAGTCCTGCAGAAGTAATTGGATTGATTGAGAAAATTAGGCTTTTGGTCGTGATATAGAGATTTGCAGAAATTCATGTTCATTTATAGTGAACAGTGTAACGAGAGTATTTCAGTGTAAATAAAGGATTACTGAACAGGCGATTGTTCGGTGGCATGTAGATATATACTAAAATCCATACTTATTTTTTTTGTGAACAGGACAGCGTCAATTTGAGTTATTCAAATCTAAATACTGAAACATAATACATAACGGGAAGCTCTTATTTAGGGTACATAGAAATATAGAAGTTTTTGCTAACCCATCGGGAACAGAGTGCTTTGAAGAAAAGGACTGGCAAAAGAAAAAAAGGAACATAAGACTTTTGAAGCGGATATAGAGCGAGGGAAATCTTTGCTGCTTTGTCTTAGAGCAGACTGTTATGATAAGAGATATGGCACTGCAAACAAAAGCAGAATTCTGAACTTGATATATTTTTCAGGATATACGGAAATAAAGAAATCCCTTCTGATTTATGAAGGAAGACTTGTGGTAACGTAAAAACTAGTACAATACAGAACAGGTGGATTTTTTAGGGCAGAGGTAGTCACGAAAGTGATTGGTAATCTATCAAAAATAAAATTAACAAAGAAAGTTATAAAAATATAGAGCAATTCCTGAAAAATATGGAAATCCTTGCTTCTTCATAGTGACCGGAGTATTATGAAATGGAAGGTATGTATTTACATACACGGAAATTCAGAAAAGAAACATTTTTATATAAAAAGTGGCATCGAAATGTCTGGTTGTTTATCCGGACATCTCCTTAAAAAGCAGTAGTTATTGTATGATAATATTGATACAAGTGCAATACAAAAAAGGAGCCTGTTCAATATGGTACAAAAGATTTCGAATTATTGGCTAATTTATCGTGAACTGAATACAGTTAACGATAAATAAGTACCGAAAAAGACATAAGTACCGAAAAATGTCTGAATAGGTAAAGCTTTTGCTGACGAAATAGAGACATAGAAATTCTTCCTATTCTATCGTGAGTAAAATGGCGTAAAGAAAGAAGTCTTGCAGGAAAACCAGATTTTGATAAGAATATAGAGAAATATGGCAAACCCTGCTATTCCGTTCAGAACCTAAATATACTTATTAAAGGAAGTGTGGCGTTGTAGATACAAGAATAATTAAGAACAAAAAGCTTTTGTGTAAGTTAAAGAGAGGTACGGAAATCCCTACTGACTTATTGTGAACCGAATATGAATTAAGCTAGCATAAATACTAGCACAATACAGAACGCCGACTGAAAAGGTAGAGAGAGAGAGAGAGAGAGAGAGAGAGAGATACCGTATTTAATCTACCGTGAAAAAAATGCTACGAAAGAAGAGCTTTGCCAGTAAACAAACAAACATGCATGACATTAATTTCTAGTAAGCGTAAAGAGTAATAAGGAAATCCCTGATATTTTGCCATGAACAAATATTATAACATGGACGGTAATATATTGTACACCCAGCAGACAAAACATTAGAGATGGGCAGTTTACATTGGAATTCCCTGCATAGAATGTGCGTAATATTTTCTAATTTAAGATTTGACTTGACATTACGTATCGTATTGCCTGTGGTCTTCATAAAACTGCAGCATCTTAATGTTATGCTTCGTACAACTAGGACAACACCACACTTTTTCACTACTCAGTCCGCACATTATATATCTTCTTCTTATCTTGTAAAATGTACACACATCATTCAACTTTACCTCAAAACTCTTGCCAAAGATCACTTGGTGAGTAAGATAGTATAACGTTAAAGTTGAAACGCTAAAAGAGAATGAACTCAAAATTTGCATGGAGAAAGAAACTCAAACTGAAAATTAAATTAGAGCATACGTAATATTATCTCCCTCTTAAATTTGTTTTGAGCACTATCAAATTTTGCAGCGGACTCACAAAACGTAATGTACCATTCAGCAAGCAATCACTCTGACAAACCCATAAGAACAAAATTACATTTTTCCATTTTGACCCGGAGCTTCTGACACCTAATGCTTAAAATTATACGTAACACTAGAGAGGAACAGGCGCAAACCGAACGCAGCCGATAAATTGACGGACAAGTGGGTTTCTGAACATTGTATCGCAATCGACGAACATTGGCAAAGTGGTGATCTGAGCGACATTTTTCGTGAACGCGTTGTCGACGTAAGACATGTAGGTCATTCTATAGGCCAAGTAGTAAAAACACCACACCATGTTTCCAGAGGGCAACCGTATCAAGGTTGTACAGCGAGTATACAACGGACGGACATACCAGCTTCTGGAGAGAAAGTAATGACCGTCTACACGCCATTGATATCCCGGGCCGATGTGGACTATCCAGATTCGTACATACCGACCACTTCGCAACGACTGCGCTAATCGCATCAAGCTTAAGTGTCGGGGGCCCAAGCAGCGTCAGCAATAGAAAGGTATTATGTATCCTTCATACCCTGGACTACGGGAGACGACGCCCTACTTGGTTACCACTGTTGACTACTCGTCATTAAATATTTGATGCCGGGAACATCAAAACTGGACATCTGCAGAAGAGTACCCTTTGTGTGACGAGATTAATCCCATTTTTGGCTGTACCCATCTGACGGGAGGAAATGGGTATGGCGTGGACAGCATGCGGCCATGACACCGTCGTGCCAGGTCGGCTCTATTCAAGGCGTCTTAGCACGGGACACATTAGGTGCTTTAGTATATCTGGAGTGATCTTAGTGTATCACTTAAGCACCTAATGTATCTGGAGTGATCTTAGTGCTTTAGTGTATCTGGAGTGATCTGACGGGAAGAAGTGGGTATGGCGTGGACAGCATGCGGCCATGACAATGTCGTGCCAGGTCGGCTTTATTCAAGGCGGTAGTGGATCTGTGATGGTTCGAGGCGTTTTAGCACGGGACACATTAGGTGCTTTAGTGTATCTGGAGTGATTATTAGGTGCTTTAGTGTATCTGCACACATTAGGTTCTTTAGTGTATCTGGACACATTAGGTTCTTTAGTGTATCTGGACACATTAGGTTCTTTAGTGTATCTGGACACATTAGGTTCTTTAGTGTATCTGGACACATTAGGTTCTTTAGTGTATTTGGAGTGATAATTAACGGCTACGAGCTACTAACATGAACGGGCTGATCACTTACGAACTTTCATGGCCTTTGTGCATCATGTGACCAATGGAGAGTTCCAGCTGAACAGTGTGCCGTAGCCCCTCAACGATGTATATAAACGCCCTCATATCAGTATGGATATACCATGTGGCCCCAAAATTCCCGATTTAAAACCTTGCGGAAGGTCTGGGATACCCTGGGGAGGAACATTAGATTCATGGATCCTGGATCGATATCTTTGGACGAGTTGTGGACACAGTTCCAACAAGCATTAAGACCGACATCTCTTGGAGTCAATGCCAAGCCATGTACCTGCTAGAGGACCACCAACATGCTATTATATAGGTATCTCTAATGTTTATCCGTTGAGTGTAGACAAAATGAGAATTTCGAACTGGAAGCATTCGAATAGATTATGAAGAAACACGAAAATCTCTATGTAAATAGAATGTTATGATGTAGGAGTTAGGTAACGTAGAATACAGAACAGCAGGCTTCCGGATAAAGTTGAGAGACGGAGGGAGGGAGAAAGACAGAGACGGGCGTTCTAGCTAATTTTTCTTTAACATAATGTTTTAAAACTTGCAGAAAAGGTAAGGATGAATAGAACACAGGAAGCGTTTGGAGAGGGATATGTAAATCCTTGCTACTATATGCTGAACAGCTGGTTGTGCAATACGAGGCGCCGCATTTACTATACAAGCAAGATATGGAGATAGGATAATACTTTTACGAAAACAGGATATTAAGAAATAATAGGTACCGCATATCAGATACAAGTAGAATTCTAAGCAGGAATCTCTTAGATATGCTTTAAAGAGGTAGAAAAACCCTTTTTGATTAATTATAAACCGAACGCTACAAAGTAGGAGCTATGGTAATATACATACTGGTACAAAACAGTCAGGAATATTTTGGGTAGAGACAGAGACATATGGAAATCCTATTAAATACACTGGCGGAAAGTGAAAAAAGAACCAAGAAGGAGACGTCTGATACCAACGAAATTTATACAACATAATAACGGAATACAGAGAATAACGTGATCAAAACATTATGGCAAAATACAGCTGTATTTGCTGGTAAACTGAAAAATAACATTTCCATGTAACATGGTTAGTACGAGGTTGAACCGCCATGAACTGCGTCACACTGTGCAATTCTGGCATGGAGTCTGTCGTACAGATGTTGGATGTAAGTTTGGGGTATTGAGTTCAAAGCATCCTCAACCTGGACGCGTAAATCGGGTATGGTGGTGGCTCGCCGTGGAGACCGGATATGTCGTTGTCCCATAAAATCCCACACGTGCTCAATGGGGGACAAATCCGGTGAACGTGTAGGCCATGGAAGTTGTCTCACACCCTGAAGTGCATGTTGCGTTGCACGTGCCGTGTGTGGGCATGCGTTATCTTGCTAGAAAAGCACCACGATGGACCGACCTTACAAATGGCACAACAACGAGCTGAATGATGTTGTTGATGTAGGAGGTGCTGTTTAACGTACCCGGTACAAACACTAGTTGAGTACGGGAGTGATAGCTGATTGCTCCCCACACCAGAAGACCAGGTGTAGACCCTGTGTGTCGCTGGCAGATTCAAGAAGGGTGGAGACGCTCCCCTGTGCGTCTGCGAACACGCATACGGCCATCGGAGGCTCCCAAGCAGAATCTGCTTTCATCGATGAACACTACAGATCGCCATTGCGTTCTCCAGTGCAGACGTTGGCGACACCACTGCAGCCGTTCCTGACGGTGAGCTGGAGTCAGAGGTACACATGACAGAGGCACACGTGCACGTAGTCCTGCATCCAGTAGACCGTTGCGGATTGTTCGGACAGTCACCTCAGGTGCAACGGCAGCTCGGATTTGCGTCGCAGTGGATGTTCTGCTTGACAACGCCGCTCTTCTTATGAGTCGATCGGTCCGCTCATCAGTCCGTCTGTGACTCCCGGTTCCACGTCTTCTCGAGTGGGAATGTTTTTCGGACCATCTACGCCACCATCGTACCACCACCGATACTTCCCGTCTAATTCGCTCCGCAATACGACGATACGACCACCCGGCCTCGCGTTGTCCGACTAGACGACCTCGCTCAAATTCCGATAACTGCTGAAATTGTACACGTCTTCCATGTCCAGGCTTACAGCTTCTTCAGGGTCTTCGCACGTGTCCATACGCCGACGACTGATTACATTCACTGCGCCGTACTCCTTAAATAATACCTACGATAATTTGCATATTATGCCGTGCTGTGGCGTAAGTGCTCACCGGTTGGTCCCGAAAGTAACATCCCACCTACGCAAACTCGACCCCATTAACATATGTAAATTTTATGATCGTCAGCCAATTCCTTCTTAGTGTTCTTTTTTCACTTTTCGGCAGTGTATATCAGGAACAGAATGGCGTAAAGAAGAATGAAAAAAAGAAGTATTTTGAAGAAATACAGGAAATGTTTTGCGACGATGTAGATATGTGGAAATCCTGCGATTTTTGTTTTGAGTAGTGTGTTATGGAACGAAAGATATGGCATTGTACATACAACGGAATATACTATTGAGTAAATATACCAGAGTACGGAAAAGGAGACTATTCGTTAAGGTAGAGAGAGAAACTTAAATGATATCTAATCCTTCCTGAACTTAATGATATGAGAAAAGATCTCTGGCAGAAAGGATAAATATGAATACAGAAGAAGAAGCGTTTGTTGCGGATATAGAGATACATAGAAATTCATCCATTTTATCTTGAACAAAGTGTTGCGGAATGACTTGTATGGAATTCTATATACAAGGAGGATTCATAATATGAAGTTTATGAATAGGGTAAGGAGAATATCGAAAAATCCCTTCTTTAATGTGACAATATTCTATAAAGTAAAAGTGTTGGCAGTGTAAATACACTCAAAATGATAACAGGACGCTGTTGTCCAAGGAACAGAGAGCCATAGAAATCCTAGTTAATCTAGCATTGGTGGAATGCAGTGAAAATCTGACAACAAATTAAAAAATTGGTTGAGATCATGAAACATTTGGCGAGGATATAGGGATGTACGCATACGTCAATTTCCGCTACATTATTGGGAATAGAATGCTGTGAAACAAGAAGTCTGGCATTGTAGACAAAATATATCACAACTGGAATCTTTTGGATAGGGTAGCGAGAAATATTACAATCCCTGCCGATACACTGTGAAAACAATACGATACAGTACGATATACGGTACTATAAATTCTAGTAGAAAACAGTACAGGTGGATTTGACAAAGGTATAGAGAGGCATGGAAATCTTGGCTAATCTGTTGTCAAAATAAAAGCAAAAAAAGAGGAAGTCAGGTAAAAACGGAGATAAATATAAAACAAATATCTTTCATTAAGGTTTTAAAAAGATCTGCAAATCCCTCCGTTACATCTTTAACAGAATGAAACAAAATGTGAGGAATGGGACTTTAGGAGGAGGGTTCAGGAAAGGAATCTTTCGGATGACGTGGAGAGACACGAAACTGCCTTCGACATTTCGAGATCAGTATGATGTAAAAGTATGAGTTACAGAAATTTAAATACTAATTATATATAATATATTTGGATAAGGTAGAAAGAACATGAAAATTGTAGGCATTTTGTGGATATAGAAAGATACGAGAATCTGTGCTACTTCATTTTGAACCGAATGACGTGAATTGGGCATAGTAGAAACAAGAATAATTCCGATTGAAAGCCATTTCGTAAAGTACAGGGTGATACGGAAAACCCACCTGATTCATTTGAACAGAATACTAAAAATTATGAGTTAAGATAACGTATTTACTATTAACAGGAAGAAGAAGAGGCAGCTGGAAATGGTAAAGACACACGTAAATCCCTGGAAATATATGCAAATATGGACACAGAACTAAAAGCTTTTTGTCGGGACATAATGTGAAACGGAAATCCCTAATATTTTAAATTGAGCAGAGCGCTACAAAATGGGCGATACTAGGAGAAATCCGAAGAGGAAACGACAGTTTTGGATAGGGTACAAACATCTACGGAAATTTTTGCTTACCTATTATAAACTATTACGAAGAAAATTCAGAGCAATGTTAGTACTGCTAGAATCAGATAGTCTTCTTTCTGAGGACCGTGACAGACATGAAAATTTTCAAACTATAGTGAAAACAACGCTACCAAAGAACAGGTCTAGTGAAAAAAGTAAAGATGGATACAAAACATTGATCGTGAGGAAAGGGTATGCAGTCATATGTTACCTATTTCTATTTTATCGTCAATAATGTTGTGGAATCGGATATATGCCCTTTTATATAAAAGGGAAAGTCAGAAAAGAAACTTTTGGATATGGTAATGCTGATAGCGAAATATATTCTTAACTTTTTGTTGTGAACAGAGTAATGTAAAAGAATTATGGTACGGTAAATCACAGAAGTTGTTGAATATCATAAAAAGTCCTGGAAGTCTAAACTAAGCAGTTGCGATCAAAAAGTCATGAAAGTGGAGGTTTGCAAAAAACAAAAACATGATAACAAAACACGCACCTCTGTTGAGGATATAAGGTGATCTGGAAATCCTGCTGTTTTGTTACGAAACATGCGGCATAGAATGGGAAATAAAGCTTTCTGGAAATACAATAAATTCGTAAGTACATGTGTTTTCGGTTTGTTACAGATAGACATATAATTCCTGTTTTTTTATTACTATAACACGAATGCCATGAAGCAAGATTCACGGTAATCTAAATACAAGAAGAATGCAAAACATGAAGTCTTTAGTTAAATGGAAATGCCTTCCGATTTTATTTTTGTGAACAGAATATTATAAAGTAGGGCTTAAGGTAATGTAAATACCATTACAAGACAGGACTCTTGGGTAGGGGTAAAAGATAAAATTCACACCTAATGTATCGTGTACATGAAATTGCAGGTGTGACGTATAATGCCAAGACGAATGAAAAACACGAAGTTTTTCATGAGGATATCAGATGATATGGTAAAATTCCGGCAATTTTATGTCGAACACTGTGTAACAGAATGTGACACATAGGAATGTAGCAACAAGAGGAACTCATAACTCAAAAGGTTTTTTAATAGGTCAGAGAGAAGTACGGAATACTCTTTTGTTTCATTGTAAACACAATTACACGAAATAGGATGTATGCATTATAATGAAAATGGTAGAACACAGGACTTGAGGATTTTGGTTTGACGAATAAGAGCCGTGGAATTCTTTGATAAGCCATCCTAAATCGAACTCCACGAAAGTGGAAGTTTTACAAAAACCGTAAAGGTTAACAGGGTGATGTTGATAAGAGCATACAATGACATCAAAATCAAAGGTATTTGGTCTTAAACAGTGCGTTATGGAATACTTTGTACGATATTGTAGGTGCCAGGATAATTCAGGACAAGAATATATAGGATATCGCACCTAGAGAAACAGCAGTACCTTTTGATTTCTTCTGAAAAGAATACCATAAAGTAGGAGTTTTGGCAGTGAAGTGAAAGTTATGCGTGCATGACATAGGAAAGGAGGCCTTTAGTTAGGGAAGTGTAAAAGAAATCCTAGCTAATTTATCCTGTACACAATGCCATGGAGAACGAAGTTTGGCAGAAACAATTCAGAATATGGGAATGGAAACCTTTGATGAGAACATAGAGATCCATGACAACTGTTGTTGTTTTTGTTTTTTTATCGTGAACATGTTATTAATCAGGAGGTACGGCAATATACACTGGCGGAAAGTGAAAAAAGAACACCAAGAAGGAATTGGCGGATGATCATAAAATTTACATATGTTAATGGGGTTCGAGTTTACGTAGGTGTGATGTTAATTTCGGGACCAACCGGTGAGCGCTTACGCCACAGCACGGCATAATATGCAAATTGTAGTCGGTGGTATTTAAGGAGTACGGCGAAGTGATTGTAATGAGTCGTCGGCGTACGGACACGTGCGAAGACCCTGAGAAGCTGCAATGCCTAGACATGGAAGACGTGTACGATTTCAGAAGTTATTGGACTTTGAGCGAGGTCGTCCAGTCGGAATACGCGAGGCCGGGTGGTCGTATCGTCGTATTGCGGAGCGAATTGGACGGGAAGTATAGGTGGTGGAACGATGGTGGCGTAGATGGTCCGAGGAACATTCCCACTCGAGAAGACGTGGAACCGGGAGTCACAGACGGACTGATGAGCGGACCGATCGACTCATAAGAAGAGCGGCGTTGTCAAGCAGAACATCCACTGCGACGCAAATCGGAGCTGCCGTTGCACCTTAGGTGACTGTGCGACCAATCTGCAACCGTCTACTGGATGCAGGACTACGTGCACGTGTGCCTCTGTCATGTGTACCTCTGACTCCAGCCCACCGTCAGGAACGGCTGCAGTAGTGTCGCCAACGTCTGCACTGGAGAACGCAATGGCGATCTGTCGTGTTCAGCGATGAAAGAAGATTCTGCTTGGGAGCCTCCGATGGCCGTATGCGTGTTCGCAGACGCAAAGGGGTGCGTCTCCACCCTTCTTGCATCCGCCAGCTACACGCAAGGCCTACACCTTGGTCTCTTTTTTTTTTTTTTTGATTGGAGGTTTAACGACCGCCGTGAGCAACTCAATGGGCTATAAGCAGTCGCCCGTCCCTAATTTAGGGTCACTGGTTCCAGGGAAGGGAGAGAGCCAGTGCCGTAAGACAAACACAACATCCATGCCTGACCGGGATTCGAACCCGGACCCCTTACGGACGAATGATCAGAGGCCAACGCCTTAGACCACTGCGCCACCGGGGCGGCTACACCTTGGTCTCCTGGTGTGGGGAGCGATGAGCTATCACTCCCGTACACAACTAGTGTTTGTACCGGGTACGTTAAACAGCACCTCCTACGTCAACATCATCATTCAGCCCGTTGTTGTGCCATTTGTAATGTCGGTCCATCGTGGTGTTTTCCAGCAAGATAACGCACGCCCACACACGGCACGTGCAATGCAACATGCACTTCAGGGTGTGAGAGAACTTTCATTGCCTGCACGTTCACCGAATTTGTCCCCCATTGAACACGTGCGGGATTTTATGGGACAATGGCTTATCCGGTCTCCACGGCCAGCCACGAACATCCCCGATTTACGCGCCTAGGTTGAGGATGATTGGAACTCAATACCCCGAACTTACATCCAGCATCAGTGTGACGCAGTTCATGGCGGTTCAACCTCGTACTAACCATGTTACATGGAAATGTTATTTTTCAGTTTACCAGCAAATACAGCTGTATTTTGCCATAATGTTTTGATCACGTTATCCTCTGTATTCCGTTATTATGCTGAATAAATTTTGTTGGTATCAGAAGTTTCTTTCTTGGTGTTATTTTTTCACTTTCCGCCAGCGTAGGTAAAATTGGAAGCTTTTACATAGGTTTGAGAGAAACATGTGAATCCCTTTCGAATTATTGTGAATCGAATGAGGCTAAGTGGAAATTTCGGCAGGGTAAATTCTAGTAGAAAACGGAAACGACGCAGGCACTGAGAGGCATCGATATCACATTTGCTCGGTCATGAACACAACGTAACGAATGAAATGGTCTGAGGAAAACGCTAACGATTGCAGAAAACTAATATTTACAAGGAATTCCCTGCCATTTTAAGCTGCACAATGTTATAAAATGATACTTGGGATTTGTACGAAGACGACAGAATTCTCATTTCTTGAATAGCTTGATAGAGATACGAAAATCTCTGCTGACTTATTGTGAACGGAATATTTTAAAGTAGGAGTTATAGTAATGTAAATACTTCTACAATACAGAACAAGGAGCATTTGTTTAATTTACAGAGAGGTATGGGAATCATAGACTAACCTATCAGTAACAGAATGCCGTGAAGAAAAGGACTACGAAAAAACATAAGGACGAATACAGAACACAACGTTTTCAGTGAGGATTTAGGGAGGTACGAAAATTCCAGCTATTTTATCGTGAACAGAATTTTATGAAATGGAAAATACGCGATTGAAAATATAACCAGAATTCAGAAGTGAGAGATTTTTTAGAGGACGTCCAGGAATCATTGTTTTATTTATGAAGTAAAATTTCTGAAAATGTAAATTCTAATGGAATACCCAACAGGAGGTTTTCGGTAGGGTAAGGAGAGCCATATAAATCCTATGTGACTTATCACGAAAGAAATGAAATGAAAAATATGGAATATGTATAGAATTTATTAACGGATATGTATATCCCTGCCACCTTAAAGTGAACAGTGTCCTATGAAATGGGAAGTATTGTTTGTAGATACAAGAAAATTTGAAGCCGAAACACGTTTTTTTTCTTTTGTTATTAGGTCTTACAGAAATCTCTGCATGTTCATGTTTGAACAGAATATTATAAAGTTGAATTACAGACATATTAATACTCTTAGAATATACCTAGGTACATGTGGAGGCTGTTCGTTGTGGTACTGAGACAAGAAATCGTTTGCTTTATATCATCATCATCATCATCATTGTCAACCATTATCAATCCACTGCTGGACGAAGGTCTCCCCAAGTTTCCTCCACAACGGTCTGTCTTGTGCCAGTCTCCTCCATGTCACCCCTGCATACTTTCGAATTTCATCCACCCATCTCCCATGTGGTCTTCTTCTGGGTCTTTTCCTGTCCCTTGGAATCCAATCTAAAATTTCGGCTGTCCATCGATGATCTGTCCTTCTGGCAGTATGTCCAGCCCATTGCCATTTCAGGGATTTAACTCTGATCATGATGTCTTCCACTTTTGTCATTTTTCGGATCCACGAGTTCCTCTTCTTATCTCTCCTGGTTACACCAAGTATGCACCTCTCCATGCTGCTTTGAGTTGTCTGCAGCCTTTGTATGTCTCTTTTAGTTAAGGTCCACGTCTCTGCACCATACGTAAGCACTGGAAGGATGCATTGATCAAACACTTTTCTTTTAAGACATAATGGCATATTGCTCTTGAAAATTATGCTGTTTCTTCCAAAAGCTCTCCAGGCAAGTTTTGTACGCCGATTAATTTCTTCATCAATGTGACCCTCACTTGATATCTGCTGTCCAAGATAAACGTACGTGTCTGTTATCTCCAGCTTTTCTCCATCAATCGATAAATCTTCATTTCTTGTAAAAGCATTGAACATCACTTTTGTCTTCTGAAAGTTCATTTTTAATCCCACTTCTTTACTCTTGTCAGCAAGTTCCTGGATCATACTCTGCAGCTCTGATGGGGTAGTTGCAAAAATGACTACGTCATCAGCAAAACGAAGGTGGGTTAGATAATCTCCATTAATCTTTATCCCCTTGTTTTCCCAGCTCAGCGACTGAAAAACACCCTCCAATGTGGCATTAAAGAGCTTCGGAGATATGGTGTCACCTTGTCTCACCCCCTTTCCAATTTTTACGTGTGTTGTATTTTCAAACAGCCGAATCTTTGCACTTGCATTTTCATAGATGTTATTAATAATATTAATGTATGCATCTTCAATACCGCAGGTTTTCAGAGCCATTGTAACTGCTGATGGTTTCACCGAATCAAAGGCTTTTTCATAATCGATAAAAGCCATGCACAATGGAAGTTCATATTCCCTCGCTCTTTCAATTAGTTCTCTCAGCACGTGGATATGATCTATTGTGCTGTAGCCACTCCTGAATCCAGCTTGTTCTCTCGGTTGAGCCATGTCCAGTGTTACCTTTAAGCGGTGTGAAAGAATTTTAGTGAAGATTTTATAAACTACTGATAGGAGGCTGATAGGTCTGTAACGTATACTCTATATTCACTTTCCTTTTGATTTTACTATCTCTGGTTATTTTATTTTACTATGTAAATTATCTTCCTACTGAACGAAATATTATTTCACCCGCTGAATGAGATCTGGCAATGAGTGTAAGTCATGACGTGGTGGTAGCTAGTATATAGGCGCGTTCATCGAGTGTGTTGGTGTTGAGGTGTTGGTGTTGAGAGTTAGAGTTGTGTTGTTGAGGTTGATGTGTTGGCGTTGCGAGGGGTTGTTATGAGAGTGTGTGTACTATAAGAGGAAAGTTTATTCATTATTATGTACAAGATATATGAGTGCCTTAGTTGACCAAGAGTCTCGGAAATAAACAAGTTTGTCAGTAAGTTCAGTCTTTCTCAATTCTTAGTTTTGTCAGACCTCTGTCTGGCTGTTAGGTTTATGACTTTGACTACTTAATATAAATAACCAGCGTTGAGACTTTGTTTAAGTTCATAATTAACGAGTAACAACACCCTTTTGGGAATTCATTATTTTGAAGCTTAGAGCATTATTCATTCATAATAATTAGCTTAGCAAAAAGATAAACAAAGCTAATTCATTATAGGTCTGTAGTTTCCGAGATCCTCAATGTCACCTTTCTTATGTAGCAGGATCATTGTAGCGGTGTTCCAATCCTCAGGAATCTTTCCTTCATTAAGGCATCGAGTGAAAATTTGGGCGAGTACTGTTTCGATTTCTCCACTTGCTTCTTGTATGATGTCTACAGTAATTCCATCTTCTCCTGGAGCTTTCCCCCGCTTCATGTTCTTGATTGCATGTGCAACTTCTGCTGGAAGGACTGGAGGAACTCTGGTACTGGTATCTTTCATGATGTCTGGAGTGCATGTATCGTCCCTTTCATATAATTTGGAGTAGAAATCTTTCACTCTTGTCAAAATTTCGCCTCTATTTCTTGTTACAGAACCATCTTCTTTTCTCAGTGCCATAATCTGTTTTCTTCCCTTACTGAGATGTCCCTTTGCTATCTTTAGGCTTTGGTTGTTTTCAATTGCTTTCCTCACTAGTTCACAGTTGAATTTTCTTACGTCTTCAGTGATACTTTTTCTTACTGTCTTGCATAGCTCTATATATTCCAATTTGGAAGTCACATCTTCTTTAGTTGTCCTCATCTCTCTTCTTTTTTGCATCAACATTTTCGTTTTTCCTGATAATTTATTTACATGCAACTTGTTCTTAGACCCAGCTAATTTTGTTGCTGTTTCCATAAGAGCTTTGGTTACTTTTCTGTTAACTTCAGAGATGTCCACTTCTTCTGATGTTAGGCCTTCTAAAGCAAAGAACCTGTTCTTCAGTTCCAACTTGAAGGTATTATGGTGTTTTTTAAGGTTGGTTATGTCAATAGATTTTGTTTGTCTTATGAGCTTGCCACGTTCAAGTTTAGTGTTGAGGTGCATCTTACATCTCACCAATCTATGGTCACTACCTGTGTTGAACTTGTTTAGCACACTGCAGTCTTCTATGACGAATTTTTTGTTACACATAATAAAATCAATTTCACTTGTCGACCCATTTGGATGTCTCCAAGTCCATTTCCTGTGTGGCTTTTTCTTGAAAAAGGAGTTCAAGATGAAAAACCCTTCTGCCTCTGCAAACTCAACGAGAGTATTTCCACGCTGGTTTCTGTTGCCGTGACCAAATTTACCTACTGAAGTTTCATTCTGTTGCCGTTGCCCTATTTTTGCATTGAAATCTCCCATAATTATTTTCAAATGCTGCTTACCTTTATTATTTAAATGACAAATTTCCTCATAAAATTCTTCAATTTCTTCTTCAGGATGACTTGTGGTGGGTGCATAAGTTTGAATAATCTGAGCCTGGTATCTTTTCGAGAGTTGGATAACAAGTCGTGCGGCTCTGTCAGAGGAACTTTCAACTTCTACAACTTTATCCTTCAGTTTCTTGTTTATTATAAATCCAACACCACTAGTTCTGCCAGTATCTGTCCCACGATAGTAGAAGAGATGTCCACTTTTTAGTTCGATGAGATCTTCTCCTTTTCTCCTTACCTCACTTAGCCCCACGATGTCCCACTTGATCCTTTGTAGTTCCTCTTCCAATTCAAGAAGCCTTGAATCAGAAGATAGGGAGCGTCCATTGTACGTAGCCAAGGTCAGCATCAGATGGCAGCCTAGTCCGGTCCTCCGGGGATTCTTAGCACCCTCTGCCTTCATGTCGCACTGGCCGCTGCCTTGGCCAGGTACATTCCAGCTGCCGGAGACTGAGGGCCAAGATTTAAGTTGTGGAATCATTTTGGAGGGGTTTGGCCATAACTCACCACGCTGGCCAAGCGGGTTGGTGAGTGTGGGATAGAATTTCCTCTAATCCCGATGGTATAGTTATACCGCTATTGGCGGTCGTCAGAGCCCCTTTAGTGGGAACAGGATGTACCACGAGAAGGCGGGGTTGACATTTGTCAAGGAGAGGCTGTGATGTTACGCATCACCTGACCTTACATCCTTATCATGAACAAAATAACATGAAAACGGATATTTGCCAGAAAGGTTAAGCATGAGTAAAGAAACGTA
Source organism: Macrothele yani (assembly GCA_039090855.1). Taxonomy (NCBI): domain Eukaryota; kingdom Metazoa; phylum Arthropoda; class Arachnida; order Araneae; family Macrothelidae; genus Macrothele; species Macrothele yani. The sequence continues at coordinate 67,635,961 of CM077009.1, read as the reverse complement.
GCTTTTGCGATGATAAAGCGATATGTTGAAGTCTCTAATACTTTTGCTTGTGAAGAATGATCTGCCAACGGAGCTGCATAAATGGAAAATTAAGAACAGGGAAGCTTTATATAGGGTGCTCAAAGATACCGAAATTCCTGTGGATTTATAATGAACGGAATATTACAAAGTAGGAGTTATGTTATTGTAAATACAGGTACATAGAACAGGAATATTTCAGCTAAGCTGCAGTGATATCGAAAACCCAGCTAAACTATCAGAAACAGAATGCCGTAAAGAGAAGGTCTGGCAGAAAGGATAAGTGTGAAAGTAAATGAATGACTTAGCTTTTCTGTACTACTACACGAAAATAGACTTTTAGTGGGGGATATTTCTCTTGTGAAATGAGTTTTCGATAAGGGGTAGAAATGGATGGTATGAGAGAGAGACATTCAATTTCTAGGTAATCGGTCTAGAACAGAATTCCATAAAATTGGTATTCTACCACAAATCATACCGACAAGTATATAGAATAAATTTGGCTGAGTATACCATCGTGAAAAAAATGTTATGAAATGTGAAATATGGATAGTATATTATATTAGAAGGAGAATTTCCGAACAGGAAATTTTATGATGTAGGTTATAAAAATACACACATAATTCATTCTGTTCACAATAGATTAGTCCTAACTATCCTGTTGTAAACAAAATGTTGATATATAGATACATTTTTACCTGACTTCCTCTTTTTTTGCTAAACAAAATGTTGTAAGCAAAACAAAAGTAAGATTTTAGTGTGGGTATAGTGTAGTATGAAATTACCGATTTGTTGTGTTGGACCTATTATTCATATAATAGAAGATATGGTGTTGTAGGTTAGAGAATTCAGAAATAAGACTTTTGGATAAAGTAGACGGATGATTAAATATACTTTTTGATTTACTATAAACAGAAAATTATACAGTAAAAAGTATGGTAGAAACAAATACTGGTGGAGTACAGAACAGGACACTAATGGATACAGCAGAGAAAGACATCGAAGTCTCAGCTACTCTACTTAGAGAACAAAGCCACGAATCAGGTATGATGAGAAACGTACAGTACAATAAGCTCATTGGTCAAAATATGGAGTAATAATGAAATTCTGGCGATTTTATATTTACCACTGCGACACATAACCTAGTTAAGTACAGAACGAGTTCATAACTGAAAGATTTAGGAACCTTCGAGAGGAGGATGAACTTACGTTTTGTGTTATGGTAAAAAAAATAGTACTATAAAGTAAGATTTGCGGTAATGAAAATGTTAGTAGAATACAGAACTTGAGGACATTTTTTTGAGCAGGGAGAGATATGAATTCCTTTCTAAGAATGTAAATAGAATGCCATGAAATCGTAGATTATTCAAAATTAAAACATTAAGATTATATAAAGAACAAGAAACTTTTTATAATGATATATTGAAAGGAAAATCCCTGCTGTTTTATATTCAACAGATTTTTATAAAATGTAAGTAAGCTATGACATTGTAGATGGTTGATTCAGAACAGGAATCTTTTGTCTATGGTAGACAGCCTTCGGAAATATTTTCGGATTTATTGTAAAAAATGTACTATAAAGTAAAAATAATAATTAAGTACGAGTTATACAAGTATATGACAGAAGAAGAAGGTTTTGCTTATGGAAGAGAGACATGGAAATCTTAAAATATCTATCATGAACAGAAGCCATGAAGCAGCAGGTTTAAGAGAATGGATTATACTGTAGTAATATTTATAAACATAAAAGGAATCAATTGTGTATCGTAGAGAGAAATACAGAAATTCCTTTTGGTTAATTCTGAACGGAATGACAAAAAGTATAAATGTTTGTAGAAAATATTTTAGTAGGCTACAAAAAGAACCCTTTTGGATAAGGTGGAGAGACATATACACTGCCGGACAATTGCTAAGAACGGATGACAATAGCAACGATAGCAACCATAAAATGGAAGGCAGCAAAATGTGGAAATTAGCATAAGTGCGGGATACAGTAAGACGTGTTGTGCGTATACAACTTTTGGATTGCCAAACTTGTTCGTGACGTCATGCGCTGAGAAGAGATATAAAGAATTTGACACGTATTGACCGTTGTTGTTCAAACGCAAAGTTGAAAGAGAAAGAATCAATTGACGAACTTGCAATTTTCAGTATGTCTTCCCGACATCACCTAGATGATTTTACGCGTGGCCGTATTATTGGCAAGATTGAAGAAGGGCGAAAAATGACAGATGCTGCCAGGGAGTTCGACGTCAGCCACAGTGTTGTTTCAAGGCTTTGGAAATCATTTCAAACAAATGGAGAGTGTAGCAAACGTCACGGGGGAGGTCGTGTTCGCAGTACGACACCTGCAGAAGATCGGTACATAGTGCTATCAACAAAAAGACACCGGCGTTGCACAGCTAGTGAGGTAGCAAATCAGTTTATGGCTGCTACTGGCAAGCGGATCTCCCAAAAAACTGTCGCCAGACGTTTGCAGAAAGGAGGACTATACGCCCGCCGTCCTGTTGTGTGCATCCCATTGTCCAGACGTCACCGTACCGCCCGTTTGCAATGGTGCCATCATAATGGCAATTGGACTGATAACGACTGGTCTGCTGTCCTCTTCTCAGATGAGAGTAGATACAGTCTATCGTCTGATTGTCGACGACAACTGATCTGGCGTGATAGTGGTACTGCATATTGTCCAGCAAACATACAGGAAAGGGACCGATATCCGACATGTAGTGTCATGGTATGGGCTGGCATCATGATCAATGGCCGTACGTCTCTCTATCTGCTTCCAACTGGGACTATGACTGGCCAACGATACATTAATGATGTTCTGCTACCTCATGTTCACATGTTCCGTGGTGCTGTCGGTGATAGATTAATTTTCATGGACGACAACGCAACATGTCATCGAACAGTCGCTGTCCAGGAGTGTCTTGAGAGCGAGGATATTCAACGCCTCGTATGGCCAGCACGTTCTCCAGATCTGAATCCCATTGAAAATGTGAGGGATGCTTTGGGGAGGAGTCTTGCTGGTCGCCAATGCCCTCCAATAAACAAGGACACCCTCATCCGTGAACTAAAAGAGGAATGGGATAAATTACCCCAACAGCTGCTTGATAATGTTGTGTAAAGCATGACACGACGTGTGGAATCTTGCATCGCCCTCCATGGTGGCCATATCCCGTATTGACATCTTACGCCGGAACGCCTGCTGACGGTAATTGCATTTTTCACGTTTACGTATTCTGCACAAAATGGCCTGTTTGTCTTTTCAACACGTTCCAAAGCTTTCTGGATTTCAGAGCACAAGAAATTGTCTTTCTCGTAATGTCCTGGCATTCTGACATTATTTTATTTCACTTGGCATCCAACCACACTTACTTTTTTATGAGCTATATAGCCGTTTATGATCCGTCCTTAGCAATTGTCCAGCAAGGTATTTCTTAGTTATTGTACAATTACGAGCAGAGTATCTAGAAAAAAGTGATCTGTCAAACAAAGAAAAAAATACGGAATAGTACAGGTTATAAAGAAATCCATAGCGTTTTATAATTTACATATTGTTATAGAACGGGAGACAACACACTGTTTTCACAATTCACACATCAAAACTTTAAGACAGGGCAGATAGAAATGAAGAAATCCTTGCTGATTTACTCTTATCAAAACTCATAACGTAGAACATTTTGTAAAATAAATATTGCTACAGTACAGAACAGGAAGCTTTTCTCCGGGAGCAGAGAGACACGGAAAACTTTATTTACCTATCAAGCACACAATCTTATGAAGAAGAGGATTAGCAAAAAGAACGTGGGGGTAAATACAGAATAGGAATCATTTTGATGAGGATATGGACACCCCTCCTGTTTTATCTTTTCAACAAATTTTCAAGTATTTGGAGATATGGGTTTGCAAATATCACCAGAATTCAGAACTGCAAGCTACAACATAGGATGCAGAGAAATATAAAAATCGGTTCTGATTTATGAAGTAACATTTATGACAAATAAGATTCTAGTAAAATACAGAACCGGGGGAGGGTGAGTGTTAGGTCAGAGGGACACAATGAAATCCTTTAAAATGTGTAGCGAACAAAATGTAATGGAAAATACAGAACAAAGATAAATCCCTTGAAGTCATTCCTACTTTATCGTGAAGATAATGCTATTAAGTGGAAGATATGAATTGTAGATGCAAGGAAATTCAGACCTAAAAAGATTTTAAAGGTTATGAGGTGATATGGAAACCTTTGCTTGTTTATTATAAATACAGCAGTACAAAACAGTAGTGTTACAGTGGACACCCCCCACCCCATCCTAAAACCTGAAGAAAACTCTAAAATTTGTCCGCCATGTCGCGTATGGTATGAGGCAGCTAGGAATCACAGTTCGGCAGGCTCACATGTTCTTTGACAGTTCAGTTTTTTTATTTATTTCTCATTTACGTTGTTTTTTCTTTCGGATGTTCTCTAAAATTAATTAACAAAATTGCGGGATAATTGGGAAGTCGCTCCAATGCTTTTGAAGGCAAGAAACGCAATATTTTTGCCATTTTGAATTGTTTCTACCTGTGGGAAAAGGTAGCACTCAATGGTTGCTCTGGAAATTGATAAGAGCAAAGCGATAGGCACAGAAGAGGACTTCTGGATTTCTTGAGGAGGGGCCGATGTTACGACCCACCCCCGCCATTAATTTAGTAATTAATGGGCGTGGTTGATGTGTGAAATTAATTAAGTATTAATTATGTTCGAGGCTTGATTGGAGTTTAAAAGTGTAAACAGCAGATAAAGTTTTATCTGGGGGTTTGGAAAAGAAAAGAGGCGAAGAATTCTCTCTCTGGCTGGGTGGTCTCAGAATAGCTCTGTTAGGTCATAAATATCAGGGCGCAGCTGACGGGAAACTAAGCAACACGGAAAGGAAAAGAGGTACATTTCGAAGAGGGGTCCACTTGAGTAAATGAATGAAGATGGGGACAAAAGGTTTAGCGAATAATCGTAAATTCGTCGATTGTTTGGGGCATTTTCGAGAACAATTGCTCTCTGTGTGGTCCGTGCAGAAAAATAAGATTTCGCACTTAGCGTGAAAATAAGGAAGAAAGTTTAGTTGTCTGTGCGCTCTCCGATGTGAAAGGCTGGATGCCTTGGATCTGCAAAAAATGAATTGGGAAAAATGAAGCAGCAAACCTCCCCGCATTTGATAAGAAATGGAGACAACTCGAGGCAGCTGGAGATGCCAGTTTGCCATAAAGACAGCAGAATGCCTAAATCCGCGTGATAACGAAGAAATTTCTAGGCTGGAGCGTAATGGAAATCAGCGACTGTTTGGCCTAATGAAAGCCAAGTTACAGGGGAATTAAGAAGTCTGTGAGTGGACAGTGGTCATTCCAATGAGAAGCGAAGCCAAGCAAAGTCGGGATCGGATGCCAAACACTGCAGTGTGGAATCGTCACCCCCATTCATCCCCTACTGTGGAGGAAGTGAAGAGATGCGCTTGTCTTACGGGGCGAAGCGAGGCCCCATGTGTGCGTGTGTGTGGTCACGTAAGCAGCGAAGCCACTACGTGTAAGTGCGACGGGATAAAAACATGGCGAAAGAAAAATATGAGCGTAAGAGCGGTGGCTTCGATACCTAACAAATATACAGGTGAAATGTTGAGTTGCTGATATACGCTTAAGGTAAAAGCACGTCTGATTTCGCTCGGCCGAGAAAATTAATCTCAGGGCTGGCGGTCGCAACTCTATAAAACAAAATGGAAACAAAACCTGCGAGAGGCATGTTTGAACTGCGTACTCAGGCAGGGTAGATGGTTTGCTAACGGAAAGGAACTGACTTAATTGGGGATGAACGGTCAAAAAGGACGGAAGGTAGCGAAGGACGGAATCTACTATAGCAGCAGCGGAAGTGAGGGGGTTCCACTCTCCAAACAGTTGACGTTCACAATTATTTCTTCACGACAACAAAAATCATTTCCCAGGAACACAGAAAATCAGTCTCGGAAACTGCAACAGCAGATGTGAGAGGGGCTATTTTGTTTAACGGCCACCTTCAAATCTTCACAAGAGTGGATCCGTGTATACTCGCATCAGCGCAACAAAGTGCGGCGTGATATCACCATTTTAATTGTGTGCTTCATTTACATCAAGCGTCAAAGTGAAGTGTTGAATCATCGGTGCTGCCACATGGTGCAAGTGTCTGTGTGTGTGTGCGCGCGTTTTTTTTTTGTCGTGTGATATTATGTGATGCACAACGGATTTGCACAGCAAAGTCACGAAACTGTAAGTAGATGAATATTTCCTTTTTCTTTCTTCGCACATCTGCGAACTTGTGCCATCCCGACACCCAAAGCTGCATGGACATAGATGCAGTAATGCTGAGTGACTGAACCTCAGAGGAAATACCTGCACATACAGATTTCAATTTCTTACCGGGCCCATTTCCTGATTATTTTTTTTACATGAATAAGGGAGAAGGTGTGGCCACAAATTCCGCTGGGCGGGACAGTTTCTTTTAACTTTGGTTCAGGGCCAAAGCTAGCGAGGAAGGGATCTGCATGTGCATGCTTATTAGATTTAGTTAATTAACTTTGGCAGTATTTCGCACCTATAATCTCATACCGCAAATTAACGTGCCTGTGTATTTTGTGTCGAGAGTATTTTTAATGTGATCGTTTGCATATAATTTTTTTTTCATTCTCTAAGCAATTGTATATGAATATCACCTGCAGCTCTATTTAGTGTGTTAACGAGTAGTATCTCTTGTTCAGATAGTCCGGTGGAGACTCAGTCGGCTTGTGTCTTCTGACAGTAAAGTGTGACACCGTATGCTGCCCACATATGAGGGGCAATTGTCTATACGCCCAGAGAGCGCCGTATCTGTTTAAATCTCGCAGAACGTTATTAAATGTTGTGTTGTGTATTTGAGAATCATGTGTTATTTGCGAAAGTGAGTGTTGTACTGGCTGGTTGGGGATTGAATGTACCGGAGTAAGATCCGGACCACTACACTCAGTCACGAATTGGTGATTGCGGGTGAACCTCATCACAACTCTGATCCCAAAGTATCATTTTTTTTAGTTTATTTTATTTTTTATTTGTTGTTGTTATTTTGTTCACAAGGTGGATTCACCCAAGCCTTAGGCTTCGGGTCATTCTTCAACTATTCATTTTTTATGTTCTGGTGTGAATCTTTGAGTGCAGCAGTGCACCTGAGATTCTCACCTGGTGCCGCGGCCAACTAAATTGTACTTCAGGTCTCAAGCACCGTTACCGGCAGACTCGGCAGGAACACTGCTAGTGCCGTGTAACAGTAGTTAGAATAATATGTATGTTAGTACTATACCGAACAGGAGTCCAGATGTTCCATATGTTAGAGAGAGAGAGAGATGAAATTCTAGGCTAATGTAAAGTGAACAGAATACGATGTATGGTGATTTCTGGCAGAAATCTGCATTCATCGTATAAAAGATAAGCTTGAACGTCATCGTAGAAATAAGCCTTTTTTGATGGAATAGAGACATACGAAAATCCTTGTTAATCCTCGTTGAAAGAATTTCATGAAATGAATGGCATTGAAGGTACAAAGAAAGATACTTAACCACAGGAAACTTTTGGATAGGTTATAAGGAGACACAGAATTTCCTCTGTTTATTTTGAGCAGAATAACACAAAGCAGGATTTATGCTATTTTAAGTACTAAAACAATACAGAACACTAATCTTTTAACTTGAAAATGCAAAATAGTCTAGAGTACAGAGCGCTACATAAATCACTTGAAATTTCAGAAAAACAACACATCACTTAGAGTTTTACAAATCCTAGCTAATCAATCAGGAACTGAATGATGTAAGCAGGAGGACTGGCATAAATGAGAGAGAGAGAGATGAAATCAGAGTTTTTGGTGATAATATAGGAAAATAAAAGAAGTACCTGCGATTTTCTTTTAAATAGTGTATTAGAAGAGTAAATGTACCATTGGAAATTCAGTAAATGAGACTTTTGAGTATTATACAGGAAGCTGTGGAAATTCCTCTTGATTTATGCTAACAGGGTACAACCAAACCTGAATGTATGGTTGTGCAAATACTAGCAAAATACAGAACAGGTGACTGTTGGTTAAGGTAGAGACTAAAGTAAATCATAGCTAATCTATCGTGTAGATAATTTCATGAATGGAGAGGTATGGTAGAAAAGAAAACTATGAGTACACAAGAAGAAACTTTAGTGAGGATACAGAGAGAGAGATGGATTTTTCTGCTATTTAATACTGAACGGTATGTGTTCAAATCCGAGGTATGGTATTGTTGGTGTTAGTTTAATAACGAATAGCAAATTCTAAGGTAGGTAACAACGAGATACGGAAATTTCAGTTCGTTTACTGTGAACATAACGCTATGAATCAAGATCTAAGGAAATTTTAATACTAGTAGAACACAGAACATGAGACTTTGTGTTATGGTAGAAAGGCATAGAAGTCGAAGCCAATCTATCTTGAACAAAATACCATCCAAGTTTTTTCTGCTAGAAAATGTAACGATAAATATAGAACAAGATTAATTTGAGGATATGTAGAGGTGTTGAAATTCATACTATTTTGTACTGAAGGGAAGGTTGCGTAATATCAAGTATGGATTGTAGATGCAAGTAGAATTACGAAGGAGCTTTACAATATGGAGTAAAGATATACATAAAACCACACTCATTTATTGTGGAAAAAAATACTGCACTGTAAGAAATTTGGTAATGTAAATTCTACGTAAATACAGAACAGGAGGCTTATGGGTATGTTTGATAGATTACGTGGAATTCCGCGTTAATCTGTCTTTCACAGAATAACATGAAAATTGGATCTTTCGACAGAACTCAAAGGTGAATACAGAACAGTAAACTACTGTCAAGGTTATTGAATGATATGGGAAATCCAGCGGTTTCTAGTTGACTAGAGTTGTAGTTGAATGTGACAAATGGCTTGTAGATACAAGAATTCTCGAATAAAATCTAATTCCTTTCCGATTTGTTGTACAAATAACACTATGAAGTGCGGTTTAACGCAATGAAAATACTAGTAGAGCACAGAATTTGAGGGGTTTTGTTAGAGTAGAAAGAGACCTTTAAATCCTTGCTATAATACGAATGCCACGAAAGTGGAGTAATGAAAAATACATAAAGATCAATAAAGAACAGGAAGAGTTTTTGTAAGAATATAAAAATCCCAGCTATTTTATCTGGAACAGTGTTAGAGAATTGTGTGTTATAGAATTGCAGATACCAAAGTAACTCAGAACAGGAATGTTTCAACATAGCACAAAGAAATACGGAAATACCTTCTGATTTCTACACAAAATAATGGCATACAGTAAATGTTGTTGCAGCGGAATAAATGTTTTGCATGTACGCTGTAGGACAGATGGCTTTTAGTCAGGGACGTGAAAACCTTTTGATAACCAATCGTGAACGTAATGCTATAAAGGAGAAAGTCTGAGAAATGATAATTCACAATGCAGAAAAGGATGCTTTTGGTGAGAATATAGAGACTGCAATCGCTACTTCTTTATCTTGAAGATATTATTTTTAAATGGCAGGTATGGCAATGTAGGCACAACGCTTATTCAGAACAGAAATCTTTTGAATAGGGTAGACAGAAATGTGGGAACTCCTTTTGATTTTTTTGTGAATAGAATGCCATGAAGTAGGAATCTGGACAGCGTGAGTTCTACCAAAATACGAATAGGAGACTTTTTGGCTACGGTTGAGACGGGCACGAATATCAGTCATCAACAATGTATCAGAAACGGCGGGTTTCGCAGAAAAAATAAAGAATTCACGCCACATTAAATTTTATGTGGAAATCTTAGCTATTTTATGTAGAACAGGGAGTTATAGAATTCGGGACATGGCATCTTGGGCACAAATAGAATTCAGAACTCAAAAGCCCGTCTTATGAAAGAGATACGAAAATTGCTGCTTATTGTGCCAAAGTAAGCTAAATTAGAGGTTATTGTAATACAAATACAGCTACAATACAGGGCATGAACTCTTTCTTTGGGGTAAAGAGAGGTGTGGAATAATTAGCAAACCTATCAGGAACAAAAGGCCTTGAAGAGGACTTCCCTCAAACCTGAGAACGAGTGCAGATGAAACTTTTGTTAATGATTTAAAGAAGTATGGAAATCTCTGCTGCTTCATTGTTATGAAATTGAATATATTGCATTTTCGATAAAAGCGCAATTCAGTACTAATAGCTTTTGTAAAAGATCTGAAGAAGTGCGGAAATGCTTTCTGATTTATGACAATGCAATTTCAAATAGAATATATAAGAGCAGGTTTTTTGTTACGGCATTGAGAAACTTGGAAATCTCTGCTACTTTATTGTGAAGAGTGTCTTATAGGTATTGATCGTACATACCAGGAAACTTCAAAGCAGAAACATTTTTAAAGGTTATAACGGTGACGTAGAAATCTATGAATGCTTATTTTTGGACCGAAAACATCAAAGTAGGAGTTACTGAAATATTAAAACCAGCAGAATGAATAACAGGAGGCTGTTTGGTACAGAGAGATATCAAATTTATACCTAATCTATCGTGAATCTAGTAACATGATACAGTATTTCTTCTGGAAGAAAACCTTATTACGGAAATAGGAAAATAAGCGTTTGCTGCAAATATAGAGAGATATGGAAATGCCAGTTACCTTTCCGTGTGAAGAATGTTATGAAAGAGGAACTGTGGCATTTTATATATGCAAGGAAATTTTAGATGGCATATAGGAATGTACTAAAATGTTTGGGGACTTATTATTAACAGAATTTTACAAAGTAAGATTTATGTTATTAAAAATATTTCTACAATATAAGTAAAGGAATCTTCAAAATTGATCACTGAGATATATGGAAATCCTAGCTAATCTATCATAAACTGAACGCTGTAAATAGGAGGCTTAAAGTTAGGTATGAACACAGAAAAAGAAACTTTTAGGTGTGAAATCAGGAAATCGCAGCTGGATTTTTTTCCGAGTAGCTTTATAACGGGAGAGATATCGCATTACAGTTACAAATGAAATACTGATAAGAAAATTTGAAGTTAAGGAAATCCCTCTAATTTTATTTTGTTTTAGAAAACAGAGATATGGCTCTGTGCTTACAAGAATAACTGAGAAACGGAAATATTTGCGAGGGCAGACAGAGATCAAAACCGCTCCTGCTTTATTCTTACTAGAATACTATGAAATAAGAATCTGGTTGTGTGAAAACTAGCAGACTACTTAACAGGACGCTCTTTACTAAGGTAGAGACAGAAATGTAAATCACAGCTTATATATCATAAACAGAACGCCACGAAACCAGAGGCATGGAAAAAAAAGATAACCATGAAAGCAGAAAAAGCAGCTTCAGGTGAGGATATAAAGAGATATGGAATCATCTCTGCTACTTTTATCATAAACAAAATTTTATGAACTGGGACGAGTGGCTTTGCAAATAAAGGTAATCTTAGAGCAAGAAGCTTTTCGGCAGGGTAGGGAGAGATGATTTTAACTAAAGATAGCAGTAGCATACATAACAAGAAGTCTTTGGTTATGGTTGACAGAGATATGGAAATTTTACCAAATTTATGTTACTAATAATGCCTTAAAGATGAGACCAATTAAAGACGATACGGATGAAGACAGAACAGGGAGTATTTTGTGGATATACAGAGAAATACGGAAACCACTAATGCTTTTTTTGCGTAAACAGATTAATGTGAAGTAGGAGGTATGGCATTTTGGAGAAAAGAAAAAACTGAGAAAGCAAAGCTTTATTGAGGAATACAGAGAACGAGAGATACTGAGATCTCTTCTGATTTTTGGGAACAGAATACTACGTAGTAGTAGTGGTAGTAGTTAAATATGATGTACAATAGGGAAAACGAAACTTGAGGTTATTGTAAGTAGAATATGAATACTATGGAATAAGAATCAATAGAATACTATGAAATAAGAATCTGGTTGTGTGGACACTAGCAGATTATTTAACAGGACACTGTTTACTAAGGTAAAGACAGAAATGTAAATCATAGCTAATATATCATAAACAGAACGCTATGAAACTAGAGGCCTGGGGGGGGATAAGAATGAAAGCAGAAAATGCAGCTTTAGGTGAGAACAAAAAGAGATATGGGATCCTCTCTGCTACTTTTATTATTAACAAAACGTTATGAAGTGAAAAGAATGGCTTTGCAAATAATAGGATATCTTAAATTGAGCAAGAAGCTTTTTGGACAGGGTATGGCGAAATACCGCAATCCCAAGAGGTTATTAACTAAAGATAGTAGTAGAATACATAACAGGAAGTCTTTGGTTATGGTTGACAGATATATGCAAACTCTACTACATTTGTCTTACGAATAATGATTTAAAGATGAGGCCTGGTAATGACGAAAAGAATGAATTCAGAAAAGGAAGAATTTCGTAAAGATACAGAATACTCTAATGCTTTATTTTGTGAGAACAGATTAATATGAAGTAGGAGATATGGCATTTTGAAGAAAAGAAAAACTGAGAAAACAAAGTTTTATTAAGAAATACAGAGAGATCCTGAGATATCTTCTGATTTTCAGTGAATAGAATGGTATGAAATAGTAGTAGTTAAATATGATGTACAATACAGAAACGGAAACTTGAGGTTATTGTAAGTAGAAACAAAGAAATTCTAGCAGATTTATCATGAACAGAATATCACAAAAAAAATAAGGTCGGGTTCAAAATGATAAAAATGAATACCATATAAGAAACATCAGTTTTAAGATATAGAACGATCAATGCTACCTTCTCTTGAACACAGTATAGAATGTAAGGAACATTAGAAAAAAAGAAATGTGAGAACTGAAAGCTTTTTGGATAGTGTATCCATAGGAACCGAGTACCCTACAAATATAAAGTGCACATAATACGGGGAAGAAATTATTAAATGCACATATTCTAAGGAAACAGGATAAACATATTTCTGTTATAGAAGACAGGGACATGGAAACTGGCTAATCTATTATAAACAGAATGCTATACAGGAGAAGTTGCGCAACAAAAGGATATACTGAATACAGAACACGAAGCTTTTGGTGAAAGTGTAGATATATGGAAAACGCCAGTGTACTTCCTTTAACAGTATGATATGGAAGAGGAGGTATGGCACTGTAGATAAAATGAAGATTCAGAACAAGAAGACTTTTAAGACGTTTTAAGGAAATTCGGAAATCCCTGCTCAAAGAGTACATGCAGTAAGGGTTATCATAGTTTATGTACTCGCAGGATGTAGAACCGAAAACACTTGATTCGACCGAGAGGGAGATATGGACATCTCTTGCCTTTCTACACTAAAGTATGTACCGATAGACGCTGACACCATGAAGTAGAAGTTTTGTAATGCAGATACGATGCAAAAACAGAAAAGGAAGCTTTTTGGTTATAATACGTTAATAAATTTGCAAAAGCTAGGGAATCTATTGAGAGTAGAATACCATATAAGATCAGACAAAAAGGATTAGAATGAAAAACGAACAGAAAGTTTTTGGTGAAGGTATGCAAGAAATATAGGTAAATACTTGCATTTTTATAGTGGACGAACGGTGTGAACAAAAGCATTATATGTACAAGAATTCAGAATAGAAAACTTTAGGAGAGAATACAATGAGATACGGAAATCCCTGATAATACATTCTAAACCGAATGCTGTGGCGTATGAATAGCTAAAAGAAGAACAGGAACGTTTGTTTGGAATGGAGAGAGTTTCCATAATTTCAAAAGATTTATCGTGATCCGAAACCCATATCGAAGAAGACCTGGTAAAAATGAGATTTATAAATGTCGAACAAAAAGTTCTTGGTGTGGATATCGGGTGTTATGGAAATCCCTGCTCCTTCTTCCTTGAGAAGAATGATATGAAATATGGGCACGTCAATGTACATGAAAGAAAAACTGAGAGCAGGAAGATTTTGGATGGTGCTTGGAGAGATTCTGGGATGCCAAGTAACATGTGTAATGAATAAGGCTTTTAACTACTAAGCTAATTATCGTGAATATAGCTTTCAATACCACTACAGCTAAGCTAAGCTTCTACTCAGCTAATATTATGATGAATTCAATGCTTGTACTAAGCTTCTAATAGTGAATTCAAATGGTTGTTGTTACTAGTTAATTAAGATCATGAATAAAGTCTCCTGCTAGTAGTGTAGTAATAGTAATGAACCAACTTATAACTGGTAGTAATGTTGTAGTAGTAATTAAGATGAATAAAGTCTCCTGCTAGTAGTGTAGTAATAGTAATGAACAAACTTATAACTGGTAGTAATGTTGTAGTAGTAATTAAGATGAATAAAGTCTTATGCTGGTTGTTACTAATAACACTAAATGAAATAAACCTAACAGCCAGACAGAGGTCTGACAGTACTATGAACTGAGAGAAACGTACTTACAACAAATTCTTTATTATTGACTTCTCGCTCTCACATAAACGAACTCTCTTTATACAGTACCAAACGCTCTCTCTATCAACAACCAACGCTCTCCTTCACATAGACCAACGCTCTCTTCGTGCAACAACAAACGCTCTCCCTACACACATCAACAAAAAGCTCTCCTTAAGTATCGTTGAACGCGCCTATTTATACTGGCTACCACCACGTCATGACTTACACTCATTGCCAGATCTCATTCAGCGGGAGAAATAACATCTCGTTCAGTAAGAAGATAATTTATATAGAAAAATAAAAAAACCAGAGATAGTAAAAATCAAAAGGAAAGTGAATCGAGAGTATACGTTACACATGTTTTAACAGAATTCAATTGAATATATTAAATGCAAATTTTAATTCAATTCAGAACGGTAGCTTTTAATTATGAGAGACAGAAATGTCAAAATTTAAGCCAATGTTTGGTGAACCGAATGCTATGAATGAGGAACTTAGGATAAAAATAAAAATAAGATTGAATATGAAAAAGGAAGGTTTTGTTGAAAATATAGAGAGGAATGGAAATCCCTGCCACTTTTATTTTTAGTATATTTATGAAAGAGCCGGTAAGCCACTGTAGATAGAAACAGGATTCAGAACAGTTTGCCTTTTGATGCGATACAAGGAAATATTAAAATATCTGCTATGTTTTGAGCATAACATTATGATATAGGAGTGATTAATGCATTACGGCGTAAAATGAAAAATAGGAAGCTTTTTGTTTAGAGCAAGATATTAAACTTCTAGTTTATCTATTGTGATCATAAACTATATTATAGGATGTCTTCCCAAAACAAGCATTATAAATAGAAAATAATTATAGTTTTGGTGATCACGTATTGAGGTTTGGGAAGCAATGCAACTTTATCTTGGATGAGCAGCATTAAACGAAATAAGTGCTACATTGCAGATGGCAGGAGAATTCAGAACAGAATGATTTTGACATAACATATAGAGATCTATCCTAATTTATTATGGACACAATACTATGAAGCAAAAGGGCTTTTAAATGGAGATTCCAGTAGAAAACCGAACACGTACTTTTTGGTGGCGATAAGTAAAGATATTCTAATGTAATCTATTGCTAACAAAATGCAATAGAGGTGGAAAACCAAAAACATATGAGGAATAATACAGATCATGAAGCTTTTAGTGAAGATCCTAAATGTTAGGCAGATTTGGTAACCTTTCATAGTCTGTTTCGAACATATGTACGTCAGGTATCATATTATTGTAGATAGGAGTACACAATAGAATGTTTAAAGCACAAGCTGTTAAATGCAGATTGTAATGGAACACAGAGCAGTTTGTTTTCTAGACAACGAGATGGAAGGTGTACTCAATTAATCATGAACAAATAGCAATGAAAGTGGAAGAAAAATATAGAACATAAGGATGAATACAGAACATGAAGATTTGGAAGGTATAGAGAGATGTGGAAATCCCTGCAGATTTTTCTTGATCAGAACGATGGAAAATGGGTGGTAAAAGAGAAGCATTTTGGATACAAAAGAATTTCAGAATAACACGTTTTTCGTGTATAGCGAGATGCAGAAATCCTTGCTAATACATTGTGAACCGAATGTTATGACTTTAGAAGTGATTCAATGCACATAATACTGAAGAGAAAAACAGGGTTTTTTTTTTGCTAAAGTTTGGGAGAGATTTGAAAGTCCTAACTAACCCATCGAGGTGATAAAACTATACTAGCGAAAAACAAATTGCATTTCGTCAGGTTAGCGAGATATATTAAACTCACTGCTACTTTTGTTGAACAGAATATTATGAAGTAGAAGGTTTTAACTTGTATACAAAACTAAACCCTCAGAGCAGGGAGCTTAGGAATTAGATATACAGAGATACCGAGATGTCTGCTCATATATTGTAAGCAAAATACCATGAAGTTATCAAATGCAGACACTTTGTGTATATAGAACAGGAAGCTTTTGGGTATGTTACAACAAAGGGATGTGGGAATTGGGTTAAATCTATTGTGAACAACAGACTGCCATGAAAGAAGAAGTCTGTAAGAAAAGACAAGAAATAGTACAAAACAGGAAGCTTTGGGTGAAGATATAGAGAAATGTGGAAATCCCTGCAACCTTTTCTTGAACAGAATATTGTAAAATAGCAGGTATGGTATTGAAGATACAAGTAGAATTTAGAACAGGAAACTTTTGTACGTATTACTGGGAAATTCCTAAGTGTGTTGATATAGATAATTGTGAACAGAATAGTATGAATAAGTTATTAACTTCACAAAGTATTAAGTACAAAACAGAAATATTTATTTAGAGTAAACAGAGTTATGGAAATTGTTTCTAATCTATCGTGCGCAGAATTCGTGTAAGAACAGATCTAGCAAAAAATTATGAGAATGTATGCAGACCACGATGTTTTCGGGGAGGATATAGAAAATGAAAAATCGCTGCTACTTTATGTTGAACAGATTGCAATGAAATAAGGGGTATGGCATTGACGATAGGTCAGGAGAACGACGTTTCGTTTAGGGTATGGGACGTTATGGAAATCTGTGCTGATTTATTGATCAGAAAATACTTTGAAACAGAAGTGACAGCAGAGTTCGTACTAGGCGAATACAGAACCGGAAGCATTTGTTACTGCATGTAGAAAATCGTGGAGATCCGGGAATATTTGTCGTGCGCAGAATATTTAAATAAAGGAGTAACGTCAATGAAAATACAAATTAAATAGAGGACAGGACGCTTTCGCGAGAACTTCGGAAGATATAGAAATCATATCGAATTCATTGCAAACACAATGCAATAAAATAGTAACTATGGTAATAAAGATAAAGAATGATACAGAACAGCAAGCTTTTTTTTGGGCATATCGAAACATAGAAGTTCTAGCAATTTCATCTCTTAACAAAATGCTATGAAATAGGAGTTACAGAAGTGTGGTTACAAAAGGTGTACAGAACCTGGAGCATTGGTGAAGATAAAGAGACAAATGGAAATCCTTTCTAATTTTTTGTGAACCGAATGCTACACAGTTACAGCTATGGCAATGCACAAGTACAAGGAGTGTTCAAATGAAAAGGTACGAAACGACACTGTGGGTATAAATGAAGACTTTATTCAAAGTATACACCATAGGCCGTAGCACAACGATCCCATTGATTAACGAGCCGAAGGATTCCTTGTTCCCAGAATTCCTGTGGCCGTGACGAGACCCAGTCCTGCACAGCGTCCTTGAGTTCGTCGTCCGAGTGCAAGTGCTTCCCTTTCAGATGTTTTTTCAGGGGACCAAACACATGGAAATCGCAGGGCGACATGTCCGGGCTGTAGGGCGGATGGTCAAGCTGCTCCCATTGGAACTTGGCCAGTTCCGCGTGTGTGACCCTGGAGACGTGTAGACGCGCGTTATCATGGAGCAGAACCACACCCTCCGCGATGAATAGCGGCCGCTTTAACAGCTTCCGCTGTCAGAAATCGGATAACGCCTCGCTGCTCCTCAATCGTCGAATTTTGCAATGTGAACGCCATCCTGTCCTCACACGCACTGCCGCGTCAATTGGACGGCGCTCTTTATAAGAGCCTCTGCTCTCTCCTGCGCATGCGGGCGCCCGCGCATACTCCGATCCATGCCGGCGACTCCAATCGCATCCCTAGATGTGTCGCTACGTTCTCCCATAGCGGCATAGGCAAATATGTTAACGGTTACGTTCTTA
The DNA here is from genome assembly GCA_039090855.1 of Macrothele yani. Lineage (NCBI taxonomy): Eukaryota > Metazoa > Arthropoda > Arachnida > Araneae > Macrothelidae > Macrothele > Macrothele yani. Next base: position 67,617,778 of record CM077009.1, on the reverse strand, counting down.
TGACATTTCGTACCTTTTCATTTGAACACCCCTAGTACTTACTAAGATAATACATAACTGGGAGCTTTTAGAAATGATATATACATAAATGCACAATTCCTGTATAGTAAACGGATTACATTGAAATAGAGAACATATATGTAGCTAGCTCTTCGTATTGGTATATGGAAATCATTGCTAATTTTTCGTGAGCAACAATGCCATGAAAATCTCCCTCTGAAAGAATTAAATAGTGACAAGAATCTTCGGATTACAGGATGCAGTGGGACATGGATCTCCTAGATAATTTATCGTTAGCATAATAATATGAAGTGGGAGTACTGTCAACGAAAATAAAGAACTGGAAGCTTCCGATTGGGATATACAGGAATATGGAACTTGTAGCTTCTTATGGTCAGCAGAATGGCATATGAGATTCACAGCAACATAACAAAAGAAACATACAGAACATGAAGCTGTTTTTGAGGATACAGAGCTACGAAAATCCCTGCTGCTTTGCCTTCGACATAATCTTATTATGTTAGACGAATGGAATTGTTGGTACCAGAATTCAGAGTAGTGTGCTTTTTGATGATATACAGGCACATAAGGTAATCTCTGCCAATGTGTTATGAAATAGTAGTTATGGTAATGTACCTACCGGTAACAAAGAAAAATTGGAAATGTCATGTAGTATGTTAAAGTCAATGCTATGAAATAGGCGTTGTAGCAATATAAACAGAAGAATACAGAACATGAAGCTCTTGGCTATGATATAGAGGGAAACTGAAATTGTTCCTCGCTCACCGTGAACATAGACTTGACAAGATTTTTGGCACATTTCATAGTAGAGAAACACAGACAACCTTTTTTTTTAGGATACAGTAATACGGAAATCGCAAGAAATTTTTTGTAATCAGAATGCCATCAATGTGCAGATCTGGCAACGAAGGTACAAGAATACAGAATAGGAAGATTTCTGTTAGGCTGCAAAACTGCTAGGAAATTAGCGGAGTGCTTGAAATCTTGAATGTGTGGCAACGTAAATACAATAAAATAAAGAACTGGTAACTTTGTTAGGTTATAGATAGAGATTGAAATGCCAGCAAATGTATAGTTAACAGCATGTTATGAAATAGGAAGCTTTTTTAGGAAAAAGAAATATTAAAGTCCCAGAAAATATATCGTCAGCAGTGTGCCATGAAAGAGGATTTTGGCAGTGAAAATGCGGATGAACACTGAACAGGAATCCTTCTGTTCAGATACAGACAGATTTAAAAATACCAGTAAATTTATAGTTAACAGCACGCTATGAAACAGGAAGAGTTTCCTTAGGAAAAAGGAATAATAGTCCCAGAAAATATATTGTCAGCAATGTGGTATGAAAGAGGATTTCTGGCAATGAAAATGCGGATAACACTGAACAGGAATACTTCAGTTCAGATACATACAGATATAGGAATTCCAGCAAATTTACCGGGAACACAATACTATGAAAAAGGAGTTACAGTAATAAAGATGAAAAAAGGAGAAGAGAATGCAACAGAAGAATTTCTTGGTTAGGATACGGAGAGTCCGGAAAACTGAACTACTACACTGGTGTGCAAGAATTAAGGACGAAGAGGAGAAATTAGCAAAACAGCGGAACGAGCAGGCAGAACGGACCGAAAAACCACTCAGGAGATAGACTAGGGTCCGATACGGTGGGGCATGCGCATATATGCAGCATGAAGTAGGGGGTGTCGAAATTGTATAAAGCACACGGACGGTGCACGCTCAGCAATTTGGTGAAAGCTATTGCACAGTGTACATCGGTTTGAACGACGTCGAGTTGCTGCCAACGTGTGATATGGCCAACAGGCAATCCAGCAGACGACATCTGGATGACTTTATTTGAGGTCGCGTCATGGGGAAGTTGGAAGAAGGTCGATGTGTGACTAGTGTGGCGGAGGAGTTCGGGATTGCTCACAGCATCGTTTCACGAGCTTGGAGAGCATTTCAAACGACAGGAACAGCTGCCATAGAGTTTAGCAGTGGTCGCCCACGAGCAACCACGGTGGCGGACGACCGGTATATTGGCCTACAGGTCAGAAGAGACAGACGGCAGACAGCGGGAGAAATCGCAAGGCACGTGCAACAGACAACTGGACGTCCGTTATTGCGTTTTACCGTGGCCAGGTGGCTGCACAAAGATTGTATGTTTGCACGACGACCAGTACGATGTGTGCCATTAACGCCTGTTCATCGGAGACGGTGGTTTCTGTGGTGCCAGGAACACAAGAACTGTACACATCAGCAATGGGGTCGAGTTCTCTTAACGGATGAGGGCCGATTTAGTCTGACGAGCTATTCTGGACGTATACACATCTGGAGAGAGCAGGGAACACGCAATCACACCTCCGACATCATCGAAAGCGACCGATTTGGAGGAGGCGGAGTTCTCGTTTGGGGCGGTGTCATGCTTGGTAACCGTACTGACCTCCACATCTTCCATGGAGGTTCAGTCACTGGAATCCGCTATTGTAACGAGGTTCTCCTGCCTCACGTGCGTCTGTTTAGAGGCGCTGTGGGTCCCGCGAGTTCCTCTTCAGGGACGACAACGCTACACCTCGTCGTTCATCGGCTGTCGCAGAGCTGTTGGAGAGTGAAAATATTCAACGCATGGATTGGCCTGCAAGGTCCCTGGACCTAAATCCAATCGAACACGTATGGGACCTTATCGGGAGACGCTTGGCAGCACGTCACCAGCCGCCAGCAACGATTCCGCAGCTGCGATTGGCGCTACAAGAGGAATGGGCCGCGATGCCTCAACAGCTCCTTGACAACCTCGTCCTCAGCATGGACAGACGTTATAAATCCTGCAACGCAGTCAGGGGTGATCATATATCCTACTAAAGACTGGATTTTTCTTGGGAGCCGCCTGTCACATGGACGTTTCTGTCTTCTGCCCAGTTGTGCTCGAAGCTACCTTTTCAATAAAGTGCCTTTATATCTTTTGGATTCTTTGTTTGGACTGTTTTGCTCACTTGTCCCATATTCTTACATCTTGGGGATCTCATATTATGATTCGAGTCGATGTGGAGCACTTCTGCACGACGTTACATTCGAAAAACCGTCACATCCTTAATTTTTGCACACCAGTGTATGTGATATACAGAATACTTTGAGCAAAAACGTGTGGCGACGATAACATAAGAATAACTTAGAAACGAAAGGTCTCCGTTGTGATGTTGGTGACATGGAAATAAGTGGTACTGTTTGATCACCAGAATACTTTCGAATCGGAATTATGGGAAACACTATAAAAGGTATGGTAGAAAAGAAAGGTCCCTGTTAGGATATCGGGGAACATGGAAATCACAGCTGCTACGCGATAAACACAATGTTTTAAATAGGAGTTATGTGGAAATGTAGAAAAAAAGGAGAATGCAGAACTGGATGCTTTTGGTTAGGATATAGAAATTCCAGCAACTATGTTATAAACAGATTTCTTTGAAATAGGAAATATACATATACGGAGATTAAAGAACTTGAAGCTTTGAAGTTTGGTATAGTAAGATGTGGTAATCACATTTACTCTGGGATATACAACGTATTTTGAAATAAGAGCTAGAATCAAAACGATAAATGAAAGTTCATCGATGGGATAAGGGGAGATACGGAATTTGTGGATCAATGGTAAATGCAAAGCGTAGAAATCGAGATTAGGAGGAGGAAGGTTCAAAGGAAAGGATCCCACATTTCAGTAGATAATACGTTCTGAAATAGGGCTTTCTTCAATTATGTCCAAGAATAATTGAGAAGAGGAAGATCCTTAGAGAAATCACAGTTTATGTTGAGTAAAATGTACTTCGAATTATAAGTTGTGGCCGTGAAAGTATGGGGAAGGTAGGTGTTATGTGGATGTAGTGTGAAATGGAAATCATAGTTACCTCATGAAAAGAAAAAATGTTTCTACTGCAGCAATGGCAATGTCGAAAGTAAAATAATATACAAAATAAAGTTCACTGTAAGGATAAAGAAACATTTGTAAATCTCAGCTACTGTACAATATACAGTGCTCTTAAAAACTGGCGATATGGCAACGAAAATAGAACATTGTAGAGATGGAGGTCTTAATTAGGACATATTAAAATGTGGACCTCAAGAATTCCAATATCGCAACCGGAGTGGTTTGAAGTAAGATATGGCTAATTAACAATGCTGACAGTACAATACAGAAAAGACAAGTTTTTCTTTAGATATAGTGAGATACGAAAGTCAAAGCTACTCGCTCTACAAATCTTACTGTTAAAACATTAAAATTAATATATTTTCCTTTAGTTCATACACACCTTAACTACTGTATATTAACATGGGGTCAAACAACTCAATCTAATATAAAAAAATTACAAATACTTCAAAATAAGTATATTAGATTATTAGATTTAAAATATAGTTGTAATAATGTTATTTTTTCTCAATCATGTAAACATACATATACAAGAGTTGACCCTAACAAATATAACATAATGACTATTAAACAACTATATAATTTTAACTTGGATAAAATCATTTATAAAAGAATAAATTATAACATATAGAGCAGGAATTAATTAAATTATCTACATATACGCATCAATATAATACAAGAAATCAACAGGCACTTATACCAGTGCTCCCTAAAACTTTAACTATGAAACAAAGTTTAAATTATTGTGGGCCGGCGTTTTGGAATTCATTGCCCAGAGAACTGACATTGATTAACAACTTTAACCTCTATAAGAAAAAATTAAAAGCATACCTATTAAGCTAACTATTTAAGGGAATAACAGGGGGGGGAGAAAGAGTTATACTAATTGCTTGTGGTGTACATTGCTGTACTTGACTTGTAAATTTCCTTCAGGGAGCTCCGGGCTTAGACAGGACTCAATGAGGCCTTTTCCTGGAGCTTCCTTACTGTTATTTTATAACTGTCAATAATTGTTATCATTATTCAACAACCTGTAACAGCAGAATTAATAAAATGAAATGAAAATAGAATGCTTTGAAATGGACCTGATGGTAATATGTATGCTTTAGTAGACAGCAAAGGTGTTTGTTAAGTTATAGAGAAGTGTTTTCCGTACAACGTCTCTAAATTGGGAAACACAATGCTGCAAAAATAGTAGAAATGGCTAACTACGAATAAGGATAAAAATAAGAAAGTAAGGTCATGGTCACGAAGTAAATAGAAAATGTCATTACAGCTACTAGACATGAAAATGATAGCTGTGAAGCATATATTAGGGCATTGAAGATATTAGGGCAATTCTTAGATGGAAGAAACTTCGCTGGGGAACAGAAAAAATTAAAATCACAGCAAATTTTTGGAATTATTCAAATATAATTACAAAGAAAAATACGCAACGAAGGCCTTTAGGATATGAATGTACAGCAAAATCTTCGTTATTTCACAGTGGAACGTGTGATTTCCAACAGGCGTTTTAGTAGTAAAAGTACGACTATGTGTAAAACGGTAATGTTTCTCAAAATGAATAGTGCTATGTAAATCACATCTACTATATGGTAAAAACAACGCGTGGCAAGAGGAGTTTTGCAAGTGAAGATAGTAAGTTGAAACTTGCAGAAAGAGATACCTTTAGGATAAACAGAAATTTGGGAAATCACAGTTGGCGAATTACAATTTGGTTTACGGCAATAACGAAATAAAAATAATATGGTAAACTTTGTTAGTTATGTAAAAATACCGAAATCACAACTGCTGCATAATAAACAGAAGATTTGCGAATAGAAAAGTTGGCAACAAGATGAAAGCACAATTTAGAAAAGAGAGGGTTTATTTAAGATTTATAGAGGCATGGCAATCATAAGCAATGTTTTAACCAGATCGGTTGGAAATAGGTAACATGGCACAGAAACAATAAGGGCAATGCAGGAGAAAGTGCACTTATCCAATATACTTGGTCTTAACATAATGCTCTGTGATGGGAGTTGTATCATTAGCCGCATTCCAATCAGAAGGGGTTGGTATAGGCGACATAGCAAAGAAACGAAAAGGGTATGTAAAAGGAAATGTACCAAGGAGACCAGGAAGGTAGACATACTAGGTCTTAAAGGTAATGCTCTATAAAGGAAAGTTGCACTGTGTAAGAAAACTGTGGAGAGATATAAAAGGGCACATAACTAGTAGATAGTAAGCAGAATGTTTTAGTAATAAGGAATATGGAAATCCAGAAATGTCAGATTGTTCTTTACATAGAGGAAAAGGCGATGATAGTAACTTTGTATGAAATATATAGCTTTAAAATACGAGTTTTGCTACTGAATAGTTTAGTATATAATGTGAAAAAAATGTCTTTGTCGAGATATACAGCGAAAAATGTAACAGCTGTTATGTGAAAATTGAAGACATTAAAAGAGAATTACAACAACTTATAGAGAAAAAAAAACGTTGTATAAGATATAATGATAGAGTGAAATCTCAGGTATTTGATTTTACGACTTGGGCCTGGACACTGACGGCATACGGGTAATGTAAAAAAAGGTCTTGTTTAGAGAAGAAAAGGGAAGTTGATATCACAGATTACATAGCATGAAAGGTGCTTCTCAATACGAGTTTTGGCAGTGAATATTGAAGTATAATGCGGAAGAGATAGTTTTTGATGATGTGGAACAATACGCAAATCCGGGCTCCCAGCTTGCTGGGAAAAACATTTACCACACTGAAGATATGATTAAAATTTTGGATACTTGGGCTTTTTTCAAGATAAACGGAAATACGAAATTCATGGATTTCTAGCAGTGATGAAGAGAATTAAATATTGAAAAAGTAGTTCTCTATCTTCGAATAAACATAAATTTGGAAATAACAGCTACTGAGCACTAAAATAGATGCTTTGCACTGAGAGATCAGTCAACAAAGAAGGAATGTGTAAAAATGCTGATTTCTGTTAGAATATATTGAGAGATGGAAATCGGAGAGCATTTATAAATGGAACGATTTGCAATTACAAATATCGCTATGAAACTATAAAGACAATTTAGAAAAGGATCGTGTTCCTTAAATTATATGAGTCAGAACTATTAGTCTTAAACAGAATATTTTGAAATGGAAGTTATTGCAATAATTCAATACAGCTACTGACGAAAGGTCTTGATTATGATATAGAGAGGTGTTCGAAGTCGCAGCTCCTTGATCGTCAACAGAATGCTTCGAAATAGAGTGTAATGGCAATAACGATATTAGAAATCACAGCAACTAGATGTGAAGCCTACAGCTTAGAAATGCAGTCTATGCCATTCAAGATATTAGGATAATTTTGAAAATGAAGGTCCTTGTTGACATACGGAGAGAAACAGAAATCCCAGCTAATATTTGGAAAAGAGAATGACAGGAAATGGGAAATATGAAAATAGCGTTACAAGGAAAATGTAAAAAGTATGGTCTTACTTAGTACTCTAAGATATATGAAAACCAAACTTTGTTTTTCGTAGAAAATATGATTCAAATTGGGAGTCCTGGAAGTGAAGTTACCAGTACAAAGCAGAAACAGAACTTATTGATTACGGTACAGTGTGATGTTGAAACCGCAGGAAGACCGTGGATGTAAAATGTTTTGAAATACGATTATCTGCAGTGAAGGTAATACGATAAGAAGAAAAAGAAGGTTTCCCTTAGGATATATCGCGATATGAAAACCACGGTTAATATACTGTAAGCATAATGCTTGTAAAAAAGGGGTACCACATTATTAAGACAAAAGGACAATTCATGAAAATATGGTGTTTGTTCTGATAGTCAAAAATCTGTAGATCACAGTTACTGGATGGAAAGCATAATGCCTGGTTGCGTTTAAGGCAATGAGGAAATAGAAGTAATGCAGCAAATGAAGGTCTTCTAGGTTTCTGTGATATGGCAATCTCTATAGCAAACAGAACGCTTTGGAATAGGAGATATGGCAACAAACAGAGGATAATATAAAAAAAAAGAGAGGCTTAAACTTGGGTATTTAAGAACTAGCAACCATATTTTAAATGAAAATACACTGCTGGCCACCCAAAATGCAACACCAAGAAGGACACGAGTAGCAATGCCAGATTTACTAGACACATAACAACAGATACAAAGATGAAACGATATAGATTACAGGCCCGTGTTACTTGCGGAACACGCAGACATCAATAGTTCGTATGGCCCCCATGGCTGGCAATAACGGCCGCTACACGCCGCGGCATCGAACGAAAGAATCTTTGGATGTGGGCTTGGGGTGTGTCGGTCCAGGCTGCTTTTACACGTTGCCACAGTTCATCAGGCGTAGCCGAGGGGGTGCTTGCCGGGTCACTCGGTTGACGATCAACGACCAGACGTGTCCGATGCGCGACATATCGGGAGAACAGGCAGGCCACGGTAGCAGTGACACCTGGTGGACCGTGAAGAATTTTTGCACATTGCGTGTCACGTGCGGGCGCGCATTGTCTTGTTGAAACGTGGCCGCTGGCAGGTCCTGCAGGTAAGGGAGGACTACAGGCTCCAATACGTCGGAGATGTAGCGGTGGCTGTTGAGCGTACCAGCGATGCGTACCAGAGGGGAGCGGGTGTCGTACCCAATTGCGCCCCAAACCATAACGCCAGGCGACTGACCGGTATGGCGATTTATAATGCAGGCGTCATACAGTCTCTCACCGCGGTGCCGCCACACGCGGATCCGACCATCGTGATGTTGCCGGCAGAAGCGGGATTCGTCGGAGAAGACAATGTCGTGCCATTCCGTAGTCCAAGTGCGGCGTTTAACGGCCCACTGCCGCAGCACTCGCCGGTGGTGTAATGTTAATGGTAATCGGAGCAATGGGTGCCGTGCGACAAGTTCCCACTCCTGCAGACGACGTCGAACAGTACGTGCTGACACAGGTTGTTACGCAACACACCCTAATTCCTGCGCTAACGTTCGTGATGTGGCGGTGCGAGCCGTCAATACCCGCTGCACAACATGCCGGTCCTTTCGTTAGATGGTGTGCCGCGGCAGCGGCAATCGATCACGTCGGTCCGTCCGTCCCTCCTGCACCCACCGAATCCATACTCGCCTCACTGTGGCTGGATGTCGTCTCACGCATGCGCCGATGTCTGGGTACGATAAACCGCTGTCGCGATAAGCCACTATTCTTCCTCTGTCGAACTCCAAAACGTGCTGGAATTACTGCCGTATTCTGCGATGAGGCATCAGCAAGCTTCCACGGCGGGGCGTAAGTAGTGGAAGTGTGTTGTCCAGCAGCACAACACACTTCCACTACTTACGCCCCGCCTTCTGTGCACCCTTCTTATAGTGCTTCTCGGTGGCGTGCCGGGCGCACATGATTTGCATATGCCGTGCAATGCTAATCGTTTGCATGTCCTCTCGCGGGCAACGCATGCTGCGAATTTTTGGCCAATCGGATGCTTCCTTCTTGGTGCTGCATTTTGGGTGGCCTGCACTGTATTTTAAAGTTGGATAGATGGTAACAAAAAAACAAAAAACGACAACGTGGAAGATAGATCATTTACATATTAAGAGGTATGGAGATTACAGCCAATTGATCTCGAATGGAACACTTTAAATTCTACTTATCTATCGCGAACAGAATTCTATCAATTTGGAAGTAAGGCACAAAAAAATAAGGACGAATACACAACAGAAAGCTTTTGATGAAGAAATAAATTGTGCTGCTTCTTGATCACAATTATATGAGATAGGAAGTGTATTGTTTTAGGTAAGAGTACAGAGTGGAATATTATGAAGTAGAAATTATTAAATGCAGATAGTACTAGAATGCAGAGCAAAACGGTTTTGGTTATCATAGAGTTACGGTAATTTTTCTTATTTTTTTTTTCAGGATTCTAGTCAACCAAATGCTATGCAGAAGAGATCAGGCAAAAAAGATAAGGGTTCAAAATATATATTTCCTTAAAGTTTCAAAAAGGTATGGAAATCACTTCAATTACATCTTTCACAAAATGCGATAAAATGTGATGTACGGGACTGCAGACAGGAGAATTCTGAAAAGGAATGTTTTGGGTAAGGTAGACGAGAGGTTCGAGATGGATAAAGCGATACGAAATAACACAGAGAGGTCTGTTGGATAAATTAGAGAGGACATGAAAATCGCAAGTAATGTATGGGAAACAGAAACCCGTGAATGACTTCTGACCTCAGAGACCAATAGAAATACAAAAAACTACATTTTGGGGGGATATATATAGAGAAAATAATCCATACTATTTTATTGAAGAGAATTCGATGAATTAGGAGGTATACCATAGTACGTACATACAGGAAAATTCCTAACAGGAAGCTATTTTAAAAGGCATAATGGTATACGGAATTATTGCGAACAAAATATTATAAATTAAAAGTTATGGTAATGTACTTAGTATAAACGGTAGCAGAGCATGCTGACGGATATTGTAAAGCGACACGTGTAAATTCAAGGTAAACTCTCATAAACGGAATGCCATGAAAGATGGGGTCTTGCAGAAGCAATGGGATTAAATTGCGAAAGTAGACTTTAGGTTGTGATATGGAGTTTTGCAGAAATTCATGTTACTTTATACAGTAGTAAACAGTGTAACAAGAATATTTCAATGTAGGTAAAGGATTACCGAACAGGAATTTGATCGGTGGGGGATTGATATATATTAAAATCCCTAGTGATCTGTGTGTCAACAGGTCAGTGTCAAGTCGAGTTATTAAAATCTAAATACCGTAACACAATACAGAACGGGAAGCTTTAATTAAGGGTGGAGAGAGATAAGTTTTTGCAACCCTATCAGGAACAGAAAGCCACGAAGAAGCGGACTGGCAAAAAAGGAACATAAGGCTCTTGGAGTGGATATAGAGCGGTATGAATCTTAAAGCAGACTGTTATGGAATAAGAGATATGGCAACGCAAACAAAAGCAGAATTCTGTACTGGAAGTATTTTTCAAGATGTAGAGAAATCCCTCCTGATTTATGAAGTAAGACTTGTGGTAAGACAAAAACTGGTACAATACAGAAAAGATGGAATTTTGTTAGGACAGAGGGAGTCATTGCAGTGCTTGGTAATCTGTCGTGAACAAAATATAAAGAAATTAATGAAAGGTATGGAAATCCGTCCTTCTTTATCGTAACCGGAGTATCATGAAATGGAAGGTGTAAGGACTGTCCATACACGGGAAATTCAGAGAAAGAACATTTTTGTTTTAGTTTATAAATTGACACAAAAGTCACTGGTTGTTTTTTCTGACATATCCTCAAAAAGCAGTATTTACTACATGGTAATATTACAATACAGAAAAGAAACCTATTCGATAGGGTACACAAAAGATTTGGAATTCTTGGATAATTTATCGTGAACTGAATACAGTGACATCTTTCCTGTCACTAATTTCGGCAGGAAAAATATCTGTAAATACAGAAATATTTTGCTGATGAAATAGAGACACACAGAAATCCTTTCAGTTCTATCTCTAGCAAAACAGTGTAAAGGAAAAAGCATTTCAGGAAAGCCAGCTTTAGTGAGAATACATAGGTATGGGGAACCCTGGTACCTTGTCCTGAACACAAATATGTGTGTCAATGGAAGTATGGCATTGTAATTACAAGGATCATGGAAAACAAGACGTTTTCGGGTAGGGTTCAGGAGAGATATGGAAATAAATCCCTTCCAACTTACTCTGAACAGATAATATGAATTAGGAATTGGGCTAGCATAAATACTAGCGGATTACAGAATATAGACGGAAGAGGTAGAGAGAGAGAAAAAAATACCGTATTAATCTATCGTGAACAGAATGCTACGATAAACAAGGTTTCCGAATAAGATTAAACGAGAATACATAAAATTTATTTCTAGTACGTGTATACAGTGATACGGAAATCCCTGATACTTCACCTTGAACAAATATAACATGGACGATGTTTATAGTTTGTTATTAGTTTTTTCCATGTACACTCAGTAGACAAAACATTAGAGATAGGGGAGACGGTGTCTGTGTAATATTTGTTTAATTTAAGACTTCACTTAACATTACGTATAGTATTGTCGGGGGTCCTAGTAACACTGCAGCATTTTAAAGTTATGCTTCGGATAGATAGGACATCCTTTTTCACTTCTCGGTCCGCACATTATATACCTTTTTCTTATCTTGTAGAACATACACACATCATTCAACCTGACCAAAAAACTGTTGCCACACAACGTTCAGTGAGTGAGGTAATACAACGTTAAGGTTCAAACGCTAAAAGAGAATCAACTCAAAATTTACATAGGGAAAGAAACTGAAAATTAAAGTTATACACTGGTGCGCAAAAATTAAGGACGAATAGGAGAAATTAGCATAACAGCGGAACGAGCAGGCAGAACGGACCGAAAGACCATTCAGGAGATAGATTACGGTCCGGTACGGTAGGGCATGCTCATATATGCAGCATGACGCAGGAGGGGGGGGTGTCAGAAGGGTATAAAGCACACGGTCGGTGTACGCTCAGCAATTCGGAGAAAGCTATTGCATGGTGTACACCTGTTTAAACGACGGGCAATCCAGTAGACGACATCAGGATGACTTCACCCGAGGTCAGTTCTTTGGGAAGTTGGAAGAAGGTCGAAGTGTGACTAGTGTGGCCGAGGAGTTCGGGATCGCTCACAGCATCGTTTCACGAGCTTGGAGAGCATTTCAAACAATAGGAACAGCTGTCCGACAACATAGCAGTGGTCGTCCACGAGCAACCACGGCGGTGGACGACCGGTATATTGTCCTACACGCGAGAAGAGACAGACGGCAGACAGCGGGAGAAATCGCAAGGCACTTTCAAAAGACAACTGGACGTCCGTTATCGCGTTTTACCGTGGCCAGGAGGCTGCACAAAGGTGGTCTATTTGCACGACGACCAGTACGGTGTATGCCATTAACGCCTGCTCATCGGAGACGGCGGTTTCTGTGGTGCCAGTAACACAAGAACTGGATACATCAGCAATGGGGTCGAGTTCTCTTTACGGATGAAAGCCGATTTAGTCTGACGAGCGATTCTGGACGTATACACATATGGAGAGAGCAGGGAACGCGCAATCACACACCTCCAACATCATCGAAAGGAACCGATTTGGAGGTGGCGGAATTCTCGTTTGGGGCGGTGTCATGCTTGGTAGCAGTACTGACTTCGACGTCTTTTAAGGAGGTTCAGTCACTGGTGACCGCTATTGTACCGAGGTTCTCCTGCCTCACGTGCATCTGTTTAGAGGTGCTGTGGGTCCTGAGTTCCTCTTCATGGACGACAACGATACACCTCATCGTACAGTGGCTGTCGCAGAGCTGTTGGAGAGTGAAGATATTCAACGCATGGATTGGCCCGCAAGGTCCCCGGACCTAAATCCAATCGAACACGTGTGGAACCTTCTCGGGAGTCGCTTGGCAGCACGTCACCAGCCGCCAGCAACGATTCCGCAACTGCGATTGACGCTACAAGAATGGGCCGCGATGCTTCAACAGCTCCTTGACAACCTCGTCCTCAGCGTGGACAGACGTTGTAAATCCTGCAACGCAGTCAGGGGGTGATCATATCCCCTACTAAAAGACTGGATTTTTCTTGGCAGCCGCCTGTCACATGGGCGTTTCTGTTTTCTGTCCAGTTGTGCTCGAAGCTACCTTTTTAATAAAGTGCCTTTGTATCCTTTGGATTCCTTGTTTGGGCGGTTTTGCTAACTTGTCCCATATTCTTACAACTTGGGGATCTTATGGTATGATTTGAGTCGATGTTGAGCACTTCTGCAAGACGTTACATTCGAAAAACCGTCTGGTCCTTAATTTTTGCACGCCAGTGTATTAGAGTATACGGAATGTCATCTCCCTCATATTTCTGTTGAAGACTATGAAATTTTGCAGAGGTCTTACAATTAAAAAATAATGTACCATTCAGCATGCAATCATTCTGATAATCTTTTAAGAACAAACTTACATTTTTCCATTTTGCAGTTTGTCCCAGAGCTTTTGACAACTAATGCTCAAAATACTACGTAGCACTAGAGGGATAACTGGCGGACAACTGCGCTTCTCGACAGTATATCGCAATCGACGAACATGAGAATAGTGGTGATCTGCGTGACATTAATCGTGGACGCGTTGTCGACGCCGATTATTCTGTAGTCCAAGTAGAAAAAACACCACACCGCGTTTTCTCGAGCGCAATGGTGTCAAGGGTGTACCGCGAGTATGCAATGGATGGACGTACCAACGCCTACAGAACATGCAGTGATCCAACACACGCCATTAATGACCCGGGTCTATGTGGATTATCCAGACTCGAACAAAGCGAAAACTTGGCAAGGGCGGCGATAATCGCATCAAGCTAATGTGTTGGAGGTCCAAGCAGCGTCAGCGATCGAAAGGTATGACGCATCCTTCATACCGTGGACCACGGGAGACAACGCCCTACTCGTTTGACAATGGTGACTGTTCGTCATTTGACATTACGCCTCGTCTGGGGCCGAAAACATCAAACTAGATTTCTGCAGGGTAGCACTCTTCCTGTGGTGAGGTCAATCCCATATTCAGCTGTACCGAGCTGACGGGAGGGTGCGGGCATGGAGTTGATTGCATGTGACAACTGCGCCATCCTACCAGGTTGGCTCTATTCAAGGTGGCAGTAGCTCTGTTATGGTTTGGGGGGGGGGTCTTAGCACGGGACACATTAAAAGCTTTAGTGTGCCTAGAGAGATAATTAACGGCTGCGCGCTACCAACATGAACTGGCTGATCACCTACGAGCTTTCATGGCCTTTGCGCATCCTGTGATCAATGGCGGGTTCTAGCTGGGTATTGTACCGCAACCTCTCAAGCATGGGTATAGAAGCACTCATATCAGTTTGGAAAAACCAAGTGGCCATATAATCACCGATTTTAAACACTGTGGAAGATCTGGGACACATTATGGAGGAACATTACATTTATGCATCCTGTGTTGACGTCTCGGATGGAGTTGTCGACTAACCTCCAACAGACACGACTGCCATTAACACCGGCATCTCTTGTGGTCGGTTCTTCGCTAAGTACCTGCTACTGTCCGCGCTATAGGATGTCCAACATGCTATTATGTAGGTATCTCTTAATGTTTTGTTTATTGAGTGTAGACACAAGAATTATGAACTGGAAGCGTTCGAATAGATTATGAAGAAACGCGAAAACCTCTGTCTAAATGGAATGCTATGATGTAGGAGTCAGGTAACGTGGAATACAGAACAGCGAACTTTAGGATACTGAGAGAGATGGACGTTAAAGCTAATCGTCTTTAACCAGCATGACTTAAAACTTGCGACACTCCAGAAAAGGTTAAGATGAATAGAACTCAGGAAGCGTTTGGACAGTTTACAGTGATATGTAAATCCCTTTCTTTCTATGCTGAACTGATGGCTATGCAATAGGGGATATCGCATTGACATTACAAGCAGGGTAGTGAGATAGGGATAATAGTTTACTTTTTCGAAACAGGATAAGAAATGAGGGGAGGGAGTACGGCATTATAGATGCAAGAAGAGTTCTAAGCAGAAACCTATTAGATATGCTTTAAAGAGGTAGATAAATCTCTTCGTATTTATTATGAACAGAATGCTGCAAAGTAGGAGTTATGGTATTATAAATACAGGTACGATACAGAACAGGAATAATTTGGGTAGAGCACCGACAGATATAAAAATCCCAGCAAATATATCGGGAACAGAATGCCGTAAAGAAGTATTACAAAAAAGAGAATTATCAAGAAAAACAGGATATCTTTTAGGACGATATAGAGATAAGGAAATTCTATGATTTTGTTTTGAGCAGTGTGTTATGTAACGGTAAATATAGGCACGGTAGATACATGGGAATACACTGTTGTGTAAATGCTAGCATATTACAGAAAAGGAGATTGTTGGTTAAGGTACAGAGAGAAATTTAAATATCTAATCCATCCTTAACTTAATGGTATGAGAAAAGATTTCTGGCAGAAAGGATAAGTAGGAATACAGAAAAAGAAGCGTTTCTTGTGGATCTAGATATATATAGAAATTCCTCCAATTTTATCTTCAACAAAGTGTTGTAAAATGATTTGTATGGAATCGTAGGTACAATGAGATTTCAGAATATAAGGTATTTGAATAGAGTAAGGAGAATTTCGGAAATCCTTTCTGATTTAATGTGAACAAAATTCTATAAAGTAGAGGCGTTGGCAGTGTAAATACACTTAGAATTAATAACAGGACGTTGTTGTCCAAGTTACGGAGAGCCACAGAAATTCAAGCTAACCTATCATTAACGAAAGGTGGACGTCAGACAACAAACGTAAAAATGGGTTGAGATAATGAAACATTTGGCGAGGATAGAGGGATGTATGCGTATGTCAATTCTTGCAGTATTATTGGGAACAGAATGCTATGAAACTGGATGTCTGGTATTGTAAACAAAAGAATTCACAACTGGAACCTTTTGTATAGGGCAGCGAGAAATATTTCAACAGCTGCTGACACATTGTGAAAAAGGTGATATACAGTACGATATACGGTAATATAAATTCTTGTGAAAAGCAGAACATGACATTTGACTAAGATACAAAGAGATGCATGGAAATCGTGGCTAATCATCTGTTGCGAAAAAAATGCAACAAAAGAGGAAGTCTAGCAAAAAACGGAGAGATAGATGTAAAACATATAACTTTCATTAAGGTATTAAAAAGATCTGCAAATCCCATTATAATATCTTGAACAGAATGAGATAAAATGTGAGGTACGCCATTATGGACAGAAGGATGGTACAGAAAAGTAATATTTCGAAAAGTGTAGAGAGACATGAAACTTCCTTCGACTTATTGGGATCAGAATAACGTAAAGCAGAAATTATACAAATTAAAATATAACACAGAGCAGGTGGCTGTTGGATAAGGTAGGGAAGACATGAAAATCGTAGATAATCTATCGCAAACAGATTGCCATGGAAGAAAAGGCCTGGAAGAAGACAAGTAGAAATATCAACAACGAAACTTTTGGGGGATATGGAGAGATACGAGAATTTGTGCTACTTCATTTTGAAGAAAATGACATTAATTGGGCGATATAGCATTGTAGATATAAGAAGAATTCCGACTGAAAACCATTTTTTAGGGTATAGATAGTTACGGAAATCCCTACTGATTTAATGTGCACAGAATACTATAAATTAGGTGTTAAACTACGGTATTCTCTATTAGAAAGCAGAAGAGGAGGCAGCTGAAAATGGTAAAGAGGTACATGAAAATACCCTGGAAATATACCCAAATATGGACACAGAGCTGGTAGCTTTCAGTCAGGATAAAACGTGTAATAGAAATCCCCAATATTTTGCGTTGAACAGAGCGCTATAGAAAGGGATATTCTAGGAGGAATACAAAGAGGAAAGTTTAGGATAGGGTAGAAAGAAAAACGGAAATCCTTATGTTAGTACAAGTAGAACACAGATCAGGAGAATTTTTCTTAATACAGTGACAGACATGGAAATCTTTCCCAAATTATCTCTCTATTCTAAAAAAAGTAACTGCCGTTGTTTTAGAAATTTCGCGACACTCCTGGTTTTCTAGCTCGCAGCGCATAATGTATTGAATACAAAAATATGAAATGTACATCGTTTGTAGAGAATTGTTTGGAGAGCACGCAAAAATAAACCGTTTCTCGATTTTAGCAATACTTCAACAGCTATTGTATTTGAAAGTTAAGGTAAGCAAAAAAGTGATATCAGGTCGCGTTCCGGACACACTAACAGCAACAGAACCACGAAACTTTGTAGGCATGTAGTGCCATGACCGAATTTTTGCACCTCGTCACCCTTTTTTTGAATTTCGATTTAGTTTACGAGAAATAAAATTTCTAAATTTCACAAAATTCTCTATTTCGCGATGGGATCCATTTAAAAAACGGATATATGGCAAACTATAAATCATAACGCTTTGCAATTTTAGCAGCATAAACTCACAACTATCATCCCTTTTTTACAAAAAACAAATTAAGAAAAAGTCATTTTCTGATTTTTAAGCATTTTTTAAAGATGCAAGGAAAAGAAACGAACGGCTTGTCTGCCTTTACGATAACCACAGAGGAACGTTTTGGTCCCGTGACCTGCTGCCATGGTGACTCAGAGAATTTGTTATGCATATGTTTTGTTAGTAAAGTTATCTCAGTTGTTTAAGGTCGACGTCAAGTAATTTTGCTTCCTATACTTCCTATGAAAAAAATTCTGTACACATTTTCTTCACTATTAATGCGTTCCCAAGATTGAAAATTTTAACATCGATTAAAATAGCTTCATTTTATAACTTGGAATACTTAATGTTTTCTAAAACATAACAATAATTATGCAATCCAACATTTGTTTGTCTACTGACGTCATCAAAGTACAGGTCGCGCCATCTTTTTTCTGGAAAATTAATGCGTTCCCAAGGATAAAAATTTGAACATCGATTAAAATAGCTTCATTTTATAACTTGGAATACTTAACATTTTCTAAAACATAACAATAAATATGTAATCCAACATTTGTTTGTCTACTGACGTCGTCAAAGTACAGATCGCGCCATCTTTTTTCTGGTTCCAACATCACCAAAGGAAAAGTTATTGATTTTTTATATAATTATGGTTATGTTTTAGAACATATTAAGTATCCCAATTTATAATATGAAGTTATTTTAATCGATGTTCAAATTTTCATCCTTGGGAAAACAATAATTCTGAAGGAAATTTGTACAAAAGTTCTTCCATTGGAAGTATAGGAAGCAAAATTACTTGACGTCCACCTTAACGGTTTAGCATAACGGTTTACGGAAATGCCTTTTGGACCGCTTTTGTTTTCCTTAGTGGTAAATTAAGTAAGTGCTATAAGTTCAAACGACAAAGGTCCGACCTTCCAAAAATTAACGACCGTAAAAAAAAACTGAAATTTCGGAATAACAAGCCTTATTTGCTTAGACATGCAATAAAAATTGAAATTTATATGAATTTTCCAGTTTTTATTTCATGCGATATACTTGATGCAGGGCCCGCGTGCTACTATATATACTTGATGCAGGGCCCGAGTGCTACTCTGGAAACGAGCGTAGCGAGCCTAGAGGCGCAGCCCCTAGTCGTTAAAATAATTCTACCAAAGGGGAAGTCTGGTGAAAAACGTAAAGATGAATACAAAACAGTAATCGTGGGAAGAGAGCATACAGTGATAAGTTAATCGTTTCTGCTTTACCGTGAATATTGTTGTAGAATCGGAAACATGCCCTTTTAAATAAAAGGGAAAATTAGGAAAAGAAAATTTTTGGATAAGAATCCCCGATACTGAAATATATTTTTTTTATTGCGAACAGAATATTGTACAGTAATAATTATGTTAGGTAGTGTAAATCGCTGAAAAGTACAGAAACTGTTGAATATCATAGACTCCTACTTTTACAATACAGAATAAGGAGCTGTTATTTAGTGCACAGACTGGTATGAGAGATATAGGCTAACCTGTGAGTAACAGAATGCCGTGAAGAAAATGAATTACAACATAAGGACAAATACAGAACATGAAATTTTTGGTGAAGATTTACAGATGTAAGGAATCCCTGCTCTTTTATCGGGAACATAATTTTATGAAATGGAACATATGGCATTTTGAATCTAACCAGAATTCAGAACTAAAGGCTTTTTTACAGGACGTACAGGAATATTTTTTTCATTTATGAAATAAGATTTCTGATAATGTAAATTCTAGTGGAATTCAGAACAGGAGGCTTTTGGTAGGGTAAGGAGAGAAATATAAATCCCATGTAACCTATTGTGAACGAAATGAAATGAAACATATGGAATTCTATAAATCCCTGCTGCTTTATAGTGACCAGTGTGCTGTGAAATGAGAGGTACTGATTCTAGATACAAGAAAATTTGAAGACGAAAGTGTTTTTTTTTATTAGGCGATACGGAAATCTCTGCATGTTCACTTTTGAACAAAGTTCTATAAAGTAGTATCACTGATATATTAATACTAGCAGAATATACAAAGGGGCAAGTTGAGGCTGTTCGTGTTGGTACAGAAAGAAACATTTTTAGCTGATATATCCTGAACAAACTAACATGAAAACGGATTTCTGACGGAAATATTAAGCATCAATAAAGAAAAGTAAGCTTTTTCTGATGATAAAGAGATGCTGAAATCTCTACTACTTTTTCGTGTGAAGAATGACCTGGCACTGGTGCTGCGGCAAAATATAAAAGGAAAATTCAGAACATGAACGCTTTATATAGGGCATAAGACACCGCAATTCTTGCGGATTTATAAAGAACGGAACATTACGAAGTAGGAGTTATGCTGTTGTAAATACAGGTACATAGAACAGGGATCTTTCAGCTATGTTGCAGAGATATCAAAAACCCCAGCTAAAATTTTAGAAACTGAATGCGGTAAACAGGATGCCTGGCAGAAATAATAGGTGTGAAAGTAAATTAATGATTTAACTTTTCTGTACTACTACAGGAAAACAAGCTTTTCGTGAGGAGAAACTAAGATGTAGAAGACTGCAATCTTTTTTTGAAAAGCGTAGAGAGAGATGGTATGAGAGAGACAGGCAATTCCTAGGTAAGAATATTGAACAGAATTCCATGAAATTGATATTTTACCAGAAAACATACACACGGGAACACAACAAGATTTTGCTGAGGATATTGAGAGATATGGAAATATTTGCTATACCATCATCGAAATATTTGCACTACCATCGTGAAAAGAATGATATGGAATGTGAAATATGGATTGTACGTACAAGAAGTATTTCCGAATAGGACATTTTGTGATACAGGGTATAAACATTCTGTGATATAAGGTATAAAAATAAACAGATCATTCATTCTGTTCACAATAGATTAGTTCTAACTAATCTGTTGCGAACATAATGCCATAGAAAGAGAAAGTCCCGTAGGAAAAACAAAAGGCTTTGGTGTGGGTATAGTGTAATATGAAATCTCCGATTTTTTATGTATAACCGATTGTTATAGAATTGAAGATATGGCGTTGTAGGTACGAGAATCCGGAAGATACTTTTGGATAAGGTAGATAGATGGATATAAACCTTCTGATTTATTATGAACAGAATATTATACAGTAAAAACTATGGTGAAGCAAATACTGGTGAAATACAGAACAGGAGGCGGTTGGATATAGTAAATAAAGACATAAAAGTCCTAGCTAATCTATTGAGAGAAGAAAGCCACGAAACAGATATGGTGAAAAACGAAAAGATGAATACCGTAGAAAAAAACGAAAAGATGAATACCGTACAAAAAAAACGAAAAGATGAATACCGTACAAAAAAAAAAACGAAAAGATGAATACCGTACAAAAAAACAAAATGATGAATACCGTACAAAAAAAAACGAAAAGATGAATACCGTACAAAAAAAAACGAAAAGATGAATACCGTACAAAAAAACGAAAAGATGAATACCGTACAAAAAGCTATTGGTCAGAATATGTATTGATAAGGAAATTACGGCGATTTGATATTGAACAGTGCGACACATAAACTTGTAGATGCAAAAAGATTTCATAACTGAAAACTTTAGGATCCTTTTGAGAAAAGAATAAAATTATAATCGGTGTTATTGTAGAAAACAGTACCATAAAGTAAGATTTGTGATAATGAAAATGTTAGTAAAATACATAACTCGAGGACTTTCGCGTTTAAGCAGGGAGAGATATGGAATTCCTTTCTAAAAATGTAAACAGAATGCCACGAAATCAAAGATCATGCAAAAGATGTTAGATGATAGAGAACAAGAAACTTTTTATAAGGATATATGGAAATGAAGATCCCTGCAGTTCTATACTGAACATAATGTTACAAAATGCAAGTATTGACCTTGTAGATACAAGGCTGATTCAGATCAAGAATTTCTACGCTATGGTAGATAAGACTTCGGAAATATATTGTAACAAGAAAGATGACACCGAATCTTCCGGTGTAATAAGCACGTCTTTTGAATCCGTTCTGACGCAAATTAAATTTATCAAAGCTATTCATAGTTAATGGAACCGGTATGGAAAACAACACTATCTGACGGAAGAAAGAAGTTTTTCAATCAGGTTTTTAATACCTCAGATATTGCTGTAAACGGAATCATGAGCTTACGAACTCTTAGAAACAGAGATATCGATAAAAATATGATGTGACTTTACGTCCCCTGGTGGGAAAACCATGTATTATTTTAGGAAGAATGTATTTCCAAAAGGTTTTTCCATATGAGTGGAATCGGTCCAAGAAAAAAAAATTTAGTGGAGTTTTCAGGAGCCCAGATTTTACTACAAATACATCAGAAGCAGAAATTAACACTTATGCTCCGTGGTGGCCAAACGATTCTTTACCAAACATTAGAAATTATGTGAAAAAAAATTTTCGATCAGGTCTCATATGCGATAGAGGAAGAATGTTTCAAATCGGAGTTTTAGAAGCACAAATAACGCAGAAAACGCAATTTACCATTGTGCTTCCTAGCGGAAAGTCCATGATTTACTTGAAATTTTTAAATTTATAGGAAAAACATTTCGCATCGGATACACTATTGTTACAGTGGACACCCCCCCCTCCTAAAACCTGAAGAAAACTTTAAAATTTGTCCGCCATGTCGCGTATGGTATGAGGCAGCTAGGAATCACAGTTCGGCAGGCTCACATGTTCTTTTACAGTTCAGTTTTTTTATTTATTTCTCATTTACGTTGTTTTTTCTTTCGGATGTTCTCTAAATTAATTAACAAAATTGCGGGATAATTGGGAAGTCGCTCCAATGCTCTTGAAGGCAAGAAACGCAATATTTTTGCCATTTTAAATTGTTTCTACCTGTGGGAAAAGGTAGCACTCAATGGTTGCTCTGGAAATTGATAAGAGCAAAGCGATAGGCCCAGAAGAGGACTTCTGGATTTCTTGAGGAGGGGCCGATGTTACGACCCACACCCGCCATTAATTTAGTAATTAATGGGCGTGGTTGATGTGTGAAATTAATTAAGTATTAATTATGTTCGAGGCTTGATTGGAGTTTAAAAGTGTAAACAGCAGATAAAGTTTTATCTGGGGGTTTGGAAAAGAAAAGAGGCGAAGAATTCTCTCTCTGGCTGGGTGGTCTCAGAATAGCTCTGTTAGGTCATAAATATCAGGGCGCAGCTGACGGGAAACTAAGCAACACGGAATGGTACCTTTCGAAGAGGGGTCCACTTGAGTAAATGAATGAAGATGGGGACAAAAGGTTTAGCGAATAAAAATCGTAAATTCGTCGATTGTTTGGGGCATTTTCGAGAACAATTGCTCTCTGTGTGGTCCGTGCAGAAAAATAAGAGTTCGCACTTAGCGTGAAAATAAGGAAGAAAGTTTAGTTGTCTGTATGCTCTCCGATGTGAAAGGCTGGATGCCTTGGATCTGCAAAATGAATTGGGAAAAATGAAGCAGCGAACCTCCCCGCATTTGGTAAGAAATGGAGACAACTCGAGGCAGCTGGAGATGCCAGTTTGCCATAAAGACAGCAGAATGCCTAAATCCGCGGGATAAAGCAGAAATTTCTAGGCTGGAGCGTAATGGAACTCAGCGACTGTTTGGCCTAATGAAAGCCAAGTTACAGGGAAATTAAGAAGTCTGCGAGTGGACAGTGGTCATTCCAATGAGAAGCGAAGCCAAGCAAAGTCGGGTTCGGATGCCAACCACTGCAGTGTGGAATCGTCACCCCCATTCATCCCCTACTGTGGAGGAAGTGAAGAGACGCGCTTGTCTTACGGGGAGAAGCGAGGCCCCATGTGTGCGTGTGTGTGATCACGTAAGCAGCGAAGCCACTACGTGTAAGTGCGACGGGATAAAACATGGCGAAAGAAAAATATGAGCGTAAGAGCGGTGGCTTCGATACCTAACAAATATACAGGTGAAATGTTGAGTTGCCGATATACGCTTAAGGTAAAAGCACGTCTGATTTCGCTCGGCCGAGAAAATTAATCTCAGGGCTGGCGGTCGCAACTCGATAAAAAATGGAAACGAAACCTGCGAGTGGCATATTTGAACTGCGTACTCAGGCAGGGTAGATAGATAGATGGTTTGCGAACGGAAAGGAAGTGACTGAATTGGGAATGAACGGTCAAAAAGGACGGAAGGTAGCGACGGACGGAATCAACTATAGCAGCAGCGGAATTGAATGTGTCCCACTCTCCCAGCAGTCGACGTTCACAATTATTTCTTCACGACAACAAAAATCATTTCCCAGGAACACAGAAAATCCATCTTGGAAACCGCAACATCAGATGTGAGAGGGCCTATTTTGCTTAACGGCCACCTTCAAATCGTCACGAGAATAGATCAGTGTGCACTCTAATCATTGCAACAAAGTGCGGCGTGATATTACCATTTTTAATTGTGTGCTTCATTTACATCAAGCGTCAAAGTGAAGTGTTAAATCATCGGTGCTGCCACATGGTGCAAGTGTCTGTGTGTGTGTTTTTTGTTTTGTCGTGTGATATTATGTGATACACAACGGATTTGCACAGCAAAGTCACGTAACTGTAAGTAGATGAATATTTCCTTTTTCTTTCTTCGCACATCTGCGAACTTGTGCCATCCCGACACCCAAAGCTGCATGGACATAGATGCAGTAATGCTGAGTGACTGAACCTCAGAGGAAATACCTGCACATACAGATTTCAATTTCTTACAGGGCCCATTTCCTGATTACTTTTTTTACATGAATAAGGGAGAAGGTGTGGCCACAAATTCCGCTGGGCGGGACAGTTTCTTTTAACTTTGGTTCAGGACCAACGTCAGCGGGGCAGGGTTCTGCATGTGCATGCTTATTAGATTTAGTTAATTAACTTTGGCAGTATTTCGCACCTATAATCTTATACCGCAAATTAACGTGCTTGTGTATTTTGTGTCGCGAGTATTTTTAATGTGATCGTTTGCATATAATTTTTTTTTCATTCTCTAAGCAATTGTATATGAATATCACCTGCAGCTCTATTTAGTGTGTAAACGAGTAGTATCTCTTGTTCAGATAGTCCGGTGGAGACTCAGTCGGCTTGTGTCTTCCGACAGTAATGTGTGACACCGTATGCTGCCCTCATAAGAGGGGCAATTGTCTATGCGCCTAGAGAGCGCCGTATCTGTTTAAATCTCGCAGAACGTTATTAAATGTTGTGTTGTGTATTTGAGAATCATGTGTTATTTGCGAAAGTGAGTGTTGTACTGGCTGGTTGGGGATTGAATGTACCGGAGTAAGATCCGGACCACTACACTCAGTCACGAATTGGTGATTGCGGGTGAACCTCATCACAACTCTGATCCCAAAGTATCATTTTTTTTAGATTATTTTATTTTTTATTTGTTGTTGTTATTTTGTTCACAAGGTGGATTCACCCAAGCCTTTTATGCTTCGGGTCATTCTTCAACTTTTCATTTTTTATGTTCTGGTGTGAATCTTTGAGTGCAGCAGTGCACCTGAGATTCTCACCTGGTGCCGCGGCCAACTAAATTGTACTTCAGGTCTCAAGCACCGTTACCGGCAGACTCGGCAGGAACACTGCTAGTGCCGTGTAACATTAATGGTGCCGTTGTCCCAGGATCGATACCTATATTTTGCAGCTAGCGGAACAACACTCATGTTCGTAAAATAAGTGCGAATTGACTGCCATTACTATTTTTATTTAGTTTTGTTCGGTGCGAATTTTGTATAATTTAGCATTAAGTAAGCCTTAAGCTGTTTTCTAAGAACTGCCATAATTTTAGTGGGTAAGAAAAACAAAATGGCTAACACGAAAAAATCGTCATCTGCGAGTCACATGGATTCAGATGATTCTGGTGGTCACTCTGACGGAGAACATGTGAGCACTGAGGCTGCAATTGTTCCGGAAGAGAGTACACCTGTTACAAGTACAGCGGGTACATCACAGCTGAGACAAACAGCTTTAGCCGCACCTATGGTTTACGGGGAGCAGTCGAGTTTATAGTGGATCCCCAGGAAGACTGTGACACCACGATTATCTACGATGTTGAGAAGGAACTCGAAGACAGTGGAACGCAAGAATTTGGCATCGAGCGCAGATAAAAGCGGGTGTAGGAGCATCGAACGTGAGAGATCTGTGGAACTCGTGGATTCTCGAAGCTATGCCTCATATTTAAATTTTTTTTACGCCTATCTCGACGGGTAGCAATGAACGTGTGATGAAATCCTTAAACTTTCCTTCCGCTCTCCGGGCACCTAAGTTCGGAATTAGGTGCCTTGCGACGGTGGGAAAGGGTTGAGTGTTTACAGTTAAAAAAAAAATAGAATGATTGGATGAATAAACTTCATCCAGTCATCCTTTTTTTTTCTTTCATGGGGGGATGGAATGTTACAGTGGACACCCCCCCCTCCTAAAACCTGAAGAAAACTTTAAAATTTGTCCGCCATGTCGCGTATGGTATGAGGCAGCTAGGAATCACAGTTCGGCAGGCTCACATGTTCTTTTACAGTTCAGTTTTTTTATTTATTTCTCATTTACGTTGTTTTTTCTTTCGGATGTTCTCTAAATTAATTAACAAAATTGCGGGATAATTGGGAAGTCGCTCCAATGCTCTTGAAGGCAAGAAACGCAATATTTTTGCCATTTTAAATTGTTTCTACCTGTGGGAAAAGGTAGCACTCAATGGTTGCTCTGGAAATTGATAAGAGCAAAGCGATAGGCCCAGAAGAGGACTTCTGGATTTCTTGAGGAGGGGCCGATGTTACGACCCACACCCGCCATTAATTTAGTAATTAATGGGCGTGGTTGATGTGTGAAATTAATTAAGTATTAATTATGTTCGAGGCTTGATTGGAGTTTAAAAGTGTAAACAGCAGATAAAGTTTTATCTGGGGGTTTGGAAAGAAAAGAGGCGAAGAATTCTCTCTCTGGCTGGGTGGTCTCAGAATAGCTCTGTTAGGTCATAAATATCAGGGCGCAGCTGACGGGAAACTAAGCAACACAGGCAGGGTGAAAGTGGTGCCTTTCGAAGAGGGGTCCACTTGAGTAAATGAATGAAGATGGGGACAAAAGGTTTAGCGAATAATCGTAAATTCGTCGATTGTTTGGGGCATTTTCGAGAACAATTGCTCTCTGTGTGGTCCGTGCAGAAAAATAAGAGTTCGCACTTAGCGTGAAAATAAGGAAGAAAGTTTAGTTGTCTGTATGCTCTCCGATGTGAAAGGCTGGATGCCTTGGATCTGCAGCAAAATGAATTGGGAAAAATGAAGCAGCGAACCTCCCCGCATTTGGTAAGAAATGGAGACAACTCGAGGCAGCTGGAGATGCCAGTTTGCCATAAAGACAGCAGAATGCCTAAATCCGCGGGATAAAGCAGAAATTTCTAGGCTGGAGCGTAATGGAACTCAGCGACTGTTTGGCCTAATGAAAGCCAAGTTACAGGCAAATTAAGAAGTCTGCGAGTGGACAGTGGTCATTCCAATGAGAAGCGAAGCCAAGCAAAGTCGGGTTCGGATGCCAACCACTGCAGTGTGGAATCGTCACCCCCATTCATCCCCTACTGTGGAGGAAGTGAAGAGACGCGCTTGTCTTACGGGGAGAAGCGAGGCCCCATGTGTGCGTGTGTGTGATCACGTAAGCAGCGAAGCCACTACGTGTAAGTGCGACGGGATAAAACATGGCGAAAGAAAAATATGAGCGTAAGAGCGGTGGCTTCGATACCTAACAAATATACAGGTGAAATGTTGAGTTGCCGATATACGCTTAAGGTAAAAGCACGTCTGATTTCGCTCGGCCGAGAAAATTAATCTCAGGGCTGGCGGTCGCAACTCGATAAAAAATGGAAACGAAACCTGCGAGTGGCATATTTGAACTGCGTACTCAGGCAGGGTAGATAGATAGATGGTTTGCGAACGGAAAGGAAGTGACTGAATTGGGAATGAACGGTCAAAAAGGACGGAAGGTAGCGACGGACGGAATCAACTATAGCAGCAGCGGAATTGAATGTGTCCCACTCTCCCAGCAGTCGACGTTCACAATTATTTCTTCACGACAACAAAAATCATTTCCCAGGAACACAGAAAATCCATCTTGGAAACCGCAACATCAGATGTGAGAGGGCCTATTTTGCTTAACGGCCACCTTCAAATCGTCACGAGAATAGATCAGTGTGCACTCTAATCATTGCAACAAAGTGCGGCGTGATATTACCATTTTTAATTGTGTGCTTCATTTACATCAAGCGTCAAAGTGAAGTGTTAAATCATCGGTGCTGCCACATGGTGCAAGTGTCTGTGTGTGTGTTTTTTGTTTTGTCGTGTGATATTATGTGATACACAACGGATTTGCACAGCAAAGTCACGTAACTGTAAGTAGATGAATATTTCCTTTTTCTTTCTTCGCACATCTGCGAACTTGTGCCATCCCGACACCCAAAGCTGCATGGACATAGATGCAGTAATGCTGAGTGACTGAACCTCAGAGGAAATACCTGCACATACAGATTTCAATTTCTTACAGGGCCCATTTCCTGATTACTTTTTTTACATGAATAAGGGAGAAGGTGTGGCCACAAATTCCGCTAGGCGGGACAGTTTCTTTTAACTTTGGTTCAGGACCAACGTCAGCGGGGCAAGGGTTCTGCATGTGCATGCTTATTAGATTTAGTTAATTAACTTTGGCAGTATTTCGCACCTATAATCTTATACCGCAAATTAACGTGCTTGTGTATTTTGTGTCGCGAGTATTTTTTAATGTGATCGTTTGCATATAATTTTTTTCATTCTCTAAGCAATTGTATATGAATATCACCTGCAGCTCTATTTAGTGTGTAAACGAGTAGTATCTCTTGTTCAGATAGTCCGGTGGAGACTCAGTCGGCTTGTGTCTTCCGACAGTAATGTGTGACACCGTATGCTGCCCTCATAAGAGGGGCAATTGTCTATGCGCCTAGAGAGCGCCGTATCTGTTTAAATCTCGCAGAACGTTATTAAATGTTGTGTTGTGTATTTGAGAATCATGTGTTATTTGCGAAAGTGAGTGTTGTACTGGCTGGTTGGGGATTGAATGTACCGGAGTAAGATCCGGACCACTACACTCAGTCACGAATTGGTGATTGCGGGTGAACCTCATCACAACTCTGATCCCAAAGTATCATTTTTTAGATTATTTTATTTTTTATTTGTTGTTGTTATTTTGTTCACAAGGTGGATTCACCCAAGCCTTTTATGCTTCGGGTCATTCTTCAACTTTTCATTTTTTATGTTCTGGTGTGAATCTTTGAGTGCAGCAGTGCACCTGAGATTCTCACCTGGTGCCACGGCCAACTAAATTGTACTTCAGGTCTCAAGCACCGTTACCGGCAGACTCGGCAGGAACACTGCTAGTGCCGTGTAACACTATTCAACAAGGAAGGAATTTTTAAAATCGGACTCTTAGAAGTAGAGATATTGACAAAAATAAGATATACATCTACGCCCCCTGGAGTAGAAACCATGCATTATTTCAAGAAAATGTTCCTAAAAGGTTTGTCGACATGAGTAGTATCGTTCAACAAACGGCTTTTTTTTGCAATCGAGATTTTAGAAGCCCATATTTTGTTGCAAATACATCAGAAGCGGAAATTAAGACTTATGCCACCTGGTGGCCAAACATTTTTTTACAAAAATTAGAAGTTATGTGCAAAGGATTT
This sequence comes from Macrothele yani, assembly GCA_039090855.1. NCBI lineage: Eukaryota > Metazoa > Arthropoda > Arachnida > Araneae > Macrothelidae > Macrothele > Macrothele yani. Next base: position 67,588,129 of record CM077009.1, on the reverse strand, counting down.
CCCATCAGGAGCTGTATCCAGTGCAGAGAGAATTTTTGAAATCGGAGGTTTAGAAGCAGAGATATAGGGGAAAGCAATTTACCTTTATTACTTGAAAATTTTGAAATTATATGAAAAGCATGTCACACTGGAAACACTATCCAACAAAGAACGAATTTTTCAAATCGGACTCTTAGAAGTAGAGATATTGACAAAAATAAGATATACATCTACGCCCCCTGGCGTAGAAACCATGCATTATTTTAAGAAGAAAATGTTTCTAAAAGGTTTGTCGACATGAGTGGTATCGGTCTACAAAGTACGTTTTTTTCAATCGAGAATTTAGATCATACTTTGCTGCGAATGCATCAGAAGCGGAAATTAAAATTTACACCCCCTGGTGGCAAACCTTTTTTACAAAAATTTGAAATTATGTGCAAACGATTTTCCATCAGGAGCTGTATCCGGTGCAGAAAGGCTTTTTCAAATCGGAGATTTAGAAGCAGAGATATAGGGAGAAACGCAATTTACCTCTACGCCCCCTAGCGGAAAGTCTATGAATTACTTGAAAATTTTGAAATTATATGAAAACCATGTCACACTGAAAACACTATCCAACAAAGAAGGATTTTTTCAAATCGGACTCCTAGAAGTAGAGATATTCACAAAAATAAGATATATATCTACGTCCCCTGGCGAAGAAACTGTGAAATATTTGAAGAAGAAAATGTTCCGAAAAGGTTTATCCACGAAAGAATTTTTTCAATCAATATGTTAGAAGCTCAGATTTTATGGCAAACACATCAGATGCAAAAATTTACGCTTACGCCTCTGGTGGCCAAAGTATTCTTTACCAAAAATTAGAAATTACATTCAAAAGATTTTCCATCAAGAGGTGTAACCGCTGAAGAAAAAAAATTTCAAAACGGAGTTTTAGAAGAAGAGTTATCGGAGAAAAAGTGTAATTTACTCTTACGCCCCCTAGCGGGAAATCTATGCGTAATTTAAACATGTAACTATATCTGGAATTACTCTGCGACATAAATGGAATCGAAAGATAAAATAATTTTTTTCAATCGGATATTTAGAAGCAAATATGAGGAATAAAACGTATTTTTTGAATTCGAGATCATCTGCATTTACGCCCTCTAGCGGCGAAATTGCACATCGTAAAAAAACGAAATGAAGGATCATCATTCTCATATTTCTAGCTTCCCAATGCAAAAATAATTTTTCAAATCGTACTAATAGTTGCAGAGATTTCGTGGGTACAGACAGACGGACGGACAAACCAATAACATAAGCACGATCTTTTTCCAAAAGACGTGCTAAAAAGCATAAAGTAGGAATAATGGCATTGAAGTAGGAGTTACAAGTATATGAGAGAAGAGAAGGTTTTTGCTTATGGGAGAGAGACGTGGAAATCTTAGCAAATCTATCATGAACAGAAGCAATGAAACAGGTCTGACAGAATAGATTATACTGAATATATAAATGGAAGTTGTGGGGGAGGATATAGATCCGGGAATCATTACTATTTTATCGTGAGCAGAAGGGTGTTAAATGTGAGGTTTTGCATCATAGGTACAAGGAAAATTCAGCACAGGAATCTATTAGAGGAACCATAGAGAAAAACGTGGAGATTCCTTTTGAGCAGAATGACAAAAAGTAGAAATTTTTGTAAAATAAATTTCAGTAGAACACAGAAACAACGCTTTTGGATAAGGTAGCGAGAGACATGGATTCGTGGTTATTGAATTACGAATATATTTAGAAAAAAGGGGTTCTGTCAAACACAGAAATTAATACGGAACTGTACGTGTTATAAAGAAATCTGTGGTGTTTTATGATTCACATATTTTTATAGAACGGGAGACATGACACTGTTAGACAGTTCAGAATTCAAAAGTTATGTACAGGACAGAGAGAGGATATGGAAAGCCCTGCTGGCTTATTTTTGTTAGAACTGAATAAAGTAGCAGATTTTGTGAAATAAATATTGCTACAGTACGGAACAGGAAGCTTTTCTCAGGATGATGACAGATACGGAAAACTATTTACCTATCAGGCACAGAATACCAAGAAGAGGGTTAGCAAAAAGGAACGGGATAAATACAGAGTAACAATCTTTTAATGAGGATATGGAGATACATTGAAATCACTGCTGTTTCATCTTTTCAACAGATTGATATGCATTTGGAGGTACGGGTGTGCAAATATCACCAGAATTTAGAACTGGAAATTATGACACAGGATGTGCAGAATAATGAATATCCGTTATTATTTATGAAGTGAGATTTATGGAAAATTAAACTCTAGTAAAATATAGAACCTGGAAAGCGGAGTGTTAAGGCAGCGGAACACATGGAAATCCTTGCTAATGTATAGCGAACGCAATGAAATGGAAAATACAGAAAACAGAGGAATCATTTGAAGTTATTGCTATTTTATCGAGAAGAAAATTTTATTAAGTGAGATACATAAATTGAAGGAGCAAGAAAATTCAGAGCTGAAATGTATTTTAAAGGTTATAAAGTGATACGGAAGCCTCTGCTTGTTTATTAAAAACACAGTAGTACAAAACAGTGGTTGTGGTAATATCTATGTCAGTACTATACAGAACAAAAGTCCAGATGTTCGATATGTTAGACAGAGGTCATTCTTAGCTACGTGACAGAATACGATGAATGATAATATTTGGCGGAAATCTGCATTCATCATATGAAAAGCAAGCATGAAATTCCCCGTTACTTTTTCGTTAAAGGAATGATTTAAAATGTATGACGTGTTAGACAAAATGAAAGATAGCTAATAGCAGGAAACCTTTTAAGACTAGTTATAAGGAGATACGGAATTCCTTCTGTTTATTGTGAACACAATATTACAAAGCAGGATTTATGCTATTTTAAGTACTAATACAATACAAAACACTAATCTTTTAATTTCAAAAGCCAAAATAGACTAGGGTACAGACGCCACACGTAAATATCTTGCAATTTTCAGAAAAGGAACACATTGGAAATCCTAGTTAAACTACTAGAAACTGAATGATGTAAGAGGGCCTGGCATAACGGATAGGTATCGACACAGAAAAGGACGTTTTCGTTCATGATAGAGGAAAATAAAAAAAATACCTGCGATTTTCTTTTGAAGTGTTTTAGAAAAAGGAAATATAGCATTGGGAATTTATAAAATGAAACTTTTGAATAAAGTAGAGAGAGAGAGAGACGTGAAAATCTCTCGCGATTTAGGCTAACAGGATACAACCAAAATGAATATACGGTTGTGTTAATACTAGCCAAATACAAAACAGGAGGCTGTTGGTTAAGGTAGAGAGAAAAGTAAATCATAACTAATCTATCCTGAAGATAACATCATGAATGGAAAAGTATAATAGAAATAAAAATATGATTACAGAAGAAGAAACTTTAGTGAGGTTACAGACAGATGGAGTTTTTTGCTATTTAATAATGAAATGGATGTTTTCAAATCCGAGGTATGGCGTTGTAGATATTAGTTTAATCACGAAGATAGGAAACGAGACACGGAAAATAACTGCTCGTTTACTGTGAACGAAAAACTATGAATCAATTGCTATTGTAATGTTAATACTGGTAAAATACAGAAAATGGGAAGTTTTATTATGGTAGAAAGTGAAATGGAAGTCGCTGCTAATCTATCTTGAACAGAATGCCATGAAAGTGGTTTTCTGCTAAAAAACTGAAAAGAATTAATTCAGGAAAAAGAAAATGGTTTTGGCGATATAGAGAGAAATGGAAATTCACGCTATTTTGTCGTGAAGATAACGCTACGTAATGTGAAGTATGGATTGTAGATGCAAGTAGAATTACGATGGATCTTTACAATATGGTGTAAAGATGTACAGAAATCCCCATTTATTTTTTGTGGAAAGATTACTAGACCATAATAACTTTTCTAACGTAAATTCTTGAAAAATAGAGAACAAGAGGCTCATGGGTATGGTAGAAAGATTACGTTGAATTCTGGGTTAATCTGTCTTTCACAGAATAACACGAAAATTGGGGTCTTGCAACAGAACCTAAAGATGGATGCAGTGGAGTAAACTATTGTTAAGGTTTTTGCGGAATATGTAAAATCCAGCGATTTCTAGTTGACCAGAGTTGTTATATAGAATGTGATGCATAGCATTGCAGAAACAAGAATTTCTAAATAAACGCTACCTTACTCCCCTCTAATTTATTGTTAAAATAACACTATGAAGTCGCAACGAAAATTCCAGTAGAGCACAGAATTTGAGGCGTTTTGCTAGAGTAGAGAGAGACACGGAAATTCTTGCTAAGCCGTAATAAGAATGCCACGAAAGTGGAGTAATGAAAAAATATGTAAAGATCAATAAAGAACAGGAAGATTTTTTGTAAGGACATAGAAATCGCAGCGTTATTTTATTTTGAACAGTGTTAGAGAATATGTGCTATGGGCATTGTAGATACCAAAATAACTCAGTACAGGAATGTTTCGAAAATGGCACAGAGAGATACGGAAATTACCTTCAGATTTATACAGAAAAAATTGCCATAAAGAAATTTATGGCAGTGAAAAATGTTTTGCATGTACAATATAGGAGAGATGGCTTTGGTCAAGAAAGTCCAAGGAAATCCTAGATAACTAATCGTGATCGTAATGTCGTGAAGGAAAATAACCGAGAAATGATAATTCACAATGCAGAAAAGGATACTTTTGGTGAGAATATACAGATATGGAAATCGCTGCTTTTTTTTATCTTGAAAATATAATTATTAAATGGCAGTGTAGGTACAATGCTAATTCAGAACAGGTACCTTTTGAATAGGCTCGATGAAGATATGGGAATCCCTTTTTATTTTTTGATGAAGTAGGAATTTTGGGAAGCGTAAATTCTACCAAAGTACGGATAGGAGGCTGTTCATGACTGATATCTACGTCCGTCTCAACCGTAACCAACAGTGTATCAGGAAAGACGGGTTTCGCAAAAAAAAAAAAAAAAAAGAAAAATTAAAAAGGATTCGGGACTTTAAATTTCATGTGGAAATCTTAGCTTTTTTCTACAGCGAGTAAGAGCATTCGAGACATGGCATCTTAAACACAAAGGGAATTCAGAACTAAAAAGCTCCTCATACGAAAGAGATATAGAAATTGCTGCTGATTATTATGCCCAAAGTAGGCTAAATTAGAGGTTACTGTTGTAATACAAATACTGCTACAGTACTGGGCATGAGGATTTTCTTTAATGGAAAGAGAGGTATGGAATAATTAGCTAACCTGTCAGGAACAAAATGCTTTGAAAAGCACTGTCCTAAAACGTAAGGGCGCGTGCAGATGAAGCTTTTGGTAACGATTTTGAGAAGTATGAAAATCTCTGTTGCATCATTGTTATGAAATTGAATATGTATAGCAGTTTCGATAAAAGCGGAATTCAATACTGAAATATTTTGTACGGAAGCCTCTACTTGTTAATTAAGCAATTTTAAATAGAATACAAAACAGCAGGCTCTTTGTCACGGTATAGAATGACTTGGAAATCCCCGTTACTTTGTTGTGACGAGTGTGGTATGAAATGAGAAGTATTGATTGTACATACAAATAAAATTCAATGGCGAAACATTTTTATAGGTTACAACGGTAACGTGGATATTTTTGCTTATTTTTTGAACTGAAAAGTGCAAAATAGGAATGAGTGATATATTAAGACTAGCAGAATACGGAACATGAGGCTGTTTGGTGCAGAGAGATACCAAATCTATAATCTATCGCGAAGAGAATAACATAAAAAGCCTTTCTGCCAGAAGACCTTATATACGAGATGGCGTACAGTAAGATATTGAAGTAATTGGGGATCTATTATGAACAGAATATTGCAAAGTAGGAGTTATGTTGCTGTAAATACACCGAAGTGCCAAAAAACTGGTACACTAGTCTAATACTTGGTAGGCACCCCACGGGAGCGCAGGACTGCAGAAATACAATGGGGCATGGACTCCACTAGCTTCTGGAAAAATGCTGTAGGCAATGCACACTATACTTCCTGCAGTGTTTCACAATTCGGGTGTATTCTGAGGTCTCGGATTCCTGTGTTGGATAGCGCGCTGCATGGTATCCCAAATGTGTTCGATCACGTTCAGATCTGGGGACTTGGGTGGGAATGGCAACACCCCAAACTCAGATGAATGCTGCTCTAAACATAATGTGGCTTCCCGACACTTGTTGTTTGGAGGTGCATTGTGCTGTTGGAACAGGCCCAACCCATCAGCATTAATAAAGGACATGAACGGGTGTACTTCGTTAGAAAGGATGCGCACATAGCGTTTGCCGGTCACAGACGTTCGTAGGCGTACCAGGGAGTCCCCATGAAGTCCAGATAAACACACTCCATACCATTACGGACCCCCCCCACCACCACCACCACCAGCCGGTACAGTTCCCTGTTGACAGGCGAGATCCATGGCTTCATGGGGTTTGCGCCACACATGAATCCTTCCATCTGCCCGATACAATTGGAAACGCGACTCCTTAGACCAGGCTACTTGTTTCCAGTCATCAAGTCAGCAAGTGTCTAGTGGCGATGTTGCAGTGCCCAAGCGAGGCACACAGCCCTGTGTCGTGTACCCATCAATGGGACTCGAGTTGGGTGTCGGCTCCCGAAACCCATATCGTGCAGGGTACATTGCACAGTCCGGACGCTGATGCTTGTTGAGGCTCCAGCATTGAATTCGGATACCTGCGAGAGTGTTGCGCGCCTACCGCGTGAAGCAATTCTTGACAGCCGACGATGGCCACGTTCACCCAATGTCTTTTTACGGCCACACTGGTATCGTAGATTGGAGGTTTTGCCGGAATTCTTGTAATCACGGTACACCCTTGCAATGGTCGTCCGTGAAAATCCGAACTTCGTTTGTACCTCCAAAATACTATGGCCCATCACACGAGCGCTAACTATGACACCGCGTTGAAAATCGCTTAAATTGTTATTACTTGTCATTCTTATGCCGAAAATAAGCTCTGACAGCTGGCAAGGATGTCTATCGCTTTATATACGCACTGGTGGACGCAGCGGAGTACGCGCATAGGTGATGTTGCTATAAATTTTGCATAAGCTCGTCTGTACCAGTTTTTCTGGCACTTCAGTGTTCTTATGCAATATAGAAAAAGGAATATTTCGGATTGATCACCGACAGATACGGAAATCCTAGCTAACGTAAAATAAACTGAATGCTGCAGTTAGGATTCTCAAAGGTTATTTAGGAGCGCAGAAAAAAACACTTTTTGGTGTAAAGTTAGCTAATCCCAGCGGGATTTTGTTCCGAGTAGCGTTATAAAAGGAGAAATATGGCATTATAGTTACAACTAGAATACCGATAAGGAAGGTTTTAGTGCAGAGACAGGGAGATAAGGAAATATCTGCGATTTTATTTTAAAGAGTGTTTTAGAAACAAAGATATGGCATTGTGCTTACAAGAATAATTGAAAAACGGAAGCTTTTGTGAGGGTAGAGATAGAGAGAGCAATCAAAACCTCTCCTGCTTTACTCCTAATAGAATACTATAAGATACGAATCTGGTTGTGTGAACACTATCAGATTACATAACAGGATGCTTTTATTATTAAGGTAGAGTCAGAAATGTAAATCATAGATAATATATCATAAATATAACTCCATGAAAGCAGAAGCCTGGTTAAAAAGATAAGTATGAAAGTAGGAAAAAGAAGCTTTAGGTGAGGATATAGAGAGATATGAAATCATCTCTGCTACTTTTATCCTGAAGAAAGTTTTATGAAATGGAACGAGTGGCTTTGCAAATAAAAAGAAATCTCAGAGCAAGAAGATTTTGGATATGGTATGGAGAGATACCGCAATCACAAGAAGTTATTTACTAAAGATAGTAGTAGAATACATAACAGGAAAGCTTTGCTTATGGTTGAGAAAGATATGAAAATTCTACCGGATTTATCTTACGAATAATGCCTTAAAGATGAAGTCAGGTAAAGGCGATACGGATGAATGCAAAACAGGAAGTCTTTCGTGAAGATAGAGAGAGAGATACGGAAATCCCTAATGCTTTGTTTGTGTGAAGAGATTTAATATAAAGTAGGCGGTATGGAATTTTGGAGAAAAGGTGAGAAAACGAAGCTTTATTTAGGAATAACGAGAGAGATACTGAAACCTCTTCTGATTTTTGGTGAACAAAATGCTGTGATGCGGTTAGTAGTAGTTAAATATAGTCTACAACACCGAAAAGAAAACTTGTGGTTATATTAGATAGAAATCTGGAAATTGTAGCTAATTTATCATGAACAAAACGCCACGAAACATAATGTCGGGCAAAAATGAATACAATACAGGAAACATTCGTTTTGGGATACAGAGTGATCAATGCTACCTTCTTTTGAACACAGTGTCATGAAATAGGATGTAGAAAACAACAGGTAAAAAGAAATGTCAGAACTGAAAGCTTTCTTTGATAGCGTATCGAGTACCCTACAAAAATATAAGGTGCACATAATATGGGGAAGAAATTATTAAATGCAGATATTCTATGGAAACAGGATACAATATTTCTGTTATGGTAGTAGAGATATAGAAACTGAATAATTTATAGTAAACAAAATGCCATAGAGGAGGAAGTCACGCAAAGAAAAACAAGAATGAATACAGAACACGAAGCTTTTGGTGAAGATGTAGAGATATGGAAATAGCCAATTATTTTCCTTTAACAGTATGATATGAAAGAGGACGATGATATGGAGGAAGGGGTATGGCATTGTAGATAAAATGAGGATTCAGCCCAAGAAGACTTTTTGAGGAGATTCGAAAGCCCCTGCTGAAAGAGTACACAAAGTAGGGATTGTATTTAATGCTTGTAGTATTCAGCACAGGAAACACTTGATCACGACAAAGAGGAAGCCATGGGACATTTCTCACTTTTCTACCGTGAAGTGAGTGCCAGAAAATGCTGACACCATGAAATAGAAGTTATTTATTGCAGATACTAGGAGAAAACAGAAAAGGAAGCTTTTAGTTATAGTACACGAGTTTGTAAATACTAGCGAAACAATCGAGAACAGAATACCATACAAGGTCAGACAAAAACGATTACAATGAATGAAAAACACGACGTTTTTGGTGGAGGCACGTATATACGAAAATAAGTGAACATTTATAGTAGAAGAATTGCGTGAAACAGGATGAAAAGCATTATTATGTACAAGATTTCATAAGAGAAAACTTCCGGTTAGAATATAATGAATTACGGAAATCCCTTGTAAACCGAATGCTGTGACGTATGAATGGTTAAATGCATGAAACAATAAAATGCAGAACAGGAACTTTTGTTCGGAGTGGAGAGAGCTCCCATAATTCCAGCAGATATATCGTGATCCGAAACACATATCAAAGGAGTTCTGGTAAAAATGAGATTTAAAAGGTATGGAACAAAAAACGTTTGGTGCGAATGTCCAGAGGCATTGAAACCCCTGCTCCTTTTTTCCTTGAGCAAACTGATATGAAATATAGGGCATGCCAATGTAGATGAAACAAAAACTGAAAGCAGGAAGATTATGGATAGTGGATGGAAAGATTATGAGATACCTGGTAACATGTTATACATTAAATGCGTATTCTAATTCAATTTAAAACGGCAGCTTTTAATTATGGGAGATAGAAATATTAAACTTTAAGCCAATCTTTGGTGAACAGAATGATATGAAAGGGGAACTCGGAAGAGCGGGGAGGGGGGGGGAGAGATAAGAATGAATATGGAAAAGGAAGGTTTTTTGAAGATATAGAGATGTATGGAAATTCCTGGTACTTTTCGTTTAATAGTATCGTAGGAAAACGTCGATATGGCATTGTAGATAGAAACAGGATTCAGAACAGTTTGCCTTTTGATGGGGTATAAGGAAGTATTGAAATCTCAGCTAACATGTTTTGAGCATAACACTTTGACATAGGAGTGATAATGCTGTATGACCTAGAACATAAAGTAGGAAGCTTTTTGTTTACAGCAAGAAATGTTGAACTTCTGTTTATTTACCGTGATCGGAAAACCATATTAGAGGATTTCTGGCAAAAACAAGAATTATAAATAGAGCATAATTATAGATTTTGGTGAGGATATACAGGTTCGGAAATACTTGCAGCTTTATGGTGCGAGGAGTATGGAACGAAATAAATGTTGCATTGAAGATAACAGGAAAATTCAGAACAAAAAGATTTTGCATATAGCATATAGATATCCATCTTAATTTGTTATGGACAGAATACTATAAAGCAGAAAGCTTATTAAATACAGATTCCGGTAGAATACCGAGCACGTATTTTTTGGTGGTGATAGATAAAAACATTCTATGTAATCTATAGCTAATACAATGCAATAAAGGTGGAAGTCAAACAAACATATGAGGAAGAGTACATAACAGTATGCTTTTAGTGAAGATCCTTTATGTTAGGGAGATTCGGTAATTTTTATAGTCTGTTTCGAACATAGGTATCATGACATTGTAGATAGGAATACACAATAGTATATTTAAGCACAAGTTGTTAAATGCAGGTTGTAATAGAATACAGAGAAGTTTGTTTTCTAGACAGCGAGATGGAAGGTGCACCTACTTTTTCATGAGCAATTTGCTACGAAACTGGAATACAAGCATAGAACCTAAGCAGGAATAAAGAACAGGAATATTTTAAAGGATACGTAGAGAGATGTCGAAATCTCTGCAGATTTTTTTATCAACACGACGAAAAATAGGAGGTAAGGAGAGGCATATTGGAAAAAATTCAGAACATAAAATTTTTCGTATATAGAGAGATACGAGAATCCCTGCTAATACATTGTGAACAAACAAAACTATGACGCTGGAGTGATTTAATGTACGTAATACTGCAAAGAAGAACAGGAAGGTTTCGCTATAGTAGGAAGAAATTTAGAAATCCTAACAAACCCATCGTGATGATAAAGGTATAATAGAGAAGAACAAATGGCATCTCGTGAGGTAATAGATATATATCAAATTTCCTGGTATTTTATGTTGAACATAATATTATGAAGTAGAGGGTTTAACCTCAGAGTAGGAAGCGTAGGGATTAGATAGTCAGTGACACTGATATGGCTGCTCATATGTTGTGAACAAAGTACTATGGAGTAGAAATTATCAGATGCAGATACTTACTGAATAGCTAACAGGAAACTTTTGTCTATGGTACAACAAAGGGATGTAGGAATTGGTGTAAATCTCTTGTGAAATGACTACCATGAAAGAAGAGCTGTGTTAGAGAAGACAAGAAATAGAACAAAACAGGAAGCTTTTGGTGAAGATATAGAGAAATGTGGAAATCCCTGCAACTTCTTCTTACACTGAATATTATGGAATATGAGGTATGGTATTAAAGATGCAAGTAGAATTTATAACAGCAAACTTCTGTACGTTGATACATTGTGAACAGAAGAGGACGAAAAAGTGATTAACTTCACAAATTATTAAAATACAAAATATAAATATTTATTTAGAGTAAATAGAGTTATCGAAATTGTTTCTAATCTATCGTACACTGAATTCGTGTAAGAACAGATCTAGCAAAACATTAAGGGGAAAGGTGCAGACCACTAAGTTTTCGGGGAGGATATAGAAAATGAAAAATTGCTGCTACTTTATGTTGAACGCATTGTATTGAAATAAGAGGTATAGCATTGGTGACAAGTCAGAAGAACAACCTTTCTGGTAGGTTATGGAATGTTATGAAAATCTCTGCTAATTTATTGATCATAAAATTCTTTGAAGCAGAAGTGACAGCAGAGTTCGTACTAGAAGAATACATAACAGGAAACATTTGTTATCGCATGTAGAGAATTATGAAAATCCCAGAATATTTATCGTGCGCAGAATATTTAAATAAAGGAGTAATGTCAATGAAGATGCAAATTAAATATAAGACAGGATGATTTCGTGAGGACTTCGGAAGGTATAGAAATCCCATCGAATTCATTGTAAACAAAATGCAATAAAATAGGAGCTATGGTAATAAAGATAAAGACTGATTCAGATCAGCAGCCTTTTTCTTAGGGCATATCGAAACATAGAAGTTCCATCAATTTGATCTCAAAAAAATGCTTTGAAATAGGAGTTACAGAAGTGCGGTTGCGAAGGGTGTACAGCACCTGTAGCTCTTGGTGAAGATAAAAAGACAAATGGAAATCCTTCGTAATTTTTTGTAAACCGAATGCTACACAATTAGAGCTGTCGCAATATACAAGTACTTACTAAGAGAACACAGAACTGGGAACTTTTAGTAATGGTATAGAGATAGATGGACAATTCCTGTATAATAAACGGATTACGTTGAAATATACAGTAGAACATATATGTAGCTACTAACTCTTCCTATTGTTATCTGAAAGTTCTTGCTAATTTTTCGTGAGCAGAATGCCATGAAAACCTCCCAGTGAAGGAACTAAATAGCGACAGGAATCTTCCGATCATAGGATGCAGTGGGACACGGACCTCCTAGATAATTTATCGTTAGCAGAATAATATGAAATAGTAGTACTGCCAAAGAAAATAAACTGGAATCTTTTGACTTGGATATAGAGAAATATGGAACTTGTGGCTTTTTATGGTAAGCAGAATGTCATATGAGATTTACAGCAACAAAACAAAAGAAACATACAGAACATGAAGCTGTTTGTAAGGATAAAGAACTACGGAAATTCCTGCTGCTTTGCCTTCGACAGAATCTTATTAAATTAAAGGAATGGTATTGTATATACCAGAATTCAGAAGTGTGCTTTTTGATGGTATATAGATAGATAAGGTAATCTATGCAATGTCTTATGAAATAGTAGTTATAAGCTGTAATAGTAGTTATAAGCTGTTTGTAAGGATATAGAACTACGGAAATAGAACTACGAAACGCAAATTAAATATAAGGCTTCTATGTTTCGATATAGAACTACAAAATGTACATACCGGTAATGTAAAGAAAAATTGCAAATGTCATCTAGTATGTTAAACTCAATGCTATGAAATATGCGTTCTAGCAATATAGACAGAAGAATACAGAGCATGAAGCTCTTGGCTATGATATAGAGGGAAACGGAAATTGTACCTCGCTCATCGTGAATATAGAATCGACGGGATTTGTGGCATATTTCATAGTAGAGGAACACAGACGTTGACCTTTTTGTTAGGATATGAAGATACGGAAATCGCAGAAAAATTTTGTGAGCAGAATGCCATAAATGTAGAGATCTGGCAACGAAGGTACAAGACTACAGAATAGGAAGATTTCGGTTAGGCTGCAAAACTGCTAGGAAATGAGCGGAGTGCTTGAAATCTGAAGTATGGCAACGTAACTATCAATAGAATAAAGAACTGGTAACTTTTGGTTAGGTTATGGATAGAGATTGAAATACCAGCAAATTTATAATTAACAGCATGTTATGAAATAGGAAGCCTTTCCTTAGAAAAAAGAAATAATAAAATCCCATAAAACTTAACGTGAGAAGTGTTGTATGAAAGAGGATTTCTAGCAATGAAAATGCTGATAAACACTGAACAGGAATCCTTCAGTTCAGGTACAGACAGATATAGAAATTCCAGCACATTTACCGGGAACACAATGCTATGAAAAAGGAGTTACAGTAATAAAGATAAAAAAAGGAGAAGAGAATGCAATAGAAGAATTTCTTGGTTAGAATATGGAGAGTCTGGACAACTGAGCTACTAGATGATATACAGAATACTTTGAGCAGAAACTTGTGGCGACGATAACATAAAAATAACTCATAAACGGAAGGTCTCGGTGGCGACGATAACATAAGAATAACTCAGAAACGGAAGGTCTCGGTGGCGACGATAACATAAGAATAACGCAGAAACGGAAGGTCTCGGTGGCGACAATAACATAGGAATAACTCAGAAACGGAAGGTCTCGGAGGCGACAATAACATAAGAATAACTCAGAAACGGAAGGTCTCGGTGGCGATGTTGGTGATATGGAAATAAGTGGTACTGTATGATTACAAGAATACTTTCTAATCGGAATTATGGGAAATACTATAAAAGGGCATTGTAGAAAAGTAAGGTCCCTGATAGGATATCGGGGAACATGGAAATCGCAGCTGCTACGTGACAAACGGAATGTTTTAAATAGGAGAAATGAGGAAATGTAGGAAAAAGGAGATTTCAGAACCGGATGCTTTTGGTTAGGATACAGAGATATATAGAAATTCCAGTAACTGTATTATAAACAGATTTCTTTGAAATAGCAAGTATATATTGCGGAGATTAAAGAACTCGAGGCTTTGAAGTTGGGTATAGTGAGATGTGGTAATCACGTTTACTCTGTGATAGACAAAGTATTTTGAAATGAGCGCTACACAGTGAAGACGATAAATGAAAGTTCATTTATAGGATATGGAGAGATAGGGAATTCATGGATCAATGGTAAATGCAACGCGTATAAATCAAGATTAGGAGGAGGAAGATTCAAAGGAAAGAATTCCAGATTTCAGTAGAAAAAATGTTCTGAAATAGGGCTCTTTTTATTAATGTGCAAGAATAATGCAGAATAAGAAGATCAATAGAGAAATCACAGCTCATGTTGAGTAAAAAGTGCTTGAAATTATAAGTTGTGGCAGTGAAAGTATGGGAAAGGTAGGTGTTCTGTGGATGTAGTGTGAAATGGAAATCACAGTAACCTCATTAAAAGTAAAAATGTTTCAACTAGAGCAATTGCAATGCCGAAAGGAAAATAATATAGAAGTTAAAGTTCAGTATAAGGATAAAGAAACATTAGTAAATCGCAGCTACTGTACAGTATACAGTGCTCTTGAAAACAGGCGGTTAGGCAACGGAAATAGAATATTGTAGAAATGGAGGACCTAATCAGGCCATATTGAGATGTGTAACACACAGTTCGAATATCGCAACCAGAGTGGTTTTAAATAAGATATGGCTAAGGAACATTTCGGACAATATAGAAAAGAGGAGTTTTTCTTTAGGTATAGTGATGTGCGTAAGTCAGAGCTTCTCGATTTAGAAAAGAATGCTTTGAAATGGACCTGATGGAATTAAGTGTAAGGCACACCTAAAAGGTGTTTGTTAGGTTACACAGACGCGTTTTTAGTACAACGTCTCTAAATGGGTAGCAAATAGTAGAAATGGCAAATCACAAGTAAGTGTAAGATAAGAAAGAAAGGTCATGTCATGGTCACGAAGTAAATAGAAAAAGAAATTACAACAACTAGACTAGATAATTATAGCTGTCAAGCAAATGTTAGGGCATTGAAGCTATTTCTGCAATTCCGAGATGGAAGGTCTTTGCTGGGGAACAGGAAAAATGGAAATCACAGCTAATATTTGGAAATATTCAAATATAATTACAAAGAAAAATACGTAAGGAAGGCCTTTAGGACATGGAGATACAGCGAAATATCCATTATTTCACAGTGGAACGTGTGATTTCCAATAGGCGTCTTAGTAGTAAAGGTAAAACTATGTTAAAACGGTAATATTTCTCAAAATGAATAGTGCTATGTAGATCACAGCTACTATATGGTAAAAACAACGCGTGATAGGAGGAGTTCTACAAGTGACGATAATAAGATGAAACTTGTGGGAAGAGATACCTTTAGGATAAACAGAAATTTGGGAAATCACATTTGGCGAATCACTATTTGCTTTATGGCAATAACGAAATGAAAATATTATGGTAAACTTTCTTTGTTAGTTATGGAAAAATACCGAAATCACAACTCCGGCATAATAAACAGAATATTTGCAAATAGAAGATTTAGCAAGAAGATGGAAGCATAATTCAGAAAACAGAGGCTTTACTCAAGATTTATAGAGGCATGGCAATCATTAGCCATGTTTTAACCGGAACGGTTTGAAATAGGTGACATGGCACAGAAACAATAAGGACAATGCAGGAGAAAGTGCACTTAGGAGATATACTTGGTCTTAACATAATGCTCTGTAATGGGAGTTGTATCATTAGCCATATTCCAACCAGAAGGGAGTTGGCATAGGCTACATAGTGTTACACGGCACTAGCAGTGTTCCTGCCGAGTCTGCCGGTAACGGTGCTTGGGGACCTGAAGTACAATTTAGTTGGCCACGGCACCAGGTGAGAATCTCAGGTGCACTGCTGCACTCAAAGATTCACACCAGAACATAAAAAATGAAAAGTTGAAGAATGACCCGAAGCATAAGGCTTGGGTGAATCCACCTTGTGAACAAAATAACAACAACAAATAAAAAATAAAATAATCTAAAAAAAATGATACTTTGGGATCAGAGTTGTGATGAGGTTCACCCGCAATCACCAATTCGTGACTGAGTGTAGTGGTCCGGATCTTACTCCGGTACATTCAATCCCCAACCAGCCAGTACAACACTCACTTTCGCAAATAACACATGATTCTCAAATACACAACACAACATTTAATAACGTTCTGCGAGATTTAAACAGATCCGGCGCTCTCTAGGCGCATAGACAATTGCCCCTCATATGTGGGCAGCATACGGTGTCACACTTTACTGTCGGATAACGCAGCCGACTGAGTCTCCACCGGACTATCTGAACAAGAGATACTACTCGTTTACACACTAAATAGAGCTGCAGGTGATATTCATATACAATTGCTTAGAGAATGAAAAAAAAATTATATGCAAACGATCACATTAAAAATACTCGCGACACAAAATACACAAGCACGTTAATTTGCGGTATAAGATTATAGGTGCGAAATACTGCCAAAGTTAATTAACTAAATCTAATAAGCATGCACATGCAGAACCCTGCCCCGCTGACGTTGGTCCTGAACCAAAGTTAAAAGAAACTGTCCCGCCCAGCGGAATTTGTGGCCACACCTTCTCCCTTATTCATGTAAAAAAAGTAATCAGGAAATGGGCCCGGTAAGAAATTGAAATCTGTATGTGCAGGTATTTCCTCTGAGGTTCAGTCACTCAGCATTACTGCATCTATGTCCATGCAGCTTTGGATGTCGGAATGGCACAAGTTCGCAGATGTGCGAAGAAAGAAAAAGGAAATATTCATCTACTTACAGTTTCATGACTTTGCTGTGCAAATCCGTTGTGCATCACATAATATCACACGACAAAAAAAAAAAAACACACACACACACAGACACTTGCACCATGTGGCAGCACCGATGATTCAACACTTCACTTTGACGCTTGATGTAAATGAAGCACACAATTAAAAATGGTAATATCACGCCGCACTTTGTTGCAATGATTAGAGTGCACACTGATCTATTCTCGTGACGATTTGAAGGTGGGCGTTAAGCAAAATAGGCCCTCTCACATCTGATGTTGCGGTTTCCAAGATTAATTTTCTCGGCCGAGCGAAATCAGACGTGCTTTTACCTTAAGCGTATATCGGCAACTCAACATTTCACCTGTATATTTGTTAGGTATCGAAGCCACCGCTCTTACGCTCATATTTTTCTTTCGACATGTTTTTATCCCGTCGCACTTACACGTAGTGGCTTCGCTGCTTACGCGACCACACACACGCACACATGGGGCCTCGCTTCACCCCGTAAGACAAGCGCATCTCTTCACTTCCTCCACAGTAGGGGATGAATGGGGGTGACGATTCCACACTGCAGTGGTTGGCATCCGAACCCGACTTTGCTTGGCTTCGCTTCTCATAGGAATGACCACTGTCCACTCGCAGACTTCTTAATTCCCCTGTAACTTGGCTTTCATTAGGCCAAACAGTCGCTGAGTTCCATTACGCTCCAGCCTAGAAATTTCTGCTTTATCCTGCGGATTTAGGCATTCTGCTGTCTTTATGGCAAACTGGCATCTCCAGCTGCCTCGAGTTGTCTCCATTTCTTACCAAATGCGGGGAGGTTTGCTGCTTCATTTTTCCCAATTCATTTTTTGCAGATCCAAGGCATCCAGCCTTTCACATCGGAGAGCGCACAGACAACTAAACTTTCTTCCTTATTTTCATGCCAAGTGCGAACTCTTATTTTTCTGCACGGACCACACAGAGAGCAATTGTTCTCGAAAATGCCCCAAACAATCGACGAATTTACGATTATTCGCTAAACCTTTCGTCCCCTATCTTCATTCATTCCTACTCAAGTGGCTCATTCGATACGTATTCCTCTTTCCCTTTCCGTGTTGCATAGGCTGCCCGTCAGCTGCGCCCTGATATTTATGACCTAACAGAGCTATTCTGAGACCACCCAGCCAGAGAGAGAATTCTTCGCCTCTTTTCTTTCCAAACCCCCAGATAAAACTTTATCTGCTGTTTACACTTTTAAACTCCAATCAAGCCTCGAACACAATTAATACTTAATTAATTTCACACATCAACCACGCCCATTAATTACTAAATTAATGGAGGGTGTGGGTCGTAACATCGGTCCCTAATCAAGAAATCCAGAAGCCCTCTTCTGGGCCTATCGCTTTGCTCTTATCAATTTCCAGAGCAACCATTGAGTGCTACATTTTCCCACAGGTAGAAACAATTTAAAATGGCAAAAATATTGCGTTTCATGCCTTCAAGAGCATTGGAGCGACTTCCCAATTATCCCGCAATTTTGTTAATTAATTTAGAGAACATCCGAAAGAAAAAACAACGTAAATGAGAAATAAATAAAAAAACTGAACTGTAAAAGAACATGTGAGCCTGCCGAACTGTGATTCCTAGCTGCCTCATACAATACGCGACATGGCGGACAAATTTTAAAGTTTTCTTCAGGTTTTAGGATGGGGGGGGTGTCCACTGTAACATTCCATCCCCCCCATGAAAGAAAATAAAGGGGATGACTGGATGAAGTTTATTCATCCAATCATTCCATTTTTTTTTTTTTTTAACTGTAAACACTCAACCCCTTCCCACCGTCGCAAGGCACCTAATTCCGAACTTAAGTGCCCGGAGAGCGGAAGGAAAGTTTAAGGATTTCATCACACGTTCATTGCTACCCGTCGAGATAGGCGGAAAGAAAATTTAAATATGAGGCATAGCTTCGAGAATCCACGAGTTCCACAGATCTCTCACGTTCGATGCTCCTACACCCGCTTTTATCTGCGCTCGATGCCAAATTCTTGCGTTCCACTGTCTTCGAGTTCCTTCTCAACATCGTAGATAATCGTGGTGTCACAGTCTTCCTGGGGATCCACTATAATCTCGACTGCTCCCCGTAAAACATAGGTGCGGCTAAAGCTGTTTGTCTCAGCTGTGATGTACCCGCTGTACTTGTAACAGGTGTACTCTCTTCCGGAACAATTGCAGCCCCAGTGCTCACATGTTCTCCGTCAGAGTGACCATCAGAATCTCCTGAATCCATGTGACTCGCAGATGACGATTTTTTCGTGTTAGCCATTTTGTTTTTCTTACCCACTAAAATTATGGCAGTTCTTAGAAAACAGCTTAAATCTTACTTAATGCTAAATTATACAAAATTCGCACCGAACAAAACTAAATAAAAATAGTAATGGCAGTCAATTCGCACTTATTTAATGAACATGAGTGTTGTTCCGCTAGCTGCAAAATATAGGTATCGATCCTGGGACAACGGCACCATTAATGTTACACGGCACTAGCAGTGTTCCTGCCGAGTCTGCCGGTAACGGTGCTTGGGACCTGAAGTACAATTTAGTTGGCCACGGCACCAGGTGAGAATCCCAGGTGCACTGCTGCACTCAAAGATTCACACCAGAACATAAAAAATGAAAAGTTGAAGAATGACCCGAAGCATAAGGCTTGGGTGAATCCACCTTGTGAACAAAATAACAACAACAAATAAAAAATAAAATAATCTAAAAAAAAATGATACTTTGGGATCAGAGTTGTGATGAGGTTCACCCGCAATCACCAATTCGTGACTGAGTGTAGTGGTCCGGATCTTACTCCGGTACATTCAATCCCCAACCAGCCAGTACAACACTCACTTTCGCAAATAACACATGATTCTCAAATACACAACACAACATTTAATAACGTTCTGCGAGATTTAAACAGATCCGGCGCTCTCTAGGCGCATAGACAATTGCCCCTCATATGTGGGCAGCATACGGTGTCACACTTTACTGTCGGATAACGCAGCCGACTGAGTCTCCACCGGACTATCTGAACAAGAGATACTACTCGTTTACACACTAAATAGAGCTGCAGGTGATATTCATATACAATTGCTTAGAGAATGAAAAAAAAAATTATATGCAAACGATCACATTAAAAATACTCGCGACACAAAATACACAAGCACGTTAATTTGCGGTATAAGATTATAGGTGCGAAATACTGCCAAAGTTAATTAACTAAATCTAATAAGCATGCACATGCAGAACCCTGCCCCGCTGACGTTGGTCCTGAACCAAAGTTAAAAGAAACTGTCCCGCCCAGCGGAATTTGTGGCCACACCTTCTCCCTTATTCATGTAAAAAAAGTAATCAGGAAATGGGCCCGGTAAGAAATTGAAATCTGTATGTGCAGGTATTTCCTCTGAGGTTCAGTCACTCAGCATTACTGCATCTATGTCCATGCAGCTTTGGATGTCGGAATGGCACAAGTTCGCAGATGTGCGAAGAAAGAAAAAGGAAATATTCATCTACTTACAGTTTCATGACTTTGCTGTGCAAATCCGTTGTGCATCACATAATATCACACGACAAAAAAAACACACACACACACAGACACTTGCACCATGTGGCAGCACCGATGATTCAACACTTCACTTTGACGCTTGATGTAAATGAAGCACACAATTAAAAATGGTAATATCACGCCGCACTTTGTTGCAATGATTAGAGTGCACACTGATCTATTCTCGTGACGATTTGAAGGTGGGCGTTAAGCAAAATAGGCCCTCTCACATCTGATGTTGCGGTTTCCAAGATTAATTTTCTCGGCCGAGCGAAATCAGACGTGCTTTTACCTTAAGCGTATATCGGCAACTCAACATTTCACCTGTATATTTGTTAGGTATCGAAGCCACCGCTCTTACGCTCATATTTTTCTTTCGACATGTTTTTATCCCGTCGCACTTACACGTAGTGGCTTCGCTGCTTACGCGACCACACACACGCACACATGGGGCCTCGCTTCACCCCGTAAGACAAGCGCATCTCTTCACTTCCTCCACAGTAGGGGATGAATGGGGGTGACGATTCCACACTGCAGTGGTTGGCATCCGAACCCGACTTTGCTTGGCTTCGCTTCTCATAGGAATGACCACTGTCCACTCGCAGACTTCTTAATTCCCCTGTAACTTGGCTTTCATTAGGCCAAACAGTCGCTGAGTTCCATTACGCCCCAGCCTAGAAATTTCTGCTTTATCCTGCGGATTTAGGCATTCTGCTGTCTTTATGGCAAACTGGCATCTCCAGCTGCCTCGAGTTGTCTCCATTTCTTACCAAATGCGGGGAGGTTTGCTGCTTCATTTTTCCCAATTCATTTTTTGCAGATCCAAGGCATCCAGCCTTTCACATCGGAGAGCGCACAGACAACTAAACTTTCTTCCTTATTTTCATGCCAAGTGCGAACTCTTATTTTTCTGCACGGACCACACAGAGAGCAATTGTTCTCGAAAATGCCCCAAACAATCGACGAATTTACGATTATTCGCTAAACCTTTCGTCCCCTATCTTCATTCATTCCTACTCAAGTGGCTCATTCGATACGTATTCCTCTTTCCCTTTCCGTGTTGCATAGGCTGCCCGTCAGCTGCGCCCTGATATTTATGACCTAACAGAGCTATTCTGAGACCACCCAGCCAGAGAGAGAATTCTTCGCCTCTTTTCTTTCCAAACCCCCAGATAAAACTTTATCTGCTGTTTACACTTTTAAACTCCAATCAAGCCTCGAACACAATTAATACTTAATTAATTTCACACATCAACCACGCCCATTAATTACTAAATTAATGGAGGGTGTGGGTCGTAACATCGGTCCCTAATCAAGAAATCCAGAAGCCCTCTTCTGGGCCTATCGCTTTGCTCTTATCAATTTCCAGAGCAACCATTGAGTGCTACATTTTCCCACAGGTAGAAACAATTTAAAATGGCAAAAATATTGCGTTTCATGCCTTCAAGAGCATTGGAGCGACTTCCCAATTATCCCGCAATTTTGTTAATTAATTTAGAGAACATCCGAAAGAAAAAACAACGTAAATGAGAAATAAATAAAAAAAACTGAACTGTAAAAGAACATGTGAGCCTGCCGAACTGTGATTCCTAGCTGCCTCATACAATACGCGACATGGCGGACAAATTTTAAAGTTTTCTTCAGGTTTTAGGATGGGGGTGTCCACTGTAACAATAGCAAAGAAACACAAAAGGTATGTAAAATGAAATGCACTTAGGAGATGAGGAAGGCAGACATACTAGGTCTTAAAGGAAATGCTCTATAATGGAAGTTGCACTGTGTAAGAAAACTGTGGAGATATAAAAGAACACATAACTCCTACATAGAAAGCAGAATGTTTAGCAATAAGGAATCTGGTAATCGAGAAATAAGGATAATGTGAGATTGTTCATTATATAGAGGGAAAGGCAATCACAGTTACTTTGCATTAAATAGATAGCTTTACAATACGAGTTTTGCTACTGAATAGTTTAGTATATAATGTGAAAAAAAATGTCTTTATCGAGATATACAGCGAAAAATGTAACAGCTGTTATGTGGAAATTGAAGGCATTAAAAAGAGAATTACAACAACTTATAGCGAAAAAAAAAACGTTGTATAAGATACGATGATAGAGTGAAATCTCAGGTACTTGATTTTACTTACGACTTGGGCTTTGACACTGACGGCGTACGGATAATGTACAAATCGGTCTTGTTTAGAGAAGAAAATGGATGTTGATATCACAGATTACATAACATGAGAGGTGCTTTTCAATACGAGTTTAGGCAATGAAGGTTGAGGGATAATGCGAAACAGAGAGGAGTTTTAGATGATGTGGAACAATACGCAAATCCGGGCACTGAAGATAGGATTAAAATTTTGAAAACTTGGGCTTTTTTCAGGATAAACGGAACTACGAAATTCATCGTTACTGGATGGAAAACAAAATGTTTTCAATTGGATTTCTGGCAGTGATGATCTAATGAATTATTGAAAAAGAAGTTATATATTAGAATAAAGAGAAATTTGGAAATAGCAGCTACTGTGCACTAAAATCGATGCTTCGCACTGAGAGATCAGCCAACAAAGAAGGAATGTGTAGACATGCAGATTTCTGTTAGAATATATTGAGACATAGAAATCGGAGGAAGTTTTCTAAGCGGAACGATTTGTAATTGGAGATATCGCTATCAAACTATAAGGAAAATTTAGAAAACTATCGCGTTCTGTAAAATATAGGAGCCAGAACTATTAATTAGTCTTAAACAGAATACTCTGAAATGGAAGTCACTGCAATAATGCCATACAGCTAATGAGGAAAGGTCTTGATTAGGATATAAAGAGGTGTTCGAAGTCACAGCATTTTGACTGTCAACAGAATGCTTCGAAATAGAGTGTAATGGCAATAACGATATTAGGATAACGTATAAAGGAAATATCATCTGAACAAGGAAAAAATGGAAATCACAGTAACTACAATAGGTAACCTCTCATAAACTGAATGCCAGGAAAGATGGGGTCTTGCAAAAGTAATGGGAATGAATTGAAAAAAGTAGATTTTAGGTTGTGATATGGCGTTTTGCAGAAATTCATGTTACTTTATACAGTAGTTAACAGTGTAACAAGAATATTTCAATGTAGGTAAAGAATCACCGAACAGGAATTTGATCGGTAGGACCTTGATATAAAGTAAAATCCCTGCTGATTTGTTTGTGAACATGTTAGTGTCAAGTCGAGTTATTCAAATCTAAATACTGTAACACAATATAGAACGAGAAGCTCGAATTCAGGGTGAAGAGAGATATAGACATTTTTGCTAACCTATCAGGAACAGAAGGACACGAAGATGTGGACTTGCAAAAAAGGAACATAAGGCTTTTGGAGCGGATATATGTATAGCGATATGAGTCTTAAAGCAGACTGTTATGAAATAAAAGATGTGGCACTGCAAGCAAAAGCAGAATTCTGAACTAGAGGTATTTTTCGGGATGCAGAAAAATCCCTCCTGATTTATGAAGTAAGACTTGTGGTAACGTAAACACTAGTACAATACAAAACAGATGAAATTTTATTAGGACAGAGGGAGGCACTGCAGTGCTTGGTAATCTATTGTGAACAAAATATAAAGAAACCCATGAAAGGTATGGAAATCCGTCCTTCTTTATCATAACTGAAGTATTATGAAAATGGAAGGACTGTTCATACACGGAAAATTCAGAGAAGGAACATTTGTTTTAGTTTATAAATTGACACAGAAATCACTGGTTGTTTATTCTGACATATCCTCAAAAAGCAGTAGTTACTATATGGTAACATTAATACAATACAGAAAAGGAGCCTGTTCGACAGGGTTCAGAAACGATTTGGAATTCTTGGTTAATTTATCGTGAACTGAATACAGTGATATCATTTCTGTCACTAGTTCTGGCAGGAAAAATATCTGCCAATAATACATAAAGATTTTGCTGATGAAATAGACACACACAGAAATCCTTTCAGTTCTATCTCGAGCAAAACAGTGTAAAGGAAAAAGCCTTTCAGAAAAGAAAGCTTTAGTTGAGAACATAGAGATATGGGAAACCCTGCTACCTTGTCGTGAACAAAAATATCTGTATTAATGGAAGTATGGCATTGTAGATACAAGGATAATTGAGAACAAGAAACTTTCAGGTATATTAAGGAGAGATGAAAATAAATCCCTTCCAATTTACTGTGAACAGATAATATGAATTAGGAATTAGGCTAGCACAAATATTAGCGGAATACAGAACGTAGACTGAAGTGGAAGGGGGGAAGGAGAGAGAAGAATAACGTATTAATCTATCGTGAACAGAATGCTACGAAAGACGAAGTTTGCGAATAAAATTAGACAAGAATACATGAAATTACTTTCCAGCACGTGTATACAGTGATACGGAAATCTCTGATACTTCACCTTGAACAAATATTATAACATGAACGATAATATACTTATACACTCAGTAGACAAAACATTAGAGATAGGGAAGATGGGCAGTTGACATTGGAATACCCTACGCAGTGTGTGTAATGGTTTTCCATTTAAGACTTCACTTAACATTACGTAAAGTATTGTCGGTGGTCCTAGTGAACACTGCAAAATCTAAATGTTACGCTTCGCACAGATAGAACACCACACTTTTTCACTTCTCTGTCCGCACATTATATACCTTGTTCTTATCTTGTCAAGCATATACACATCATTCAACCTGACCTCAAAACTTTTGCCACACAACATTCAGTGAGTGAGATAATATAACGTTAAGGTTGAAACGCTAAAAGACAATAAACTTAAAATTTACATAGGGAAAGAAACTAAAAATGAAAGTTATATTAGAGTATACGTAATATCATCTCCTCATATTTTTTTCAGGACTATCAAATTTTGCAAAGGTCTTACAATTAAAAGAATAATGTACCATTCAGCAAGCAATCATTCTGACAAACTTTTAATAAAAGAATTACATTTTTCCATTTTGACATTAGTCCCGGAGCATCTGACAACTAATGCTCAAATTTCTACGTAAGACTAGAAGGAAACAGACGCAAACCCAACGCAGCCGATAAAAACGCAGACAACTGGGCTTCTCAAAAGTGTATCGCAATCGACAAACACGGATAAACGTGGTGACCTGAGCGATATTAATCGTGAAAGCGTTGTCGACGCAAGACATGTGGGTCATTCTATAGTCCAAGTAGAAATAACACTGCACCACGTTTACCGAGGGCAACCGTATTAAGGGTGTACTGCGAGTATACAATCGACGGACGTACCAGAGCCTAGAGGAAGTGACCCAACACACGCCATTACTGACCCGGGTCGACGAGGGCTCTTCAGACTCATATAAAGCGACCACTTGGCAAGGGCGGCGTTAATCGCATCAAGCTCTTTAGTGTCGGAGGCCCAAGCGGTGTCAATGATCGAAATGTATGGCGCTTCCTTTATACCCTGGACTACACCTAATCGTTTGCCGCTGTTGACTGCTCGTCATTCGGCATTACGCTTCGTCTGTTGCCGGCAACATCAAAACTGGGCCTTTGTAGAGTAGTACTGTTCGTGTGGTGAAATTAATCCCATATTCAACTTTACCGTGCTGACGGGAGTGAGGGTAGGTAGTGGACAACGTATGGCCATGGCACCATACTACCAGGTTGGCTCTATTCAAGGCGGTAGTGTCTCGGTTATAGTTTGGGGCGTCTTAGCACGGCACACATAAGAAGCTTTAGTGTGCCAGGAGAGATAATTAACGGCTACGCGCTACCAGCATGAGCTGGCTGATCATCTACGAGCTTTCATGGTCTTTGCGCATCCTGTAAACGATGGTGGGTTCCAGCTGGACATTGTGCCGTAACCCCTCAAACATGGGTATAGAAACACTCATTACAGTTTAAAAACACCAAGTAGTCCCAAAATCCCCGATTTTACACCCTGTGGTATGTCTGGCATACCCTGGGAAAGAACTTAAGATTTATAGATCCTGGATAGACGTCTCAGGCGGAGTTGTGGACAGTGCTCCAACAGGCATGACTGCCATTAACACCGGCATCTTTTGTAGTCGATGCCTCCCATGTACCTGCTACTTTTCGCCCCAGAGGACGATCAACATGCTATTATGTAGGTATCTCTTAATGTTTTGTCCATTGAGTGTAGACACAAGAATTCCGAACTGGAAGCGTTCGCATAGATTACGAAGAAACACGAAACTCTTTGTGTAAATAGAATGCTAGGATGTAGGAGTGGGGTAACGTGGAGTACACAGCAGCCGTATTTGGGATACTGTACGTTCTAGCTGTACGTAATGTACACTTTCTAGCTAATATTCCTAACAGTATGACTTAAAACTTGAGATACTTTTGAAAAGGTAAAGATGTATAGAGCGCAGGAAGAGTTTGCAGAGTTTAGGGAGTGATATGTAAGTCCCTTTCATAAAATGCTGAACTGATTGATGGTTATGCAATAGGAGATATCTCATTGATATGGAGATAGGTTTATTACTTTTTCGAAAACAGAATATTAAGAAATGGGGATAGGGGCGCTGTAGATAAAAGTACAATTCTAAACAGAAATCTCCTAGATATGCTTTAAACAGGTAGGAAAATCCCTTCGTGTTAATTATGAACAGATTGCTGCAAAGTAGGAGATAAGGTATTATAAATACTGGTACGATACAAAACAGGAATCTTTTGGGTAGAGCACAGAGATATGTGGAAATCCCAGCAAATATATCAGGAACAGAATGCCGTAAAGAAGCAGAGAATTATCAAGTAAAGCGGGATATATTTTTACGACGATATAAAAAATGGAAATCCTGCGATTTTGTTTCGCAGCAGTCTTATGGAACAAAAGATATGGGCACTGTACATACAAGGGAACTCTTGCGTAAATGTTAGCAGAAAAGGATACTGTTGGTTAACGTAGAGAGATAAATCTAAATCATATCAAACCCATCCTGAACTTAATGACATAAGAAAAGATCTCTGGCAGAGAGGATAAGTATGAATACAGAAAAAGAAGCTTTTCTTGAGGATGTAGATATATAAAGAAATTCGTCCAGTTATATCTTCAACAAAGTGTTGTAGAATAACATGTATGAAATTGTAGGTACAAGGATAATTCATAATATATAGTTTTTGAATTGGAAAAGGAGAATTTCGGAATTCCTTCGTGATTTAATGTGAACAGATCTCTTTAAAGTAGAAGCGTTTGAAGTATAAATATACTTAAAATTAATAACAGGACGCTATTGTCCAAGTTACAGAGAGCCATAGAATTCGTAGCTAATCTATCATTAACAGGATGCAGTGAAAGTGGACGTTTGACAACAAATGTAGAAATGTGTTGAGACAACAAAGCATTTGTCCAGGATATAGGGATGTACGCGTACGTCAGTTATTGGGAACACAATGCGATAAAACGGGAAGTCTGGCATTGCAGAAAAAAGAATTCACAACTGGAATCGTCTGGACAGGAACAGCAAGAAATATTACATTTCCTGCCGACACATTGTGAAAACAATGCGATACAGTACGATATGCGATAATATAAATTCTAGTAGAAAACAGGGCAGGTGGCATTTGACAAACGTATAGAGGCATGGAAATCTTGTCTATTCTGTTGTGAAAAAAGGCAACAAAAAAGGATATCAGGCAAAAACGGAAAGAAAAATATAAAATACAAAGCTTTCATTAAGGTTTTAAAAAGATCTGCAAATCCATCCATCTTTAACAGAATGGGACAAAATGTAAGGTAATGGGATTCTATAAAGAAGGAAAGGGGGTCAGAAAAGGAACATTTTGGATGGGTTAGAAAGAGACGAAACTACATCATACTGGTCTCAATATGTCGAAGTCAAAGTACGAGTTCAAGAAATTTAAATTCTAATATAACACAGAGCAGATGTATGTTGGATAAGGTAGGAAGGACATGAAAATCATTGGAGGATTTTTTTATGGATAAAAAAAGATACAAGAATCTGTCCTACTTCATTTGGAACAGAATGACATGAATTGGGCATTGTAGATATATTAAGAATTCCGACTGAAAGCCATTTCTTAAAATTAGGGAGATGCATGGAAATCCCTACTGATTTATTGTGAACATAATAGTATAAATAATGGGTTAAGGTAACGTATTTACTATTAAAAAGCAGAAGGGTTAGAATCTCTCTGTCAGGATAAAATGTGATATAGAAATCCCCAATATTTTACGTTCAGCAGGGAGCTATGGAGTGGGGGATACTAGGAAAACCCCAAATTGGAAGGTTCTGGAAAGAATAGAAATACAAGGAGTGTTCAAATGAAAAGGTACGAAACGACACTGTGGGTATAAATGAAGACTTTATTCAAAGTATACACCATAGGCCGTAGCACAACGATCCCATTGATTAACGAGCCGAAGGCTTTCTTGTTCCCAGAATTCCTGTGGCCGTGACGAGACCGAGTCCTGCACAGCGTCCTTGAGTTCGTCGTCCGAGTTGAAGCGCTTCCCTTTCAGATGTTTTTTCGGGGGACCCAACACATGGAAATCGCAGAGCGACATGTCCGGGCTGTAGGGCGGATGGTCAAGCTGCTCCCACTGGAACTTGGATAGTTCCGCGTGTGTGACCCTGGAGACGTGTGGACGCGCGTTATCATGGAGCAGAACCACACCCTCCGCGATGATAGCGGCCGGTTTAACACCTTCCGCTGTCAGAAATCGGATAACGCCTCGCTGCTCCTCAATCGTCCAATTTTGCAATGTGAACCCATCCTGTCCTCACACGCACTGCCGCGTCAATTGGACGGCGCTCTTTATAAGAGCCTCTGCTCTCTCCTGCGCATGCGGGCGCCCGCGCATGCTCCGATCCACGCCGGCGACTCCAATCGCATCCCTAGATGTGTCGCTACGTTCTCCCATAGCGGCATAGGTAAATATGTTAACGGTTACGTTCTTATGACGTTTCGTACCTTTTCATTTGAACACCTCTAGTATATAAGGAAATGTTTGCCTACTTATTATAAACTATTACAAAGAAAATTCAGAGAAATGTTAGTACAAGTAGAACACACAGATCATTAGGCATTTTATTAGGACAGTGACAAACATAGAAAGCCTTTCCAACCTATCGTGAAAATAACTCCATCAAAGAAAAGGTCTGGTGAAAAACGTAAAGATGAATATAAACACTAATCGTGGGGAAAGCGTATGTACTCATAACTTCCTTGTTTCGACTTTATTGTGAATAGTGTGGTAGGATTAGAATTTTCCTCTTATATAATATACGTATATAAAAGGGAAAGTCAAAAAAGAAACTTTAGAATAGTGTAATGCCGATATCGAAATATTTTCTTCCCTTTTTATTGTGAACAGATTAAATGCAAGGCAAGAATTTTGGTACTGTAAATCAAAAAAAATTACAGAAGTTGTTGAATATCATATAGAGGCCTGGAAATCTTAACTAAGCTTTTGTGATCAAAAAACCATGAAAGTGGACGTTTGCAAAAACAAAAACATGAAAACAAAACACGAACCTCTGTTGAGGACATAATTAATTCTATTTTGTTATGAAAAATGTGGCACAGAATGGGAAATACAGTATTCTGGAACTACAAGAAATTCGTAAGGCCAGGTTTTTTGATATGTTACAGAAAGTCACAAAAATCCTGTTCTTTATTATTATAACACAAATGCTATGAAGCAAGATTTACAGGAATGTAAATACAAGAAGAATGCAAAACACAAGGCTTTTGGTTAAACGGAAATCCCTTCCGATTTTCTTTTTGTGTAGGAGAACAGACTACTACGAGAATAAAATAGGACTTATGGTACTGTAAATACTATTACAATAAAGAGCAAGTGGCTCTTGGGTAGGGTAAAAGAAGTTAAAATTCGTACCTAATGTATCGTGTGTAGAATGCCATGAAACTGCAGGTCCGACGGATAACGCCAAGATGAATAATGGAAACACACTCTGTTTTTTATTACGATGTAAGACAATAAGGAAAAATTCCAGCAATTTTATGTCGAACAGTGTGCAACAGAATGTGACACATAGAAATGTTTCGAATAGATCAGAAAGAAGTATGGAATACTCTTCTGATTCATTGTTAACATAATAACACGAAATAGGATGCATGTATTATAATGAAAATATTAGTAGACAACAGAATTAATTTGAAGATTTCAGTCTGACGAATACGAAACGTGGAATTTCTTGATAAGCTATCCTAAAGAAAACTCCACAAATGTGGAAGTTCTACAAAACCGTAAAGGTGAACAGGGTGATTTGTCAATAGCATAGAATGACATCAAAATCACTGATATTTGGTCTTAAACAGTGCGTTACGGAATATGTTGTACAGTATTGTAGATACCAGGAGTATTCAGGACAAAAATATGGTATCTAGAGAAACGAAAGTACCTTCTGATTTCTTGTGAAGAGAATACCATCAAGTAGGAGTTATGGAAGTGAAGTAAAATTTATGAATGAATAACATAGGGGAGAAGGTCTTTTGCTAGGAAGGTGTAATGGAAATTTCAGCTAATTTATCCCGAACAAAATGCCATGGAAGACGAAATTTGGCAGAAACGACAATTAAGAATATGGGAATGGAAGCTTTTGGTGAGAACAAAACGATTCATGACAATCGCTTTTTTATCATCAGCACGTTATTAATCAGGAGATACGGCAATATAGGTAAAACAGGAAGCTTTTAAATAGGATTGATAAAATCATGCGAATCCCTTTCGAATTATTGTGAATCGAATAACAAAGAAGGAATTTCAGCAGGACAAAGTCTAATAAAATACGGAAATGACGCTGTTGGATAAGGTACAGAGAGGAAAAGGCATCCCATTCACTCTGTCATTAACACTACGTAAGGAATGAAATGGTCTGGGAAAATGTTAACGAATGCAGAAAACTAAGATTTACAAGGAATTCTATGCCGTTTTTTGCTGAACAGTGTTATAGAATTATACCTGGGATTTGTACGAAGGCAACAGAATTTGCATTTCTTGAATAGCTTAATAGAGATGCGAAAATCCCTGCTGACTTATTGTGAACGGAATTCAATATAGGAGTTATGGTAATGTAAATACTTCTATAATACAGAGCAAGGAGCTTTTTTCAATTCACAGCCAGGTATGGGAATCATAGGCTAACATTTCAGTAACAGAATGCCGTGTAGAAAAGGACTACAAAAAAGAAAAAAAGGACGACTACAGAACATGACGTTTTCGGGGAGGTTTTACGGAGGTACGGAAATTCTGGCTCTTTTATCGTGAACAGAATTTTTTTGGAAATGAAAGACATTTATTTCATTGTAAATATAACCAGAATTCGGAACTGAAAGATTTTTTTACAGGACAACCAGGAATCATTGTTTTATTTATGAAGTAAAATTTCTGAAAATGTAAATTCTAGTGGAATACAGACCAGGAGGCTCTTGGTAGGGTACGAAGAGCTATATAAATCCTATCTAACCTATTATGAATAAACTGAGATGACAAAAATGGAATATATAAAATTTCACAACAGACATGTAAATACCTACCACCTCATAGTGAACAGTGTGCTGTGAAATGGGAGGTATTGATTGTACATAGAAATAAATCTGAAACCAAAACACGTTTTTTTTCTTGTTGTTATTAGGTGATACGGAAATCTCTGCACGTTTAGTTTTGAACAAAATACAATAAAGCTGGATCACCGACATATTAATACCAGTAAAATATACCTAGGTACAGATGGAGGCAGTTCGTTGTGGTACAGAGAGAGATGCATTTTTCAGCTTATACACTATCTACCAACAAGTAATTGGACACCCCTGCAATTAACGATATCTGCGGTCCTGATACACGTCACGGCCGCTGTTAAATATCGTGTGCGAAACAACGCAACCAGTCGCATGCAAGATGCCACACAGTTCGGAGCTCTCTGATTTCGAGAAAGGTGTAATCGTCCGGTATCACAGAAATGCCCGATCCATACGTGACATATCCAGCAAGTAGAAGTACCCAAAATCGACAGTGGCCTACGTGATTGGCAAGTGGAAGATGAGAGGTGACTGTCGGAATGTGACCAGACCCGGCAGACCCACAAAACTGGGAGTTAGAGACCGATGGGTGCTGGCCAGAGAGATTCGGAAGAACCGCACCAAATCGATGGGCCACATCCACGAAGAGTTTCAGCAGGCATCCGGGAGTGTTCTTTAAATGAATGCCATCCGTAAGAAAGCCCATCTGCTCGGTTACCATGGACGTGCTGCCGCCCACAAGCCTTTGATCACAAAGTCCAATAGCGCTGCTCGGCTAACGTGGTGCAAAGAACGTCGACAGTGGACTGTTGAACAGTGGAAACAGGTTCTTTGAAGCGACGAATCAAGGTTCACCCTCTACCGTTCGGATGGCAGGGTCTGGGTTTGGCGTCTGCCTGGAGAACGCCTCCTGCCGGAATGTATTGTGCCAACTGCTAAGTTCGGCGGCGGTGGAATTATGCTATGGGGGTGTTTCTCCTGGTATGGCACGGGACCCTTGGTCTCAATTTCTGGTAGACTACTGCACCATTTGGACGACCATGCGCTTCCTACGTTGTGGCAGTTTTACGGGGTGGACCCATGTTACTTTCGGGATGAAAATGCCACCTGTCATGTTGCGAGGTCCACCATGGCTTGGTATGGTGACAATGGGATTAATCGAATGGACTGGCCTGCGCAGAGCTCGGACCTTAACCCTATCGAGCACCTCTGGGACGAGATAGACCGTCGACTTAAGGGGTGCCCCCACCGTCCGAAATCGGTGAAGGAACTGACCTGTCTTCTCCAAGCCGAGTGGAAGAAAATACCGCTAGCCGTCGTACAACGCCTGGTTGCGGCTATGCCCCTTAGGGTAGCAGCTGTAATCGCCGCTCGTGGAGGCTCCACGAACTATTGAAGGTGAATTAATTTCGTTTTCTTTGTTATCACATGTGTCCAATTACTTGTTGGTATATAGTGTATATCCTGAACAAAATAACATGAAAACAGATTTTTGCCAGAAAGGTTAAGCATGAGCAAAGAAACGTAAGCTTTTGCTGATGATAAAGCGAGTTCTTGAAATCTCGACTACTTTTTTGTGTGAAGAATAATCTGCCATGAGAGTTGCGGCATTGTAGATAAAAGGAAAATTAAGAACAGAGACGATTTATATAGGGTACCCTAAGATACCGAAATTCCTGCGTATTTATAATGAACGGAATATTTATTACAAGGTAGGAGTTATGTAATTGTAAAAACAGGTACAGAGAACAGGAATCTTTCAGCTAAGCTGCAGATCAAAAACCCAGATAAACTATCAGAAACAGAATGTCGTATAGATGTCTGGCAGAAAGGATAAGTGTGAAATTACATGAATGACTTAACCTTTCGGTAATACTGCAGGGAAATAAGCTTTTAATGGGGATATTTCCATTATAAAGGGAGTTTTTGATAAAGGGTGGTACGAGTGAGTGAGAGAGAGAGCGATAATTCCTAGGTAATCAGTCTTGAACAGAATTCCATGAAATTTGTATTCTACCACAAATTATACGAACAAGTATATACCATAAATTTGTCTTATGATATAGAAATTGAAATATTTTCTAAATCATCGTGAAAATAATGTAATAAAATGTTAAATATGGATTGTATATAAAAGGAGAATTTCCGAACACGGGATTTTGTGATATAGGATTTAAAGATATACAGATAATTCATTCTGTTCACAATAGATTAGTCCTGACTAACCTGTTGTGAAGAGAATGTCACGACATAGCAAGTCTCGGAGGAAAAGCAAAAGTATAGTGTAGTATGAAATTCCAGATTTCATATGTTGGACCTATTAGAATGGAAGATATGGCGCTCTAGGTACGAGAATTTATAAATGAGCCTTTTCAGATAAGGTAAATGGATATACAAATATACCTTCTGATTTATTACAAACAGAATATTATACAGTAAACACTACGGTAGAGCAAATACAGGTGGAGTACAGAACAAGATGCTGATGGATATGGTCGAGAAATTCATCGAAGCCCTAGCTAACCTATTGAGAGAAGAAACCCACGAAACAGGGATTTGGTGAAAAACGGAAAGATCAGTACACTACAATATGCTATTGGTCAGAATATGGTGTGATAAGGAAATTCTGGCGATATTATATTGAACACGATGACGCATAACTTTTTGTTGGTGCAAAAAGATTTCGTAACTGAAATAATCCATTTAAGAGAAAAAACTATGTTCTGTGTTATTGTAAAATAACAGTACTATACAGTAAGATTCGCGGTAATGAAAATGATCGTGGAATACAGAACTTCAGTAGTTTTGTTTGAGCAGGGAGAGATATCGAATTCTCTTCTAAGAACGTAAACAGAATGTTTCAAAATCGTAGATCATTAAGAAAAACGTTAAGATGATAGAGAACAAGATACTTTTTATAAGGATAAACTGAAATTAAAATCCTTGTTGTTTTATATTGAACAGATTGTCTCAAAATGCAAAGTATTGCATTGTAGATGGCTGATTCAGCAAAATAATCTATTGCGTATAGTAGACAGACCTCGGAAATATTTTTGGATTTATTGTGAAAAAAAATATTATAAAGTAGGAATAATAGCAGTGAAGTACGAGTTATGCAAGTACATGACAGAAGAGGAAGTTCTGCTTATTGGAAACAGACATGAAAATCTTAAATGCGGTTTCACATCATAGGTACAAGGAAAGTTCAGAACATTATTCAATTACGTACCGTAGAGAGAAATACGGAAATTCCTTTTGATTAATTCTGAAAAGAATGACAAAAAGGATTAATTTTTGTAGAATATTTTCAGTAGACTACAGAAAGAACGGTTTTCGATTAGGTGGAGAGAGACACTGATTTCTCAGTTATTATATTACGAACAGTATATCTGGAAAAAATTATCTGTCAAACAGAAAAAAGAATACGGAATAGCCGATGCTACAAAGAAATCCCTGGCGTCTTTTTATTTACATATGGTTATAGAACGAGAGACAAGGCATTATACAATTCACAAATCAAAACTTTAAGACAGGGCAGACAGAGATATAGAAATCCCTGCTGGTTTACTGTTTTTAGAACTCTATTATAAGGTGGGAAATTTTGTAAAATAAATATTGCTACAATACAGAACAGGAAGATTTTCTCAGGGTATGAAGAAATACTGAAAACTTAATTTGCCTCCTAAGCACCCAATTCAATGAAGAAGAGGATTAGCAAAAGGGAACGGGCAAAAAATACAGAATACAATTTTTTTGTTAGGGCCTGGAGAGGTATTTAAATCCCTACAGTTTTGTTTTATCTATTTAACTGATTTTTATGTATTTGGAGATATGGGTTTGGAAATATGACCAGAATTTGGAACTGAAAGCTATAACACAGGATGTACAGAAATATGAAAATCCGTTCTGATTTATGAAATAAAATTTATGGTAAATTAAATTCTAGTAAAATACAGAATCTGGAGAAGGCAGTGTAAGGTAAGAGGGACACATGGAAATCCTTGCTAATATATAGCGAACAAAATGAAATGTAAAATACAGAACAGAGAGAAATCCCTTGAAGTTATTTCTACTTTATCGTGAAGACAATGTTATTAAATGGAAGATATTAATTGTAGATACAAGGAAATTCAGACCTGAAATGT
The DNA here is from genome assembly GCA_039090855.1 of Macrothele yani. Taxonomy (NCBI): domain Eukaryota; kingdom Metazoa; phylum Arthropoda; class Arachnida; order Araneae; family Macrothelidae; genus Macrothele; species Macrothele yani. The sequence goes on along the minus strand of CM077009.1, from coordinate 67,551,843 downwards.
TTTTAAACGTTATGAGGTGATGCGGAAACCTTTGCTTGTTTATTATAAACAGAGCAGTACAAAACAGAAAGAAGTTAAGGGTAATATGTATGTTAGTACTATACAGAACAAGAATCCAGTGTTCTATACGTTAGACAGAGAGAGATGACATTCTTAGCTAATACACTATCTATCAACAAGTAATTGGACACCTGTGATAGCAAAAGAAAACGAAGTTTATACACCTTCAATAGTTGGTGGAGCCTCCGCGAGCGGCGATTACAGCTGCGACCCTCCGGGGCATACTCTCAACCATGCGTTGTACGACGGCCAGCGGTATTTTCTTCCACTCGGCTTGGAGAAGACAGGTCAGTTCCTTCACCGATTTCGGACGGTGAGGGCACCCCTTAAGTCGACGCTCCAACTCGTCCCAGAGGTGCTCGATAGGGTTAAGTTCCGGGCTCTGCGCAGGCCAGTCCATTTGATTAACCCCATTGTCACCAAACCAAGCCATGGTGGACCTCGCAACATGACAGGTGGCACTGTCATCCTGAAAGTAACATGGGTCCACCCAGTAAAACTGCCACAACGTAGGAAGCGCATGGTCATCCAAAATGGTGCAGTAAGTCTCGGCGTGGAGTCTACCAGGAATTGCGACCAAAGGTCCCGTGCCATACCAGGAGAAACACCCCCATAGCATAATTCCACCGCCGCCGAACTTCACAGTTGGCACAATACATTCCGGCAGGAGGCGTTCTCCAGGCAGACGCCAAACCCAAGCCCTGCCATTCGAACGGTAGAGGGTGAACCTTGATTTGTTGCTCCAGAGAACCTGTTTCCACTGTTCAAGGGTCCACTGTCGACGTTCTTTGCACCACGTTAGCCGAGCAGCGCTATTGGACTTGGTGATCAAAGGCTTGTGGGCGGCAGCACGTCCATGATAACCGAGCAGATGGGCTTCCTTACGGATGGTATTCATCGGCAGAACACTCCCGGATGCCTGTTGAAACTCCTCGCGGATGTGGCCCATCGATTTGGTGCGGTTCTTCCGAATCTCTCTGGCCAGCGCCCATCGGTCTCTAACTCCCAGTTTTGTGGGTCTGCCGGGTCGGAGCACATTCCGACAATCACCTCTCATCTTCCACTTGCCAATCACGTAGGCTACTGTCGATTTTGGGTACTTACTTCTACTCGCTGGATATGTCACGTATGGATCGGCCATTTCTGTGATACCCGACGATTACACCTTTCTCGAAAGCAGAGAGCTCCGAACTGCGTGGTATCTTGCATGCGTCTGGTTGCGTTGTTGTTGTTTCCCACACGATATATAACGGCGGCGGCCGTCACGTGTATCAGGACAGCAGATATCGTCGATTGCAGGGGTGTCTAATTACTTGTTAGTAGATAGTGTATAATGTGAACAGAATACAATCTATGATGATTACTGGTAGAAATCTGCATTCATCGTATGGAAGATAAGCTTGAATTTTGTCGTAGAAATAAACTTTTTCTGAGGGCATTGAGAGGTACGGAAATCCCTGTCACTTTTCGTTCAAAGAAGTATATGTAATGCATGGCATTGAAGGTACAAAGATAGTTAAGAACAAGAAACTTTTAGATACGTTATAGGGAGACACGGAATTTCCTCTGTTTATTACGAACAGAATATTACAAAGAAGGATTTATGCTATTCTAAGTACTAATACAATACAGAACGCTAATCTTTTACCTTAAAAAGGCAAAATAGTCTAGAGTACAGAGCGATACATAAAATACCTTGATAATTTCAGAAAAAGAACACATCCCCATAGTTTTAGAAATCCCAGCTAATCAATCAGGAACTGAATGATGTAAGCAGGACTGGCACAGAGAGAGAGAGAGAGAGAGAGAGAGAAAGAGAGAGAAATGAAACCAGACAGAACAGGACGTTTTTGGTGATAATATAAGAAAGTAAGAGAAGTACCTGCGTTTTTCGTTTGAATAGTGCATAGAAGAGTAAATGTACCATTGGAAATTTAGTAAATAAAACCTTTCAGTAGGATACAGGAAGATTTGGAAATTCCTCGTGATTTATGCTAACAGGGTACAACCAAACCTGAACGTATGGTTGTGCAAACACTAGCAAAATACAGAACAGGAGACTGTTGGTTTAGGTAGAGACAAAAGTAAATCATAGCTAATCAATCGTGAAGATAACTTCTTGAATGGAGAGGTATGGTAGAAAAGAAAAATATGAGCACAAAAGAAACGTGAGTGAATATTGAGAGAGAGATGGAATTTTTCTGCTATATAATACTGAACAGAATGTTTTAAAATCCGAGGTATGGCATTGTAAGTTTACGTTTAATAATGAACAGGAAATTCTACGATAGGTAACAACGGGATACGGAAATATCAGTTTGTTTGCTGTGAACATAATGCTATGAATCAAGATCTAAGGAAATGTTAATACTAGTAGAATACAGAACATGAGACTTTTAGTTATGGTAGGAAGAGATATAGAAGTCGCAGCCAATCTGCCTTGAACAGAATGCAAAGAAAGTGTTTTTCTGATAAAAAATGTAAGAATAAATAGAGAAGAAGATTGTTAAAGCTCCCTCGTAATTCTACTAGCATCTACAATCCATACTTTTCAAGACGTAACGGTCCCTTCACGACAAAATAACATGAATTTTCCTACCTCTCTATATCCTCAAAACAATGTGGATTAAAAATATACAGAAATCCGCACTTGTTTATTGTGGAAAAAATACTAGACTAAGAAATTTGGTACAAATACAGAGCAGGAGGCTGATGGATATGTTTGATAGATTACGTGGAATTCCGAATTAATCCGTCTTTCACAGAATAACACGAAAATTGGGTCTTCCGACAGAACCCAAAGGTGAATACAGAACAGCCAACTACACTTTAATATATATAGACTGATATGGGAAATCCAGCGATTTCTAGATGACCAGTTGTTATGGAATGCGGCGCTTAACTTGCACTAAATATAAAATCTACAGAATTTCCTTTCGATTTATTGTAAAACCAACACTATGAAGTGTGATTTATCGCAATAAAAATACTGATAGAGCACAGAATTTGAGGTTTCTTGTTAGAGTAAAGATAAATGGAAATCCTCGAAAAAGTAAAAATGCCACGAAAGTGGAGTAATGAACAATACGTAACGAATAATAAACAAAACAGTAAGATTTTTCGCAAGGATATAGAAATCGCAGCTCCTTTATTTTGAACAGAGTTAGAGAGTTATGTGCTATGCCATTGTTGATACCAAGATAACTCAGAACAGGAATGTTTCGAATATGGCACAGAGACACACAGAAATATCTTCCGATTCCTGAAGACAAAATGCCATGAAGTAGAAATTAAGACAGTGGAATAAACGTTTTCCATTTGCAATGTAGGAGAGATGGCTTTTTGTTAGGGAAGTGTAATAATGGAAATCCTAGATAACCAATCGTGAACGGAATGCCATGAAGGAGGAAGCCTGAGAAATGATAATTCACAATGCAGAAAAAGGATGCTTTTGGTGAGAATATACAGAGACGGCAATAGCTACTTCTTTATCTCGAAGATATTTTTAAATGGCAGGTATGGCAATGTAGACACAACGCCAATTCTGAACAAAAATAAAAAATTTTGGAATAGGATAAGATAGATAGAGATATGGAAATCCCTTTTAATTTTTTTTGAATGGAATGCCATGAAGTAGGAATTTGGGCATGGTGAATTCTACCTAAATACGGATAGCAGCAGGCTGTTATTTACGGTTAAGACGGACATGGATATCAGTCATGAACAGTGTGTCAAGATACAAGCGGTTTTGTAAAAACAAAAGAAAGAATTCGGAACATTAAATTTTATATGAAATCTTGGCTATTTTATGAAGAATAGGGAGTTATAGAATTCGAGACATGGCATCTTAGACACAAAGAGAATTCAGAACTCAAAAGCTGTTCATATGAAAGAGATACGGTAATTGCTACTGATTATTGTGCCCAAAGTAGGCTACGTTAGAGGTTATTGTATTAGAAATACTGCTACAATACAGGACATAAGGTATTTCTTCAGAGAAAAGAGAGGTATGGAATAAGTAGCAAACCTATTGTTACACGGCACTAGCAGTGTTCCTGCCGAGTCGGCCGGTAACGGTGCTCGAGACCTGAAGTACAATTTAGTTGGCCACGGCACCAGGTGAGAATCTCAGGTGCACTGCTGCACTCAAAGATTCACACCAGAACATAAAAAATGAAAAGTTGAAGAATGACCCGAAGCATAAGGCTTGGGTGAATCCACCTTGTGAACAAAATAACAACAACAAATAAAAAATAAAATAATCTAAAAAAAATGATACTTTGGGATCAGAGTTGTGATGAGGTTCACCCGCAATCACCAATTCGTGACTGAGTGTAGTGGTCCGGATCTTACTCCGGTACATTCAATCCCCAACCAGTCAGTACAACACTCACTTTCGCAAATAACACATGATTCTCAAATACACAACACAACATTTAATAACGTTCTGCGAGATTTAAACAGATCCGGCGCTCTCTAGGCGCATAGACAATTGCCCCTTATATGTGGGCAGCATACGGTGTCACACTTTACTGTCGGATAACGCAGCCGACTGAGTCTCCACCGGAGTATCTGAACAAGAGATACTACTCGTTTACACACTAAATAGAGCTGCAGGTGATATTCATATACAATTGCTTAGAGAATGAAAAAATTATATGCAAACGATCACATTAAAAATACTCGCGACACAAAATACACAAGCACGTTAATTTGCGGTATAAGATTATAGGTGCGAAATACTGCCAAAGTTAATTAACTAAATCTAATAAGCATGCACATGCAGATCCCTTTCTCCGCTAGCTTTGGCCCTGAACCAAAGTTAAAAGAAACTGTCCCGCCCAGCGGAATTTGTGGCCACATCCTCTCCCTTATTCATGTAAAAAAAATAATCAGGAATGGGCCCTGTAAGAAATTGAAATCTGTATGTGCAGGTATTTCCTCTGAGGTTCAGTCACTCAGCATTACTGCATCTATGTCCATGCAGCTTTGGGTGTCGGAATGGCACAAGTTCGCAGATGTGCGAAGAAAGAAAAAGGAAATATTCATCTACTTACAGTTTCGTGACTTTGCTGTGCAAATCCGTTGTGCGTCACATAATATCACACGACAAAAAAAACACGCACACAGACACTTGCACCATGTGGCAGCACCGATGATTCAACACTTCACTTTGACGCTTGATGTAAATGAAGCACACAATTAAAAATGGTAATATCACGCCGCACTTTGTTGCAATGATTAGAGTGCACACTGATCTATTCTCGTGACGATTTGAAGGTGGCCGTTAAGCAAAATAGGCCCTCTCACATCTGATGTTGCGGTTTCCAAGATTAATTTTCTCGGCCGAGCGAAATCAGACGTGCTTTTACCTTAAGCGTATATCGGCAACTCAACATTTCACCTGTATATTTGTTAGGTATCGAAGCCACCGCTCTTACGCTCATATTTTTCTTTCGACATGTTTTTATCCCGTCGCACTTACACGTAGTGGCTTCGCTGCTTACGCGACCACACACACGCACACATGGGGCCTCGCTTCGCCCCGTAAGACAAGCGCATCTCTTCACTTCCTCCACAGTAGGGGATGAATGGGGGTGACGATTCCACACTGCAGTGGTTGGCATCCGAACCCGACTTTTGCTTGGCTTCGCTTCTCATTGGAATGACCACTGTCCACTCGCAGACTTCTTAATTCCCCTGTAACTTGGCTTTCATTAGGCCAAACAGTCGCTGAGTTCCATTACGCTCCAGCCTAGAAATTTCTGCTTTATCCTGCGGATTTAGGCATTCTGCTGTCTTTATGGCAAACTGGCATCTCCAGCTGCCTCGAGTTGTCTCCATTTCTTACCAAATGCGGGGAGGTTTGCTGCTTCATTTTTCCCAATTCATTTTTGCAGATCCAAGGCATCCAGCCTTTCACATCGGAGAGCGCACAGACAACTAAACTTTCTTCCTTATTTTCATGCCAAGTGCGAACTCTTATTTTTCTGCACGGACCACACAGAGAGCAATTGTTCTCGAAAATGCCCCAAACAATCGACGAATTTACGATTATTCGCTAAACCTTTCGTCCCCATCTTCATTCATTTACTCAAGTGGACCCCTCTTCGAAAGGTACCATTCCGTGTTGCTTAGTTTCCCGTCAGCTGCGCCCTGATATTTATGACCTAACAGAGCTATTCTGAGACCACCCAGCCAGAGAGAGAATTCGTCGCCTCTTTTCTTTCCAAACCCCCAGATAAAACTTTATCTGCTGTTTACACTTTTAAACTCCAATCAAGCCTCGAACATAATTAATACTTAATTAATTTCACACATCAACCACGCCCATTAATTACTAAATTAATGGCGGGGGTTGGTCGTAACATCGGCCCCTCCTCAAGAAATCTAGAAGTCCTCTTCTGGGCCTATCGCTTTGCTCTTATCAATTTCCAGAGCAACCATTGAGTGCTACATTTTCCCACAGGTAGAAACAATTTAAAATGGCAAAAATATTGCGTTTCATGCCTTCAAGAGCATTGGAGCGACTTCCCAATTATCCCGCAATTTTGTTAATTAATTTAGAGAACATCCGAAAGAAAAAACAACGTAAATGAGAAATAAATAAAAAAAAACTGAACTGTAAAAGAACATGTGAGCCTGCCGAACTGTGATTCCTAGCTGCCTCATACAATACGCGACATGGCGGACAAATTTTAAAGTTTTCTTCAGGTTTTAGGATGGGGGTGTCCACTGTAACATTCCATCCCCCCATGAAAGAAAAAAAAAGGGATGACTGGATGAAGTTTATTCATCCAATCACTCCATTTTTTTTTTAACTGTAAACACTCAACCCTTTCCCACCGTCGCAAGGCACCTAATTCCGGATTTAAGTGCCCGGAGTGGAAGGAAAGTTTAAGGATTTCATCACACGTTCATTGCTACCCGTCGAGATATGCGGAAAGAAAGTTTAAATATGAGGCATAGCTTCGAGAATCCACGAGTTCCACAGATCTCTCACGTTCGATGCTCCTACGCCCGCGAAATGATTGGAGGACTTTTGACCTGGCTTCCCTGCACTCGTAAGGGATCCACAATCATGCGGGTTCGCGCTGCAAAGGGTTCGGTTTCTGCCCTCAGCTCATCGCTATCAGATAGAAATTCAGCAGCTCTCTCCCGAAATTTAGATTTTGCAATCGCGAGTTTAGTTTGCTCACTCCATCTACCCACCATCGCTACACTTTCGACATCCTGAAAAAAGTGTTTAGCACGATACAGCGGATCAGTGCCTGTAAATAGCCTCAACATGTTTATGCATCCCGCTATTTGCTCACCGTAAACCATAGGTGCGGCTAAAGCTGTTTGTCTCAGCTGTGATGTACCCGCTGTACTTGTAACAGGTGTACTCTCTTCCGGAACAATTGCAGCCCCAGTGCTCACATGTTCTCCGTCAGAGTGACCACCAGAATCATCTGAATCCATGTGACTCGCAGATGACGATTTTTTTCGTGTTAGCCATTTTGTTTTTCTTACCCACTAAAATTATGGCAGTTCTTAGAAAACAGCTTAAGGCTTACTTAATGCTAAATTATACAAAATTCGCACCGAACAAAACTAAATAAAAATAGTAATGGCAGTCAATTCGCACTTATTTTACGAACATGAGTGTTGTTCCGCTAGCTGCAAAATATAGGTATCGATCCTGGGACAACGGCATCATTAATGTTACACGGCACTAGCAGTGTTCCTGCCGAGTCGGCCGGTAACGGTGCTCGAGACCTGAAGTACAATTTAGTTGGCCACGGCACCAGGTGAGAATCTCAGGTGCACTGCTGCACTCAAAGATTCACACCAGAACATAAAAAATGAAAAGTTGAAGAATGACCCGAAGCATAAGGCTTGGGTGAATCCACCTTGTGAACAAAATAACAACAACAAATAAAAAATAAAATAATCTAAAAAAAATGATACTTTGGGATCAGAGTTGTGATGAGGTTCACCCGCAATCACCAATTCGTGACTGAGTGTAGTGGTCCGGATCTTACTCCGGTACATTCAATCCCCAACCAGTCAGTACAACACTCACTTTCGCAAATAACACATGATTCTCAAATACACAACACAACATTTAATAACGTTCTGCGAGATTTAAACAGATCCGGCGCTCTCTAGGCGCATAGACAATTGCCCCTTATATGTGGGCAGCATACGGTGTCACACTTTACTGTCGGATAACGCAGCCGACTGAGTCTCCACCGGAGTATCTGAACAAGAGATACTACTCGTTTACACACTAAATAGAGCTGCAGGTGATATTCATATACAATTGCTTAGAGAATGAAAAAAAATTATATGCAAACGATCACATTAAAAATACTCGCGACACAAAAATACACAAGCACGTTAATTTGCGGTATAAGATTATAGGTGCGAAATACTGCCAAAGTTAATTAACTAAATCTAATAAGCATGCACATGCAGATCCCTTCTCCGCTAGCTTTGGCCCTGAACCAAAGTTAAAAGAAACTGTCCCGCCCAGCGGAATTTGTGGCCACATCCTCTCCCTTATTCATGTAAAAAATAATCAGGAATGGGCCCTGTAAGAAATTGAAATCTGTATGTGCAGGTATTTCCTCTGAGGTTCAGTCACTCAGCATTACTGCATCTATGTCCATGCAGCTTTGGGTGTCGGAATGGCACAAGTTCGCAGATGTGCGAAGAAAGAAAAAGGAAATATTCATCTACTTACAGTTTCGTGACTTTGCTGTGCAAATCCGTTGTGCGTCACATAATATCACACGACAAAAAAAAAACACGCACACAGACACTTGCACCATGTGGCAGCACCGATGATTCAACACTTCACTTTGACGCTTGATGTAAATGAAGCACACAATTAAAAATGGTAATATCACGCCGCACTTTGTTGCAATGATTAGAGTGCACACTGATCTATTCTCGTGACGATTTGAAGGTGGCCGTTAAGCAAAATAGGCCCTCTCACATCTGATGTTGCGGTTTCCAAGATTAATTTTCTCGGCCGAGCGAAATCAGACGTGCTTTTACCTTAAGCGTATATCGGCAACTCAACATTTCACCTGTATATTTGTTAGGTATCGAAGCCACCGCTCTTACGCTCATATTTTTCTTTCGACATGTTTTTATCCCGTCGCACTTACACGTAGTGGCTTCGCTGCTTACGCGACCACACACACGCACACATGGGGCCTCGCTTCGCCCCGTAAGACAAGCGCATCTCTTCACTTCCTCCACAGTAGGGGATGAATGGGGGTGACGATTCCACACTGCAGTGGTTGGCATCCGAACCCGACTTTTGCTTGGCTTCGCTTCTCATTGGAATGACCACTGTCCACTCGCAGACTTCTTAATTCCCCTGTAACTTGGCTTTCATTAGGCCAAACAGTCGCTGAGTTCCATTACGCTCCAGCCTAGAAATTTCTGCTTTATCCTGCGGATTTAGGCATTCTGCTGTCTTTATGGCAAACTGGCATCTCCAGCTGCCTCGAGTTGTCTCCATTTCTTACCAAATGCGGGGAGGTTTGCTGCTTCATTTTTCCCAATTCATTTTTGCAGATCCAAGGCATCCAGCCTTTCACATCGGAGAGCGCACAGACAACTAAACTTTCTTCCTTATTTTCATGCCAAGTGCGAACTCTTATTTTTCTGCACGGACCACACAGAGAGCAATTGTTCTCGAAAATGCCCCAAACAATCGACGAATTTACGATTATTCGCTAAACCTTTCGTCCCCATCTTCATTCATTTACTCAAGTGGACCCCTCTTCGAAAGGTACCATTCCGTGTTGCTTAGTTTCCCGTCAGCTGCGCCCTGATATTTATGACCTAACAGAGCTATTCTGAGACCACCCAGCCAGAGAGAGAATTCGTCGCCTCTTTTCTTTCCAAACCCCCAGATAAAACTTTATCTGCTGTTTACACTTTTAAACTCCAATCAAGCCTCGAACATAATTAATACTTAATTAATTTCACACATCAACCACGCCCATTAATTACTAAATTAATGGCGGGGGTTGGTCGTAACATCGGCCCCTCCTCAAGAAATCTAGAAGTCCTCTTCTGGGCCTATCGCTTTGCTCTTATCAATTTCCAGAGCAACCATTGAGTGCTACATTTTCCCACAGGTAGAAACAATTTAAAATGGCAAAAATATTGCGTTTCATGCCTTCAAGAGCATTGGAGCGACTTCCCAATTATCCCGCAATTTTGTTAATTAATTTAGAGAACATCCGAAAGAAAAAACAACGTAAATGAGAAATAAATAAAAAAAAACTGAACTGTAAAAGAACATGTGAGCCTGCCGAACTGTGATTCCTAGCTGCCTCATACAATACGCGACATGGCGGACAAATTTTAAAGTTTTCTTCAGGTTTTAGGATGGGGGGGGGGGTGTCCACTGTAACACTATCAAAAACAAAATGCCTTGACAAAGACAGCCCTAAAACCTAAGAACGAGTGCAGGTGAAGCTTTTCGTAATGATTTAAAGATTTATGGAAATCTCTGCTGCTTCATTGTTATTAAATTGAATATAATGCATTTTTCATAAAACTGGAATTCAGTACTAAAAACCTCTTGTACAAGATCTAAATAAGTACTGAAATCCATTCTGATTTATCGCAATGCAATTTCAAATAGACTATATAAGAGTAGGCTTTTTGATACGGCATTGAGAGACTTGGAAATCTCTGCTACTTTATTGTGAAGAGGGCACTATAGGTACTGATTGTACATACCAGGAAACTTCAAAGCGGAAACATTTTTAAAGGTTATAACGGTGACGTGGAAATCTATGAATGCTTATTTTCGGACCGAAAACATCAAAGTAGGAGTTACTGAAATATTAAAACCAGCAGAAGGAATACCAGGAGGCTGTTTGGAACAGCGAGATATCAACTTTATACCTCATCTATCGTAAACGGAATAACATGATAAAGCATTTCTTCTGGAAGAAAACCTAATTACGGAGAAAGGAAAATAAGCTTTTGCTGCGAATACAGAGAGACATGGAAATGCCAGTTACATTTCCGTGTGAAGAATGTTATTAAAGAGGAACTGTGGCATTGTATATGCAAGGATATTTTAGATGGCATGTACTAAAAGTTTTGGGGACTTATTATTAACAGAATTTTACAAAGTGAGAGTTATGTTATTGTAAATATTTGTACAATATAGATAAATGAATCTTTCGAATTGATCACTGAGAGATATGGAAATCCTAGCTAATCTATCATAAACTGAATGCTGCAAATAGGAAGCTCAAAGTCAGGTATGAACACAGAAAATAAACGTTTTGGTGTGAAGTTAGGAAATCCCAGTGGGAGTTATTTTCCGAGTAGCTTTATGAAAGGAGAGATATGGCTTTAGATTTACAAGTGGAATACCGATAAAAAAATTTGGCGTTAAGGAAATCCCTTCGATTTTATTTGGAAAGGTGTTCTAGAAACAGATATGGATGGCACTGTGCTTACAAGAATAACTGAGAAACGGAAATATTTGCGAGGACAGACAAAGAGAGATCAAAACCGCTCCTGCTTAATTCCTAATAGAATACTGTAAAATAATTAACTGGTTGCGTGAACATCAGCAGATTACTTAACAGGACGCTGTTTACTAAGGTAGAGACAGAAATGTAAATCATAACTAACATATCATAAACAGAACGCCACGAAACCAGAGGCCTGGCAAAAAAAAAAAAAAGACAAGTATGAAAGCAGAAAAAGCAGCTTTAGGTGAGGATATAAATAAATGTAGAATTCCCTCTTCTACTTATCATAAACAAAATTTTATGAACTGGAACGAGTGGATTTGCAAATAAAAGGAAATCTCAGAGCAAGAAGTTTTTCGACAGGGTAGGGAGATATACCGCAATCCCAAGAAGGTTAACTAAAGCTAGTAGTAGAATACATAACAGGAAGTCTTTGGTTATGGTTGACAGAGATATTGAAATTCTAAAACATCTATGTTACGAATAATGCCTTAGACATGTGATCAGGTAAAGACGATACGGATGAACACAGAACAAGAAGTATTACGTGGATATACAGGGATACGGAAATCCATAATGCTTTTTTTATGTGAAACGATTTATATGAAGTAGGAGATATGGTATTTTGATTTTGGAGAAACGAAAAACTGAGATAAAGCTTTATTGAGGAATACACAGAGAGATAATGAGATCTCTTCTGATTTTTGGTGAACAGAATGCTACGTAGTAGTCAAATATGATGTACAATAGAGGAAATGAAACTTGAGGTTATTGTAAGTAGAAATATGGAAATTATAGCTACTTTATCATGAACAAAATGTTACGAATAAATAAGGTCGGGCCAAAATGATAAGGATGAATATAATACAGGAAACATCAGTTTTAAGATACAGAACAATCATTTCTACCTTCTCTTGAACACAGTATAACGAAATAGAAGGTAAGGAACAATAGAAAAGATGAAATGTCAGAACTGAAAGCTTTTTTGGATAGTTTCCAGCGGTACAGAACACCCTACAAATATAAAAGTGCACATAACGCTGGGAATAAATTATTAAATGCAGATATTCTAAGGAAACAGGATAAAAACGTTTCTGTTACGGAAGTTAGGGAAATGGAAACTGGCGAATCGATTGTAAACAGAATGCTATACAGGAGAAGTTGCGCAAAAAAAGAAAATACTAAATATAGAACACGAAGTGTTTGCTAAAAGTGTAGAGATACGGAAAACACCAGTATTTTACCTTTAACAGTATGATATGGAAGTGGAGGTATGCCATTGTAGAAAAAATGAAGATTCAGAACAAGAAGACTTTGAAAACGTTTAAAGGACATTCGGAAATATCTGCTCAAAGAGAGAGATTTCCGAATGTCCTTTAACCGATACAAGGAAATGAAGTACGGGTTATCGTAGTTTATATACTCGCAGGATTCAGAACAGAAAACACTTGATTCGACCGAGAGGGAGATATGGACATATCTCGCTTTTCTACGGTAAAGTGTGTACCGACAAACGCTGACACCATGAAGTAGAAGTTTTGTAGTGCAGATACGAGGCAAAAACAGAAAAAGAACCTTTTTTGTTATAGTACATTAATAAATTTGGAAAAGCTAGGGAATCTATATAGAGTAGAATACCACCATATAAGATCTGACAAAAAAAAAAAAAAAAAAAGATTAGAATGAATAAAGAACACAAAGTTTTTGGTGAAGGTATGCAAGAAATATAGGTAAATACGTGCATTTTTATAGTAGAAGAACGGTGTGAAACAGGATGAAAAGCCTTATATGTACAAGAATTCAGAACATAAAACTTTAGGAGATAATTCAATGAGATACGGAAATCGCTGTTAATACATTTTGAACCGAATGCTGTGACGTATCAGTGGCTAAAAGAAGAACAGTAACGTTTGTTTGGAGTGGAGAGAGTTTCCATAATTCTAAAAGATTTATCGTCATCCGAACCCCATATCAAAGGAGACCTGGTAAAAAATTAGGTTTATAAATGTCGAACAAAATGTTCTTGGTGTGCATGTCGGGAGGTATGAAAATCCCTGCTCATTTTTCCTTGAGAAGAATGATATGAAGTATGGGGCACGTCAATGTACATGAATAAAAAACTGAAAGCAGGAAGATTTTGGATAGTGTATAGGAGAGATTCTAAGATACCTGGTAACATGTTTTAACAGAATTCAATTGAAGTTATTAAATGCATATTTCAATTCAATTCAGAACGGTAGCTTTTAATTATGGGAGACAGAAATGTCAAAATGTAAGCCAATTTTTGGTGAACAGAATTGCTATGAATGAGGAACTCGGGATTATATATATATATATATATATAAAATATTGAATATGAGAAAGGAGGTTTTGTTGAAAGTGTAGAGAGGAATGGAAATCCCTGCCTCTTTTTATTTCGGTATATTTATGAAAGAGCCGGTAAGATACTGTAGATAGAAACAGGATTCAGAACAGTTTGCCTTTTGATGCGATACAAGGAAATATTAAAATCTCTGCTAATATGTTTTGAGTATAACATCCTAATATAGGAGTGATTTATGCAGTACGGCGTAAAATGAAAAATAGGAAGCTTTATGTTTAGAGCAAGATATTGAACTTCTAGTTTATCTATCGTGATCATAAACTATATTATAGGATATCTTTCCAAAACAAGTATTATAAATAGAGAATAATAATAGTTTTGGTGATCACGTATTGAGGTTTGGGGAGCAATGCAACTTTATCTTGGATGAGCAGCATGGAACGAAATAAGTGCTACATTGCAGATGGCAGGAGAATTCAGAACAGAATGGTTTTGATATGGCATATAGACATCCATCCGAATTTATGGACAGAATACTATGAATCAAAAAGATTTTTAAATGCAGATTTAGTAGAAAATAGATCATGTATGTTTTGGTGTCGATAGATAAAGATATTCTATGTAATCTATTGCTAACAGAATGTAATAAAGATGCAAGACAAAAATATATAAGGAAGAATACAGAACAGAATGATTTTAGTGAAGATGCTATATGTTGGGCAGATTTGGTAACTTTCATCCTGTTTCGTACATATGTACGATACGTACCATGATTTTGCAGATAGGAGTACACAATATAATGTTTAAAGCACAAGCTGTTAAATGCAGATTGTAATGGAACACAGAGCAGTTTGTTTTCTAGACAACGAGATGGAAGGTGTACACAATTTATCGTGAACAAATAGCAATGAAAGTGGAAGAAAAGTATAGAACATAAGGATGAATACAGAACACGAAGATTTGGATGGTATAGAGAGATGTGGAAATCCCTGCTGATTTTTCTTGATCAGAACGATGGAAAATGGGAGGTAAGGAGAAGCATTTTATATACAAACACATTTTCAGAACATCACGTTTTTCGTGTATAGGGAGATACAGAAATCCCTGCTAATACATTGTGAACCGAATGTTATGACTTTGAAGTGATTCAATGCACGTAATACTCGAGAGAAAAACAGGGTTGTTGTTTTTTGCTAAAGTAGGAAGAGATTTGGAAGTCCTAGCTAACCCATCGAGGTGATAAAACTATACTAGCGAAGAACAAATTGCATTTCGTCAGGTTAGCGAGATACACTGTGTATATTAAACTCACTGCTACTTTTGTTGAACCGAATATTATGAAGTATGTTTTAACTTGTATATAAAACTAAACCCTCAGAGCAGGGAGCTTAGGGATTAGATATACAGAGATACCGAGATGTCTGCTCATATATTGTAAGCAAAATACCATGGAATGGAAGTTATCAAATGCAGACACTTTGTGTATAGAGAACAGGAAGCTTTTGGGTATGTTACAACACAGGGATGTGGGAATCAGGTTAAATCTATTGTGAACAGACTGCCATGAAAGAAGAGGTCTGTCTGAAAAGACAGGGAATAGTACAAAACAGGAAACTTTTGGTGTAGATATAGAGAAATGTGGAAATCGCTGCAACTTTTTCTTGAACAGAATATTGTGGAATAGGATGCATGGTATTGAAGATGCAAGCGGAATTTAGAACAGGAAACTTTGTATGTGTTACAGGGAGATTTCTAAGTATGTTGATATATTGTGAACAGAAAAGTATGAAGAAGTTATTAACTTCGCAATTTATTAAATACAGAACAGAAATGTTTATTCAGAATAAACAGGGTTATGTAAATTGTTTCTAATCTATCGTGCACATAATTCGTTTAAGAACAGATCTAGGGTAAATATGAAAATGGATGCAGACCACGAAGTTTTCGGGAATGATGTAGAATATGAAAAATCGCTGCTACTTTATGTTGAACAGATTGCAACGAAATAAAAGGTATGGCATTGATGATACGTCAGGAGAACAACGTTTCGGGTAGGGTATGGGACGTTACGGAAATCTCTGCTAATTTATTGATCAGAAAATGCTTTGCAGCAGAACTGACAGCAGAGTTCGTACTAGGAGAATACAGAACAGGAAGCATTTGTTATCGCGTGTAGAGAATTATGGAAATCCTAGAATATTTATCGTGATCATAATATTTAAATGAAGAACTATTATTGTCAATGAAGATACAAATTAGATACGGGACAGGATGATTTCGTGAGGACTTCGGAAGGTATAGAAATCACATCGAAATTATTTTAAATACAATGCAATAAAATGGGAGCTATTGTAATGATGATAAAGTCTGGTGCAGAACATCAAGCTTTTCCTTAGGGCATATCGAAACCTAGAAGTTCCAGCAATATCATGTCTTAACAAAATGCTATGAAATAGGATTTACGCAAGTGCGGTTTCAAAGGATGCACAGAACCAGAAGCTCTTGGTGAAGATAAGAGACAAATGGAAATCCTTTCTAATTTTGTGTAAAAAAAAATGCTACACAGTTTTTAAAAAAATGCACACCGAATGCTACACAGTTTTAAAAACATGCACTCCAAATGCTACACAGTTAGACCTATGACAATGCACATGTACTTACTAAGAGAATACAGAACTGGGAGCTTTCAGTAATGATATAGAGATAGATGAACAATCCCTGTATGATAAACGGATTACATTGAAATACAGGACATATATGTAGCTAACTAGCTCTTCCTATGGGTTTATGGAAATCCATGCTAATTTTTCGTGAGCAGAATGCCATGAAAATCTCCCAGTGAGGGAATTAAATAGTGAGAGGAATCTTCGGATTATAGGATGCAGTGGGACATGGACCTCCTAAATAATTTATCGTTAACATAATAATAAAATGAAATAGGAGTATAGTAAAAAAACATAAAGAACAGGAAGCTTTCGTGCAGGATATAGAGAAATATGGAACTTGTAGCTTTTTTTTATGGTAAGCAACATAACAAAAGAAACATACAGAACATGAAGCTGTTTGTGAGGATATAGAACTACGGAAATTCCTCCTGCTTTGACTTCGACAGAACCTTATTAAGTTAGAGGAATGCAATTGCAAGTACCAGAATTAAGAAAAATGGCAGAAATTACCTTATCTGTCTATATATACCATCAAAAAAGCACAATGTGTTATAAAATAGTAGTTATGGTAATGTACATACCGGTAATATAGCGAAAATCGGAAATCTCGTCTAGTATGTTAAACTCAATGCTGTGAAATAGGCGTTTTAGAAGTATACGCAGAAGAATACAGAACATGAAGCTCTTGGCTATGATATAGAGGGAAACGGATATTGTACCTCGCTCATCGTGAATATAGAATTGACAGGATTTGTGGCACATTTCATAGTAGAGGAAGACAGACGTTGACCTTTTTGTTTATAAGGATGCGGAAATCGCGCGAAAAATTTTGTGAGCAGAATGCCATGAATGTAGAGATCTGGCAA
Organism: Macrothele yani; assembly: GCA_039090855.1. Lineage (NCBI taxonomy): Eukaryota > Metazoa > Arthropoda > Arachnida > Araneae > Macrothelidae > Macrothele > Macrothele yani. The sequence goes on along the minus strand of CM077009.1, from coordinate 67,534,421 downwards.
CGAAGGTACAAGAATACAGAATAGGAAGATTTCAGTTAGGCTGCAAAACTGCTAGGAAACGAGCGGAGTGCTTGAAATCTGAATTATGGCAACGTAATACCAATAGAATAAAGAACTGGTTACTTTGTTAGGTTATAGATATAGACTGACCAGCAAATTTATAATTAACAGCATGTTATGAAATAGGAAGATTTTCCTTAGGAAAAAGAAATAATCGCAGAAACTTTATCTTGAGTAGTGTGGTATGAAAGGGGATTTCTGGAAATGAAAATGCGGATAAACACTGTTCCCGGTAAATTCGCTGGAATGTCTATCTGAACTAAAAGAATTATTGTTCAAAGTGCAATGAGAAAGCAGTTACAGTAATAATGATAAAAAAAAAGGGGGGAAGGGGATTCCATTGGGTTTTTTGGTTAGGATATGGAGGGTCTGGACAACTGTGATACTGTTACAGTGGACACCCCCTCCCCAACCTAAAACCTGAAGAAAACTTTAAAATTTGTCCGCCTTGTCGCGTATGGTATGAGGCAGCTAGGAATCACAGTTCGGCAGGCTCACATGTTCTTTTACAGTTCAGTTTTTTTTATTTATTTCTCATTTACGTTGTTTTTTTTTCTTTCGGTTGTTCTCTAAATTAATTAACAAAATTGCGGGATAATTGGGAAGTCGCTCCAATGCTCTTGAAGGCAAGAAACGCAATATTTTTGTTATTTTGAATTGTTTCTACCTGTGGGAAAAGGTAGCACTCAATGATTGCTCTGGAAATTGATAAGACCAAAGCGATAGGCCCAGAAGAGGACTTCTGGATTTCTTGAGGAGGGGCCGATGTTACGACCCACCCCCGCCATTAATTTAGTAATTAATGGGCGTGGTTGATGTGTGAAATTAATTAAGTAATAATTATGTTCGAGGCTTGATTGGAGTTTAAAAGTGTAAACAGCAGATAAAGTTTTATCTAGGGGTTTGGAAAGAAAAGAGGCGAAGAATTCTCTCTCTGGCTGGGTGGTCTCAGAATAGCTCTGTTAGGTCATAAATATCAGGGCGCAGCTGACGGGAAACTAAGCAACACGGAATGGTACCTTTCGAAGAGGGATCCACTTGAGTAAATGAATGAAGATGGGGACAAAAGGTTTAGCGAATAATCGTAAATTCGTCGATTGTTTGGGGCATTTTTGAGAACAATTGCTCTCTGTGTGGTCCGTGCAGAAAAATAAGAGTTCGCACTTGGCATGAACATAATTAAGAAAGTCAGTTGTCTGTATGCTCTCCGATGTGAAAGGCTGGATGCCTTGGATCTGCAGCAAAATGAATTGGGGAAAATGAAGCAGCAAACCTCCCCGCATTTGGTAAGAAATGGAGACAACTCGAGGCGGCTGATGGAGATGCCAGTTTGCCATAAAGACAGCAGAATGCCTGAATCCGCGGGATAAAGCAGAAATTTCTAGGCTGGAGCGTAATGGAACTCAGCGACTGTTTGGCCTATAATGAAAGCCGAGTTACAGGCAAATTAAGAAGTCTGCGAGTGAACAGTGGTCATTCCAATGAGAAGCGAAGCCAAGCAAAGTCGGGTTCGGATGCCAACCACTGCAGTGTGGAATCGTCACCCCCATTCATCCCCTACTATGGAGGAAGTGAAGAGACGCGCTCGTCTTACGGGGCGAAGCGAGGCCCCATGTGTGCGTGTGTGTGGTCACGTAAGCAGCGAAGCCACTACGTGTAAGTGCGACGGGATTAAAACATGGCGAAAGAAAAATATGAGCGTAAGAGCGGTGGCTTCGATACCTAACAAATATACAGGTGAAATGTTGAGTTGCCGATATACGCTTACGGTAAAAGCACGTCTGATTTCGCTCGGCCGAGAAAATTAATCTCAGGGCTAGCGGTCGCAACTCGATAAAAAAATGGAAACAAAACCTGCGAGTGGCATATTTGAACTGCGTACTCAGGCAGGGTAGATGGTTTGCTAACGGAAAGGAACTGACTGAATTGGGAATGAACGGTCAAAAAGGACGGAAGGTAGCGACGGACGGAATCAACTATAGCAGCAGCGGAATTGAATGTGTCCCACTCTCCCAGCAGTCGACGTTCACAATTATTTCTTCACGACAACAAAAATCATTTCCCAGGAACACAGAAAATCAATCTTGGAAACCGCAACATCAGATGTGAGAGGGCCTATTTTGCTTAACGGCCACCTTCAAATCGTCACGAGAATAGATCAGTGTGCACTCTAATCATTGCAACAAAGTGCGGTGTGATATTACCATTTTTTAATTGTGTGCTTCATTTACATCAAGCGTCAAAGTGAAGTGTTGAATCATCGGTGCTGCCACATGGTGCAAGTGTCTGTGTGTGTGTTGTTTTTTTTTTTGTCGTGTGATATTATGTGATGCACAACGGATTTGCACAGCAAAGTCACGTAACTGTAAGTAGATGAATATTTCCTTTTTCTTTCTTCGCACATCTGCGAACTTGTGCCATCCCGACACCCAAAGCTGCATGGACATAGATGCAGTAATGCTGAGTGACTGAACCTCAGAGGAAATACCTGAACATACAGATTTCAATTTCTTACAGGGCCCATTCCTGATTATTTTTTTACATGAATAAGGGAGAGGATGTGGCCACAAATTCCGCTGGGCGGGACAGTTTCTTTTAACTTTGGTTCAGGACCAACGTCAGCGGGGCAGGGTTCTGCATGTGCATGCTTATTAGATTTAGTTAATTAACTTTGGCAGTATTTCGCACCTATAATCTTATACCGCAAAATTAACGTGCTTGTGTATTTTGTGTCGCGAGTATTTTTAATGTGATCGTTTGCATATAATTTTTTTTTCATTCTCTAAGCAATTGTATATGAATATCACCTGCAGCTCTATTTAGTGTGTAAACGAGTAGTATCTCTTGTTCAGATAGTCCGATGGAGACTCAGTCGGCTGCGTTATCCGACAGTAAAGTGTGACACCGTATGCTGCCCACATATGAGGGGCAATTGTCTATGCGCCTAGAGAGCGCCGGATCTGTTTAAATCTCGCAGAACGTTATTAAATGTTGTGTTGTGTATTTGAGAATCATGTGTTATTTGCGAAAGTGAGTGTTGTACTGGCTGGTTGGGGATTGAATGTACCGCAGTAAGATCCGGACCACTACACTCAGTCACGAATTGGTGATTGCGGGTGAACCTCATCACAACTCTGATCCCAAAGTATCATTTTTTTTTAGATTATTTTATTTTTTATTTGTTGTTGTTATTTTGTTCACAAGGTGGATTCACCCAAGCCTTATGCTTCGGGTCATTCTTCAACTTTTCATTTTTTATGTTCTGGTGTGAATCTTTGAGTGCAGCAGTGCACCTGAGATTCTCCCCTGGTGCCGTGGCCAACTAAATTGTACTTCAGGTCTCAAGCACCGTTACCGGCAGACTCGGCAGGAACACTGCTAGTGCCGTGTAACAATACAATATAATATAATACAGAACACTTTGAGCGGAAACTTGTGGCGACGATAACATAAGAATAACTCAGAAACGAAAGGTCTCGGTTGTGATGTTGGTGATATGGAAATTAGTGGTACTGTATAATTACGAGAGTACCTTCGAATCGGAATTATGAGAAATACTATAAAAGGGTACTGTAGAAAAGTAAGGTCCCGGTTAGGATATCGAGGAACATGGAAATTACAGCTGCCACGTGATAAACAGAATGTTTAAATAGGACTTATGTCGAAATGTAGTAAATAGGAGAACGCAGAACTGGATGCTTTTGGATAGGTTATAGATAAATATAAAATTTCCAGCAATTATATTACAAACAGATGCCTTTGAAATAGGAAATATATTATACATATACGGAGATTAAAGAACTTGAAGCTTTGAAGTTTGGTATAGTGAGATGTGGTAATCACATTTACAGTGTGATAGACAAAGTATTTAATTTATCGTTTTTACTGTAGCTCTCATTTTTAAAGTCCATTCATAGGATAAGGGGAGATACGGAACTCATGGATCAATGGTAAATACAACGCATGGAAGCCGATATTAGGACTAGGAAGATTCAAAGAGGATCCCGGATTCCAGTAGAAAGTACGTCCTGAAATAGGGATCTCTTAAATTAATGTACAAAAATAATGCCGAAGAGGATGATCTTTAGAGAAATCACAGCTTATGTTGAGTACAAAATGTTTAAAATTATGAGTTGAGGCAGTGAAGGAACAATGAAAGTATGGAAAAAGTAGGTGTTCTGTGGATGTAGTGTGAAATAGAAATCACAGTTACCTCATGAAAAGTACAAATGTTTTTAGTTTTTTTTATTGGAGGTTTAACGACCATTGTGAGCAACCCAAAGTGCCATAAGCAGTCGCCCGTCCCTAGTTTAGGATCACTGGTTCCAGGGAAGGCAAAGAGCCAGTACCGTAAGACAAACACAACATCCATGCCTAACCAGGATTCGAGCACGGACCCCTTTCGGACGAATGATCAGAGGTCATCGCTTAGACCATTGCGCCACTGGGGCGCCATAAATGTGTTTCACTGGGAAAATGTCAATGTCGAAAGGAAACTAATATAGAAAATAAAGTTCAGTAAAAGTATAAAGGACATTTGTAAATCGCAGCTACTGTACAGTATACAGTGCTCTTGAAAACTGGAGATATGACAACGAAAATAGAACATTCTGTAGATAAGGGACTTAATTAGGGCATATTGAGATTTGGACCTCACAGTTTCAATATCGCAACCAGAGTGGTTTGAAATAAGATATGGCAAAGGAACAATATGGAAAAGATAAGTTTTCTTTAGGTGTAGTGAGATACGAAAGTCAGAGCTGCTCGCTTTAAGGTAAAACGCTTTGAAATGGACCAGATGGCAACAAGTATATGGCTTTAGTAGACACTAAAGGTGTTGGTTAAATTATAGAGAAGTGTTTTTAGTACAAAGTCTTTTAAATTGGAAACACAATGCTACGAAATAGTAGAAATGGCAAATTACGAGTAAATATAAAATAAGAAAGGAAGGTCATGTCATGGTCATGAAGTAAATAAAAAAGGGCATTACAGCTACTTTACATGAAAATGATAGCTGTCAAAAATATGTTAGGGCAATTCCGAGATGGAAACTCTTTGCTGGGGAACATGAAAAGCACAGCTAATATTTGGAAATATTAAAATATAATTACAAAGAAAATTACGTAAGGAACGCCCTTAGTATATGGAGATACAGCGAAATCTCCATTATTTCACAGTGGAACGTGTGATTTCCAATAGGCGTCTTAGTAGTAATGGTAAAATTACATACATTATGTGTATAACCGTAATGTTTCTCAAAATGAATAGTGCTATGTAAATCACGGCTACTATATGGTAAAAACAACGCGTGATAGGAGGAGTTCTACAAGTTACGATAAGATGAAACCTGCGGAAAGAGATACCTTTAGGAAAAACAGAAATCACAGTTGGCGAATTACAATTTGCTTTATGGAAATAACGAAATGAAAATAATATGGTAAACTTTATTTATTAGGTTATGGAAAAATACCGAAATCACAATTTCTGTATATTAAACAAAAGATTTCGGAATAGAAGATTTAGCAAAAAGATAATGTAAAAAAGAGTTGGGTTTTTTTTAAGATTTATATAGGCATGGCAACCATTAGCCACGTTTCAACTGCAGCTATTTGAAACAGGCGACGTGCCAAAGAAACAATAAGGGCAAGGCAAGGCAAGAGGAAGTGTATTTAGCAGAAAAGGAAGGCAGATATACTAGTTCTTAACATAATGCTCTGTAACGGGAGCTGTATCATTAGCCCTATTTTAACAAGAAGTGTCTGGCAAAGGCGACATAGCAAAGAAACAATAAGGAAATGCACTTAGATCAGGAAGGCAGATACACAAGGTCTTAAAGTTAATGCTCTGCAAGTTGTACTGTATAACAAAACTGTGGAAAGAGGGATAAAAGAAAACGCATCATCTAGATCAGGGGTCGTCAACCTTTTAATACCTACTGCCCACTTTTTTTATCTTTGTTGATGCCAAAATTACAGGTCTGTGAAAAAGGTTAGTGCTTTTTATGGTTTATAAAGTTATGTTAATCACAGAGACCATATGAGTAGGATGCTAGGAATTATTTCATGGAGAAATAAAAATATTACGAAAAGGGAAGCTGTTCGTTTGGAAATCGAGAAATATGGAATAAAGCATCTGTAAACAAAATGTTTGAGTATAAGAGATATGGCAACAAATTGAAAAGGATAAAGTAGAAAAAACTTTAGTTAGGATGTTGGGAGAAGCGGCAACAAAACTATCATGTTTTGATTGGAATGACTTGCAACTAAATGTAAGGTAATGAATACATACCCACAATTTAGAAAACGACATTTCTTAAGATACAAGGAGACATGGGAGCCAAACAGTGCTAGTTTTTGAACAGAATGCTTCCAAATAAAGTTAGGACAGTGAATTTATAAGGATGACGAAAAGAAGGGTATTGAATGGGATACAGAGTTGTAGAAACAGTTTCTAGCTAGCAACCTGAATGTTTCGAATGAAGGGTTATGACGATGAGGAAATAAGAATATTTTATATAGGAAGCTCTTGATCAGGACATATGGAGGTTAAAGGGAATCACAGCTCCTGTAGATATGAAACAATCAGCTTTCAAAATGGAGAAATTACGATGCAGATATAATACAGAAAAGGAGGGTCCTTTCAGATGTACCGACAAATAGAAATCAGAGCTAAAGTTCGAAAATTATTTTTTGGAGAATGAAGTTTTAAAAACAAAGTTGCAAGGAAAAATTTAAAATGGCCGATCCTGCTTACGATATGAAATTCAGAATTATTTCGTTGTACAAGGTATGATTTGAAACAGGAACCTCCGTAATGGAAGAACAAGTATATTATAAAAAGAGAAAGTGTACTTTACATCTGCACATCACAGGCACTTTATATAGTACCTGTGTTATTTATATATCAAGCATTCAGTGGGAGCTGAGGCAATACAGGGTAATGAAAAAAGGAATGGTCTTGGTTGGCTAAGATATAGAAAGATACGAAAATGTTTTCTATCCCTTAGCCAAGACCATTATTCCGAATTTTCCATACAGTAAATATTGAACAGAATGCCACTAAATAGGAGTCAAATGTAAGTTGCAAGGATAATGTAGAGAAGAGTATATATTTGGAAATCAAGGTTAACTGTTAACAGAATTATTTTAAATAGAAGTTACAGCAATGAAGTTCTAAGGATATTGTATAAACGTAAGGCGTTTGTTAGGGTACAGGAAGATGTGAAAATCAGAGCTATCACCTTGTACGCTCGACGATTGATAATAGGATAAATAGCAATGAATGTATAAGGAAAGTTCCGAACTGGAATGTCTTTGCTTAAAGATAATGATCGTTATAGAACTATATATGCTTAGAAATAAGTTATGGTAAAATTATAGTTTTACGAAGGGAGGTCTTGATTAGGATAAAGTAAATGTGAACAAGACAAGTGCTAAATAGTAAAGAGATGTATCTGAAAGTTTAATATTGCTATGTTTATATACAAGGAAAATGAGAAACAAGATATTCTTAGGATACTCACAAATGGAGAAATCAGAGACATTAGATAGCAAATTAAATGCTTTGCAATTGGACGATAATAATTCTACGATAATATAGAAAGGAAAACTCTTCATTTGGACAGAGAGAAAAAATGCACTTTTTTTGGTAAACAGAGATCTTCAAAAAAGAAATCATCGCAATTAAAACTTTAAGATATTACAGAAAACTAAATCCTTCGCTAAGATATAGAGAAAAGTGGAAATCACAGTTACCGTATTTAAATATGAATGAATGCTTTGAAGTAATAGATTTATGGAAATGAATATATAAGGAAAACTCAGAAAAGGAAAAGTTTGAATCAGTTACAGGGATATGGAAATCACAACTGCTAGATGATAAACAGAATGCTTTGAAGTAAGGGATATAAGAATGACAGTATAAAAAGACGATGTAGAAATGAAAGGTCTTAGTAAGGGATGCGGAAATCAAAGCCTACTGGATGGGTAACTGGATAATTTGAAATAGGAGTTAAGGTAATTATGTGTGCACAACAGGAAGTTATTAGTTAAGATATGTAGAGGTATGATATTTCTGATTTACGGGATGGAAAGAATATTTTCAGGTGGGAGCTCTGGAAATGAAGATGCAAAGATAATGAAGAAAACGAAAGTGTTGATTTGGAAATAAAAACAAATTCAGCTGTTGGACTGTAAACTGGATGCTTTCAAATGGGAATTACGCAATGGCGACATAGGAAGAATTTAGAAACGCAAGTTGTTGATTCGGACACACAGAGATATGGAAATCCCTTTTACATATAAGTTAAACTATGTTTGAGAACAAGAAGTTCGGAAATAAATTTAACTGGATAACGCAGAAGACTAATGCCTAATATAAGAAGGGGCTTAGTTTAAAAGAAGTGTCGGCATTGGGAGATTTATAAGACTGAAAGTGTGGGGGTTTTTTTTTTTATAAATACAATTCGTGCACTGTATTATCTTCATTGGCGGAGTAGCCATGAAGCTTATAAAATTACGTGTTTGAAAAAATGCGAAAATCACTTACCTTTCCACAAAAATACAGTACAGACAGATACAATAATTTCAGATAAACTAAAAATGTGTTTTCTTTTTCAGCATATAAATCTAAAAATGTAGCTTAACAGGTTCCAAGAAGGTTCGCTCTCGTACAATTTCAGATACAAAGCTCTAAAAAAGTTTATTTCTGGTGGGAAACCTGTTTTTTGAAAACAACACGAATTCATTGGACGAGAGAAAATGTCACCTTTTTAATTTCGATTAGTTCCGGGAATTAAAACTATCATTGTTGAGTGGGTTGAATCATAGTTGGAAATTCAGAATTGTTTCATGGATTGAAGTTTTCTGAGACTCGTTGATATGCGAGTCTAATTCGTGTTGAAAAGCTAAAAGTACTGCTCTTGGCACTTAAAAATCCTCTTAGAACATTTTAAACTACATTTTGGACTTTATTCATACGAATAACTTTTGAGATATCTTTGCTGTCAATAAATGAGGTACAAACTGAGCATCTTTTGTCCGAAGTGCTTTGGGCAGGAAGTGTTTTTTTTTTTTGGGGGGGGGGAGGGTGTTTTTTTAGAATTTGCATAAGGTATACCTATATAATCAGATAACTTGGGGGTAAGACCAAGTCCAAACACTAAATAAATTTATATTCCATAAGATTTGAAAGTAAATTTAAACTAAAATCGCTGACCTAACAGTGAGATACTAACTGATCCGACTCTGAACCAATACGCGACTGGAATTCGTTCACCAAACGTGTTAACAAAAGGATTCGACTTTGAACCGATTCGTAACTGCGATTACCTGTAGGAATCGTACAACGGATGTGTCAGCAAACGACACAAACGGTTCGAGTCGGAACCGTTTCGTAGCACCCATTTATTCCCTGCGAAAACCATTCACCGGAAGTGACAACAAATGACACAAACGGTTGCGATTCTGAACCGATTAGCGACAGTCATTTCCTGCGGAATTCGTTCACCGGAAGTGTCAACAAAGGTAATCGACTTTGAATTGATTCGTAACAGCCATTCTCTGTAGAATCATTCACCGGAATTGTCAAAAAAGGACACCAAAGGATTTGAATAGATTCGTGAGTCATTCTCTGCGGAAATAGTTCACCGAAAATGTCAACAAACGAACTGTTAAAATGAATCGAATTGAAAGAATCAAATATTTAAAAAGAACTGCTTTACCCATCGTTTTAACAGTACAGAACCCCACACGGGATATTTGAGTGTCAGAGTTCACAAAGACCTTTGCAACGCCTGGGAGCCTTCCAGGGGCATACTGAAATTTTTCATTTAAAACGTCATGTCGGCCTTCTAGAAAAGTTTCTAATTTTGGAGGTTCTCGGCTTTGGGGATTTTCGAATAAGAGAAGCTCAATCTGTAGTAAATATGGTTTTTTTTTACTTTTTATTCTTTAAGATTTTTCAGATAAATTTTCGACACTGCCATTAATAATCTTGCATACAGACAATTTGCACATCACAGTAATGGATCTGGCTGAAACTATTTCTGAAATCCCATAAATACATATGAACACATTGGGAAAGTGTTACTCTTCTGTATGTATACTGGTATCTATGAGCGTTTTGAACGTCTGCAACACAAGGATTGAAGACAAATAATAAAATTAGGTTTCGCAGATAACAACAATTCTGCATATTCCCCGTGGTGTGGAATATTTATCTTGCGCTAACATATACAGGGGTTGTACACAATAATGTAAACACCTTGATTACAGGGCTTCATGTAATTCTTGCAGGCAACACAGAAAAAAAATGTCTGATTAACTTTTCCTTGTATGTATTCTCTAGGCTGCATGATAGTGTAGTACAAGTTGTGTTCAGCAGCGGTTCGTGCGAGCGGTCAGTGAAATCGGTGACCTGTCTTACTTTCAAAGAGGAAGTCCGTTTAGCCGGAAATTGTGAATCCATAATAGTAAAATTTTTGAGTGTCTCAAGAGGTTATGACTCCGTGCACAAAGCATGGACAGGCTTTATCGGCGAAGAACAAGGGGGAAAACCATAAAATCGAGATTGAACGAGAAGGACCGTCGAACACTGACTAGGATTGTGTCCAAACAACGCAGCAAAGTGACAGCTGAACTCAATATCCACCTGGAATGCCCTGTTCCATAAAACCGAGATTGAATGAGAGAGACCGTCGAACACTAACAAGAATTGTGTCCAAACGACACAGAACTACTGCAGAAAAAGTGATAGCAAATAGCAATATATGCACCTGTTTTCACAAAATGTTTTTGTAAAAACATTGAATCCTGTTTTCACAAAAACACTCTGCAGAAAACTTCACAAGACTGACATCCATGGAAGAGCTGCAGTTGCTAAATCTTTAATCACAGAAACCAACGCTACAATGCAACAAATTAGTAAAATCATGCAATGCATTGATTGTGCCCTGACCTTTGACCCCATTTCGATTTTATTAAACAGAACCAGTTCAGTACATATGCAGAACATGATGAAGTTTAATCGTAATCGAAAGCATTTTTACGTACGTTATGACGCATAAAGTCGATGGAATGGATCTCCTATGTCTTGATATTTGACTCCATTTTAACCCATTTTCAATAGGGTTCCTTCCCAGGTTGTCCCCTAATACATACTGAAATTTCATTTAAATCGAACCATTTTTGCGCAAGTTATCGTGCGGACAGACAGACGGACAAAGCTGGAGCACATACGCTTCTTCAACCTACGGTTGGAAGGCGTAAAAATGCATGGTGTCACGAGCATAAGACGTGGACAGCTGATCACTGAAAACATGTGACATGGTTCTATGAGTCATCATTTACGTTATTCCCGACAGTAGGCCGGGTTTAGGTATGGAAAATCCCCGAGAAAGCGTACAAATCGGAATATTTGGATCCAACAGCTACAGATGGATTTGATCAGTGATTATCTGAATGGCCATATCTTGGTATTCGGCTAGCCCCATTATTACCTTACGTGGTCGAGTTGGGCATTCTAGGTGATCGTACATGGGCATTCTAGGTGATCAGGTATGCATCCGACGATCCAGATGTTGTTTCCCAACAATGATGCCATTTTTCAAGATGACAATGCGCCTATACACACGGCCAGAACAGTTGAGTTTGGTTTGAGAAGCACCAAGATGAACTTTAACATCTGCGATGGCCAGTTCAATCATCTGACAGAGTGAGTCATAGGGTTCGTAGCGTTTCGCGGTTATAACGAAGTAAATTTCTCCATCATATCTGTCCACGCCAGGATTCGAACCCGGATCCCCCTCACTCCGGAATAAGTCACTCTACCAATTGAGCTACGCGGACGTTTGTTCCGACTGCTATCTGCCTTTATGTCGTGTGCGGCCTGCTGGCAGGCATTTAAACGATACCTTCGTACGAGTAAGATTTTCCTCCATTTTTCTTTTGCTTCCATGGAAAGGGTCCAAAACCAAATGTTTATTTAACATATCAACTGTGAGTGAACGTCCTTACCAACAGGTTTTCACATTTCTGTGGTATAAATCACTTGCAGCCAGAAAATGAAAAGGGTTTAGCACAACGAAAACCTCAGTGCAGAACCGACCCCCATTGGACAACTGAAATAATGGACAGGAAGGGACAGGAAGAGAACGAGCACACCACACGAAAGATGAGTGGATGAATTTCGAAAGCACGCCAGAGTGACATAGAAGAGAACAGCATATTATGGTAGACAAAGCGAAACCTTTATTCAGCAGTTGATTGAAAATTATTGATGATGATATGTACATATGTTAATACATCCTTCTAGTTCTTACTTAATATGCACAATAGACCTTAGGTCGCGGTGCTGGGTCAATTTAGTACCCCCCATTGGTACAAGTATGTATTAGAGAAATTGAATTTTACTATAAAAAACGCACCAAGTCTGTTAACAGAAAAAAACAACAACATGCCAGATGCTTCTAAGAAATAAATGAAAAAAGAACTCATGGATCAAGAAGATGACAAAAGTGGATTACATTGTGATCAAAATACACTATGTGGACAAACATTATTGGACACCCCAGCAGGCGCAACAGTGTGAGAGTCATGTGGTCGATAAGGTATAACAAGTTAGCAAAATCATGCAATGCATTGATTATGATACGCTTTCCTACATACCAGGAATCATTACTCAAGTTATGAGGATAATGGCTGTGGAATAAATCTCGCTCCAATGTCCTGACCTTTCACCCCATTTCGATGATATTAAACATAATCAGTTTAGTATACCTCCAGAACAACATGATAAAGTGTTGTCGCAATCGAAGCATTTTGATGTAAGTTATGACACACTTAAGGCAGATGAAATGGATCCCGCTCCTATGTCGTGACCTATGACCCCATTTCTCATTTGTTCAATAGGGTTCTTCCCCAGATTGTCCCCGGCCACATACTAAAATTTCATCCAAATCGAACGATTTTTACGCGAGTTATCGTGCGGAAGGAAGGACAGACACACAACAAACCAGGAGCATATACGCTTCTTTAACCTACTGTTGGAAAGCGTAAAAAACCACAGCTCTAGAACCCTCAGACCAATCGCTGATAAAATAGCTAGCAGGAAAGGGTTCCCCCGGTTTAAAAAGGCGTTATAATACGCTGCTCGATTGGAAGTATGAGCATGCGAAGCATTGCTGATGTCAGACAGATAGCTAAATCGACTGTGGCCTTTGTCATCAACAAGCGGAAGAAAAGGGGACATTGCAGGAATTCACCTCGTCATGGAAGATCCACGAAACTGCAATCCAAAGACCAGTGGATGCTGCAGAGGGAGATCCGGAAAACCAAGTCTCGATCATTACACTAAGTAAATGTTCATTTCGTGTTTACGTTGACTATCTATGTTGATTTCCGCCGTCTTTACACGATCATTATTCTAATAACAGATTCAAATAAGACATTTGACTGTTTAGATGATTTAATGTGATGAATATAATTATTGAATTCATATAGAATGCATTAGAACTTTCAGGCCCGCAACGGACCCATCTTCAGATGTTATTAGCAGAATGGAACTGAGTATGATTTAAATACATTAATGTTATGTGGTTTTTTTGATATTGTGACCTGCTCTTGATGGACATCATATCTCGTGAAAGGTTTGTTAACATCGATAAATATATTACGTGTCAAGTAACGTATTAAAAACTATGTTTGAAGGAAATAATTGGTGTAAGTCTCTACATGTTATAACTCATTAAGCACCGTTTTCCAAGGTAAAGGGATGTGACAAGGAGTATCATCATTGCAGCATACTTCACCATATTTGTGAATAAATATACTTTCTAGTAGTAGGATTGATGCTTTTGTGTAGGGCGTGGCGAGGATGTTGGCTTCGTTCCAACATGGGTAATGAGATCCTTTGTATGATAGCCTTGATAGGGAAGTCCTTGATGAGTTTGTCTTTAGTTATATTGGTGCTCTTTTAAACGAGTTTTTAATGAGCGAAGTGTAGATCCAACATATATACGATCTTCATCTTGAATGTCTATTGTCTTCATTGGGATGACATATACTCCAAATCCATTGTCCAAAGGAACTACGTCTCTATCATTTTTTATTCCTGAAAGTACATCGTGTGTTCGTACTCCGAAGCCAATATTGTGACGTTGACAAACGTTTTTGAGTATAATGATGATGCTGGGAATGTATGGAAGTGATCCCACATATTTAACTGGTCTACGATTTTTTATTAATGTGGTATCTAATGTGCGATTTAGTTTCTTTACAATAGAATTAACGATGTCATCTGAGTAGCCATGATGAGATGCAGATATTTTAATTTTGGCTATTTCTTGATTTCGTAATGTTACTGTAGATGAGTGGCTAAATGCTCGTCGTACTTGGAATTGGATGGATGTCAGTTTTTGGTTTAATGGACGAGATGATTGAGATAGAATCATGACTGTAGAGGATATGGATTTTTGATACACTGAATATTGAACAGTTTGTCTATGAGGGTCTCGTTTTAAATAAAAATCCAAAAATGGTAAGGTATAATTATTTTCAAATTCCACGGAGAACTTAATAGATGGATATTGAGATGATAAGCAGTCTGTGAACTGGTACAGCTCTTGTTTAGTGGAATGCCAAAAAACGAGAACGTCATTCACGTAGCGTAAATAAAGTCCAGGGGGAGTTGGAAACGATTCAATTACATAATTCTCCAATTCCTCTAAGAGAATTTCTACTAAGATAGGCGATAGTGGGGAGCCCATTGGTGCGCCTTCCAGTTTTTATTGCCATGTAAAGCGGAAATCAACATAGAAAGTCGATCAATATACGCCATAACCCATGAGTTCCCGATGGCCCCAGATGTTATGGTCTCCACCTTGCCACTTAGAGCAGAGGCGCATGTACTCGGGTATCTAGGGCCGAGCAGGCGTCCATAAACCTCCCATCACAAAGACCAATAAAGTCTCGCGGCGACGATGGTGCCATAATAGAAAAAAGTTGGAAATTGGAGCGATGGTGGCAGGTGTTATGCAGCGGTGAATCCTACTTCACGTTATTCCGATCGGATGGACGTGTCTGGGTTTCGCAGTTATTCGAAGAACGTCTGCTTCCTGATTGTACAGTGCAGACTGTGAAGCACGGAGGCGGCGGAGAAATGGTATGAGACTTTTCAGCTTGAACGGCGTGGTCCACTGGTTACTATTTGTGGCAACATAAACTCTGTGTTGTATAGAGATAGATATCCTGGATAATTCAATGCTCCAAACGTTGTGACAGTTCTACGGACACGACGGTTGTTTCTTCCAGGACGACAATGCCACTTGTCATGTTGTCATGTTTCCAAGGCTGCAATGGAGTAATATGAAGAAAATCAGGTATCGCGAATGGACTGGCCTGCCAAGAGTCCCTACCTCAATCCCACTGAACACCAATGGGATGAACTTGAACAACGGATAAGGTCTAGACTAACACGACCTCCTTCACTGACAGAATTGGTCGATGTACTGAGGGCGGAATGCAGGAACATCCAACTCTCCGTACTCCACGGAATTGAGTGTGTCCGCTGTAATCTGCAAATGGAGGACCTACCCGCTACTGATGCAAACACAATACTGCTTTTTACACTTTCCAACCGTAGGTTGAAGAAGCGTATATGCTCTACATTTGTCCGCCTGTTCGCACAATAACTCGCGTAAAACAATGGTTCGATTTCGATGAAATTTTAGTATGTGGTAGGGGACCACCTGGGGACAAACTTATCGAAATGGGCGAAATGGGGTCCAAGTTCAGGACATCAGGACATATGAGCGGGTGCATTCCATTGCCCTTATGCGTCATGACTTGCGCAAAAATGGTTCGATTTCCGTGAAATACAAGTATGTCGTAGTGGATCACTTGGGCCGAACCCTGTTGAAAATGGGCGAAAGGGGGTCAACGGTCAGGACATGGGAGCGGAATGCATTATATTGCCCTTATGCGTCATAACTTGCGAAAATAAAATTTGATTTCAATGAAATGTTAGTATGTGGTAGGGGACCACCTAGGGACGAACCCTATTGAAAATGGGCGAAATGGGGTCAAAATTCAGCACATAAGAGAGGGATCCATTCCATCGCCCTTATGCGCTATAATTTACGTAAAAATGCTTCGCTTGAGAGAAAACTTTATCATGTTGTTCCGAAAGTATACTTTACCGGTTCTGTTGAATATCAACGAAATGGGGTCAAAGGTCAGGTAATAGGAGCGAGATTTATTCTACAGCCATTATCCTCATAACATGGGTAATAACATGAGTAATGATTTCTAGTATGTTGGAAAGCGTATCATAATCAATGCATTGCATCATTTCACTAACTTGTTCTTATTTACTTACACTACAGTGTCCAATCACTTTTATCCACATAGTGTACAAACCCTGACCTGCCAATTGGTAGGGTATGTTATGCTAGAAGAACTGAACTTCTCTGATCAACGGAATTATTTATTAAGTTCAGTATCAGAAGACTGAAAACGAGACTCAGAAGAAGAAAACGTTGGAGACGGAAGGATGAAAGTGCAGATGATACGAATGTGGAATGAAAGAGATTTCCTCAATATTGAGATTTATTTATGGGAACCAGTAGAACCAGTTTTGGTCGTATAGTGGGTATCCTTAATGCATATATCTTTCCATGTTCACCAGTTTTTCTGAATGGACATTCGTAAGATTAATTAAGTTCTATGAATTATAAGCAAAAGTTTCTGCCGTGCTGGGCAGGATACTTCGTGGGGCAATTGACAAACAGTTCAGACATTAAGGTTTTGTAAAAATTAGTAGAATAAACCAATAAGCATTTCATTTTTACCTTAACTGGATATTGCGCATTTTTGGGACACAATGTTACACTATCACGTATACATCATTTACACTTCATCATAATCATCAATGTAGTTCTAAATAACAATTTTGTAAGTACAGTCATTGTCAAAAAACCTCCGCGCACCAAGGAGGCGTCGGAATGAAATTATATTTTAGTAGTGAGATGGCATACACCAAGGACAGAAGAGATTACAATATCGCAGCAGCAGGACGATTTCCCGTGGACATACGGTACACATTCCGGTCAGCGTTAGTACCGCGTCGGACACTTCGTGCTCGGATAAATGCGGTGATGCGGTCCGGCATGGAGTCAAAGAGACGCTGATGTTATCCTGGGACAGATTGTCCCAAACTTCTTGCAACTGACGCTCTAAATAACGAACACTGGGACATGGAGAAAGCTGGAGTCCCACCTGGTCCGATACATGCTTGATGAGCGAGAGATCAGGCTATCTATCTGGCAGGCCACGGAAGCGTTGAAGCATGACGTAGAGAGTCCTGGTTCCTGTACATAGTGCTGGGCTGTCAACGTCCCTCGGATCACTAAGAGGGAAGTCCAGCTGTCATACGCAATGGCACCTCAGACCATCACGCCTGCAGTTCGGGACGTATGCCGCTGTACAGTGTGATTGGTATTGTAGCGCTCACCTGAGGTCCTCGACACTCTTAGCACGGGGATCATCCGTTCCCGTGTAGAAGCGGGATTCGTCGCTGAACACTATACATCGCCAGTCCGTAGCATTCCAAGTTTCTCGCTGATGACACCACTGCAATCCACGCCGACGATGGTTAATGGCAGAAAACGTAGGGGCCGTCGAGAGTGCAGATTCGCCTCTGCCAGGCGTCTGCAAAAGGTTCTGGCGGACACAAAAGTCCCTTTGTAGAACCGTCACATGTCTCTGGATATTGGACAAGGACGTCGTTGCAGCTGTGCGTGTCGCTCTCATGATCCTCTCTGATGGTTGTGTCTGAGTCATCCAGAGCCAGTCCACCGTGTCTGGAGGCGTTCCAGTGTCTACTGCTCATAGCACGATCGCACCATACTGTCCGACCTGCCCAAATGGCTGCCGATTCGGCACTCCGCCCACAGTGCCTCTCTGATCCCGACAATACTGCCCTGTTCAAACTCCGTCAGTTTTCCGTAAGCACATCTACGGTGGCTCCTCGGTATGTCTATATCGCTCAGGGATCTATCTCAACTGATTCTTACCGTGCACTTCGGCACGAATTTGGAGTCACCTGCGCGGCGCCTTATAAGCCCCAAGGATTGCGATTGCAGTGCCGGTCTTGGATGCGCGGGCAATTAGCGAAAATGCCTTTTATGAATCCTCCCTTAGCTCCCTCAAAACTGTAAGAAAGTGAGGTTTGGCAATTGTAAGACAAGTGAAATAACTGTGTTTTTAGTAAATAATTAGTATTAGTATTTGGATTTATTTAAACAAAGTATCTTTTATTTTTTAACTCAGTAAATGTCTTTAAAGTGTTTTTTAAAGAGAATTTGGTCATTGATATTTCTTAAATGTAGAGGTAATGAATTCCAATATTCTGGGCCAGCATAATTATAAACTACAAGTTTACCAAACCAACTTGTGGTTTATAAGCAGTTGCCCGTCCCTTTTGTTCTAAACATTGGTTCTAAGAAGGGACCGTTTCTGTGCCATCAGACAAACACACCACCCCTGTCTCATCCAGAGTTGGAAACGGGTCAAAAATTTTGGACCCGGATATGGCCGTCATATAATTGGACCCGACCTGGCCAAATCTGCATTGAACCATACAGGGTGCATAGGAAAGTCCCTTTAGATTTTAATAACTTGCGAACGGAGAGAGGTACTGTCATGCAAGTGAGGTAACGGTATAGTAAAGCGACTACGCCCAATCGAATGCAACCAATAGCAGCGCCCCTAGTGGCGAAATGCGGAAATTAGTCCTTGCAAATCGAAAACGGAAAGAGATAGAGCAAAATTTCCAATAACAAAGTTGTAGAGCATCAATTATTTAGTAAAAAACGACATTTGTTTCACACGGATAAGATCAATTGTCGTCTGAATACCCTACAATGTATGAAATCGATGCGCAACGATTCGAATCTGCATATTCACATTTCGCAAATGTAGCCGTATGCAAATGCAGATTGTGACGTTGTACCGTACCTACGTTATAACCGAGCAAAAACAGTCTTGCTGGGCCAGCACTATGTTGCCGCTGCCGAACCGTCAATAAAATGTCCGGGCGGCCAACAGAACGGCCAGCAGTTCAAGCCAACATCTGGTCAACAGTTGGCACCCCATCAGTTGTCATATGCCACAACAAGGGCCATCAGTTATTCATCACAGGCAGTAGCTGCCACAAGTGGCCCTTCAAGCACGTGCCAGAAATGATCGCTAGCCTAATGTGGTCCGCTAGTTTGCCGGTAGTGGCAGCCGACAACCACGTGACGTAACTGATGGCTTGCCGAATCTTGTCCGCCGATTTCCAGCAGTAGCCATAAAAAAAAAATTCAAGGATAACCGCAGTTTCCCAAAGCTACAACTTTTTTTTCTCCCCTTACGAAACTTGTGAGTTATAGCACTGCGCTGAGGAAATTTTCTCAACAGACCAGGAAAACGCCCGTTTGGATCTCGATGGATACGAACAGGGCTGTCGGCGTGGGAGATGAGCTCTCCACCCACCGGACTAATTTGCCACGCACGAACGTGTGCTTGAAGCTCTGTCTGTTTCGTGCGGAATTGCAATCGAATGGCTCTCTCTTTATTTTACCATATTGCGAGGTATTTTCCCTAAAAGTCAGTTTCCTGTAAATGGACGATGTCATCGCTCTGTCCACGTTATTTTATAAACAACGCATAGCGACTTAAAAATTGTGTTCCGACACCGCTGGGAACCCAGATCTCTCGATAACTAGTAGAGTGCGTTCGCATTTACGCTACGGCGCCAACAATTCTCAGCGCCATGCGTGGTTTATATATATATTAACCATTTCTATCGCTCTTTGAATTTATCAGCTACAATTAAATAGCTGTTGCGTTAAATGCCACCAGATGACGACATCTCAGTTGCTGAGACAATCAATACGGATTCGTGTAGTCAGATGCTGACTGATAAACTGCTGGCCACCAGCTGGCAGTGACCCAGCACTGCCAGCTGGTGGCCAGCAGTTTCCCAGTACCTGTGTTTTTGCTGAGGACCTCTGTACCCATTTCGACGATATTCAACAGAACCTGTAAAGTATACTTTTGGAACAACATGATAAAGTTTTGTCTCAAGCGAAGCATTTTTACGTTGGTTATAACGCATAAAGGCGATGGAATAGATCCAGCTCCTATGTGCTGACCTTTGACCCCATTTCCTCCATTTTCAATAGGGTTCGTTCCCAGGTGGTCCCCTCCCTCGTACTAAAATTTCATCGAAATCGAACCATTTTTACGCACGTTATGACGCATAAGGGCAATGGAATAGATCCAACATCTGAATCGCGAGATTGTGACGTCATAAGATTTCTAAGCATGGGCAATAATAATGAGACGACGACATGACACTACAAACGTGGTAATTCGGGGTGGTTATTTAACCCACTAAACGAATTTTCCTAAAGTCGAGATTAAGCTAAATCGATTTCTAGTACCAGAAAACGGTAGGTTAACAACTTTCATCAAAATCCTTAGAGCCGTTTTCAAAATAAAATTTGCATACATACAAGAATTGATCCTTTAACAGTATGGGATAAGGACGATGGAATGGATCTCAATCCTATGTCCTAAGCTTTGACCCCATTTTGTTCATTTTCAATAGGGTTCGTCCCCAGGTGGTCCCCTATAATATACCAAAATTTCATCGAAATCGAACCATTTTTACGCACGTTATGATGCATAAGGGCAATGGAATGCATCCCGCTCCTATGTCCTAAGCTTTGATTCCATTTCGTCCATTTTCAATAGGGTTCGTCCCCAGTGGTCCCCTACCACATACTAAAATTTCATCGAGATCGAACCATTTTTACGCGCGTTATGATGCATAACGGCAATGGAATGCATCCCGCTCCTATGTCCTAAGCTTTGACCCCACTTCACTCATTTTCAATAGGGTTCATTCCCAGGTGGTCCCTTAAAATACACTAAAATTTCATCAACATCGAACGATATTTACGCAAGTTAAAACGCATCAGGGCAATGGAATGGATCCTGCTCCTATGCCGTGTGACCTTTGACCCCATTTCGTCCACTTTCAATAGAGTTTGTGCCCAGGTGGTCACATACTAAAATTTCATCGAAATCGAACCGTTTTTACGCGAGTTATCGTGCCGAAAGACGGATTGACAGACGGACGGACGGACAAAGCTGGAGCATATACGCTTCTTCAACCTACGGTTGGAAAGCGTAAAAAACCAGTAGCAGGATGTACCAAGATCAGAAGTTCAGGTCTACGTTCGCTGTGTAAGAATGGCGAGCTTGGATTTTTGGGGTTACGTAAAAAATCAGGTGTATGCAACAGCGCCTACAAGTCTGCTGGATCTAGGTCGTCGTGTTACAGATGCTTCCAATAGTGTGACACCCTCCATGCTGAGGAATGTGCATGCATAGTTACTTTCACGAATACCAATGTGTATCGTAGGCAATGGCGAACTCTTCGAACATACTCGACATTAACTTTTTATCACGGTGCGATAGTTTGCCTTTTTTGTTTTTGTTTTGTCTGACATCATCAAACTTTATTGACAAAAGTACGCATTTATGCAATACATTGTGTGTAATTGCCCATACCTATGCTTGTTCACTTCAAACGTTCACACAAAAGGTCGCGCGTCAATGTCGTACATTTTAGGGTATTCAGGCGACTATTTATCTTATCCGAGTGAAACAAATGTCGTTTTGTACTAATTAATTGATGCTCTACAACTTTGTAATTTGAAATTTTGCTCTATCTCCTCTATCTCTTTTCGTTTTCGATTTGCAATGGCTAACTTCCGCATTTCGCCACTAGGGGCGCTGCTATTGGTTGCATTCGATCAGGCGTAGTCGCTTTACCATACCGTTATCTCATTTAAATAAATGTACCTCTCTTCGTTCGCAAGTTATTTCAGGCTAAAGGAACTTTCCTATGCACCCTGTATATACACAATCTACCAACAAGTAATTGGACACCTGTGACAGCAAAAGAAAACCAAGTTTATTCACCTTCAATAGTTGGTGGAGCCTCCACGAGCGGCGACCCTCCGGGGCATACTCTCAACCAGGCGTTGTACGACGGCTAGCGGTATTTTCTTCTACTCGGCTTGGAAAAGACAGGTCAGTTCCTTCACCGATTTCGGACGGTGGGGGCAGCTCTTAAGTCGACGCTCCAACTCGTCCCAGAGGTGCTCGATAGGGTTAAGGTCCGGGCTTCTGCGCAAGCCAGTCTATTCGATTAACCCCAATGTCACCATACCAAGCCATGGTGGACCTCGCAACATAACAGGTGGCATTGTCATCCTGAAAGTAACATGGGTTCACCCCGTAAAACTGCCACAACGTAGGAAGCGCATGGTCATCCAAAATGGTGCAGTAGGTCTTGGCGTTGAGTCTACTAGGAATTGCGTCCAAGGGTCCCGTGAAATACCAGGAGAAACACCCCCATAGCATAATTCCACCGCCGCCGAACTTCACAGTTGGCACAATACATTCCGGCAGGAGGCGTTCTCCAGGCAGACGCCAAATCCAGACCCTGCCATCCGAACGGTAGAGGGTGAACTTTGATTCGTCGCTCCAGAGAACCTGTTTTCCACTGTTAAACGGCCCACTGTCGTCGTTCTTTGCACCACGTTAGCCGAGCAGCGCTATTGGTATGGGTGATCAAAGGCTTGTGGGCGGCAGCACGTCCATGATAACCGAACAGATGTGCTTCTTTACGGATGGGATTTATCGAAAGAACACTCCCGGATGCCTGTTGAAACTCCTCGCGGATGTGGCCCATCGATTTGGTGCGGTTCTTCCGAATTTCTCTGGCCAGCACCCGTCGGTCTCTAACTCCCAGTTTTGTGGGTCTGCCGGGTCGGGGCACATTCCGAGAGTCACCTCTCATCTTCCACTTGCCAATCACGTAGGCCCACTGTCGATATTGTGTACTTCAATTCGCTGGATATGTCACGTATGGATTGGCCATTGCTGTGATACCCGACGATTACACCATTCTCGAAATCAGAGAGCTCCGAACTGCGTGGCATCTTGCATGCGACTGGTTTTGCGTTATTGTTTCCCACACGATATTTAACGGCAGCGGCCGTGAGGTGTATCAGGACCGCAGATATCGTCGATTGCAGGGGTATGCAATTACTTGTTGGTAGATAGTGTATTAAAAAAAGTCAATACTTTCGTATTTGTGTGATTGGAATTTTAACAATCACCGTGAGCAACTCAATGGGTTATAAGCAGTCACCCATCCAAATTAGGGCCACTGACTCCAGGGAAGGGAGAGAGCAAGTACCGTAGGACAAAAACAACACATTCTCACGGGATTCGAACCCGGACCCTTCTCGGACGAATGGTCATAAACCAGCGCTTAGACCACTGCGCCACCAGGGCGGCTTTTCATATTTCCTCTCTTAGATCTCTTCCTAAAAACTTGGTGACCGTTGTAATTGGAACAGTATAACGCAATGGTGATATGTGAATTGATATGGTAACGACCAATTCTCACGAGCGGCCATATGAATGGTGGTTGTGGATGGTAAGTGTGACAGAACAGTGAACATTTACCGATGAAAGTTAACTGTGGTTCCTAAAGAGTTACACCTTTTGTCATAAGCTACTTTTCTTTAAAGTTTAGTTTCGCTTCTAGTCAAGTCCTAATTTACGCAGGAGTCTACAGGGCCCAAGTCCTAGGGACCCATTTTCTGAGGACCAAAGAAATTCATCATAGTGTATTATGTCGAACAAAATCCAACTGTTCTGTGTTGTTAGTAAAGTGCAAGGAACCCGATTTACTGGTAGGCCTGGGGCACCTGATATCAAAGACGGGATGTGGTTATAGATACTAAAAGCATTTAAATAGGGTCCATCTCTAATTTAGTTAAGATTTGAGTTTATGTTCTGTAATAATTTTTAAGTGACGTTCTGTATTTCAATATATAGATTTAAGTAGACGGTTAATCCCAGACGGAGCAAAGACACATTCACACATAAGGTATAATAAACACGCTTAAATCTCGGGGGGGAATGTTGGAGGTATCGGCGGGAGATGGAACCGTATCACGCGCGCTTCTTCTTGCTATTGCGCACGAATGATCATAAAACAGAGATATTCATAAACTATCATTAGACACTGCAACAGAGTTAAACGCACATCATTAAGGCCCTTATTTTCGGATTACCTTTCGTTCGGCTTTTAAGGCAAGCGTCACCACAGGATTTCTATGTTGAAACGCCATTACGCAAGTGACACTTCCCAGAAAGGATCCAGAGCTTCAATTTGCCTTTCCCCAGCGTTATGCAGGTTGTTGTTGAGGAGGAACCGCGGGATAAGAATTCAGATGATCCCCTTTGTGAGTTCCATCAGATGTTGCAGGCGGTGATAGTCTATCAAAGACGAGTCAGCGTCCCTCGTGTGTGATTTAATTAACAACTTATCGGACGTGGGGAGAAAATAGAAAGAAATAAAAACAGAAAAAAGACAAGACTCGGTAATAAACTGGCAAATTTTTGTCTTCATGCTTCCTATCTGAACGTTAAATTTACAAAACAGTTTTGATGAACCGTACGGATTTTAACAAACGGTTAGCTCGAACCGGTTACACATCACCCCTCGTTATACACCAGACATGCACTTCATCATTCCATTAATAAGGAAAATTGAACTGTTCATCGATGCAAGGCGGCCTTAAAAATATCTCTCGACTAAACTGGGTTCGTTTGTATGTTATTTTTACAAGTTATATATCTAGTGATATACTTCTAATTTACATATTTTAAGGAGAGTAGACAACCAAGTCAGAAAAACTACATAAACTATGTGTCATCCGTGATGCAATCGAAACACCTGGACAGAAATATTGAAGAGATTTAGTACCAAAAGCTATCAGTAAGAAAGCAACTGAGACCCTTTGCCCCTGCAAAGTGTGAAATAGCAATGGGAGAAAAATACAAAGCAGCCACCCCTTTGTTCTCAAAAAATACAATCAAGCTTCAATCACGTGGTACAGAGTTACTACTGTTGGTAGCCTGGTGAACCCGAGTTTTCATTAAGTCAAAGAGAGAAGCGTTATAAACTAATAAAAACGTCACAGGATAAAACTGTGCATCACGTAAGCCCATAATTCTGCGAACAATTGGAAGGGAATTGATCTAACAAAACGCCCATTTAAATTAGATGCAATTTTTATTCCTGTTCCTTGGCTTTAACAACCTCTGTAAGGGTGTAAAAGCTCTAGAAGCACTAATTTCCAAACTTTTTACAGCCGCGACATAATATTTTGAACGACCAACTTTCGCGATCCACCTAACTTTAATGGGCATGAGAGAGAGAGAGAGAGAGAGAGAGAGAGAGAGATATGGGGGACATTTTGATGAAACTATTTTTACTACTATTTTTACTTATTATTTTACATAATTTTACAAAAAGATGGTCTAATTTTTTAATTTAATTATTTTTACTACTATTTCTAAAATTTATTGAATATAATTTGAGAAAAAGGTGATTCTGTAGGAAATAGACAAGGTGTACACAGAGGGAAGGCAACGTCGGCTATCTTTGTCAACCACTTATCCATGTGTTCAACGTGTCCAAAAAAAAAAAAAAAAAAAGGACAAGCTTTCGGTCAGATCGCTTCACATATAACGCACGCACTGTTGTAACCGAACTGGACTCGATATAAGCTGCTCCTGCTTAAAAATGATAATAGAAAGTTCTAGAAACTTCCAACAATTGAAACGTGTAGCATTGGAAGCGTCCGGAAGGTTCTCGAGTTAGATGCGCCCTGTGGCCGTTAGATGGCAGCACTGAGCTGTCATTGATTGTCTATCCAAGTTTGCACTGTTGTCATTAGAGGGCTGCACTAGTGAGCTGTGGCCGTTAGATGGCAGCACTGAGCTGTCATTGATTGTCTATCCAAGTTTGCACTGTTGTCATTAGAGGGCTGCACTAGTGAGCTGTGGCAGTTTGCCTATCTTACTTCAAAGGCGCCACAGGTACAAAGATGAAACCCGACTCCTGAATATGCATATATTATAAGCTGTTATTTCCCCCTCTTTTTCAGTGGGGTTTTTTTTTCTCGTTTTTCCACTTTTCCATCTTTTTATGACTTTCTAGTATCAAATAATGACAAAATTTTTACATTCCAAATAAACTTCGTGGCCCACAGTTTGGAATACGTTGGAACTGGTCTCTCGCCCTTGATTTAAGTCTGCTGGTTACCGGAAAGGGACAGCATCGTCTCTATAAGCCAAACACGACACCAACACTTCATTCGTGACCCATCAACTCAAACGATTTTGCTAGAAGCACGCGCCTCTGACCATTCAGCCACCGATACGAAATGGGAGGTAAACGGAACGCTGCTGTATAAAGCTATCACATAAAGTGATAACATTAACACTACACCTTTCTTCTCTTGAGATTTGTTTGGCCTCCTTTTTAAAATTTAGTCCGTTCTATACGGGATTTTTTTTTATCTCAGATGCATGGTTTGGGCAAGCACCTACGTGAATTCCGCCTAAAATAATATTTTTATCCAATTTTCAATTATTTTTATTGTCTCTACTAATTTTAAGTCCATATTAATTAATAACTCGCTTTAGTTTCTTGGCATTGGGCAGTGAAAAAAAAAACATTTCAGGAAATCTACAAAGCGCTATTTCAAATTTTGAACGGACAAGTTTCGAATCATCGGTGACTTATACAGACAGGGTGATTGAGAAGTATTGGTTCAAATGAAACCACAGGTAGTAATCATCGAAAAAAAAGTCTTATTCAACATACAATGGTGGACAAAAAGTATTGTCACACAGCCGATTACTGAATTTTTTTGTATGAAATTAATTAATTGTAAAATCAATTGTAGCCTAATGAAATGGTTGCAGAGTTTATTAGATGCTTCTCGTCATGTAATATCGCTGAAGAAAAATATTGTTCACATACTTTTATCCTTTGAAAACTTAAGACAGTATTTGCAGATGCAAGATTTGCACGAACAAAGGTATTAGCACAGTGATGACATTTATGCAAATAAATTTCGCTTTCTTTATGTCATGTGCCAGATATATAAAACTTTACTTCCAGCAGGACGGTGAGTCTGTTCTATCTTTATTAGACGTGAAAATTGTTATTTCGGTCTATTTGCTGTTATTACCGAAAGGAATAGCGCAGAGATGTTGAAACAACGATAGAGGAAAGAAAAATCACATATTTGCATAATCTTAATAAATCATGGAAAACAGTTCAAAAAAGGCGATTCTCGGTCAGAAATGTAATTAAGCATTTTAATCGACTTAGCTTAGAAAATAAACCCAGATGTGACCGCCCGCTGTTTGACTCCCAAAGAAGAGCGAAAATTAGTCTGATCCGTTGTGAAAAATCCAAACATTTCGTCAACTGAAATTGAAACAATGCTAAAGAAAGGTTTGAACAAGGTGGTTCATCCCAAATCTATCAGCAGAATCCTTCAACGTGCTGGTTACAGAGAGAGACTTGCTAGACGAAAGCCGTACACATCAGTGAAATTAATCGAAAGAAGAGGCTTGCTTTCATAAATGAGAATTTAAATAAAGGTAAGACGCTGTGGTCAAAAGTGTCGTTTTCAGACGACAGTAAATTCACTCCAATGAGCTGCAATGGAAATAATTTCGTTTGGATAATCCCAAGACAAAGCTGCAAGAGAAGAATGTTCAAGCCACAATAAAGCATGGGGGGTCGTGGGGTGATCGTGTGGGAGTTGCATGTCGTCTGCTGGTGTGGGGTAGACTTGTATTCATAGGTAGTACATTGGACAAAATGGTGCATTTGAATATTCTAAAAAAAATGGTGCATTTGAATATTCTCAAAATGCGGATAAACTGAATTTGGGTAATGACTTTATCTTCCAACTGGACAGTGACTCTAAACATACGGCTCATATTTTCCATAAATTGCTACTTTGTTGTACTTTCCACACTCCTAAAAATCCCCCATAATACCCTAATTTGAATCCTATCGAACATTTATGAAAAGAACTTCACGATAGAGTGAGAAAACTTGAGATACTGAACATGGAGCATTTGAAAAGATTTCTCCTTAAAGAATGGGATGATATTTCCACTGAAGGAATGCAAAAATTATGGCATTCAATGCCAAAAAGACCAAGAGCTGTTATCACGAACCCGGAATCGCTACAAAATATTAATTGTAATATTTTTGCTATTTTATGTTCAACTGTGCCCATACTTTTATCCTTTGTTTTGATGCGTAGAAAACTTAATTAACTTTCTAAGAATATATCCATTTGAAACTTTTGCTTAATTTAATTTTTTTTAGTTTACTTTATATAATTCTTAACTATGTGGCTTTTGTTTTGAGAAAAATTACTTTTTCTAACTCTTTTTCACTATTTTCTTTTCAAACATCCCGAGTATGCCATTACTTTTGCCCACCACTTTAGGTCCGGAAACGAACAGTTTCCAAGATAATTGACATTTTATTCCAGGGTTGCCGGAGATAATGTAAAGTCATTTTTCTCCCCAGCTGTACCCTATTTCAATAGTTTTTGCACTACTGGTGAAGAAAACAGGAGGGAAAAATTGTTTGAGGGACCAGTTAAACCCCAAACTCGTCCCTTCTCGAAAGTGCCCCTAAACTTCCCTCCAGGCTACAAAACAAACCACCCCAGTTCTTGGAGAAAAACACCACACACGAGGAATACATTGAGCTCCTGAGGGATAGTGAAGGGAATAATTTTAGAGAGGGCCTGTTCTATGATATTACAGAGGTGTGAAAATCATTTTGATTTTTTTAAGTTTTGTTGTTCTTCTAAATAAATGCAATATTTCATTAAATATTATTTTTATTTGTTGGTATAAATCATTTTTCATCCCTTAAGAATGGTTTGGAGAGTTATTTTTTAAATGTTTAGTGATGTGACATTATGTAGGCACATTTGCTCAGAGGTATACACTGCAGAGGGAAATAATGGGCTTTTGAAAAGCAGACGATTTTGAAAGTAAAGTTAGGTTATTTTTTCGTGATGTAGCATGTTTTTTTTATTACAGGTTAACTGGAGACCTTTTGTGCAGTTTGTAAAGTTTTAGGGTCCATTGTTTGAAGTTCGTAGTTGAATTGTTACGTCGTTAGTGTCTTGGTGATCATTTTTTGACTATGTGCCAGACAAGTGATCTGTTATCTAGAAAAGTGGCTTTGACCAAGTGCCTTCTGAAATAAAAACGTTATACACAAGGAGAACTAGCAGATAGATTAAAATTTCACAAACATCTGTGAGTAGATTGAAGAAGTCTTTAGATTCCGGATGTGCGTATGCACCCCTTTCGGGTAGGAAAATGTGGACGGAAGTATTAATTCTGCCCAAGAGCGGCAAGGAAACTTATTCAAATTGCTACAGAAAGCAGAAGAGCCACCAGCAAAGACTTAAAAATGATTATAGAAAAGTATGGGCTAAATGTTTGTGATTCTTTTATCCGTCGAAGAACTTATCGCTGCTGGACTCTGTGCACACCGTCCTCGAAAAAAGGCTGAAATTACACTTGCTATCTCAAAGAAGAGGCGAGGCTTACCTGGGCAAGAGAAGTCCAAGAACAATTCGGAAATGACCAGGGCAAGGTAAAGAACAGAACAGTTCCTGACTGGGGCAAGGTAAAGAATAGTACAGTTCCTGTAATTAATCAGTTGATTTGAGGAGTCTCTGAAATCATGCACAGAGTAGTGTACCGACTACAGATACAAAACTAAAGGAATTTCGTTGAACGCAAACTTGTACTGTATTGTTGGTTATTTTTATCTTTCAGGTATGTTTTTCTGACGAATCCATGTCTGCTATAGCTGAAGAAAGCAGCTAGTACGTCAGAAGAAGCGCCTACGAGGAGTTCTCGTCCCAGTGCGTTGCACAAACGGTCAAGGTCTGGAGTGTCATGTCAGGTCAAGGTAAAATACGTTTATACATTGCGAAAGTATGATGAATTAGCATCAGTACAAAAAGGTGCTTGAACAAAGGTTAATCACACAATTGAAAGACTTGATTCCCAAATGGTCACGCCGTCTTTATGCATGATGGTGCACCGTGCAAAACGCAAAGTCTGTTACCAATTTTTAAGTGACAACAATATAAAAACTCTACCATGACCTATAAACAGCCCAGATACGAACCCCATACAGAACTTCTGGTCCATTTTGAAGAATCGACAGCTGAAACCACCATTACAACGAAGGTCACCCTCATAGATACGCTTATTGAAATTTGGCACCATGATTAAGAAATCAAATACTCTTGTACGAAACTTGTGAATATCATGCCAAGGCGCATTGAATCTGACAATGATGAAACATTTAGTATGCATGCTTAAGGGCATGCATACTAAATGTTTCATCATTGTTGAAATAAATTAGTTTTTTATTGATATAACTTGTTTACTTTACAAAACTCCCAATTATTCTAATAATTTTCGCACCTTTGCGAACAGGTTCAAGCAAAAACCTCCGTAACAGTACACCGAGCACCTAATAACACAAGATAGAAGACATGCAAATACTGTCGTGACGACATTGCGGTTCGGCGAACGTACCACATCTGCGTGGCATCAGATAGCAAGTGGAGGCTCAAACGTATTCATTACAGGCAACATCGGAGTGTTTTCCATATTGTTAGTTACTATTACAGGCTTCTATGGCTAGTTTTCACAAATGCAGAGTTAGCTGACATGCATTTCATGTATGGTCGGGGAAATGGAACTGCAGCGCTCGCAACGCGTTTGTATGTACACCAAGACCAATCCAAACCGAAGGCATCCCGATCGTCGCATGTTTGTGCAGATGCACCAGCGCCCAACAGAGAATGGGCCACTTCAGTTTGCTGCACCTGCGGGAATCGCATGAACTGCCGGAGATCCTGGATCGGACGAGCGACTGTTATGAAGAATAGAACAGGACCCGGCAACGAGCACTAGAAGGATTGCTTTCGCAAAGAATAAGAGTCAGTATACCATTTGAAGAGTTCTGAATGACGACAATTGGCAACACCCTTACTACATACAGCCAGCGAGTGCAAGTTCAACAGTGGTGTGCAAATGTATTATTACATCACGTGCAAAAATTGTGAATTTTTAAGTTTAACTCTTTTAACTAACCAATTTTCATAGTTATTTCATCATTTATATGTCATTACATGCGAAATTTAAGGGAGATTTCAAAAATGTCTTGGATTTTCCTGTAGCTACTTTTATTCTCAAAGATATGACAGAAAATATGGAGTTTGACAAACAAATTGAAATTCACGTTAGCTGCGTATCAGTTGTTACAAACAATCATAACCATTATTTTACCTGATTGGCTGCTTCCTAATGTTATCGTTATGTTACTCCAGCCTTTATAAGGGTTGGCGTAGAACTTCTAGTGCGTTGGACAGTGGGTGGCCTGGTGGTCAACGTTCGTGACTGCCACGGAGAAGACCTCTGGTTCGATCCCAGGCAGGTACGAACGCCCGAACAATCAAATATCCGCCGTGCATCGGATGGGCACGTTACGCCGTAGGGTCCCCAGGTACTGGCCACCCCGTAATAAATAAGTGCGACTTCCTACCTCTTTTTACCTCGCTTCCGTGTCATTTTCCTATCGGGCGCTCTAGCCCAAATCTCCTAGCTTGCTATTTCTAAGGGTTGAGACATGGGGTCAGACACTTCCTTCCTAAAATCGTCTACATATGATCTGATCTGATCTACTAGAGCATTGTAGTGGTAGTTTCTTGTCGTTATTATGGTATCATTTGCGTATATTCTTAGTAATGGTTCAAAGCTGTGGAATCGTCCACAGCGGACAGAGTAAAAACAGTTCTGCATGAAGAAAAATATAAATCGCTGAAAAAATGAGATAAATCTACAGTTATTAGGCTACTGAAAAAAGTAAAAGACACTGGTGACATTAAAAATATGCGTCACAGTGGAAGGCCCAGATTCACAACCAGGCAGGACAGAGTGCTCAGAAAGCTCAGCTTGGCAGACAGGAGGATCAATTCACCTGAATTGCTTCAAAGATGGTCTGAAGTGACTGATATTACTGTTAGTACATCTACCGTTAGGAGGAGGCTGCTACACTATGACTTACAAGGCTTAAAAAGTCAGGCAAAATGCACTGTTAACTGCACATCAACGACAGGGTAGACTTCAGTGGGGGAAACAGCATGTCTCATGGACAACCAAGCAACGAGAAAATGTTCTTTTCAGTGATGAATCAGAATTTTACCTTAATGGGAATTAGAGTAGTGCCTATTTAGGGATATTCAAGCATGAAGAATTCCATCCATGTTGCTTAAGTGACTACTGTTAAGCATCCGGTGAAGATCATGGTTTAGAGCTGCATGTGTGCACATGGCTTTGGGAATCTCCATATTATCGGTGGTACGGTAAATGTCCAGAAATACATCTGGAAAACAAGATGCTACCATCATCTAGAAGACTGTATGACGGCAATGTTATATTTCAAGATGACAATGCTTCCTGTCATCGTGCTGAAATAGTGAAAAAGTGGTTTCAGGAAAAAATGTTCAGCATCTTGAGTGGCCACCAACCACGGTCACAGGACTTAAACCCGATAGAAAATTTGTGGTTCAGAGTGTCGTATGAACTATAAAAAAAGAAGCCAACAACCAACATTGAACTCATTGAAGATGTAATTCAAATTTGGAATCTTATTTGTTCAACCCAATCTTTAACAAAACCTTGTTCACAAGTATGCCAGTAAGATGCAAAGCTGTGATTAAAGCTAAAGTCTGGGCAACAAAATATTAGGTACATTTCATAATTTTGCTTTATTATATTTCTGAATATAAATGTTTCATTCCTTATGAATTACAAAAACGATTTATTGCTGTAAACCACAGTATTGGATAAATGATCCCTTTCATGGTAATTTCGACTTGATCGTGATTTTTGTAAAGTATCTTAAGAACAGAAATAGCTAGCTACACTGCTGGCCACCCAAAATGCAAGACTAAGAAGGAAGCATCTGATTGGCCTGAAATTCGCAGCATGCATCGTCCGCGAGAGGGCATGCAAACGATTAGCTTGCAGGGCATATGCAAATCATGTGTGCCCGGCACGCCACGGAGAAGCACTATAAGAAGGGTGCACAGAAGGCGGGGTGTAAGTAGTGGAAGTGCGTTGTGCTGCCGGACCTGAGCGTGGGAAGCTTCCTGATGCCTCTTCGCAGAATACGGCAGTCATTCCAGCAAGTTTCTGAGTTCGACAGAGGACGAATAGTGGCTTATCGCGACAGCGGTTTATCGTACCGAGGCATCGCAGCCCGTGTGGGACGACATCCAGCCACAGAGAGGCGAGTATGGATTCGGTGGGTGCAGGAGGGACAGACTGATGAGCGATTGCCGCAGCCGCGGCACACCACCGATCGATAGGTCCGACATGTTGTGCGGCGGGCATTTACGGCTCGCACCGCCACATCACGAACGTTAGCGCAGGAATTAGTGTGTGTAGCGCAACAACCTGTGTCAGCACGTATCGTTCGACGTCGTCTGCAGGAGTGGGGACTTGTCGCACTGCCCCCATTGCTCCGATTACCCCTGACGTTACACCACCGGCGAGTGCGGGGACAGTGGGCCGTTGAACGCCGCACCTGGGCTACGGAATGGCACGACATTGTCTTCTCCGACGAAT
This sequence comes from Macrothele yani, assembly GCA_039090855.1. Classification (NCBI taxonomy): domain Eukaryota; kingdom Metazoa; phylum Arthropoda; class Arachnida; order Araneae; family Macrothelidae; genus Macrothele; species Macrothele yani. Next base: position 67,500,669 of record CM077009.1, on the reverse strand, counting down.
CCCGCTTCTGCCTTCAACACTACGATGGTCGGATCCACGTGTGGCGACACCGCGGTGAGAGACTGTATGACGCCTGCATTATGCTTCGCCATACCAGTCCGTCGCCTGGCGTTATGGTTTGGGACGCAATTGGATATGACACCGCGTCCCTCTGGTACGCATCGCCGGTACACTCAACAGCCACCGCTACATCTTCGACGTTTTGGAGCCTGTAGTCCTCCCTTACCTGCAGGATCTGCCAGATATATGGCACCCGCACCCTCTGGCTCGCATCGTGCAACAATTCTTCACGGCCCACCAGGTATCACTGCTGCCGTGGCCCGCCTTTTCTCCCGATATGTCGTCCATCGAACACGTCTGGTCGCTGATCGGCAACCGAGTGGCCCAACAAGCATCACCTGCGGCTACGCCTGATGAACTGTGGCAACGTGTGGAAGCAGCCTGAACCGACATACCCCAAGCCCACAAACAAAGGCTCTTTCGTTCGATGCCGCGGCGTGTGGCGGCCGTTATCGCCAGCCATGGGGGCCACACGAACTATTGATGTCTGCATGTTCCGCAAGTCGCACCAGCCTATAAGCTCAATCGTTTCATCTTTGTATCTGTTATTATGTGTCCAGTGAATCTGGCTTTGCTATATCGTGTCCTTCTTGGTGTTCTCCATTAAATTTCGCATCTAATGGACATATAAAATGACGAAATAACTATGAAAATTAGTTAGCTAAAAAACAGTTAAAACTTAAAAATTCACAGTTTTTGCAGGGGATGCACACCACTCTAGGTGTGAGGGACTTTGTACGGAGAGTTGGATTCTGCCGGTGGCTGCTACATCAGTGCGAGCGTAAACCGCGCTTTCTCGGCAATATTTTATTCACTTATGAGGTCTCATTCATCTTACATGGCATTTTCAATTTCCATAACCGCCATGAGTGGGAAGCAGAAAATAACCACGCCATTCAGAAGTCGCATCATCATATATCACCAGGTTCGATTCGCAAACAATGTGGGGGCTCGAGTTTTAGGTGATAGTCTCATGGGACTATTTGTGCTTCAAAATAGGCTAACAGACGATTTGTATCTGCACTTTCTGCACATGACCTCTCGCAGATATTGGAAGATGTCCCCCTTCGTACACGTGCAACAATGTGGTTCATGTACGGTGGTGCACCAGTGAATTTTCGTCACACGGTGAGGCAGCATCTCAATGCAACTTTTGGACAGCAATGGATAGGGCGGTACGGGCCACGTTCGTGGCCTCCTCGCTCACCTGACGGCAATCCACTGGATTTATGCATCTGGGGCTGTTTAAAAGTACGAATGTATGCACTCCCTATTCACAACGTACACGAATTGCGGATATGAGTCGAAACTTCATGTGCAGAAGAAATAAGGCGGAACACGTACATTATTTGAATGAATGGCGTCTTGCTGTGAAGAAGATTGGAGGCCTGTATCAAAGCAACCGGGGGACGTTTCGAACATTTGTTGTGAACGTAAGGACTTTTACATGACACCTTTGTCCGTATTTGTACGTGTTGTTTGCCCATTTAACATGATGCAGGATTGCAAATGTAACGGTTTCTTCTTCCAATAGTTCGTTTGTTTTGTATTTGCTGTATCTGGCAAGCTTATGCGGGACACACCTGGGAGGTATTTCTTTTTGTGGTGAAAGTTGGGACACCTCAACCAACACCCTACCCAAAGTCATCACCTTCACTCTTCCCCCAGGAGCTCAAAGTCATGCCCGTGTGTGTGGTGTTTTACTAGAAGAACTGGGGAGGTATGCTTATTAGCTTGCGGGGAAGTCTAAGGAGCACTTCCGGGATGTGCGAATTTGAAGTCAAACTGGTCCCTCAAACAATTCGTCCCTCCCGATGTCTTCCCCAGAGGATTAAAACCTACCGAAATAGAGTACAGCTGAAGAATGGAACCAGTGGCCCTAAATTAGGGACGGGCGACTGCTTATAGCCCATTGAGTTGCTCATGGTGGTCGTTAAACCTCCAATAAAAAAAACATTTGTGGGGAAGAACAAATTTATGTTACCTCGGGCACTCCTGCAATAAAATGCCGATTATCTCGGAAACTGTTCGTTTGTGGACCTATGTTGACTAAGACGTTTTTTGTTTGCTTCCATATTTCCATTTACGGACAGCATTTCCGAATAACCCTGTACATGGATGGCGCAAAAAATTTCAAAAGAGAAAAACAAACGAAAAGTTCCAATGATGGTTCTAACTAATCGCACTTAGATTTTGTTCCAAAACCTGAGAATAACAAAGATCGTGAAAAGACCAAGACTGCCATCCCGGTGGCACAGTGGTCTAAGCTTTGGATTTGTTTTGAGTCGCGGATGAAGCATGGATAGTGTATTTGTCTTATAGAACTGGCTTACCACCCTCCCTGGAAACAATGGCTCTAAATTACGGACGGACGACTGCCTATAGCCCTTAGGGTTGCTCATATGGTGGACGTTAAACCCTGAAACCGCTTAAAAAAAACAAAAAACAGATCGACATTTGTAAACAAAAGTCATTGAAAATGCAGTAAAGTAACTGAAAGATATTTCAGGCACAATTTTAGTAGTACTCCAAAAAGATGTTCGTGGAAATTACACTAAAGAGACACACGTCCTTAACCAATTTTATCTCAAATTTTGAAATTTCTGTGTCTTCTCGTTGTAGACACTAGTGAGAGAGGACAACTTAATAACAGATTTGAAGAAACAGTCAGGGAAGTTAGTACATCTATCAGATCTACAGCTGGTCGATACTCAAATAATTTTTCGAATCCAATTGCAAGAAACGTGGATTACAAAGCTAACACTACAGCACACCTGCCTGGAACATTTGACATCACACAGGTCAGAAATTTACGGCTAATTTTGTCCAGGATTACAACTATTGGATTTTTAGAAAAAATAATTTATTCCCTCCTCTAAAACCTGAGTTGTAATGGAAGGCAAACATATATTTACGTTACAACAAACGTGCCGGCATTTACGCCATCTAGTGGTAAAACTAAGCTTCGTGAAAAGCCAACGTTTACGGGAAGCTTTAAACATTACTACTGTTTCTGAAAATTGCACAACCATGAATGACTGCTGGTATTAGCTTTAAACATACAAGATACGTGCAACAGATTGGGAATTGCAAATAATTTAAATGTCAGTGAAAATGAGCCTGCGGTCTCGGAGCAGCGCCATCTGAACTGCTGTCCGCTCTTGGGTATAAAGAGCTGGCTGGAATGAGATGTTGCAATCACGTTCGTGACTGCCACGGAAAGGACCTCAGGTTCGATCCACTAAATATCCGCCGTGGGTCCGACCCGGCGGATAGTTAGCTCTATCCACTAAATATCCGCCGTCGGTCGGATGGGCACGTTAAGCCGTCAAACACAGGAACTGGCCCCCCAATAACAAATATGGGCGTCTTCCTCCTCTTCCTCCTTTCTACTTCGCTTCCGTGTTACTTTCATATCGGGCACTCTATCCCAAATCTCCTAGCTTCCTATTTTTAAGGGTTGTTTAAGACCTGGGGTCTGATATTCACTTCCTAAAATACTCTACATATGATCAGATCTCCCTTCCTAAAATCCTCTACATATGATCTGATCTCCCTTCCTAAAATACTCTACATATGATCAGATCTCCCTTCCTAAAATCCTCTACATATGATCTGATCTCCCTTCCTAAAATCCTCTACATATGATCAGATCTCCCTTCCTAAAATCCTTTACATATGATCAGATCAAGATCAAATTTCCACTGGTACGAAACGAAACACCAGTACAGTAATGCGGACTCGTACGCCTTAGAAAGACGAGGCTCGGACTCGCGGAAATCTGGGAAATGCAGAATCGCACGACTGCACGGGATAACATACACCTCTACCGCATGGAATACATAGTTCGACGTTGTCTGCTAAACAGAGGTCTGGTCCATACAGTCCACTGCTATTCCTTTGACACAATCAACCACAGACGCCTCAAGCTGCAACAAGGTCTGCAATCTACAGCCTGAGGCGTACGTTGATTGGCAACACATCATATGTTGCCAATCAACGTACAACACGTGTTTGCATGTTCATTGGCAGCACGCCATATTTTCTGACGAGTCACGATTCAACTTACTGCACCATGGTGGTTGCATACGTGTTGGAATTCATCTTTGTGAACTGCACCTTACAGCGTCATACCGGCCCAACGCCATAGTTTGGGGCTCCATTGTGTTCAATTCGCGGTCTCGCCAGATACTAATTGAAGGAACTCTCAACAGCCAACGATACATCAGGGATATTTTAGAGACAAGTTGTCCTAGCGCTATATTCCAGCAGGACAATGCTCGGCCACATGTGGCTTATAATGTTCAAGAACTCTTCCATGTACGAAAAATCCCGTTTCTTCCCTGACCTGCACCGGCTATGTCCCTTATCGAACATGTCTGGGACATAGAAGCTAAGCGACTGACCCATCAAGCGCCTCCCCCAGTCACCACAAATGAACTCTGGTGTCGCATATAAGCAGCCTGCCAGTCTATTCCCCTGGACGATATCAAAAACCGTATCCATTTAATACCTCGCCGTGTAGAAGCTGTTCTTGAAAGCTCGAGGAGGTTTCACACGATATCGAATTTTGCGAAAAAATACTGTGTAGCTCAACAAATATGATCAGTTATATCCTGTAACAAGAGGAATCTGTGAAATAAATGAAATGTTTTCTTGGTATGCAATTTTTACAAACAGTAGAGTATTTCCTCCTTTGACGTGAAAAAGAGAAATTTTTCCATTCTTAAATTAAATTTAAAATTCGTTTCGGGGAGGCAGTGGTGTTGGAGTGAGAGACGCCGACAGAATTTCAATGCTCAGAAATCTATCGATATAGTATGAAACATCAGAAAGGATTTACAAAATACAAAGGAAGGCTATGAATTGGGGTAAATCGTAGAGCACGCAACTTTATTTTTAAATACACGACAGCTGAATAATTACGAAACGCATATAGCGTATGAAATCCGTTTATTTTCGTGGTGTAGTCAGCACAAATATTCGCCAAGCTTTCGCACTCCACTGGGAGGCTTTTTCTAGCATTGCCTTGAAAAAGCCTCCCAGTGGAGTGCGAAAGCTTGGCGAATATTTGTGCTTACTACACCACGAAAATAAACGAATTTCATGCGCTATATGCGTTTCGTAATTAGAGCACGCATTTTTTTATTTATTATGTCAAACACAATCCAGTGTTAAAATAATTTCTCAAAGCCCGTTTAAGTAGATGCGATGATATATCTGCAGACGGATAGGCACTTATATTATAAATAAGAGCATTCTTTCTTTTAAAGACGTTTTATAACTATGGTGTTTCTAAAATGTTCAGCCAAACTTCGAAAATTCTACCGTCGATTCTCATCGAGTTCTACACTCGAAAAAGTTACGTAAACATAGATCCGGAAAAGCTTTGAAGCTTTCTTACAGAGCTATACAGGGTGCACAGCAAAGCTACACACAGACCAATTACGATAAAGAACCAACGAAATAAGTGTACGTGCCAGAGAGTTGATCTAGCTCGACTTCAGCGCCTCTAACTGATAATTCCCGAACTTAGCTCACGAAAGCCCGGAAATATGATAGATACTGCAGAAGTTTCAAATCGAGAGCATCGTTTGCTTTTTACAACTCCAACATAAAAAGTGAGGATCAGCGGGCAAATTTATGATGTACACTGAGAAGACAGAAGTACCAAAGGTCGTTGTTAAGAGGTGCAATGTTATTGGACTGCTTTCTGCAAATGTGGGAAACCCTAAACAGAGAAAGAACATCGTGGCACTGGAATACTCCCACCTCTTCCTCGTTCATACGAAACTGCTAAGTTGCTTTGGTCAGTTAAAACTCTATCCTTTCGTATGCCGTGATCACACCATTAGAATAAATCTGATAACTTCGTGGAACTGTCGAACACGGTTTAAAAGAGGAGGTGGTAAACACGGTTTACTTTGTGTAGTGATGACCGACATTATTAATCAGTTCTTCGTGTCTTTCCTACACTAGCCTCTTAAAAAAATGATGCTCGACAATTTTGGAATTGACATTTCTCCTCTATTTGTGATATACTCGGATTTCGTTGAGCTAAGTTCGCGAATTCGCCTGTAGGGGCGCAAAGGTCGAGTTTATGCGATCAGCCTTTAGCACTCACTAATCCCGTTGGTTCCGCACTGTTACAAGCTCTCGTTCGCCTGTGAAGCGAATGGTGCGTGGCATTACAAACACACTGAATATCTCTATAGAAAAAAGGTTTCCCGCTTAATACACTCAGTGCACAAAACATTAGAGATAAGTGTGATGAGTAGTTGACATGGTCATCCATCACGATGAGTGGGACTGACCGAAACCGAACGCAAGCAATAAATAGCCAGATACCAGGGCTTTACAACATTGTATCGCAATCGACGTACATAGATAGGTGAACGTGGAGATCTCAGCGACTTGGATCGTCGACGCAATGTCTGCGCAAGATGAATGGATCATTCTATCGTCTATGTAGTAAGAACCCCCGGGATCCCAAGGGCAACCATATCAAGTGTGTGCAGTGAGCATACCATAGGCGGCCTCGCCGGCGCCCAGGGAGTGAGCGGTGGCCGACCACACGCCACTGATGACAGAGGCCAACGTGGATTATCGAGGTTCGTACACGCCGAATGCTCGGCAACGGCAGCACAAATTACATCCAGGTTAAATGCCGGAGGCCCAAGCAGCGTCAGCGGGCGAACTTTATGACGCACGCTGTATAATCTGGGCAACGGAAGCTGACGCTCTACTGCTGACTTCTCGTAATCGAAAATTACGCCTCACCTGGTGCAGCGAACATCAAAACTGGAAGACCTCTAGGGATTGGCGACGCGTCGTGTGGTCCGATGAATCCCGTTTCCATCTGTGCAGAGCTAAAGAACGGGAGGGTGTTGGGTCAACACCATGAGGGCATGGCTCCATTGAGCCAGGTCGCATCTGTTCAAGGCGGTGGTGGCTCTGTGATGGTTTGGGGAGCCTTCTCGTGTGACACATTAGGTCCTATAACGAAATAAATTTCTCCGTCATTTTTAGTCCACGCCGGGGTTCGAACCCGGGTCCCCTCATTCCGGAATAAGTCACTCTACCAATTGAGCTACGCGGACTTTCGTTATCGCTGCTATCTGCCTTTATGTCGTGTGCGTCCTGCTGGGCAGGCACGTCACAATCCCTTTTTGTGTCTGGAGATATTCTTAACCGCTGCTCATTACTACCATGTGCTGGCGGATCACCTACACGCTTTCATGACCTTCACGCATCCTACGGCCGGTGGTCTTTTTCAGAAGGACAAAGCACTGCCCCAGCGGGCCGCAACCATCCAAGTATGGCTCAAGGAACACTAATCTTAGTTTGGAACCATCCAGGGATCCCCAATGTCACCGGATTTGAATCCTGTTGAAGTTCCATGGGATTCCGTGGAGAGGAACTTCTGATCCACGAATCCTGGACTGACATCTGGACACGAAGTTGTGTACAACTTCCGAAACCCTCCGGCATCTAGTGGAGTAGATACTTCATCGTGCACAGACTGTTATTTGAGCTAAAGAAGGACCACCATGTATGTATCTCTAATGTCTTGTCCATTCAGAGACAGAGTGTAAAGTAAAATCACACACCTGACGTTACACAGACTCTTAATGATATAGAACCAACGGAATTTCTATACGTTCCAAAGGGTCAATCACACCAGCTCGACTTCAGCGTCTCTATCGGAAAATTACCGAACTTAGCTCACGAAATCCAGAAAATGTGATAGATACAACAGAAATTTCAACTGGAGAGCTTCGTTTGTTTACTACAACTCCATCACACAAAGTGGGATTTTTTTTTATTGATTGGAGGTTTAACGACCACCGTGAGGTCCTCAATAGGCTGTATAAGCTGTCGTCCGTCCCTAATTTAGGGCCACTGGTTCCAGGGAAGGGAGAAAGCCAGTACCGTAAGACAAACACAACATCCATGCCTCACCGGGATTCGAACTCGGACCCCTTTCAGACGAATGATAAGAAGCCATCGTTTAGACAACTGCGCCACCAAGGCGGCAAAGTGGGAATCAGCAATGTAGGCTGTACAGAAGATCAAAGTATCCAAGGGCGTTTCTCAGCTTTGCGGCATCATTAGACTGCTTTATGGAGACGAAGGAAACCCTAAACAGATAAAGAACATCGATGCACTGAAATCCCCTCCACCACTTCCCAGTTCATGTAAAGCTGACAGATTGCTTTTTTTTTTCTGTTACAATTTCATCCTCTCGCATGCCGTAATCACAACGTTTGGGTAAATCTAGCAACTCCGGGGAACTGTCGAACAGGTTAAAAAAGAACAAGGAAGATGACACCGAATTTCCGGTTGTCATGAGCACATCTTTTAAATCTGTTCTGACGCGAATGAAATGTATCAAAGCTATTCAAATTCAATGGAACCGGTTAGAAAAAAACAATCAACTGGTTTGTACAATCGACAAAACATCCAGAAACAGAAGCAGCTACTTACTTACACCAGCGGCTAAAATGCATGTCACAAAAATTGACAAAAGGCGCACAAAAAGTGTCTCAAAGCACAAGGAAGGTATCAGAGACAAAACGACTTTAAAATCGAACAGTTGAAAGAAGAAATATAGAAGGAAAGAAGATGGAAGTCCACGCCTGCTAGCGGAAGAGTTTTGCATAATGGAAAAGTTGACAATGGGCGAAAAATAGTCTTTATGGAAAAAGCCATGCTAAGGGAAAAGAACTTTATAAATACACTCACGGACAATGAAATTTGCGCACCTAGAATAAGCATGCTACAACCGTGAAACTCTTTTTTTTTTTTATTGGAGACTTTTTTTTATTTGAAACTTTGCAAATAGCTAGAGTGCGTGCTGGTATACAAATGATCCACGTTTGGTGCGATTGCGCATGACCACACACCCTGTGGGGGTGCCTTAAAAACCGGCATGTAGTAGATGCCCCATGAAGCCGCGGGTGGCCTAGTGGCCATCGTTCGAGACTGTCACGGAAAGGACCTCAGGTTCGATCCCAGCGGGTACGAACGCTCGATCCACTAAATATCCGCCGTGCGTCGGATGGGCACGTTAAACCGTCGGGCCCCGGGTACTTGCCCCCGGTAATGAATAAGGGCGTCTTCCTCCCCTTTCTACTTCGCTTCCGTGTTACTTTCCTATCAGGCACTTTAGCCCAAATCTCCTAGCTTCCTATAACTCAGGGTTGTTTAAGACCTGGGGTCAGACACTCCCTTCCTAAAATCATCCACATATGATCAGATCAGATCAGATCAGATCAGATGCCCCATAAAAGCTAAAAGCATCGGCCGACGCAAGCAAGAGTATAGAGTCACAAGAATGCCGGGTAAACGCCAGAGACACCGATTTACGCAACTTATGTACTTGAGAGAGGCTTCATTATCGGGCTAAAAACCGTAGGATATTAGGCGCACCGTATAGTAAGTCGCGTGGATCTATCTCACCATACCGATCTAGTGTGTTGAGAGCAGTGGACACGTGAGGGCACTGCTACAGAGCGGAGCGGCTCCGGACTGACCAGGAGGACCACCGGTAGAGAGAATCGACGGATCGTGTGCCAGGCACGAACGGGTCCCACGGAGACTGGGATCCACTATACAGGCAGATGTAGCAGCTCCCGTACTATTTCCCGCCGACGCCTCGCGGAAGCGAACTTGCGATCCCAGGCCACAATACAGAAGGCCACACAATACAGAAAGCAATGTAAAACGCTTTATATTACACAACAAAAGAGCACAATGTAGGACTTACAAGCATCACAGGAGGTGTTCGAAATTGCGTCTATTGGCCTGGATGCACGCATAACACCTACGCGACATGGATTGGCGAACATTATCGAAGATACCTGGCGTTTCGCGGATCGTAGCAGCAGCGATAGAGATTCGTGCCACCAGGTCCATTTCAGAATTTACTGGCGTGTCGTACACAATGCTCTTCATGGCACCCCAGAGATAATAATCAAGAGGAGATAAATCAGGTGATCTGGGGGTCACTCGACGGGACCGCCACGCCTAATCCACTTGTTTCCAAATGTCCGGTCCAAATGGTCACGTACGCACCTTGCGTAATGAGATGGCGCCCCATCATGTTGCAACCACATTCCGCGTCGAACATTTGCGGGGACATCGTGCAGCATTTTTGAAAGAACCTCCTGAAGAAAAACGAGAAACTTGCGAGCGCCCAGTCGAGGTGGTAAGATATATGGCCCGACTAAACTGTCCGCCACGATACCCGCCCACACATTAACAGTGAAGTGTTGTGCGGCTCGTGGTCGTGTTCCGTGTGGGTTGTCTACGGCCCACGTGTGCGCGTTGTGCGTATTGAACACCCCCCGTCACGTGAAAAGGATGCTTCATCACTGAACATAACAGAACTGGGAAATTGCGGGTCGGCCACACTTTGGTGCAGAAAACACTGTGCAAACGCGACACGTCGTGGGTAATCATCCGGCTGCAGTAATTGAACTCTCTGAAGATAAAAGGGATGTTAAGGCTTCGCCCTGCAGAACGCGCCAGACAGTTGATCGAGACGTTCCGGCCGCAGCGGCAAGCGCCCGTACACTGGTCCCGGGATTTCGGTCCACAGCATGCAACAGACGCTCTTCCAATATGGTGTTCGTGCTGTTCGCGACCGCCCGGTATCCTGCATCGTTGCTGTGAAGGATCCACGTTCCGCAAGGTTCTGATGTACCCAACCAACATTTGATGATTTGGTTGGCGCCTCGTTGGATATCTTTCCCGATACAACCGACCAGCAGCGCGTCCATTTTCGTTGGTTAGGCCATAGACGAAGTGCATATCCGTCAACTCGGCGTGTGTGAAACAATTCATGTTGATCGCACGCAGTCCGCGTCTACAATGAGGAAGCCACACGTGCCGACCTTGCGAGCTCGCGTACAGTGCCGCCTATCGTTTCCGCCCATACTTTCCTATTTCATTCTGGTTCCTAACGCTGTTCTCTACCTCCCCTCCAAGTTTGTACACGAAGTTCCGAGACACCCTGTATAACATTAACAATTCTCTTTTTTCTCTGAATTCTAGAAATTTGAAACAAGAAATTTCGGGAACATTTTCTCGGACTAATGCTAAATCAACTAGCTGGCAAACCGCTTTCAGAAGAGTGATGCTTAAAGGGTATGTAATAGGGTATTGTACATACACGGTAGAGTCACATTATTGTGCAGCGCGAACAGCAGCTAGATGGGCTGGGAGTGACTCAATAAGGTGCTGGAAGGTGTTCACAGGTATGTGAAGTCATGAAAACTGTAGTGCATCTGACAGCTGCTGAAGAGTGCGTGGTGGACAGTCCATAGAGCGAACAACACGATCGAGGTGGTCCCACAGATGTTCAATTGGGTTTAATTCTGCGGAAGTAGGGGACCAGGGAAGTATTTTGAAGTCTTTGTCGTGCTCTTACAACCACTCTCGGATATTTCTAGCTGTGTGACACGTCTCATTGTCGTTCTGGAAGATCCTATCGGCCACAGGGAAGACAATAAGCATGTAAGTGTGTAACGTGGTCTGCAAGGATGGATTCATAACAAATTCAGTCCATAGTGCCGTCCACAGGTAAAAGTGGACCCAGAGAATGCCACGAAAACATTCCCCAGACCATAACGCTGCTGCCCCCACCAACTTGTGTTCTTCCAGCAGTGGTTGACGTATGTTTGTTCTGCAATGTTTCTCGCTTTATATGCCAATGTCCATGCGTTCAATGAAGCAGAAAACGTGACTCAACAGAGAAGGCGATCCTTTGCCAATCAGCGGAGGTCCAATTCCGATACTACCGTGCAAATGTAAGCCTTTTCTGCCGATGCACCGTCGTTAGCATAGGCGCAGTAGCCATCCGTCTGCATCGGAGCCCCATAAGCAGAAGGGTTCGCTGAACTGTCGTTTCAGAACAAACTTCTAGTGGCACCATGGTTCATTCGGCCAGCGAGTTGCTCCACTGTAGTGCGTCGATCGGCCCTCTCGCATCTTCGAAGCCGACGTTCACCTCTCACATCAATGGCACGTTGTGCGTGCTCAGCAATTTCCACGTCGCTTATTCGAAATGGTGCCATTTCTCCAATCACGAAACACTTTAACCACAGCAGCACGCGAGCAGTTCACAAACTGCGCTGTTTCAGAAATACTTCCACCCTTGGCCCGAAAGCCGATAAACATCTCTTTTTGCAAATCTGATAAATAACTCATTTTATCCATGACAGCAATGAGTGATATGATTTCAGAGTGCCTACAGCACACTTTACACAGTGCGTCAAAGAATTTTTAAGACTGGCGATAGATTTCAGCCTACGGTGGCGCCACCAGTGTAATCGCATATGCGTTATAAACTGTGACCATCTGCTTGCTTTCTGCCAAAAGTGCTGCACAGTTGTTAAAGTAATTCAAACGAAACCGGCGTTCATTAGAGAGGTAAAATGTTTTTCATGTTGAATTATTAAGATGGAACAAAGGGCTGTTATTAAATTTAACGCAAAACTTGGTAAAAGTGCCTCGGAAACGTACCAAATGATGAAACAAGTTTACGGTGAGTTTTGTTTAACTAGATCAAATGTTTTCCTGTGGCACAAACGCTTTTTTGGACGGAAGAGAGACGCTAGAAAATGATAAGCATACCATAAGACCAAGTTCATCCAGAACACCTGAGATTATTGAAAAAGTGCGCGATTTCGCGGAAAACAATCGATGTGCGTCACAAAGAATGATGAAAGAGTCTTTAAACATCAACAAAGAAACGATTCAAACCATCCTGCATGAAGATTTGGGCAAAACAAAAGTCTGTGCTAAATTTGTTCCACACACGTTAACCAATGAACAAAAATCAAGAAGAAGTGCACATTGCAGAGACATCATTTCAGCCGCTGAAAATGATCCAAACTTCTTAAAATCCATTGTTACTGGTGATGAAACATGGTGTTTTCAATATGATCCTAAAACAAAGCGACAAAGTGCAGAATAGAAGTAAAAAAACTCGCCACAAGCCAAAAAAACAAGAAAAGTTCCATCGAAAATCAAAACAATGGTCATTACATTCTTCGACAGTAAGGGTATTTATAAACAAAATAACTTTTCCAAGTGGACAAACAATTACTGGTGAATTTTATTTAAATGTTTTGAGGCGTTTGATGGGCAGAATTCGTCGCATTCGTCCAGAATATCGAGATGAAAACAGTTGGTGTTTGTTGCACGATAATGCACCCAGTCACACCTCACTTCTTGTTCGTAGATTTTAGGCAAAAAATAACGTCTGTGTGTTGAATCATCCACCGTATTCGCCTGATTTAGCACCCTGCGACTTTTCTTTATTCCCAAAACTTAAAATGACGTTAAAAGGGTGTTATTTTGATGATATTTTGACCATACAAACAGCTTCGACGCGTGCTTTGGAGGCAATTCCGCAAAGTGAACTGGAACAGGCATTCGAATCATTATTAAATCGCTGTAACAAGTGTATTGAAGCCGCAGAGACTTATTTTGAATAACAAACCAAAACAAATTATAATTTCTTGTTTTTATTTCATTTTACAGACCCAGTCTTAAAATTTCTTTTACGCACTGTGTATATACCCTCCAAGCCAGTTCACGACACGTGCCTTCTTTCACTGGCTACGCGCTGTTGATGTCAAAAGTAGGAGGTGGTCACAATAACATGACTCGACTGTGTAAAATAAAATTGTATGCGTATTAACTGTCTAATATTTAAAAGGTAAGGATTTGTTTTCAAACATTGTAAATATGAAATCATACAGGGTTCTTTAACTTAGTTTTAAAAATGAAATTAGATAAATAATAATACAAAATTCAAAATAGACGTAGCCTTAAAGTAACAAAGAAAGTATTAACGTGTATATGAATGTTTTACGTTGTAAACTAACGTAATCTAAAATTATGTAGTTTCCTGTTCTTTTTACAACAAAATTTAAATATGGTTTTTGTCAGGTACAAGTAACTCTGTATGTCTATCATACTATAGACTTCTGTCAAGAGATAAACTCGTTAAACATGATAATATGATACCCTCTCCTTGTTAGTCCACCCCCAAGACACTCTCTGATGCAACTACAGGGTATTATGAAAAGTATTCGGACAAACATCCTTATTATCGCAACTACAGTGTATTATGAAAAGTATTCAGACAAACAGCCTTATTATCGCAACTACAGAGTATTATGAAAAGTATTCGGACAAACAGCCTTATTATCGCAACTACAGTGTATTATGAAAAGTATTCGGACAAACAGCCTTATTATCGCAACTACAGAGTATTATGAAAAGTATTCGGACAAACAGCCTTATTATCGCAACTACAGAGTATTATGAAAAGTATTCAGACAAACAGCCTTATTATCGCAACTACAGTGTATTATGAAAAGTATTCGGACAAACAGCCTTATTATCGCAACTACAGTGTATTATGAAAAGTATTCGGACAAACAGCCTTATTATCGCAACTACAGTGTATTATGAAAAGTATTCGGACAAACACAATTATTATCGCAACTACAGTGTATTATAAAAAGTATTCGGACAAACAGCCTTTATTATCGCAACTACAGTGTATTATGAAAAGTATTCGGACAACCAGTCTTATTATCGCAACTGCAGTGTATTATGAAAAGTAATCTGACAACCAGTCGTATTATCGCAACTACAGTGTATTATGAAAAGTATTCTGACAACCAGCCGTATTATCGCAACTACAGTGTATTATGAAAAGTATTCGGACAAACAGCCTCATTATCGCAACTACAGTGTATTATGAAAAGTATTCGGACAAACAGCCTTATTATCGCAACTACAGTGTATTATGAAAAGTATTCGGACAAACAGCCTTATTATCGCAACTACAGTGCATTATGAAAAGTATTCGGACAAACAGCCTTATTATCGCAACTACAGTGTATTATGAAAAGTATTCGGACAAACAGCCTTATTATCGCAACTACAGTGTATTATGAAAAGTATTCGGACAAACAGCCTTTATTATCGAAAAAAGTAGTTAGCTGGTCCACCTTTTGCTTTGTATGTCAGCGGCAACACGTCGAGGCAATACAATACTACTAATCAATTTCCGATTGGTCTCGACATGAATGGCTTGCTATTCGTCTCCTTCCACAGTGGAGAGTGAATACGGTCGTTGTGGTAGATTTCATATCCGTCACTGGAGCTGATCCCAGAGATGTTCTGTGGGATAAAGATTAGGACTCTGAGCAAGCCAGTCTAAAAATTCCACCTCGTTTTCAAGAAACTAGTCCTGCATACGCCTTGCAGTGTGGCAGGGAGCTCGAACTTGTTGGAAGAGACAACGGTCATTTCCATAATACTGCCACATTGTTGGTAGGGCAGAATTATCCAGAACGCTGAAGGTACACTTCAGAGTTCATGGTTTGTGGTATCATAGCCAACGGACCGAGTCCCATTCACGAAAACAACTATATACCATGATGGAACCTCCGCTGAACTTAACAGTTGGAATAAATCAGTCCGACGAAATCATTCGCAGCGCTGTCTCCAAATCCAAACACGCCCAACAGATTGGAAGAGTGAAAAGGGTGACTCATCTCTCCAAACAAAAGGACAGCTTTCCAGTCGCCCACAGTCCAGAAACGACGAAGACACGCCACTCTAAATAGTCCAGGAACGACGAAGACACGCCACTCTAAATAGTCCAAGAACGACGAAGACACGCCACTCTAAATAGTCCAGGAACGACGAAGACACTCCACTCTAAATAGTCCAGGAACGACGAAGACACGCCACTCTAAATAGTCCAGCAACGACGGAGACACGCCACTAGTCCAGGAACGACGAAGACACAGTCCAGGGACGACGGAGACACGCCACTCAAGTCCAGGAACGACGGAGACACAGTCCAGGAACGACGGAGACACAGTCCAGGAACGACGGAGACACAGTCCAGGAACGACGGAGACACAGTCCAGGAACGACGGAGACACAGTCCAGGAACGACGGAGACACAGTCCAGGAACGACGGAGACACAGTCCAGGAACGACGGAAACACGGTCCAGGAAAGACGGAGACACGCCACTCTAAATAGGCCTTGTATGAGGCGGCTCTACCATAATAATCCACACTGTGTGACTCTCTGGAGATACAGTAGTTATGGTGCTAACAGATCCATTACAAGCATTTCCTACTTCAGCAGCGGTGGAAACGTCAGAGGAGGAACGGGATTTCTTAACATTTCTTACCATAGCCCTTCTGTCACGTTCCGTCAGTTTGCGGAACTGGGAGTGACACAAGTGGAGCTCGGCAAGTTCCCGTTCACGCGGAATATCAGCTGTAAAGTCGATGATAACACGACAGAACATTTCAGCTATCTCACCTCCCCACTCACTGCGCACTTTACTACGCAACCATTTTTTTATATTATTATTTTTTATGTTTAACGACCACCGTGAGCAACTAAATGGGCTATAAGCAGTCGCCCGTCCCTAATTTAGGACCACTGGTTCCAGAGAAGGGAGAGAGCCAGCGCCGTAAGACAAACACAACATCCATGCCTCACCAGGAAATCGTTCTTTGCAGTTATGCAAATATTTAGTAGTATCAGAACATTTTTTTTTATGATATTGCGTGTGCACCGCGCTAACTACACGTGTCCCAACAACACTAAAGTACCAGATTATTGAACACTCAATAAGAATAAGACACGTGCCATTTTTACGTAGGCAACTATGACTTTGAGATGGCTTTAGAAGCATCTCACGAGAAAGGGTTCAGACTTGCTCGAAGCGTGGATAGCGTAAATATGGGAAAACCTCGAGATATAACCATTTACGAATTAACTCTAGGTTAGCAAAATGGGATGAAATTGAAATCAGCTCGAACGAATATATCCGCTGTATAAGAAAGGGGCGGAACGCAGCTGAAAGGAGTGGACCTGCGCATTAGAAACCATTACTTTTTGCTTAGGTCTCTTATACAAATTCGTCACGTAAGGGAATGACTAACACTAATCCATTCTGACATTAATTACAACAAGAAAGATGACACTGAATTTTCGGGTGTAATAGGCACGTCTTTTGAATCCGTTCAGACGAAAATTAAATTTATCAAAGCTGTTCAAAGTCAATGGAACCAGTATGGAAAACAATAGATCTGACGAAAGAAAGAAGATTTTCAATCGGGTTTTTAATCCCTCAGATATTGCTGTAAACGGAATCGTGAGCTTACGAACTCTTAGAAACAGAGATATCGACAAAAATAAGATGTGACTTTACGTCCCCTGGTGGGAAAACCATGCATTACTTTAGGAAGAAAGTATTCTCAAAAGGTTTATCCGTATAAGCGGTATCGGTCCAAGAAAAAAAATTTTGTCGAGTTTGCAGGAGCCCAGATTTTGCTACAAATATCAGAAGCAGAAATTAACACTTATGACCCGTGGTGGTCAATCCAGTCTTTACCAAACATTAGAAATTATGTGAAAAATATTTTCCATCAGGTCTTGTATTCGAAACAGGAAGAATTTTTCAAATCGGAGATTTAGGAACAGAAATAACGCAGAAAACGCAATTTACCTTTGTGCCCCCTAACGGAAAATCTATGATTAACTTGTAAATTTTGAATTTATAGGGAAAACATTTCGCATCGGAAACATTATCCAACAAAGAAGGAATTTTTCAAATCGGACTCTTAGAAGTAGAGATATTGACAAAAATGAGATATACATCTACGTCCCGTGGCGTAGAAACCATGCATTATTTCAAGAAGAAAATGTTGCTAAAAGGTTTGTCGACATGATTAGTATTGGTCAACAAAAGATTTTTTTTTCAATTGAGATTTTAGAAGCTCATATTTTGCTGCAAATAAGTCAGAAGCGGAAATTAAGACTTACGTCACCTGGTGGCCAAACCATTTTTTACAAAAATTAGAAACTGTTTGCAAACGATTTCCCATCAGGAGCTGTATGCGGTACAGAAAGAATTTTTCAAATCGGAGATTTAGAAGCAGAGATGTAGGGGGAAACGCAATTAACAATTGCGCCCCCTAGCGGAAATTCTATGAATTACTTGAAAATTTTGAAATTATATAAAACACATGTCACACTGGAAACACTGTCCAACAAAGAAGGAAATTTTCAAATCGGACACCTAGAAGTAGAGATATTGACAAAAATAAGATATACATCTACGCCCCCTGGCGAAAAAACCATGCACTATTTTAAGAAGAAAATGTTTGTAAAAGGTTTGTTGACATGAGTAGTATCGGTCAACAAATGGCGTCTTTTTCAATCAAGAATTTAGAAGCTCATATTTTGCTGCAAACACCTAAGAAGCAAAAATTAAGATTAACGCCCCCTTGTGGCCAAACCGTGGCCAAACCGTGGCCAAACCATTTCTTTACAAAAATTAGAAATTATGTGCAAACTTTTTTCCATCAGGAGCTGTATCCGGTGCAGAATGAATTTTTCAAATCGGAGATTTAGAAGCAGAGATATAGGGGGAAACGCAATTTACCGCTACGCCCCTAGCGGGAAGTCTATGAATTACTTGAAAATTTTGAAATTTTATGAAAAACATGTCACACGGAAAACACTATCCAACAAAGAAGGAATTTTTCAAATCAGACTCCTAGAAGTAGAGATATTGACAAAAATAAGATGTACATCTACGCCCCCTGGCGGAGAAACTGTGCAATATTTTAAGAAAATATTCCGAAAAGATTTATCGATGTGAGTGGCATCAGTCCACAAAAGAATTTTTTCAATCGATTTTTCAGAAACTCCGATTTTATGGCAAATACATCAGAAGCAAAAATTAACACTTACGACCCCCTGGTGGCCAAAGTATTCTTTGCCAAAAATTTAAAATTATATGCAAAAGATTTTCCATCAGGAGATGTATCCGCTGAAGAAACAATTTTTCAAATCGGAGTTTTAGAAGAAGAGTTATCGGGGAAAATGTAATTTACTTTTGCGCCCCCTAGCGGAAAATCTGTGCGTAATTTGAAAAGTAACTATATCTAAAATACTCTTCGACATAAATGGAATCGAAAGATAAAAAAATTTCAATCGGATGTTTAGAAGAAAATATGTGGAATAAAACGTATTTTTAAATTCGACATCATCTGCATTTACGCCCTCTACCGGCGAAATTGTACATCGTAAAAAAACGAAATAAAGGATCATTTGCATATTTCAAGCTTCTGAATGCAAAAAGAATTTTTCAAATCGGACTAATAGTTGCAGAGATATCGTGGGGACGGACGGACGGACAAACCAATAACATAAGCACGATCTTTTTTTACAAAAGACGTGCTAAAAAGGGGTGTAACCATGGTAACGAACCTAAGAGAGATTAGAGTTGTTGCAGAGTCTTGTTGCTATGCATTTGCAGTGTCTGTGTGAGGCGGGACTTCTTACCCATCCTTCCTTGGGTCATGGAGAAGACAGTAAAGAAGAGGGGAGCATTTTTCGGTACTGCTGAGATTAGAGGACGAAAGGAATTGCTTTAGTGTAGTTTTCATAAAAACCACTACCTATAT
Organism: Macrothele yani; assembly: GCA_039090855.1. Taxonomy (NCBI): domain Eukaryota; kingdom Metazoa; phylum Arthropoda; class Arachnida; order Araneae; family Macrothelidae; genus Macrothele; species Macrothele yani. The sequence goes on along the minus strand of CM077009.1, from coordinate 67,481,078 downwards.
GAACATTTCTGTTTGGGGAGCTCCATTCAATTTAGGTACGTTGCCCACTTGAAGTGTTCTCATAGAGACGATACAGGCAGGATATGACGCTCTAAAAGCCCATGATACTGGACATGACACTCTGAAAGAGCTTTGATACGGGGCATGATATTCTGAAAGATGCAGGACACTCAGAAAGAGCTTTGATACGGGTATGACATTCTGAAAGATGCATGACATTCTGAAAGAGCTTTGATACGGGGCATGATATGCTGAAAGATGCATGACACTGGGATGACTCTAAAGGAGATATGGTACTGGGCATAACACTCTGAAAGATGAACGATACTGGTCAACTCACTGAAAGAGGCATGATATTGCATGACACTAAAAGAGGCATCATTCTGAGCATGACAATAGGCATGATACTCTGAAAGAGGCACGATACGACATGACACTGAAAGAGGCATGATACTGGGCACGACACTGGGAATGACACTTAAAGACGCACGATACTCGGCATGACACCAAAAGAGGTATGGTACTGGGCACGATACTCTGAAAAAGGCATCAACCGGGTACTAGACGGGTATCTGAGAAGCGGCAAATCTTCGCGGCTATGTAATAACAACAGTATATATAATAAATGGGCACGAAAACCAAAACGGTCAGCTGTATTTCTGTGGGAGAAAGTGACTGGTCGAAATTAAAGGGCAACGGTAGCTGGGAAGGATTGTACGGGGTAACAGACCAACTTCATTGCGTCAGGGAACCGGGCAACTACAACACTGGCATCATCTAGAAGATAATTTGAGCACCCGCAGCCCGTCGTCCATTGCGGCGAATGGCTTATAATAGCGGACGCTCCATTCTAGTATCTGCTAAAAACGGACAAATTTGTCTGGAATGAGCCAGGAAACACCAAAAAACGTACCCCTGAGGACCGCCCAAATGTCTCTTAGTCTGAAGAATCACGTTTACAGTTTTTACATGCTGATGGAATGGCCAGCATATGATGTCAAGAGCACAAATCGATGGATCCCAACTGTCAATAGTTAAGTGTACAATGAATGATTACTGAATTATGACCACCACCTTTCGCCCTCAATGCAGAGGGTATCCGACGTGGCATTGATTCAATAAGATGCTGGAAGCACTTGGGAGATATGGCCAACCAAGCTGTGTGCAATGCAACCTTCAATGCAAGTACGGAGGTGACTCGTGTTTCCAGACGCCTGATATGCCGTTTTATAGTGTTCCACAAGTACTTTATGGGATTGATATCGGGGGAGTTCGGAGGCGAATCGATATGCTGGAAGTCTGAAGTGTGTTCCTCAAAAATTCCTGAACAACATTGGGTCTGTAGTTCGGCGCATTGTCATCTTGGAAGACACCGTCGCCATTTGGGGAAAAAGTGCAACATTGCTTGCTGTACCACTCATATGTTGTTCCTATGCACCAGGGGTCCAAGTTCCTGCCGCGCGCACCGTACAACCACCTCCACCGACTTTCAATGTGGAGACCATGCAGGATAATCGAGTGCCTCGTATTGTTTGCTCCAAATACGTACAGGACCATCCATGGAGTAGAGCAAAAGACAGGAGTCGTCAGACCAGCACATTTTTTTTTTCTGTCATCCGACGTCCAACTTGCAAGATCTCTGTACGAGGAGAGTTTTTTTCCGCGGATAAACCGTGGTTAGGAGATGATGTCTTTGGGGTAGTCTGTTGTTATAGCCCTCACATGCCAGCGTGCGACACACGGTCATGACAAGTACTGTTCCCGGTTGACCTCTGTTGTTTTCGGGAGTCAACTGTTTAACAGCGCTGCGTGTGTTGACCTGTACGGGTCATCGGACTTTGCGCTGAGCTCTTACATCAACCTCTCGCTGTACTGCGCAGCTTTCCCTTTGGGTCTTTGTATGACTATTTTCAGGCCAGTTGTGACAAACTTTAACTGTGGCGGCTCACGAACAACCCACCAGTTCAGCACTTTGGAAAATCGGGGCACACGCTCTCCGATCTCACAATCTGTCCTTTCTCAATTACGATAAAACCATCACGCTCCGTATTTTACTACCTAGTGCTCCACTCACACGGTATATATATGCTAGTGGTCGACTAATCACGCCCTTTCAGAAATCACGTTCAACCGGACCATTCACTTTTGATAGGGGTGGTCTTAATTCAGTGATCACTCGGTGTATAAGCTGAAGGAGGCGGTGTGATGCTCCAGGGTATATTTTCATAACGGACAATGGTTCCTGAATATATCTTGAAAACATTCATCAGGTATCTTAACATCATCTCCTCGGCATGTTCGTACAGCCGGTGGCCCTGATTTCTCACCATTCGTCCGAGATGGGGTCCGGGTTCAAATCCCAGTGAGAAATGGATTTTGCGTTTGTCTTACGACACTGACTCTATACTTTGAGTCAATGGCCTTAAATTTAGGGAGTGCGATTATTTATAGCTTATCGAGTTGTTCACGGTGGTCGTTACCCCCCTCCTCCCCCCCCAAGGAAAACGATCCGTACATATGCATATTGTTTTCCGATTTCCGAAGGTGAGGGCTACTTTCAACAGAATAATGGACAAGGCTTGTATCGTCACGTGGTGACTTGAATGCGTTAATGTGACCGGCATAGTCCCTAATCTTTTGAACACCTGTGGAATGCGATTGGGAGCCATCCATGACAGAGATCCTCCTCCAGTGAATATTTAGAAAATAACGGACACTGTGATATTCGTCTGGATGAAGAAAGTACCTGTACAACGAACGATATTAATACCTTGCTGAATCCATGTCACATCGAATCAAGGCTGCTTTGAAGGCGAATGGCGGCCCTATGCAGTATTAGGAAGGTAATAATAGTCATGAAACTCACCGAGCAATTTTTTTCTTTTTTTCGCTGTACTAGTATTTTTCGGAAAAGAGTATTTTGGTAGAGATGCAGAAGCATTGTAATTCACTGACATTTATTTCTCATCAAGGTCAAATTCATTGAATAATTTAAGTAAACATCACTAGTCGTGACTGGGTTGTGAAATAAAATTTCCATTTATACAAATCGGTAACCAATTCACAATAACCCTTAAAACAGAATGCAAGACCTTTACGTCATTTTTTCTCCCACTGAGGCTTTTATGGAATTAATCTCTCATTTAATACTAAATTGAAAATATCTAAACTAGCCCTTTTTGTTTCCTTATAGTCATGAAAGAAATGTGTTGTTTTTTTATTATTCATAAAAGGAAGATCAATTTCTCTTGAAAGAAAAATAAAACTAAAGCAATTAGCTTAGTTCTTGTTTTTGAAAAAACAAAAAACAAAAAAACATGGAGATCATTCGCTGATACAAATTAACTCCGCGTTAGCAAAATGGGAAGAAATTAGCCAGAACAAGGAATATATTCGTTGTCCAACAGATGGGCCGAAAGCGTATAAAACGATTGAACTTTTGACAAAGGTTACTTTTCTCTTAGCTTTATAGTACAAAGTGGTCGTTTAGGGGATAATTGGAACTAATATTTTCTCACTGAATGCCTGCTAAACTAAGGAAGGAGAGAGATGATATATGAGTCATTTAAAACCAGTGGCATAATGTCCGTGTCAGGGGAACTATCCCTTGCTCAGCATGCCTTGGGTCATTTAGCAGAGAAACAAAGGAAAAACTGATCACCAGTGCCAACTTTATGATCGGTACTGCTGAGATGTCTAGAAGGGGGAGGGGGAGGAGTATTTTTTTTGCCGTAGCTTTTCTAAAACCAGGAAGTCATGTAAACATTTCTGTCGGGGAGAGTAAAACGTTTTGGGCAGCATTCAGGTACATCGGCTGCCTAAAGAGTGAAGAAACCGCACGAATGTGTAGGAGTTGCTTAAGGCTCATTTACACAGCGAAAAACAAAAAGGCTGATGACACCATTTTTTGGGTTGTAATGAGCACGTGCTTTTAATCCTTTCCGACGCGAGAAAAATTTATCAAACTTGGAAGTCAATGGACCAAGTAAAAAAAAAAATCAACCGGGTTTCAACAATTAATAAAACATCCTGAAATAGAAACAGCTACTTGCTTCCACCAGCAGGCAAAAAGTATTGGACGTATGCAAAAGTTCTAAACGTTTTTGTAATAGACACAAATTGCGATCGGAGTAGTTACGTCACAAATGACGCTGCGATGACGAATTTTCGGCCAATAAAGCGTGCAGAAGTAGAGCATATAGAGACACTACATAGGTTTGCCCGAGTAAGTAAGTCATTCTTAACGGATATCACGGACGGTGTAACATGGCATGCGATAAGGAGCACATTATACATTGTTTACTGTAAGAGTTCGATAAAGGCAGTACTGCAGCCGCGGCTTGCCGCAACATCTGTCAAGTGTATGGGGAGGATGCAGTTGAGGATAGCACATGTCGCCGTTGCATTCAGAAATTCCGGGACGGAGACAGAAGCTGTTAAGGTCAACCACGTCCTGGACATCCATCCATCCGTGGTTTCTGACGAGGATGTGGACCAAGCCGTGACAAATGAACCACATCTAACAGTTCAGGAACTAGCGGAAACGTTGTCGTTACACAGACAACAGTCGAAAGACGGATGCACGTGCTTCTTGGGGGCATCACCAAGTTCGATAACTGGATTCCGCACCAGCTTTATGCAAAGCAACGAGGAGAGAATCTGTGCCTGTGGTTTTTTTTTTTTTTTTTGTTTTTTTTTTTTGCATTCTCGTCCCAGAAATGAGCTGTTTTGGGGACGAATTGTAACGGGTGATAAGAAATGGGTACTGTACCGTAATGTAAAGCGTTTATAGACTGTGTGCCAAGGTGCGGAGCCTGCTCCATCGACCGCAAAAGGAGGACTGCATCCCAAAAACGGTTTTGATGAGTGTTTGGTGGGATATCCAGGGAATAGTTTGCGGCAAAGTTGTTCAACGGATAAAAAACCGGAATGCAAGGATCATCATTCTGACATTTCAAGCTTTCAAATGCAAAAATAATTTTTCAAATAGGAGTAATATTTGCAAAGATATGGTGTCCACTGACGGACAAAGTGGTAAGATAAGCACTATCTTTTTTTCAAAAAGATATGCTAAAAACTCATGCTACAGGGAAGCATTTCAGATAACTGATTTAAGATGCGTCAACTCTATGAAACTACAAATTTGAAAAAAGGCACAGAACTGTGCATCAAAACATGTGAGGGGGGGGAGGAGATTATGTGACAAAAACATCTTTTTTCTTTTTATTCGTTTGTATTCGTTTGTATTCAAACATTTCCTGAAAAAATGCTAAACATAAATCAGTGCCTCTCTTTGAAGTTGAAGTGTAGCAGGGAAGAGGATATTCGAGCACATATTTTCAATTTGCTAGAAACAAAACCGATTGGTTTGTTATCTGTTATCTCGATTGCAGTTAAACCGTAAATATTTCCTATATTTCAGTTGTTAATATTATCCCCTCAGAGGTTTTAAAACGAACGACTCTCAGATCTTGAAGGAAAATTTATTAACGGAAAAACAGGAATGCTGTGAAATTAATTAAACCCCCCCCCCCCCGGTTTTTATATGCTTATAACTTGCTTCAAGACAAAATGCGAAGAGATTCACATTCACTGTTTCGTGTGACCTGTCTGAACAAAACTCTTTTGTTTAAACCGAAAAGAAACTTCCTACAGCCACTTCAAAAAATTCTAAAATTTTTACTTGCAGATGAAAAACTATGACTGCGTTAAAAATGCAAATGCGGCAAATTTGTGGCAATTTAAAAAATAATATCTTCTGTCCGTCCACCGGAAAGTAATTTTGGAAAATTTCAAAGCGAAAAGAAAGTACGTGCTAAACAGAGACACATGGACAGACGGTTGAATAGACAAAGAATAAATTTTCACAAAACGCGCTGTCAAGAACCTGTCGTCGGATAGTCGAGTAATAAATATTTAAATTATTTAGTTATTTAATTTCTCCAATTCTTTTTCGTTTTCCTTTTTGACGTTCAAAGTAACTAGTTAAAAAAACATACCACTAAAGAAATTTCTCAGGTATTATCCAAAAGAAAAGCAAGAAAGATGACACCGAATTTTTGGTTGTAATGAGATTTTTCAATTCTTTCCCACTCGAATCAAATATTTCACAGTCAATGGAGCCCATCACATAAAACAGGGGGAGGGGGGAACGCATTCCTAACAGCGGGAGAACATCTAGAAACATAAGCAGTTAGTTTTCCCCAGTAGCAGTTGAAGATCGGTTACGAAATTTAACGAATTGTGCTCAGTAAAATTCTCTCAGCTGAAGGAACATTGCAGAGTCAAAGCGATTTGTGTTTCAAACACTTAGAAAAACAGATATGGTGGAAAACGTAATCAGACTTTACATCCCTTACCGAAGAATTTTAAATAATCGAAGTAGAAAATATGTGAAAAAACTTCTTTTTGTTCTTCAGAACAATCAAGGAAAAAGAGTTCTTCAAATACGTCTCTTGGAAGCACATATAGCGAGAAAAAGGTTTTGACTTTTCTGCCCCCTAGCAGGTAAATTGTGCACTATTTTAAACTTATAATATTTCCCATACTTACTTTAACGAATGGCATACAATCAAAAACGATATTTTACAAATAGCCTTTTTGAAGAACACACTAACACCACATAGAGCCAGAACTAAGAACTATGAATCCCTACTATTGGGTTGTCGGAAAAGTCATGACGTATTTTAGGCATGCTTTGGAAAGCTCATTTATTAATATAAATATCAAAGATCAATCAATGATATAATACCCGTTTTGTTTGATGACCTTTTTTCCATCTTTCAGTGAGCTGCAGAATACCTCGTTCATAGAAGGACCTGCCTTTCGTGGCGAGAAACTGTACAAGGGGCTGATTTACAGATTCATCTGAATTGAACGTTATAACCCGCAAGGACTGTTGAAGAGAGCGAAACAAGTGGAAGTCTGGCGAAGCAAGGTCAGGCGAGTATGCTGGGTGTGGCAACACATCCAACCAGAGCTCCAATAATTTTTGGCGGGTGATCAAACTTGCGTGTGGCCTCGCGTTGTCGTGATATAACACAACACCTTTACGATGAACGAGCTCTGGACGTTTCTGGATGATGGATTCGTTCAAACTGTCCAATTGCCGACAGTACACATTCAAATTTATTGTTTGGTTCCGTGGTAGGAGTTCGAAAAAACATGACACCTTTAAAATTCCACCACACTGAGACCTGAACCTTCCGCTGACGAATGTCTGCTTTGCGTGTCCTTGAGGGAAGCAGCACGTCGGGGACAAAACCGTTTGCGCAGCACATTGTTGTACACAATCCACTTTTCGTCACCAGTTATCAGTCGCTTCAAAAAAGGATCGTTTTCCTCACGTTTAATGAGCATAACGCAGATGTTTATACGCGCCGTCAATTGAGCTCCTTTGAGTTCATGAGAAACCCACACATCGAGCTTGCTTTCGTATCCCAGCTTCTTCAGGTGGTCGTGAACGCTTGAATGATGGATGTGCAATGTGTCTGCAATCTCTCGTATCGTGTAACGTGGGTTTGACACGATCAGTGCCTTGATATGGTCGTCATCAACCTTGGTTGGCCTCCCGGACCGAGGAGCATCGGTGAGGTCAAACTCACCAGCACAGAATTTTGCGAACCACCGCTGGCACTGACGTTCTTGTAGAGCATTATCACCGTACACTTTACGCAACTTTTCACAAGCTTGACGCGTGTTCTTCCCTTTACGGAAATAAAACAGTAAAATATGGCGAAAATGCTCAGTTTGGTCTTCCATCTTCAACTTGATGTCAAATCTCATCAAATCAACCAAATCACTCACTATTCCTTTCAGACTGCAGCTAGAACTGGCACCTGTCGAATGCCATAGCGATAACAGAGCTAGCTGCGCATGCCTCTAGTACTTCCAAAACGGCCCAACCGCCATCGGGTGCCAAAATACGTCATGACGTTTCCGACACCCAATATTACAGGCAAGTGTTGTACAATGTAAATACACTCATGCGCACAAGTTAAAGTACAAAAGGATTTTTCATCGTAGTAAGAAAACGAATGAACCATGTTGTAGGGGTCTTTTGCAGTGGAGTATAACAGGCTGACTGGTATGTAGAGTAACGCTTAACAGCATGAAACGTGTATGACGTTCCAGTCGGCGTTGCACATGACTCGAGGAGACAATAATCTTGATCGGCACACAAAAACAAGGGCATAAACGACCTTCGCCGTTGTTAATCTACCTAGCGGGGCCGCGGATGGCCTAGTGATCAACGTTCGTGACTGCCACGGAGAAACCTCAGGTTTGATGTCAGGCAGGTATGAACGCTCGAACCACTAAACATCCGCTGTGCGTCGGATTGGCACGTTAAACCGTCTAACCCCGGGTGCTGGTCCAAAGGAAATAAATAAGGGCGTCTTCCTCCATCCTTTCTGTCTCGCTTTCGTGTCACTTTCCTATCTCTAGCCCAAATTTCCTACCTTCCTATTTCTAAGAGTTGTTTTAAGACCTGGGGCCAGACGCTCCCTTCTTAAAATACTCTACATATAATGTGATCTGATCAAACTACTTGGCAGTACACCACCAAGGAATTACCAAGTAATTATCGTACTAGAATAATAATAACGTTTCGCACAATAAAATGTTTATTATACATCGACTATAGTTTCACAGAGCGTTTGGCTCCGGTCAGAATTCTGATGATGTCATAATGATTTAAATGTTTACGCTCCATTCGTCCTGAGGACCAGAGCCAAACGCTCTGCGAAACTATAGTCGATGTACACTGGTATGCAAAAATTAAGGACGAAGAGGAGAAATTAGCATAACAGCGGAACGAGCAGGCCACTCAGGAGATAGACTAGGGTATGGTACGGTAGGGCATGCATGCCCTACCGTACCATACCCGGACCGAAAGACCACTCAGGAGATAGACTAGGGTATGGTACGGTAGGGCATGCGCATATATGCAGCATGATATGGGGGGAGGAGTGTCGGAAGGGTATAAATGCACACGGGAGGTGTACGCTCAGCAATTCGGTGAAATCTATTGTACGGTGTACATCGGTTTGAACGACGTCTAGTTGCTGCCACCGTGTGATATGGCCAACAGGCAATTCAGTAGACGACATCTGGATGACTTTACCCGAGGTCGCGTCATTGGAAAGTTGGAAGAAGGTCGAAGTGTGACTAGTGCGGCCGAGGAGTTCGGGATCGCTCACAACCAACATGGTTTCACGAGCTTGGAGAGCATTTCAAACGACAGGAACAGCTGTCCGAGAGTTTAGCAGTGGTCGTCCACGAGCAACCACGGCGGTGTTACGACCGGTATATTGTCCTACACGCGAGAAGAGACAGACGGCAGACAGCAGGAGAAATCGCAAGGCACATACAACAGACAAATGGACGTCCGTTATAGCGTTTTACCGTGGCCAGAAGGCTGCACAAAGGTGGTCTATTTGCACGACGACCAGTACGGTGTGTGCCATTAACGCCTGCTCATCGGAGACGGCGGTTTCTGTGGTGCCAGGAACACAAGAACTGGGCACATCAGCAATGGGGTCGAGTTGTCTTTACGGATGAGAACCGATTTAGTCTGACGAGCGCTTCCGGACGTATACACATCTTTAGAGAGCAGGGAACACGCAATCACACCTCCAACATCAGCGAAAGGGACCGGTTTTGAGGTGGCGGAGTTCTCGTTTGGTGCGGTATCATGCTTGGTAGCCGTACTGACCTCCACATCTTCCAAGGACGTTCAATCACTGGTGTCCGCTATCGTACCGAGGTTCTCCTGCCTCACGTGCGTCTGTTTAGAGGTGCTGTGGGTCTTGAGTTCCTCTACATGGACGAGCACGCTACACCTCATCGTACAGTAGCTGTCGCATAGCTGTTGGAGAGTGAAGATATGCAACGCATGGATTGGCCCGCAAGATCCCCGGACCTAAATCCAATCGATTACGTGTGGGATCTTCTCGGCAGACGCTTGGCAGCACGTCACCAACCGCCAGCAACAACAATTCCGTAGCTGCGATTGGCGCTACAAGAGGAATGGATCGCGATGCTTCAACAGCTCCTTGACAATGTCGTCCTCAGCTTGGGCAGACGTTGTAAATCATGCAACGCAGTCAGGGGTGATCATTTCCATTACCAAAGACTGGATTTTTCTTGGCAGCCGCCTGTCAGATGGACGTTTCTGTCTTCTGTCCAGTTGTGCTCGAAGCTACCTTTTCAATAAAGTGCCTTTGTATCCTTTGGATTCCTTGTTTGCACGGTTTTGCTTACTTGTCCCATATTCTTACATCTTGGGGATCTTATGGTATGATTTGAGTCGATGTGGAGCACTTCTGCACGACGTTACATTCGAAAAACCGTCTCGTTCTTAATTTTTGCACGCCAGTGTATAATAAACATTTTATTTTGTGAAACGTTGTTATTATAGTTCTATCTTAACACTGCAAGCTTTGTAGCCATAAATTATATATAATTATCGTACTCTTCGCGGGACTCATCTCGATGGCTGCTACTTCTGCTGAAGATTCCGTGGCCTGGCTTCCACCAACACTGGCTCCCTCTCCCACCGCGCAGACATGTTGCAAAATTAGTTAAGGACACGCCGTTGATATGGTGCGTTTTACTGAGTCACACGGAGAAGAAATAAAATAAAATTATCTCACTCCCTGGTAATATATTCCTATACTCTAATATTTCACCTTTCCCTTTAAAAACACTTTCGAATCAGGGCACCCTGCTCGCTCCTACATAGTTTCTTTTTCAAGTCATACAACGGTTGGTGAACTAGCTTCTAAACCTACAGAATCTTTTACATTTTTACAAACTGCAAGTAAAAGACATGTTGTCTTAAAATGCCACACAGACACTGTTTGAGCGATGATATGCGATGGCATGAGATTAGGAGACTGGAGACCACTCAATCCCCAAACAGAGGTGTCAAGTTGGCTTCGTGTGTTTGGAAGGGTTATCAACAGGCTCTGGAGACAGTTCCAAATTACGAGAAGTGTTACTAAGCGAAGTGTGCCAGGTCGTCCAAGGTCAACTTCCTTCCCCGATAACAGCTTTCTTGCCTAACTGCCAGACGGAACACAACCATGACATCCCGTCAGCTGGCTTCAGAGCTGACAGCAGCAACTGGACGATCAGTATCCCTCTAGAAAGTTACCAGAAAGCTTCAGAGATATGGGTCTTTATGCCACAAGATCTGTGGCGTATTTCCCACAGAAGAGAACGATTACGTTGGGCTCGGGAACATCAGCACTGGGCACGTGAACAATGGTCTAACGTTCTACCCTCGGCTGAGTCACGTTTATCATTTTAAAAGAATTCCCTGCGTGTATTCATCTGGAGAGAACGTAGCATGCGTTTCCATCCATCAAACGCTCGGGAGAGTGATACATCATATGGAGTCGATAGTTGTTTTGTGTGGGTAGGCACAATGCGCAACGGATGAACTGACCCATTATCGTTCATAGCTTAGTTTTCAGGAAGGGGCAGAAATAGAAATTGTAAACAAATAGCATAAACAACCTACATTTCCACTGTTTAGTTTGTATCCTCTAACCGTTTTTACCTCACACACTTATAGTTCGGGCACACCTAACCTGATAACAGGAGATACACTACGGCGACCTATTCACACCCACTGCACGAGTATCTCTACTTCATATGAATTGACGAGTCCCCGACGGCAGAACCGGTCTACCAGAATTCCACTGGATTCCAGCCTTACTGCCGCGAAGAGAGGCTGTGGGAGTGGTCAGATCACTGTATGACGTCATACTTACGCTCGCTCGCTGTAGTGGATATGCTTTCGTAAATACTTTACAGACCACGTTTTAATTGCACAAATAACCCTACGTTTTAGCAGTTCAACCATTATTTTAATGTTTTATATCTGAAGTTTATCTTTTATAAACGATGTTAACAGGCGAAAGTGTGAACTACTGTATATTGCAATGGCGGAATCATCGTGCTCTAAGCTTTCCCATTACCAGGTTAGGTGTGCCCCGCGTATAAATAAATTTAATTGAAAGTTAAGAAACTGCACAAAAAGGACTGATGGAGTAGTTCGACAGTATGTTGGGAGAATAAAAAAAAATAATGTGTTGTTTTTCTGATTTGGCCATTTGTGTCCATTGCACCACAAAACTACAGAGATTATTCAGTTGATCATTAAGAAGAAGAAAAAACACCGGCAGGACAAAGTTCTGGAAAAAACGTAGGGAAACTCTTTGTCCAGGAACAAATGGGCGTTGTAGAGGAGGATATGTTCTCATTCCTTTGTCTTTCACACTGCCCTACACTGTGCTTTAAATAACTAATAGTAATAGTAGAGTAAAATGTCGACTAAACGCGATAAAAACTAATGCAGTGTATAACGTACCACATGTTAAAATACTTAATGAAAAAACACATCATACACTTCATTAGATCATTTGAAGACACATTATCTTCATCATCAGATGATACAGTGTAATATCACGAGATGGACATCGGCTCAAATACTGTTGGGCGACGTCACAAACACGTAAACCACGCCATCTATGAGATAATAATGCTGAAAACAAAGAATTTCAAATACCACCTCAACATGAAGAATTACTAACTAACACATTTGTCCATGGTTTGGCTATCATTTTTGGTACATAATCATTACAACACCTGTGTCCAAATGAGGTAATATACTAACTTTCCATAAAAAGCATGAGTAATTGTTTACCTGGAGTGTTCAGGATAGTAACATCATCGAAGAGGGATCCGGACGCCACCAAACGAGACAGAGCAGTTGATAGGCTTCCAGGTTTGAGGTTATACTTGTGCTCTTTTATTCTGGTGATTAAACACCTTTTAGTGGAGCCGATGTAAACAGTATCCTGTGCCTCCGGGTCGACAGCCTGTAGAGGAACTTGAGTATATGCAGGATCTGTGTTCCAATGCAGCGCGGTCCTGGTCCTTCCTAATCAAACTAAAAATGTTTCGAGTTTTAAGACCAATATTGATATTTTGTGGTTTACACTTGTTTTTCAAAATGTTAGTGACTCTTGGAACGTACGGCAATGAACTTACATATTGAGGTCTGCGGGTCTGTTGACTGAGTGTCGAAAGGTTAAGAGTTTTTAACCTGTCGATATAGTCTGTCTACCACAGAGACTTCATAACCATGGTGTGCAGCAATCCGTTTAATCTTATCCACTTCATGATACCGCAACTTAGGGTTGGACGAATGAGTAATGGCTCTGCGCAGTAAAAACTTAATAGCGGAAAGTTTATAACTTAGAGGGTTAACGAAGACATCGGGATAATACACTGCCGGACAATTGCTAAAGACGGATGACAATAGCAACGATAGCAACCATAAAATGGAAGGCATGAAAATGTGGAAATTAGCACAAGTGCGGGATACAGTAAGACGTGTTGTGCGTATGCAAATTTTGGATTGCCGAACTTGTTCGTGACGTCATAGCGCTGATAAGAGATATAAAGGATTTGACGCGTATTGACCGTTGTTGTTCAAACGCAAAGTTGAAAGGGAAAGAATCAATTGACGAACTTGCAATTTTCAGTATGTCTTCCCGACATCACCTAGATGATTTTACGCGTGGCCGTATTAATGGCAAGATTGAAGAAGGGCAAAAAATAACAGATGTTGCCAGGGAGTTCGACGTCAGCCACAATGTTGTTTCAAGGCTTTGGAAATCATTTCAAACAAATGGAGAGTGTAGCAAACCTCACGGGGAGGTCGTGTTTGTAGTACGACACCTGCAGAAGATCGGTACATAGTGCTATCAACAAAAGACACCGGCGCAGCACAGCTAGGGAGGTAGCAAATCAGTTTATGGCTGCTACTGGAAAGCGGATCTCCCGAAAAACTGTCGCCAGACGTTTGCGTGAAGGAGGACTATACGCCCGCCGTCCTGTTGTGTGCATCCCATTGTCCAGACGTCACCGTACCGCCCGTTTGCAATGGTGCCATCAACATCGCAATTGGACTGATAACGACTGGTCTGCTGTCCCCTTATCAGATGAGAGTAGATACAGTCTATCGTCTGATTGTCGACGACAACTGATCTGGCGTGATAGTGGTACTGCATATTGTCCAGCAAACATACAGGAAAGGGGCCGATATCCGACATGTAGTGTCATGGTATGGGCTGGCATCATGATCAATTGCCGTACGTCCCTCTATGTGCTTCCAACTGGGACTATGACTGGCCAACGATACATTAATGATGTTCTGCTACCTTATGTTCGCATGTTCCGTGGTGCTGTCGGTGATAGATTCATTTTCATGGACGACAACGCAACATGTCATCGAACATCGCTGTCCAGGAGTGTCTTGAGAGCGAGGATATTCAACGCCTCGTATGGCCAGCACGTTCTGCAGATCTGAATCAAATTGAAACTGTGTAGGATGCTTTGGGGAGGAGTCTCGCTGGTCGCCAATGCCCTCCAATAAACGAGGACACCCTCATAAGTGCACTGACAGAGGAATGGGATAAATTACCCCAACAGCTGCTTGATAATGTTGTGCAAAGCATGACACGACGTGTGGAATCTTGCATCGTCCTCCATGGTGGCCATATCCCGTATTGACATCTTACGCCGGAACGCCTGCGGACAGTAATTGCATTTTTTCACGTTTACGTATTCTGCACAAAATGGCCTGTTTGTCCCTTGAACACGTTCCAAAGCCTTCTGGATTTCAGAGCACAATGAATTGTGTTTCTTGTAATGTCCTGGTATTCTGACATTATTTTATTTCTCATGGCATCCAACCACACTTACTTTTTTATGCGCTATATAGCCGCTTATGATCCGTCCTTAGCAATTGTCCAACACTGTATCAATGCTGGAAGATGGCTTATAATAAACGGAATATTGAATGTGATTAGAGGGGGTCCTTTGTAACAAAAAATTCCAAGAAAGGAAGACAATTTTTTCTTCCATCTCAAGGGTGAAATTAATGGATCCATACTGTAAAGAGAAGAAATCAGAAAATGTAACCAGGTTGGATGCAGAATACGTCCAAAACACCAAAACATCAACCACATCCTTGTAAATAAAAGCGGTAGCTTAGAATATTTGGGAAGGATGTCGTGTTCAAGAGATTTGAGCAAAATTTAGGCGAGAATGGGGGACACTCGGTCAACATACCCGCAGACCTCAATATGTATGTTCATTGCCGTACGTTCCAAGAGTCACCAACATTTTGAAAAACAAGTGTAAACCACTAAATATCAATATTGATCTTAAAACTCGAAACATTTTTAGTTTGATTAGGAAGGACCGGGACCGTGCTGCATTGGAACACAGATCCTGCATATACTCAAGTTCCTCTATAGGCTGTCGACCCGGAGGCACAGGATACTGTTTACATCGGCTCCACTAAAAGGTGTTTAATCACCAGAATAAGAGAGCACAAGTATAACCTCAAACCTGGAAGCCTATCAACTGCTCTGTCTCGTTTGGTGGCGTCCGGATCCCTCTTCGATGATGTTACTGTCCTTAACACTCCAGGTAAACAATCACTCATGCCTTTTATGGAAAGTTAGTATATTACCTCATCTGGACAGAGGTGTTGTAATGATTATGTACCAAAAATGCTAGCCAAACCCATGGACAAATGTGTTAGTTAGTAATTCTTCATGTTGAGGTGGTATTTGAAATTCTTTGTTTTCAGCATTGTTGTCTCATAAATGGCGTGATTTACGTGTTTGGGACGTTTCCCAACAGTATTTGAGCCAATGTCCATTACGTGATATTACACTGTACCATCTGATGATGAAGCGATGTGCCTTCGAAAGATCTAATGAAGTGTATGATGGGTTTTTATTAGTAAAGTACTTTAACATGTGGTACGTCCTCCACTGCATTTGTTTTTATCGTGTTTATCCTTCACTTTATTCTACTATTGGATTTTAACACGAATTAGTTTCATCAACTATAAAGTAGTAAATTTCTCCGTCATTCTGGTCCACGCCGGGGATTGAACCCGAGTCCTCTTATTCCGGAACAAGTCGCTCTACCAACTGAGCCACGCAGACGTTCGTTCTCACTGCTATCTGCCTTTATGTCGTGTGCGTCCAGCGCGGCATGCGGCACGTCACATCTCCCCCTCCCCCACGAAAGGGGGTCGGGGGCATGGCCCACGGGTAAGCAGGGACCATGTATCTTAGTAGGCAGTCATCCGCTGAAGAACGCGCACTTGAGAACTACCAGTCAATCTGGTGAGTGGAATGCAACATCACACACATTTATTTTTCGAAACGCTGAAGAAGGGATTCTCTTATTTTTCCTGTCTCGCGGTGTGGAAAGAAACATTACACCATTGCGAGATCTTTAACGACCGGGTCATCCGGGAAGTTCGGGCGCCTGTATAACGAAGTAAATTTCTCCGTCACTTTGGTACAATCCGGGGATCGAACTAGAGTCCTCTTATTCCGGAACAAGTCACTCTACCAACTGAGCTACGCAAACGTTCGTTCTCGCTGCTATCTGCCTTTATGTCATGTGCCTCCTTTCGGGGCAGGCACGTCACACAACGTCTGTGCTTTACTTCTAACCTGCTCTGCTTTTCGGACATAATTTTAGATAAATCTTCAACATATAATGAAAAAGAAGTAACGCGCATTCTCAAATTTCAATATTATTACTTTCTACTGCAAATTCCCAATTGTTTTTACTAAACGCCCACACACGTGCAGAAGTTAAAAATAAAAATTAGCAATCAGATGCTAATTCGAAAATCTTTGTAGTGCCTCTGAAAAACTGAAATGACAGAATTCCATTGGAGGGTAAGTGTACCCCTCTTGCCCCTCCCTATGGGCACCCATGAACTGACGGACTTGCACCTGTTTTCAAGAGGTTCCATCAATACCATCACCGCTATTGAGAAGCTTATTCGCATATGATATCTGGCCCAGAATTTGTTTTAATGCAGGACAATGTCCGAATCCATATCGCTCTACCGGTGCTGGAATGCCTTAGAAGGGTACGTGTTGCAATCCTGCAGTGGCCAGCGAGGCCTCCGCATTTTAATTATATATATTAATAAGTGAGACATCGTCGGGCTAAGTGAGAAAAAGAGAGAAGAGGAGATCTCATTGAACTGAAAAGTGAACATCTCTTCTATTATCGTAGGACAGATACTGGGAAAACTAGTGGTGTTGGATTTATAATAAACAAGAAACTGAAGAATAAAGTTGTAGAAGTTGAAAATTCCTCCGACAGAGCTGCACGACTCGTTATCCAAGTCTCGAGAAGATACCAGGCTCAGATTATTCAAACTTATGAACCCATCATAAGTCATCCTGAAGAAGAAATTGAAGAATTTTATGAGGAAATTCGTCATTTAAATGATAAAGGCTAGCAACACTTGAAGATTATTATGGTAGATTTCAATGCAAAAATAGGGAAACGGCAACAGAATGAAACTTCAGTAGGTAAATTCGGTCACGGCAATAAAAACCAGCGTGGAAATACTCTCGTAGAGTTTGCAGAGGCAGAAGGGTTTTTTCATCATGAAGTCCTTTTTCAAGAAAAAGCCGCAAAGGAAATGGACATGAAGGCATTCCAATAAATGGACAAGTGAAATTGATTTTATTATGCGTAACAAGAAATTTGTCATGGAAGACTGCAGTGCGCTGAACAAGTTCAACACAGGTAGTGACCATAGAATGGAAAGATGTAAGATGCACCTCAATGCTAAACTCGAGCGTGGCAAGCTCATAAAACAAACAAAGTGTATTTACGTGGCCAACCTTAAAAAGCAGCATAATACCTTCAAATTAGAACTGAGTGAACAGATTATCTGTTCTAGAAGGTCTAACATCAGAAGAAGTGGACATCTCTGAAGTTAACAGAAAAGTAACCAAAGCTCTTATGGAAACAGCTGGGTATAAGAATAAGATGCATGTGAACAAATTATCTGGAAAAAACAAAATGTTGATGCAAAAAAGAAGAGAGATAAGGACAACTAAAGAAGATATGGTTTCCAAAGTGGTATATATAGAGCTATGGAAGACAGTACCAAAAAGGATCACTGAAGACGTAAGGAAATTCAACTGTGAACTAGTGAGGAAAGCAATTGAAAACAACCAAAGCCTAAAGATAGCAAAGGGACATCTCAGTAAGGGAAGAAAACAGATTATCGCACTGAGAAAAGAAGATGGTTCTGCAACAAGAAATAGAGGCGAAATTTTGATAAGAGTGAAAGATTTCTACTCCAAATTATATGAAAGGGATGATACATGTACTCCAGACATCATGAAAGCTACCAGTACCAGAGTTCTTCCAGTCCTCCCAGCAGAAGTTGCAGATGCAATCAAGAACACGAAAAGGGGAAAAGCTCCAGGAGAAAATGGAATTACTGTAGACATCATTGTACAAGAAGCAAGTGGAGAAATTGAAACAGTACTCGCCCAAGTTTTCACTCGATGACCTTAATGAAGGGAAGATTCCTGAGGATTGGAACAAACGCTGCAATGATCCTGCTACATAAAAAAGGTGGTATTGAGGATCTCAGGAACTACAGACATATCAGCCTCCTATCAGTGGTTTATAAAATCTTCACTAAAGTTCTTTCACACCGCTTGAAGGTAACACTGGATATGGCTCAACCCAGAGAACAAGCTGGATTTAGGAGTGGCTACAGCACAATAGATCATATCCACGTACTGAGAGAACTAATTGAAAGAGCGAGGGAATGTGAACTTCGCCTTTCCGAAAGAAGAAAGTATAGCAACTTTTATAAAAGATGACAAAAATAAAAAGACCTATATTCAATACACATCAGAAATTATATGAACTTTCTTTTTCTCATACAGTCAGAAATTTAATACGAAATGCGGTTTCCGGTATAACTAATTGAAATAAAGATATCAATCATACAAAACGTAAAACTGAAATTTCCTCGCGAAAAAGAAACACTATCATCCAACGGAAACAAAGCAAGATACCAAAATCTTCCAAGTCCCAATTCTCGAACGCCTGAAAGATTTATTTTTATTTGGCCGTACTGATACGGTTATTCAGGTGGCATGCCACGGAAGATGAATTTGTGTATTTTGGATGCATATTTTTACAGAAGAAAAAAATTAGATAGTGAAATTCTTGCAACTAACGTGCTGAATTAAAAAAGCAAAATGCACAGAAGTTGGGGTTTGGAAAGTACTATGGGAAAATCTGGTAGTTTCCTGTCAAAAATGTTTTTTAAAGGGTTTCGTAAAAAAAGCAAACAATTATGTCTCTGTCCAATTTACTGATAAAGCACCTAAGAAGAATGAAGCTGATTCAGGATAAAAGCAGACATCTTTCCAGTTGATATTGCCGCCGAATATCTAACATTTAGAAAAGCAGGAAATCGAATTGTTTAGTTCACAATGACAAAATTTATAAGAAAAAAGTTTTGGGTTTGAGGCCAAAACAAAGTTTGGTTACTGAGTAAAATGAAAAAAAGTCCTCCTACTGTTGATTTCTTCTGTAAAACTGGGAAATGGAATTATACCCAATCAGATTCTCCTGTTTCTTGTTTTTTTAACTGAGCTTTTTTGGGTTGGAGGGTTTTTTTTTTTTTTTGGGGGTTTTTTTTATTGGAGGTTTAATGACCCAGTGAGCAACTCAATGGACTATAAGCAGTCGCCCGTCCTTAATTTAGGGTCACTGGTTCCAGGGAAGGGAAAGAGCCAGTGGCGTAAGACAAACACAACATCCATGCCTCACCGGGATTCGAACACGGACCCCTTCCGGACGAATGATCAGAGGCCGTCGCTTAGACCACTGCGCAGCCGGGGCGGCGGTTGGAGGTTTAACAACCATTGTGAGCACAATGAGTTGTAAAGAAGTCGCTCGTCGCTAATTTAAGGTCACTGACTCCAGGGAAGGGAGAGAGCTTGTGCCGCAGACAAACACAACATCCATGCGTTATCGGGATTCGAAACCCCACCCATCTAGGCAGGGACGTCGTTAAGGGGATGCAAAGGTTTGCTTTGTCCACTGTGCCGCCCACCCAATTCAAAATGTGTCGTTTTCCAGTATATTTAACTTTTTAACTTCATTTTTTTTTCTGAGGTTTTAACGATTACCTTTAGCAACTCAATGACTTATAAGAAGTCACCCGTCCCTAATTTAGGGCTACTGGTTTCAGGGAAGGGACATAGCCAGTGCCGTAAGACGAACACAACATCCATACCCCACCGGGATTCCAACCCGGACCCACTTGGACGAACGGATATTTAACTTTAAAATATCATATCGATTTTCCTAAGTCTTGTGTTTATTTCATGTAGTCCCACGTATTTCCCCTTGGAAGTGCGTTGTTTACGTCTCCAAAAAAGGTTATCAAAATAACATTTTCAGGGACATGACAATTCAGCTTCCTCCACTCCTCCAATTCCTTAGTTTAAGCCTCCGTTTCATGTGTGTATGGCCGGGTGGCTAAGTATCACTGCTCTGCTGTTTGTTTTCTTTACAAAATAGGAGCTTGCAACACAGAAAGGAGTCAAAAGCTGCACTAGCGCTCTTAGGACTGCCCCGGGAGAGTGAAACTGCAGGAAGACTCTGACGATGGATTTGTAGGAGAGGAGTGCAGGGTAAAGTCGCTGTCTTGAAGAACGGGAGTTTAGAAGGTAGGTAGATATATTGTAACTGCGCCGCATAACGTTAAAATGTGATTTGTATAAACAAAAACGACACGTTCCTTTAAATAAATTGTTCAAATACAATATTGTTTTTCGTAAGCAAAAACGCAAAATTTTAAAAAACGAATTAAGACAATGCATTCAGGGCAAGCAAAAGTTAAGGGCGATATTCTAGTTACACATCGATCTTAAACCTGTGGCGTAACTAGTCAGATATCCGTGTATGTATATGTGTGTCCAGGTGGATATACACGAATTTCTTTGTAGTCGATAGTGAAGAGCATTTAAAATTCGTTCTTTCAGTGTTTCGTAAAAAAATAAAAGTTGCTATCAAGCTTGCCCCACCAAAAATAGAGCTCGCCCATCCTGATTTTGAAATTTAGCGACGTCCCTGCATTTAGGACCAATGACCATAAGTCATCGCTCAGCCCACTTCGCCACCGAAACGTCACCGTGAGCTGCAAGTTTAACTTTTCAATGCCACGAAGGTTATATCTCCTTCATTTATGCCGTCCTCATAATGGTCACAAGTGACGTATTAAACCCACTCCCAGAAAAGGCAAACGTCTAACACTTTTTCGATTTTTTTTTTTTTTTAATTTCGGAGTTACGATGAAAAATCTAAGGGCATATAAACTGTCGCCCGTCCCAAATTTGGGTTACTGGTTCTACAGAAGGCAGAAAGCCAGCGCCATAAAACGCGCGCACAACAGATGCCTCGTCGACGCTCAAACTATGGGCCACCTTCTTAACTAGAATGCAGCGCTTCTGACCATGCAGACCATGCTAACAGTTTGTGAATTTTTGTTAAACGAATTCAGTGTAACTAGCATGAAATTTATTACAATGGTTTCATATCGACATAGCATGTTGCGGGATTTCTCTTTTGATTTCCTTCGAATTTCTGTTTGATATTTCAGAAAGCTGCTCCCCTTCCAACGTGGAGAGTTCCTTAATCACTAATAAATTGCATGACGTTTCACTAGGTCTGACACCCACATTCGATATCCGGAAACTCGGATTGGAAATAATGGAGAAACTTGGGAATGAGAATGATACATGAATGCCGTGCTCGAACTGTTCGCAAGTCATTCATTATGAATGATTAAACTGCTAGCGCTCTTTTTGGCACTTTGAAAAAAAAACGAAATGTGGCCTTGAAAGCGCCTTTGTTATAAACATGGAATCCCTGTAACCAATGATTTTTCCAGTGACTGTAATGACAATCTGGAGAAATTAGGTCATTCGTTTCAATGATCATTCGTGAATGACGTCCCAAGAAGGAATGTTTTACGCCATATACACTGAAGTGCCAGAATCACTAGCAGTGGCGTAGGAACGGGGGGGTACAGGGGTACAATGTACCCCCCAAATTTTGGAGTGGGGTGCATTAATTTAATTTTTTTATTCTCTTTTTTTTCAAAGAAATATCACGGGTCATCTGTTTTTTTTTTGTTTTTTTTTTTTTTTTTAATATCCGAAGCTTGTAGTGGGAGGCTTTTCATCCACCAAAAACTGGCCAACCATCTGGGAAACTCCAGCAAATTAGTTCTGCAGGGAAACGAGTTCAAACGACTGCCAGCTTGAGCAGAAGAAAGGCGCCGATATTATGACACCTGTCAGTCACCTACAGCTAATGACAGTGCGATGGGTTGAAACGGAGTGTCTTTTCAGCGCCCGCAGTCCCGGCACTAAAATTGTTTTCGGTCTTAAGATCTGCAGCAATACAACAAGTGCATTACGGATTTCACATACCACTCATAGAACTCCAATTCCTCGATATTTCCGCCATCATTTAGCTTTGCACCAGACCAATGTGCTGTTTACATCAATTGTCAGCCTAGGTATCGTTCAAAGTTTTTAATACAAACTTCATAATGCTTCAATGGTACTTACTATCTTCGCGGGTAGAGCAGATTTTATCTTACTGCGGTTTTACTTTATTAACGTAAACAAAAATGATAAGAAATTTATTTCGCTCTTGTAAAGAGTTATATAACATTTCCTGAGAAATCCCTCTTTTCCAAACCCTGCTGACAGAAATTCATCTTAATGTTGACTTGTCCCTGCTCAATATTTTAATGGAAAAAAAAGTACAAAAATTAACAAGAGAGAACACAAAAAAAAAAAAAACTTATCCATTCATTTTCTGATAAGAAATTAATAATGTGAACTTTTTATCAGCAATAAAAATAATAATGGTAATAATTAATAATAATATGATGATAACAATGTTCATTCGGATGAACTCCTGATCAGTATATACGTATTTTAAGAAAACTCTAATATACTACCCGCCAAAAAAAATTCGGAGGGGGTCGTCCATAGATGGCTTAATCCTTGAGATGTAAGGTTCATGAGCTTGTACCCCTTTAAATCAAAAGCGTTCCTATGCCACTGATCACTAGTACAGACGAGCTTATGCAAAATACATAGCAACGTCACCTATGCGCGTTCTCGGTTGCGTCCACCAGTGCGTATATAAAGGGATAGACATCCTTGCCAGCTGTCAGAGCTGTTTTCGGCATAAGAATGAGAAGTAATAACGATTTAAGCGATTTTCAACTCGGTGTCATAGTTGGAGCTCGTGAGATGGGTCATAGTATTTCAGAGGTAGAAACGAAGTCCGGATATTCACGGACGACCATTGCAAGGGTGTACCGTGACTACAAGAATTCCGGCAAATCCTCCAACCTACGATACCAGCGTGGCCGTAAAAAGACATTGGGTGAACGTGACCATCGCCGGCTGTCAAGAATCGTTTCACGCAAAAGGCGTGCAACACTCTCGCAGGTACACTGGTGTGCAAAGATTAAGGACGATGAGGAGAAATTAGCATAACAGCAGAACGAGCAGGCAGAACGGACCGAAAGACCACTCAAGGAGATAGACTAGGGTCCGGTACGGTAGGGCATGCGCATATATGCAGCATGACGTAGCGGGAGGAGGGGGTGTCGGAAGGGTATATAAAGCACACGGGCGGTGTACGCTCAGCAATTCGGTAAAAGTTATTGCACGGTGTACGTCGGTTTGAACGACGTCGAGTTGCTGCCACCGTGCGATATGGCCAACAGGCAATCCAGTAGATGACATCTGGATAACTTTACCCGAGGTCGCGTCATTGGGAAGTTGGAAGAAGGTCGAAGTGTGACTAGTGCGGCCGAGGAGTTCGGGATCGCTCACAACATCGTTTCACGAGCTTGGAGAGCATTTCAAACGACAGGAACAGCTGTCCAAGAGTTTAGCAGTGGTCGTACACGAGCACCCACGGCTGCGGACGACCGGTATATTGTCCTACACGCGAGAAGAAACAGACGGCAGACAGCGGGAGAAATCGCAAGGCACATGCGACAGACAACTGGACGTCCGTTATAGCGTTTTACCGTGGCCAGGAGGCTGCACAAAGTTGGTCTGTTTGCACGACGACCAGTACGGTGTGTGCCATTAACGCCTACTCATCGGAGACGGCGGTTTCTGTGGTGCCAGGAACTCAAGAACTGGACACATCAGCAATGGGGTCGAGTTCTCTTTACGGATGAGAGCCGATTTAGTCTGACAAGCGCTTCCGGACGTATACACATCTGGAGACAGCAGGGAACACGCAATCACACCTCCAACATCATCTAAAAGGACCGGTTTGGAGGTGGAGGAGTTCTCGTTTGGGGCGGTATCATGCTTGGTAGCCGTACTGACCTCCACATCTTCCAAAGGCGTTCAATCACTGGTGTCCGCTATTGTACCGAGGTTCTCCTGCTTCTCGTGCGTCTGTTTAGAGGTGCTGTGCATCTTGAGTTCCTCTACATGGACGACAACGCTACACCTCATCGTACAGTGGCTGTCGCATAGCTGTTGAAGAGTGAAGATATGAAACGCATGGATTGGCCCGCAAGGTCCCCGGACCTAAATCCAATCGATTACGTGTGGGACCTTCTCGGGAGACGCTTGGCAGCACGTCACCTGCCGCCAGCAACGATTCCGCAGCTGCGATTGGCGCTACAAGAGGAATGGGCCGCGATGCCTCAACAGCTCCTTGACAACCTCGTCCTCAGTAGGGACAGACGTTGTAAATCCTGCAACGCAGTCAGGGGTGATCATTTCCCCTACTAAAGACTGGATTTTTCTTGGCAGCCCTCTGTCACATGGACGTTTCTGTCATCTGCCCAGTTGTGCTCGAAGCAAGCTATCTTTTCAATAAAGTGCCTTTGTATCCTTTGGATTCCTTGTTTGGACGCTTTTGCTCACTTGTCCCATAGTCTTACATCTTGGGGATCTTATTGTATGATTTGAATCGATGTGGAGCACTTCTGTACGACGTTACATTCGAAAAACCATCTCGTCCTTAATTTTTGCATGCGAGTGTATAATCGAAATTCTATACTGGAGCCTCAACAAGCATCAGCGTTTGGACTGTGCAACGTACCCTGCACGATATGGGATTTGGGAGCCGACGCACAACTCGAGTCTCCTTGATGGGTGCACGACACAGAGCTATGCGCCTCGCTTGGGCACGGCAACACCGCCACTGGATACTTGATGACTGGAAACAAGTATCCTGGTCTGACGAGTCGCGTTTCCAACTGTATCTGGAAGATGGAATGATTCATTTGTGGCGCAAACCACATGAAGCCATGGATCCCGCCTGTCAACAGGGAACTCTACCGGCTGGTGGGGTCCGTAATGGTATGGGGTGTGTTTAGCTGGACTTCAATGGGACCCCTGGTAAGTCTACAAACCTATGTGACCGGCCAACGCTATGTGCGCATCTTTTCTGACGAGGTACACCCGTTCATGTCCTGCATTCATGCTGATGGGTTGGGCCTGTTCCAACAGGACAATGCACCTCCACACAAGTGTCGGGACACCACATTATGGTTAGAGGATCATTCATCTGAGTTTGGGGTGTAGCCATTCCCACCCAATTTCCCCAGATCTGAACGTGATAGAACACATTTGGGATGCCATGCAACACGCTATCGAACACAGGAATCCGAGACCTCAGAATACATACGCTCTGCAGGAAGTATGGTGTGCATTGCCTACAGCATATTTCCAGAAGCTAGTGGAGTCTATACCCCCGTCATATTTCTACAGTGCTGCGCTCCCATACCAAGTATTAGACTGGTGTACCAGTTTTTCTGGCACTTCAGTGTATATCTGTCATTAAATATTTTTCTCTTCTGCTGCGTCCCAATTGATTGTTTTCCGTGTTTTTTACCCCAATGGAGTTCATCTCCGTGCATTTTAAGACCGAATGGAAGAACATATGGGCGAACATTTACAAATAAACTGGTGGAAAACAGAGGCTGCCATAAGGGGCGGAGTTTTCAGCACACAACATAAAATGTTTTGCAAAAAAGATTTTGTTGTTGTTATTTGGGGGTTTAATGACCAAGGTGAGCAGCTCGACGGGCTAAAAGCACTTGCCTGTGCCTAATTTAGGGCCACTAGTTCCTGGGAAGGAAGAAAGCCAGGGCCGTAAGACAAACACAACACCCAGCTCTTACTGGGAGTCGAATCCAGGTCATCTTGGATGAATGATTAGAGGCCTGCGCTTAGACCAGTGCGCCACTGGAGTGACTTTTACTTTCTTTTTATCCTCCTCTAAAAACACGTGATCATTACATGACACCTGTACTCGCGACAAGTCTTAACTAACTATGGAATGGAAGCTAACTAAGTGCCCACCTCCAGTTTTTTGTTTACGAATTTTAAATCACTCTGAAGGGCAAGGGTTAGAGACTCATTGTTTAAATTCCATTTCTCCCTCAGTTACTCAATCAATACGTTTGGGTTTTTTTTTTCAATAAATCCCATATTTCCCATAGAGCGGAGATTTCACCACCTTCATTCAGTCAGTAATCTTCATTTCTCCTGGCGCTGGCGATCCTAAATTACGAATAGAATCAACTCGATGCAAAGGCGCATCAAAATTAGTGAAAAATAAAAATCACGATATCCATCCGTTTTCTAATGATGGATGTATGTTTAAATTTTTTCAGTTGGAAAAAAAGAAGTACATTATGTCCATTCCCCTATAAGAACATTATATCCCATTTCCGCCATTTAATTTAAAATAATGAGTTGCTTTTTTTTCCACCGGGATTTGAAACCTCAATTCCTTCTCCTTTTTCACAAGTTATGTAAAGAAATACCAATCAGTTTTAAGTTTCAACCTAAATTTTAAGTCACCCCATAAATTAATATGTTTCGATTAATATTTCAGGTCTCGGCAGACTTTATTTCGCTTACATGGACCGACATTTCCCTCTGGATTGCTACAGTTTTCCTTTCTTCGGCAAAAAAGTACAACAAAATGCACTTTTCCTCGGTTGCCACAAACGGACTTGCTCCAATCACGACGAGAATATATTTTTTTCTCATATTATTTGTGCCCACCTATCTCGGATTACAATCTCCAATGAATTAAAAATACAGACGATGTTTACACATTCTTATAACGTTTTTGATAAGAAATTACAGACAATAAAAGAAGTTAAAAGAGTTGAAACTGGCAAGAGCGTATTAGATGAATACGACAGAAACACCTGCTTTAGTTAAATATCGCTAAGAAAAATGAGGCACGCAAGCAAGCTATGGATGGCTGCTCTTTACGAACAGAAATATTCTCTGTTCTGTAATTCAAAAACGCTGCGAAAATCGTAGAAATAGTATTTCTAAATGTAAAATAAGCAATATCGCTCATAATAAAGGGAAAAACTGTCAAGCGTTGCTTTTAACATAAAAGAAAACACCAAACGAATATCCAAAAAAGGTACATACTTTTACGACTATTTCAAAAGTAAGGTCTTTGGTTTTCAAAGAAAACCAACCTAACCAAAGAGCAATCGCTAAGTGGTTAAAAAATTTCTGCATCAACTGTAAACAAGGTAAAAAAGAAATATTTTATTCTGAAAAAATATATAATGCTAACTGCCTTTTGCCTTGGAACGTGGTTAGACTTCTTTATGAAAGTCATTTAAACGGAGACAGATGGAAATTTATTGTGACTATTGGTGAAGCATGGATTTATCTAACCGATTGTAACAGAAAAAGGTCGATTTGCTATCACAAAAGAGCAGACAGATACTTACACACTTGGTTCCAAGAATCCAAAGAAAGTTTCAGTAAAGGATTCACGATTATTGCTGGTTTCTCCGTAGAAAGGGAAATTAAAATTAAGAAAAGTTAAAAAGAATGTTCAAATAAATACCACATATTATATACCAAAATAAAGTTTTAATTCTTCTATTTAAAAGATGAAATACGATTTCTTTATCCACAAAATCTTCAAAAAGTAGAACGCCGTCTGGGTAAGGCGGCCAATTAAACATCCAAATCTACCACTTTATTTCTTGAAAAAATGAAAAAAGAGAGCTTTTGCTGATATTCCTCGAAAGTCCCCAGATGTGTCAACAATGGACTATTGTGCCTTTGGACTGCTAAAAAGAGCGCTTTCTAAACGGAGGCCTGAAACAATTATTGGACTAGTGAAAGCAGTGGAAGAGGAGCGGAATAAAATACCACAACAAATTTTAAGAAATGCCTGGTCATCTTGGAAATCTAGATGGAGGTGAATCGACCAGAGAAAGGGCTATTAAGATAGAACATTTAAGGAAGAAACAGTTTTATTTTAAACGTTAATTTTATTTCTGGAAAATCGTTCTAAAAATGTGTGACCATCCTGTGTACCTTGCAAGATTGGGTACCAAAGGTTAAAAAGGCGTCCGTACAAATTGTTCGCGCGAAATTTTGTGTGTGCGGACAATTGGTTGCAGTCCGCGCACATGATTTGTTAGAAAGATAATTAAAATGTGACAACAAATTTGGAAACGTCCACAAGTTTTAGTGCATTTCTTCGAACGTTTCCCTACCTTCCCGGTGGCAGAATAGTCAGAGGCAGAAGAGCGCATCTCACCAATACACTGCATATAACACGGGTACGTGTCTCCGACGCTGCCCATATACTGTATGTATATTATTATACTATAGCAAAGGGCCTGCCGTGTGTGATAACTATCCTTTCTTCATATTTTCAAGAGACAACAAAAATATTCCTTTTCAACTTTCTGAAATCTGCTGACATGGGAGTGTAATATAGTAGCATTTGGGGGCTCTGAGTCAACAAAGAATATCAGTCTCATTTATCCTCCCATAACAACTCTTGCGCATTTTCTTTCGGGTTGAAGCATTTCCATTCAGTCAGCAATGCATAACACCTTTCATTTTTGCCCAATAGAATTAAACTTTTTACCCACAGACAATTCAATCCCAGATGTCCTACATGATTATTCATCGTCTTCACTCCACTGATTTCAGTTTCTAACACCACTGCAAGATCTGCACAAATCCCATCGTACAAAATCTAAAAAACATCTCAAATAGATTAGAATTCATTAAAGGAACAGTAAACTCATTTCGGGCATTTTTTTTTCCGCACGAAAATGTAATGGCGAAAGAGACATGAAAAATGACGCAATCAGAAATGCTTTATCGTAAGTAGTTCTCCCGCTGGTGCGTTTTTTAAAACCAGCAGTGACGTCACACTAGACAAGAGACCGGACACTTGGCGTACGGAGGGAGGGCGCTTCAGTCGGTGCTATTTAAAGTTCTGTGGAGCGCAGTCGATCCCATCAATCCATAAAATGGCTAATGCAAATCCTTATTCATTTGAACCACGATATTCTGCTGGTACAGTACGAATGCTTCACAAGGAATGTGAAAACAAATTCGAGGGTAGAAAAGGTAATCTTCACTGATGCCCATGTGATAGAATGTCAACAGACGCTGAATGTTTGTGTTGCAACGAGGGTGATCAAATGATGAAATAAAAGGTAGTGCCCAATGTATAATAAACCACAAATCGTTCGACAATGATGTTTTAAATATCCACATCTTACAGGCAAGTCGTTATCAAATGATACTTCGGGCAGAAAAAAACGAGAAAAAAATAATGAGCTTGTATGTACCAAACTATGGAGACAAGTTGCATGCAAACAATTCGTACATTGGGTAAATGCCTGGATGTCTGCATGGCGAAAAATCAGAAAAGTAATCCCTTTCTGTGTTCTGAGTAAAATTAGACAATGTTTTCCTAAATCTAATGAACAGCATTCGAGTAACAATCTCGATTAACTTCCACTGTCACTAAAGATTTGTCAGCTGCTGTCTATATACAAGTACATAAAGGTATTTTCCATTGAACTAAGTGCATATTTCACTGGGTTTTTTTTCGTTTAGTTTCTTCAATTGTCATGGGAGAAACAACTTTATTGGTATTTCTCGTAGCCCAAATGCACAGTCATTAATGACTCTATAACGAAGTAAAATGTTCCGTCATTTTTGTCCACGCTGGGCATCGAACCCAGGTCCCCTCATTCCGGAATAAGTAGCTCTCCCAACTGAGCTACACGGACGCATGCTCTCAATGCTATCTGCCTTTATCTCATGTGCGTCATGCGGTGCAGGCATGTACTAAATCCGGCTTTCATGTAATTTTCAAACTGAGTAGACGTTCACTCGATCGAAACACTCATTTGTCCAACACACACAATGCAGTCACCTTGCAGTCATAACTTTCCCGGAAACAGGACTCACGTCCTGCAACTCGAGGCTCCAATCACCCATCGTAATCCCAGGGGTTTGCTCTCGCAATTTTCCCCAAATAAGAACCGGTGTTTTATACAATCTTCAAACTCAGTGGACGTCCACTCAATTGAAACAACTCATTTGTCCCACACACAATGCAGTCACCTTGCAATCATACTTTCCCGGAAACAGGACCCACGCCCTGTAACTCGAGACCCCAATTAACCATCGTACTCCCAGGGGTTTGCCCTCGCAATTTCCCCCAAATTAGATCCGGCGTTTCATACAATCTTCAAACTGAGTGGACGTCCACTCAATTGAAACAACTCATTTCTCTCACACACAATGCAGTCACATTGCAATCATACTTTCCCAGAAACAGGACCCACGCCCTGTAACTCGAGAGTCCAATCACCCATGGCATTCCCAGGGGTTTGCCCTCGCAATTTCCCCCAAATTAGATTCGGCGTTTCATACAATTTTCAAACTCAGTGGACGTCCACTCAATTGAAACAACTCATTTGTCCCACACACAATGCAGTCACCTTGCAATCATACTTTCCCGGAAACAGGACCCACGCCTTGTAACTCGAGACTCCAATTACCCATCGTACTGACAGGGGTTTGCCCTCGCAATTTCCCCCAAATTAGATCCGGCGATTCATACAATTTTCAAACTCAGTGGACGTCCACTCGATTGAAACAGTCATTTGTCCCACACACAAGGCAGTCACTTTGCAATCATACTTTCCCAGAAACAGGACCCACGCCCTGTAACTCGAGACTCCAATTACCCATCGTACTGACAGGGGTTTGCCCTCGCAATTTCCCCCAAATTAGATTTGACGATTCATACAATTTTCAAACTCAGTGGACGTCCACTCGATTGAAACAGTCATTTGTCCCACACACAAGGCAGTCACTTTGCAATCATACTTTCCCAGAAACAGGACCCACGCCCTGTAACTCGAGACTCCAATTACCCATCGAACTGACAGGGGTTTGCCCTCGCAATTTCCCCCAAATTAGATTTGACGATTCATACAATTTTCAAACTCAGTGGACGTCCACTCGATTGAAACAGTCATTTGTCCCACACACAAGGCAGTCACTTTGCAATCATACTTTCCCAGAAACAGGACCCACGCCCTGTAACTCGAGACTCCAATTACCCATCGAACTCCCAGGGGTTTGCCCTCGCAATTTCCCCCAAATTAGATTTGACGTTTCATACAATTTTCAAACTGAGTGGACGTCCACTCAATTGAAACAACTCATTTGTCCCACACACAATGTAGTCACATTGCAATCATACTTTCCCAGAAACAGGACCCAGTCCCTGTAACTCGAGACTCCAATAACCCATCGCATTCCCAGGGGTTTGCCCTCGCAATTTCCCCCAAATTAGATTCGGCGTTTCATACAATCTTCAAACTCCGTGGAAGTCCACTCGATTGAAACAGTCATTTGCCCTACACACAAGGCAGTCACTTTGCAATCATACTTTCCCATAAACAGGACACACGCCCTGTAACTCGAGACTCCAATAACCCATCGCATTCCCAGGAGTTTGCCCTCCCATTTTCCCCCAAATTAGATCCGGCGTTTCATACAATCTTCAAACTCAGTGGACGTCCACTCGATTGAAACAACTCATTTGCTCTCACACACAATGCAGTCACTTTGCAATCATACTTTCCATAAACAGGACACACGCCCTGTAACTCAGAGTCCAATCACCTATCGTACTCCCAGGGGTTTTCCATCGCAATTTCCCTCAAATTAGATCCGGCGTTTCATACAATCTTCAAACTGAGTGGACGTCCACTCAATTGAAACAACTGATTTGTCCCACACACAATGCAGTCACCTTGCAGTCATACTTCCCCGGAAACAGGACCCACGCCCTGTAACTCGAGACTCCAATCACCCATCGTACTCCCAGGGTTTTGCCCTCGCAATTTCCCCCAAATTAGATCCGGCGTTTCATACAATTTTCAAACTCAGTGGACGTCCACTCGATTAAAACAGTCACTGGCCCTACACACAAGGCATTCACCTTGCAATCATACTTTCCGGAAAACTGGACCCACGCCCTGTAACTCGAGACTCCAATCACCCATCGTACTCCCAGGGTTTTGCCCTAGCAATTTCCCCCAAATTAGATCCGGCGTTTCATACAATCTTCAAACTGAGTTTACGTCCACTCAATTGAAACAACTCCTTTGTCCCACACACAATGTAGTCACATTGCAATCATACTTTCTTGGAAACAGGATCCACGCCCTGCAACTTGAGAGAGCCCAATCACCCATCGTACTCCCAGGGTTTTGCCCTCGCAATTTTCCCCAAATTAGATCCGGAGTTTCATACAATCTATAAACTGAGTTTACGTCCACTCAATTGAAACAACTCATTTGTCCCACACCCAATGTAGTCACATTGCAATCATACTTTCTTGGAAACAGGACCCACGCCCTGTAACTCGAGAGCCCAAACACCCATCGTACTCCCAGGGTTTTGCCTTCGCAATTTTCCATCAAATTAGATCCGGCGTTTCATACAATCTTCTAACTGAGTGGGCGTCTACTCAATTGAAACAACTCATTTGTCCTACACACAATGCAGTCACATTGCAATCATACTTACCCGGAAAACAGGACCCACGCAATGTAACTCGAGACTCCAATTACCCATCGTACTCCCAGGGTTTTGCCTTCGCAATTTCCATCAAATTAGATCCGGCGTTTCATACAATTTTCAAACTCAGTGTACGTCCACTCGATTAAAACAACTCACTGGCTCTCACACACAAGGCATTCACCTTGCAATCATACTTTCCGGAAAACTGGACCCACTTGCCCTGTAACACGAGACTCCAATCACCCATCGTACTCCCAGGATTTTGCCCTAGCAATTTCCCCCAAATTAGATCCGGCGTTTCATACAATCTTCAAACTGAGTGGACGTCCACTCAATTGAAACAACTCATTCCTCTCACACACAATGCAGTCACATTGCGATCATACTTTCCCGGAAACAGGACCCACGCCCTGTAACTCCAGAGTCAAATCACCCATCGTACTGCCAGGGGTTTGCCCTCGCAATTTCCCCTAAATTAGATCCGGCGTTTCATACAATCTTCTAACTGAGTGGACGTCTACTCAATTGAAACAACTCATTTGTCCCACACACAATGCAGTCACATTGCAATCATACTTTCCCGGAAACAGGATCCACGCCCTGTAACTCCAGAGTCCAATCACCCATCGTACTCCCAGGGGTTTACCCTTGCAATTTCCCCCAAATTAGATCCGGCCTTTTCATACAATCTTCAAACTGAGTGGATGTCCACTCAATTGAAACAACTCATTTGTCCCACACACAATGCAGTCACATTGCAATCATACTTTCCCGGAAACAGGACCCACGTCCTGTAACTCGAGAGTCCAATCAACCATCGTACTCCCAGGGGTTTTCCCTCGCAATTTCCCCCAAATTAGATCCGGCGTTTCATACAATTTTCAAACTCAGTGGACGTCCATTCGATTAAACAGTCACTGGCCCTACACACAAGGCAGTCAGCTTGCAATCATACTTTCCCGAAAACTGGACCCACGCCCTTTAACTTGAGAGCCCAATCACCCATCGTACTCCCAGGGGTTTGCCCTCGCAATTTCCCCCAAATTAGATCCGGCGTTTCATACAATCTTCAAACTGAGTGGACGTCCACTCAATTAAAACAACACATTTGTCCCACACACAATGTAGTCACATTGCAATCATACTTTCCTGGAAACAGAACCGACGCCCTGTAACTCGAGAGCCCTATCACCCATCGTACTCCCAGGGTTTGCCCTCGCAATTTTCCCCAAATTAGACTAGGCGTTTCATACAATTTTTAAACTCAGTGGACGTTCACTCGATTGAAACACTCATTTGCCTGACACACAAGGCAGTCACATTGCAATCATACTTTCCCGGAAACAGGACCCACGCCCTGTAACTCGAGACTCCAATTACCCATCGTACTCCCAGGGGTTTGCCCTCGTAATTTTCCCCAAATTAGACCCAGCGTTTCAAACAATTTTTAAAACTCAGTGGACGTTCACTCGATTGAAACAACTCATTTGTCCCACACACAATGCAGTCACCTTGCAATCATACTTTCCCGGAAACAGGACCCACGCCCTGTAACTCGAGACTCCAATTACCCATCGTATTCCCAGGGGTTTGCCCTCGCAATTTCCACTAAATTAGATCTGGCGTTTCATACAATCTTCAAACTGAGTGGACGTCCACTCAATTAAAACAACACATTTGTCCCACACACAATGTAGTCACATTGCAATCATACTTTCCTGGAAACAGAACCGACGCCCTGTAACTCGAGAGCCCTATCACCCATCGTACTCCCAGGGTTTGCCCTCGCAATTTTCCCCAAATTAGACTAGGCGTTTCATACAATTTTTAAACTCAGTGGACGTTCACTCGATTGAAACAACTCATTTGCCTGACACACAAGGCAGTCACATTGCAATCATACTTTCCCGGAAACAGGACCCACGCCCTGTAACTCGAGACTCCAATTACCCATCGTACTCCCAGAGGTTTGCCCTCGTAATTTTCCCCAAATTAGACCCAGCGTTTCAAACTATTTTTAAACTCAGTGGACGTTCACTCGATTGAAACAACTCATTTGTCCCACACACAATGCAGTCACCTTGCAATCATACTTTCCCGGAAACAGGACCCACGCCCTGTAACTCGAGACTCCAATTACCCATCGTATTCCCAGGGGTTTGTCCTCGCAATTTCCACTATATTAGATCTGGCGTTTCAAACAATCTTCAAACTCAGAGTGGACGTCCACTCAATTAAAACAACACATTTGTCCCACACACAATGTAGTCACATTGCAATCATACTTTCCTGGAAACAGAACCGACGTCCTGTAACTCGACAGCCCAATCACCCATCGTACTCCCAGGGGTTTGCCCTCGCAATTTTCCCGAAATTAGATCCGGCGTTTCATACAATCTTCAAACTGAGTGGACGTCCACTCAATTAAAACAACACATTTGTCCCACACACAATGTAGTCACATTGCAATCATACTTTCCCGGAAACAGAACCGACGCCCTGTAACTCGAGAGCCCAATCGCCCATCGTACTCCCAGAGGTTTGCCCTCGCAATTTTCCCCAAATTAGACCAGGCGTTTCAAACAATTTTTAAACTCAGTGGACGTTCTCTCGATTGAAACACTCATTTGCCTGACACACAAGGCAGTCACATTGCAATCATACTTTCCCGGAAACAGGACCCACGCCCTGTAACTCGAGACTCCAATTACCCATCGTACTCCCAGGGGTTTGCCCTCGTAATTTTCCCCAAATTAGACCCAGCGTTTCAAACAATTTTTAAACTCAGTGGACGTTCACTCGATTGAAACAACTCATTTGTCCCACACACAATGCAGTCACCTTTGCAATCATACTTTCCTGGAAACAGGACCCACGCAATGTAACTCGAGACTCCAATTACCCATCGTACTCCCAGGGGTTTGCCCTCGCAATTTTCCCCAAATTAGACCCAGCGTTTCAAACAATTTTTAAACTCAGTGGACGTTCACTCGATTGAAACAGTCATTTGCCCTACACACAAGGCAGTCACTTTGCAATCATACTTCCCGGAAACAGGACCCACGCAATGTAACTCGAGACTCCAATTACCCATCGTACTCCCAGGGGTTTGCCCTCGCAATTTTCCCCAAATTAGACCCAGCGTTTCAAACAATTTTTAAACTCAGTGGACGTTCACTCGATTGAAACAGTCATTTGCCCTACACACAAGGCAGTCACATTGCAATCATACTTTCCCGGAAACAGGACCCACGCAATGTAACTCGAGACTCCAATTACCCATCGTACTCCCAGGGGTTTGCCCTCGCAATTTTCCCCAAATTAGACCCAGCGTTTCAAACAATTTTTAAACTCAGTGGACGTTCACTCGATTGAAACAGTCATTTGCCCTACACACAAGGCAGTCACTTTGCAATCATACTTCCCGGAAACAGGACCCACGCAATGTAACTCGAGACTCCAATTACCCATCGTACTCCCAGGGGTTTGCCCTCGCAATTTTCCCCAAATTAGACCCAGCGTTTCAAACAATTTTTAAACTCAGTGGACGTTCACTCGATTGAAACAGTCATTTGCCCTACACACAAGGCAGTCACTTTGCAATCATACTTCCCGGAAACAGGACCCACGCCCTGTAACTCGAGACTCCAATTACCCATCGTACTCCCAGGGGTTTGCCCTCGCAATTTTCCCCAAATTAGACCCAGCGTTTCAAACAATTTTTAAACTCAGTGGACGTTCACTCGATTGAAACAGTCATTTGCCCTACACACAAGGCAGTCACTTTGCAATCATACTTTCCCGGAAACAGGACCCACGCCCTGTAACTCGAGACTCCAATTACCCATCGTACTGCCAGGCGTTTGCCCTCGCAATTTCTCCTCAAATTTAGACCCGGCGTTTCATACAATTTTTAAACTCAGTGGACGTTCACTCGATTGAAACAGTCATTTGCCCTACACACAAGGCAGTCACTTTGCAATCATACTTTCCCGGAAACAGGACCCACGCCCTTTAACTCGAGAGTTCAATCACCCATCGTACTCCCAGGGGTTTGCCCTTGCAATTTCCCCCAAATTAAATCCGGCGTTTCGTAAAATTTTCAAGCTCAGTGGACGTCCACTCGATTGAAACAACTCATTTGTCCCACACACAATGCAGTCACCTTGCAATCATACTTTCCCGAAAACTGGACCCACGCCCTGTAACGGACCAAAGTTTCCTTACAAATATTCCGCGGCGCTGATGTTCGTCCGCACTGTTTCATTGTTCCCTCACAACCTGACATCTCGTGTGTTAGTTACCTACAAGAAATCTTCCGTTTTCGAGGATCAGTGTTTGATTTTTCACTGTGTGATTCAATAGGGCTTTTGCTATGATACGTTCAATATAGCCATTTTTTTTATGATTTGTGATTCAGTTTATTAAAGAAAAAGAACACGGAACAGAGGAGGAGAGGAAGAAATGAACAGAGAGTGCGTGAAAAGGTGGCATTTTAATGAAAACTGGTGGCCTCAATTTTTTTTTCAATTTGCAATACACCGACACACAGCCTGCTGTTCCCCTAAGCGCAGCTTGCGATAAATGTAAATGTCCTATCCAGCTTAACGGAGACTGGTTTAGATTCATTCTTAGCCTTTATTCATTTCATCCGATGTAATGTATCCTTATTTTCTGCTTTAACTTTAATGAATCCCTAATATTGTGCTTTTGAGATCTCCATTTCAATGCGTAAGAAGGGATTACTGCACACTAAAACTCTTATTTTACTTAATTTAAAGAAAACGATAATATTAACTTGAAATAAATTACAAAAAAATTAAAATTCGTAAAAAGTCGTTTTGTAATTTTGGTTATAAAGAACAATATGCCACCTGGTTGAATGGAAATGTCTCAACTGAAGGGAAAAAAGGACACAAATGTTACAATTTCGTATAGCCCACGACCCCGAACATTGCTCTATTTTTGCGAAGTACAGCGTATTTCCGGTAGTTACTTTATTTTCAGCAGGGACGTTGCTAGACTTCGAACTCACGACAGGCGATGGACAGGCGAGTATTATTTTTGGTGGGGCAAATTTGATGGAAACGATATTTACGAAACGATGAAAGAAATTATTTGTATTGTTTTTCACTACCGGCTACAAGATAATTCCTGCAATCCCCAAACCCTCCACCTGGACACACACGTACCACGTATCTGTCTATTTATGCCACTGGTATAAGATGACACACACGTACCACGTATCTGTCTATTTATGCCACTGGTATAAGATGACACACACGTACCACGTATCTGTCTATTTATGCCACTGGTATAAGATGACACACACGTACCACGTATCTGTCTATTTATGCCACTGGTATAAGATGACACACACGTACCACGTATATGTCTATTTATGCCACTGGTATAAGATGACACACACGTACCACGTATCTGTCTATTTATGCCACTGGTATAAGATGACACACACGTACCACGTATCTGTCTATTTATGCAACTGGTATAAGATGACACACACGTACCACGTATCTGTCTATTTATGCCACTGGCATAAGATGACACACACGTACCACGTATCTGTCTATTTATGCCACTGGTATAAGATGACACACACGTACCACGTATCTGTCTATTTATGCCACTGGTATAAGATGACACACACGTACTACGTATCTGTCTATTTATGCCACTGGTATAAGATGACACACACGTACCACGTATCTGTCTATTTATGCAACTGGTATAAGATGACACACACGTACCACGTATCTGTCTATTTATGCCACTGGTATAAGATGACACACACGTACCACGTATCTGTCTATTTATGCCACTGGTATAAGATGACACACACGTATCTGTCTATTTATGCCACTGGTATAAGATGACACACACGTACCACGTATCTGTCTATTTATGCCACTGGTATAAGATGAGACACACGTACCACGTATCTGTCTATTTATGCCACTGGTATAAGATGACACAAACGTACCACGTATCTGTCTATTTATGCCACTGGTATAAGATGACACACACGTACCACGTATCTGTCTATTTATGCCACTGGTATAAGATGACACACACGTACCACGTATCTGTCTATTTATGCAACTGGTATAAGATGACACACACGTACCACGTATCTGTCTATTTATGCCAGTGGTATAAGATGACACACACGTACCACGTATCTGTCTATTTATGCCACTGGTATAAGATGACACACACGTATCTGTCTATTTATGCCACTGGTATAAGATGACACACACGTACCACGTATCTGTCTATTTATGCCACTGGTATAAGATGACACACACGTACCACGTATCTGTCTATTTATGCCACTGGTATAAGATGACACACACGTACCACGTATCTGTCTATTTATGCCACTGGTATAAGATGACACACACGTACCACGTATCTGTCTATTTATGCAACTGGTATAAGATGACACACACGTATCTGTCTATTTATGCCACTGGTATAAGATGACACACACGTATCTGTCTATTTATGCCACTGGTATAAGATGACACACACGTACCACGTATCTGTCTATTTATGCCACTGGTATAAGATAAGTGTTGGAAGAAGGTCGTCTTCACGTTTTTCCTTGCTGTGAATACACATTGATTGCTTTTCAAAAATGTGCATTTTCTTTTTGTAAATACTACGACATTTGAACAATTTCTTTAAATTGAAAATGTCCTTTGTGTTTTCGAAATCAAATTTTAACGTCGTGACACGCAGACACACAACTCCTACTCTCCTTCAAATCCCTTCCTTCCACCCAGCCACCTTGCCTTGCACTCCCCCTACAGAGCAATCATCAGCAATGTCTCCTTCCCTGCCTCGGGAATAGCTTAAAAGGGCTGGTGTAGCTTTTGACGCCACTTTCCGTGTTAGAATCCTTTTCAGTAGCACTGAAAAACAAAATAGAAATTCCTATTCACCCTACTAATTCTTTCCCTGGCTGTACTAACACGAAGTAAAAGGTTTAAAAGTAAGGATTTGGAAGAGATCAATTGAATTTTCATATCTCTAAGGATGTTATTTTGATAACCTTCCTGGGGAGAAGTAAAAACGCACTTCCTGGGGGAAATACGTCGAGCTACAACGAAGAAAAGCACGAGACTTATCGTTATTACTTGGCAAAGTACAGATTATGTTTTAAAGTTTAAATAAAACGGCACATCTTCAACTCGGTGGGCAACAGAGGTTTCCGCGACCTTGCATTCTATTGGCGACGTTCCTGATTTCCAGAGAATGCACAATAAGTCACCTTGAAACTTGGAACGGGTGATTTTTCAAGTGGATGGCTTAAAACTTTACAGATGGCTTAAACTATGAGTAAACGAACTGAATTAAAATTGAAATAATTTATTGTGAAGCTGCAAATGTGAGCTATTCCAGACAGAAGAAAATATCTGACGCTTGATTTTTCTCTATTGACAGAAATACAGTTGTATCACAAACAAAGGCAACCCTGCTGTGTATTCTTCTGCGAGATGACGTTTCGTTTAAAAAACGTCAAACCCAGAACTCCAAAGTGTTTCAAGATATTCCTGAGAAACAAGTAGACCAAAAATGGATTTATACTCCCTAGCGGAAATACTGGCCATTACAAGACTTACAAATATCTATAGACTATCATCATCATCACTGCGAGAAGCAGATGCAAGAATAATTTTTAACACGACGAGGGTGAGTCAAAAGTTTATCCGTTTAATGACACAAGAAACCCACACGCTCTCCTTTTTCTGCAAAACAGAAGCTTTTGTTTTCTATATTCCATTGCCAACGTTCCACCAGAGCCACGATCTCACGCGGTACCACTTAGCAGGTTTCCAGGATAGAACTTCAACGCTACCAGATTGAACATCCACCAGTGAAACAGCTAATAGTCGGATGACGAAAGTTCCGGACAGTATGGAGGACCGGGTAGGATATCAACTCCTTCCCAATTATGTAGGTGTGACTTGGAGCAACTATCACTTGCAGCAATGTCCGCTTACTAAAGATGAACGCTGGGTTGCACAGCATCAAGGACCCGCTGCACTTATTTGGCATTGAGGTTCCCTCGCCCACAGCCTAACCATTCGACACGAATTTCCAGTCCATAGGATCCTCAGATTTCTACTTGGCTTTCCTCTCGGAACAACCCCTTTGCACAACTGGCTGTGCTTCCTAGCGTGACCTCAGCTACTAATTCCTTGTGCTATATCATATAAATATCCACTTTTGGGGATATGACGCCAAAACGTATCCTCCAGTGAATCTGACAGCAATCTGCGTTCTAGAGCGACAGGTTGTTTCCCCTGATGGGGTTTCAATTCATGCGGAACCACTCGATGTTGGAGAAACCAAACTGCTGCACGAACGATTGTAGATTGGATGATCTGTGAAATTAACAAATTTGTCGATGATGGGGATTGAACTCGCTCCGGAACCAGTTATTCTAACAGACCAAACTACGCCGACGGAATGCATCGCTGCATATTTATGTCGTCTTTAACACATGCTTCACTCCGCAGTACGTCACAGACTTCGTTTCAACTTGTCATGTTCTGGTACCGGGGTTTGCTGTAACAGCTTCGACCATGGTAGCAGTTGTTCGTCATGACCTTGGCGTGTCTTGGGAGACTTGTATCCCTTAGCACTGAAAGCCAGGAACCACTTTTTCGTGCAGTACTGCTGTCCACTGACTTGTCTCCAATTGCACAAATTTCTCTCGCTGCTACGTTTCACCCTTTGTTTCAATAATGATGGCATTAGAGCACCCAAACAGCATGTTTATTCACCTACATGGTCTGCTCCCCTGCTAACTGGCTGCATGCCAAATGCTAGCCACCAGCTTTTGTGTTTCATGTCACGTCATCGCAGTACCCAGCCAAGGCTGGCGCACGTTTCGCACAGAAATACACTCCCAAAATTTGTAGCTCAAAACAAGATGAACTTTCAACTCCCCTGGAATAGTAGTAGAGACACAAATATTTTATTAATGCTTCGAGTGAAAAATTTATGCACCAAAACAATTAGAAGAATGTATGCAGTTACTTTTTGCAGTTGTTTGTAACTTTACAAATTTAGTAGACATCAGTAGTCTGGAGGTCTGAAGCGCGGCGGCTTCCCGTTAATCATCTGAATACTGCCTCAGTTTCTGTTCCTGGTGTAGCGTAAGTACCGCTTGTTCTGACTCTTCCTTGAAACAGGTGACACTCAATTAAGAACCGTAGATTCCTTATAGCCCCAGGTAATCGGGCGGAGGGAGAGACTTACGCTTCGAAATGTAAACGACTTCAATATTTTTGATAAAATAGTATTGGATCTGGTTAACATTTATTATTATTATTTGATCTTGTTGATATTTTATTAATTAATATTTATGTCGAATTTTCTAAACAAAAACATTTTTGATTCAGCGGAAAATTTGTGCCTCAAAAATGCTAGAAAATTTTAGTCACAGCGGTAGCAATCGGATGTGAAAATTATTTTTCAAACAGGACATGCCTACCCAGTGGCACAGTGCCCTAAGCGCTGCCTTATGACCATTCGTCGGAGATGGGTGCGGGTTCGAATCCCGTGGGGCATGAATGTTGTGTTTGTCTTATGGAACTGGCACTCTCCATTCCCTGGAACCAGTGGCCCTAAATTAGGGACGGGTGCAGCTTATAGCCCACGGCGTTACTCGCAGTTTTCGTTAAACCCCCAAATTAAAAAAAAAAACAGAACATTTAGTACATCAAATACTCTTCCATTTCAGACAGGGCAATTTTCAAGAGCATTTTACCACTATGTTTTTAAAAAATGTTGAGTCAATGCATCCTTCCAATTCTTAGGATCCGAGATATGAACATTATCTAAAAGGAACATTCAAAGATTGCAGACAACTTTAAGAGGCATTGAGAGATGCATGTTTCATATTACCAAGCAAGATAGAGAAAGGAACTCATGGAACAGAAAAATGACAAACGTTGATGACATTATGATCGAAGTAAAGATCCTCAAAGTGGCAATGGGCTGGACATATTGCTAGAAGAACTAACCACCGATGGACAACTGAAATACTAGGCTAGATAGGAAAAAGAACTCATGGATCAGGATAATGACAAGACATCATGATCTAAAAGTAAAAGACCCAGAAGTGGCAATGGGTTGCACATATTGCTAGAAGAACTGGCCACCGATGGACAACTGAAATACTAGGCTAGATAGGAAAAAGAACTCGTGGATCAGGATAATTACAAGACATCATGATCTAAGTAAAAGACCCTCAAGGGGCAATGGGCTGGACATATTACTAGAAGAACTGACCACCGATGGACAACTGAAATACTAGGCTAGATAGGAAAAAGAACTCGTGGATCAGGATAATGACAAGACATCATGATCTAAAAGTAAAAGACCCAGAAGTGGCAATGGGTTGCACATATTGCTAGAAGAACTGGCCACCGATGGACAACTGAAATACTAGGCTAGATAGGAAAAAGAACTCGTGGATCAGGATAATTACAAGACATCATGATCTAAGTAAAAGACCCTCAAGGGGCAATGGGCTGGACATATTACTAGAAGAACTGACCACCGATGGACAACTGAAATACTAGGCTAGATAGGAAAAAGAACTCGTGGATCAGGATAATGACAAGACATCATGATCTAAGTAAAAGACACTCAAGGGGCAATGGGCTGCACATATTGCTAGAAGAACTGACCACCGATGGACAACTGGAATACTAGGCTAGATAGGAAAAAGAACTCATGGATCAGGATAATGACAAGACATCATGATCTAAAAGTAAAAGACCCAGAAGTGGCAATGGGTTGCACATATTGCTAGAAGAACTGGCCACCGATGGACAACTGAAATACTAGGCTAGATAGGAAAAGGAACTCATGGATCAGGATAATGACAAGACATCATGATCTAAGTAAAAGACCTTCAGAAGTGGCAATGGGCTGCACATATTGCTAGAAGAACTGGCCACCGATGGACAACTGAAATACTAGGCTAGATAGGAAAAAGAACTCGTGGATCAGGATAATTACAAGACATCATGATCTAAGTAAAAGACACTCAAGGGGCCAATGGGCTGCACATATTGCTAGAAGAACTGACCACCGATGGACAACTGAAATACTAGGCTAGATAGGAAAAAGAACTCGTGGATCAGGATAATGACAAGACATCATGATCTAAAAGTAAAAGACCCAGAAGTGGCAA
The DNA here is from genome assembly GCA_039090855.1 of Macrothele yani. Classification (NCBI taxonomy): domain Eukaryota; kingdom Metazoa; phylum Arthropoda; class Arachnida; order Araneae; family Macrothelidae; genus Macrothele; species Macrothele yani. Next base: position 67,436,981 of record CM077009.1, on the reverse strand, counting down.
TGGGCTGCACATATTGCTAGAAGAACTGGCCACCGATGGACAACTGAAATACTAGGCTAGATAGGAAAAAGAACTCGTGGATCAGGATAATGACAAGACATCATGATCTAAGTAAAAGACCCTCAAGGGGCAATGGGCTGGACATATTACTAGAAGAACTGACCACCGATGGACAACTGAAATACTAGGCTAGATAGGAAAAAGAACTCATGGATCAGGATAATGACAAGACATCATGATCTAAGTAAAAGACCCAGAAGTGGCAATGGGCTGCACATATTGCTAGAAGAACTGACTAGTGATGGATAACTGAAAAACAAAATTGAATACCAAGGTACAGGAAAATGCACACTGTCAGAAAATTTCAATTTATGGACCTTTGTGAGATCAAATGTGGAACGTGTGATTTAATTATTCAGTTTATAACATGCCTCAGATAAAAATACCTCCTTTCTGGAAATCGCTTTTTTGATCAGCACAACTCACTTCACGAATAAGAAAAGTCAGTGTTAGCTCAAAGCATAAGTTTCGAGTGCTCCACATAGTGGACTGCAATAGCATACTGGTTGAATTTTTATCTAAATTTTTGTGCCCTGGGGGTAAGGTGTCAGGGAATAGCCCACACGCGCCGTAAGTAGAGCTACGACATGGCATGGCGACCGACAAAATGCATATTCACCTCTGTCTGCTGTTCAGACTTAATTTTGAGAAAGCCGATGGAGAAACGACACGATTGAGGATTTGTTCGAGGAAGGTAAAGGTGCAAGCACTTGTGAGTGATTTGTGAAGCTGATAATTAATAATCGCATCGTGGAGGACCAACAGCATATCGGACGGCCGAAAGAAATGCAGATCGCAGACTTTCATGTTCTTTTGCATGAAGTTGCCCCCCAGTCGACCACATATCTGACGACACAGTTAGGCGTGAATCAGCCGACCGTAGATTGGTAATTACATCCTATGGGGAAGATCCAAGAAGTGGGAAAGTGGGTCCCACGACAACTCGTCGAGCGCAAAACTGATTATAAAACGCATGTGTTTCGGTGCTGGGCAGACACCTCGGATAAAGGACTTTCTGCGAAAAATTATTACTTCGAATAGGTTGACTCGAGGTTGGCAAAACGGGATTAAATCAACTCGAACGAATATGTACTATATTGACAAAAGTCACCTGACGCCTAGAATAGAAACACAACATAGCATTTATTTGACATACATTAGTACGGTATCGATCCACCTTCTTTGGCCTTAATGCATGCACTAACCCTTCGAGACATGCTCTCCACAAGGTTTTGGAGCACAGCGATAGGTATGCGCTTCCATTCAGTACATAATGCTTCCGCTGACTGTTGCTTAGTAGTAGGCCTTGTTTCCAAACTTCTTATGAGGCGCTCTAATTCATCCCATAGGTGCTGTATGAGATTATGATCAGGTCTCTGTGCTGGCCAGTCCACCCACAATAGGGAATTGTGGCCAAAGCACGCCATAACAGTTCTTGCTTTATGGCTCGGTGCATTGTCCTTCTGATACCAACAAGGCTCGGTGCATTGTCCTTCTGATACCAACAAGGCTCGGTTCCATAGTATTGCCACAGAGTTGGTAGAGCATAATTGTCCAGAATATCGAGGTGGACGTGCTGGTTAACAGGTTTGTCCATGATAACCGATGGGTCGGGATCATACCACGAAAAACACCCGCACTCGAGTACACTGCCAGCTCCAAACTTAACCGTAGGAACAGTACACTGTGGTAAATAGCGTTCCCCCGGCTATTTACCGATAGCCCACAGACGGCTATCAATAGCGTTCCCCCGGCTATTTAGTCTGATAGCCCACAGACGGCTATCAGACTGATGTATCGTGTATCTGGATTCATCAGTCCATAGAACCAGTTTCATTTGATCTACGGTCCACGATAAATGTTCTTTTCACCATGCAAAACGGCGACTAGCATTCCGAGTGGTGATGAAGGCTTATGAGCAGGCGCACGACCACGGTAACCCATGGAATGAAGTTCTCCGCGATTGGTACGTGTACATACCGAGCTTTCAGCATTTTTACTCACCTTTACACTGTGGTCTTGTGCAGTACTCCGTCGATTAGCTGTAACGACTCTCTTGAGGCTTCGACGTCCTCTATCACTGACTTTCTTTGGTCTGTCAGTACGTTTTGCTGTATGTTTAAACTCCTCTCGGTTTCTCTTATGGACAACCCACTAATATAACACCCAACAATCTTTCCTTTCTCAAAGTCAGTTCTCTCCCGCCGCCACATTTTCACTCAACTTATGGTCATGATCAGCTGCAGGCTTGTGTTTATACCGTTTGCAGCTGTACCGCGCATCTTAACAACGTAGCGGATCCGTTCATTTGCTTTTGAATGGGTGCCCGGTTACTTTCGTCAATTATAGTGTATTTAAAGTCTAAGAAGTTTATTTAAACGCTTCCGGAACGAGTGAACTTGAACAACAGAATGCATTCCCTTTCTCTTTGCTTTGCTATCCAAAGTGGTCATTCAGAGATGATTGACACTACTCCTTTCTCACTGATTGCCTGCTCATTAAAAAAGGAGAGAGAGAATATATTTAAATCACTTGTCCGAGACCAGTGTCAGTGTCATGGGAAATAGGTCTATCCATCATGCCTTGGATCATATGAGCAGTGAATAAAGTTCCAGAATGGAGAGCTTACAGAAGTCAGACGTTTAAACCTAAGAAAAAAGAGAGATGTTTGATAGAGTCACTAGTTTCTTCAACCCAGTAGCATGATGTCCGTTTCAGGGGGCTAGCCCTCCCGTATCATGCCTTGATTATATGAGCAGAGAATAAAGGACTAGAAGAGAGATCTTATAACCAGTGATAGGTTTAAACCTAAAAAGGAGAGAAAATGTTTCGAGTAACTTCTTTCTTCTACCCAGTGGCATGATGTACGTGTCAGGGAAACTAGCCCTTCATCATCATGCCTTCGGTCATACGAGCAGAGAATTGAAAACTACACTGCTGGTCACCCAAAATGCAACACCAAGAAGGACACAAGATAGCAAAGCCAGATTTACTAGACACATAACAACAGATACAAAGATGAAACGATTCAGCTTACAGGCCCGTGCGTCTTGCGGAACACGCAGACATCAATAGTTTGTGTGGCCCCCATGGCTGGCAATAACGGCCTCTACAAGCCGCGCCATCGAACGAAAGAGGCTTTGGTTGCGGGCTTGGGGTATGTCGGTCCAGGCTGCTTCCACACGTTGCCACAGTTCATCAGACGTAGCCGCGGATGGTGCTTGCCGGGCCACTCGGTTGCCGATCAGCGACCAGACATGTTCGATGGGCGACATATCAGAGAACAAGCAAGCCACGGCAGCAGTGACATCTGGTGGGCCGTGAAGAATTGTTGCACGATGCGTGCCACGTGAGGGCGCGCATTGTCCTGTTGAAACGTGGCCGCTGGCAGGTCCTGCAGGTAAAGGAGGACTACAGGCTCCAAAACGTTGAAGATGTAGAGGTGGCTGTTGAGTGTACCGGCGATGCGTACCAGAGAGGTGCGGGTGTGATATCCAATTGCGCCCCAAACCATAACGCCAGGCGACGGACCGCTATCGCGATGCATAATGCAGGCGTCATACAGTCTCTCGCCACGGTGCCGCCACTCGCAGATCTCACCATCGTGCTGTTGCAGGCAGAAGCGGGATTCGTCGGAGAAGACAATGTCGTGCCATTCCGTAGTCCAAGTGCGGCATTCAGCGGCCCACTGCCGCCGCACCCGCCGGTGGTGTAACGTCAATGGTAATCGGAGCAGTGGGCGCCGTGCGACAAGTCCCCGCTCCTGCAGACGACGTCGAATAGTACGTGCTGACACAGGTTGTTGCGCAACACACCCTAATTCCTGCGCTGACGTTCGTGATGTGGCGGTGCGAACCGGCAATGCCCGCCGCACAACACGTAACACGTCGGTCCTCTCGTTCGGTGGTGTGCCGCGGCTGCGGCAATCACTCACGTCGGTCCGTCCGTCCCTCCTGCACCCACCGAATCCATATTCGCCTCACTGTGGCTGGATGTCGTCCCACACGGGCGTCGATGTCTCGGTACGATAAACCGCTGTCGCAATAAGCCACTTTTCGTCCTCTGTCGAACTCCGAAACGTGCTGCAATGACTGCCGTATTCTTCGACGAGGCATCAGGAAGCTTTCCACTCACAGGTCCGGCAGCACAACAAACTTCCACTACGTACACCCCCGCCTTCTGTGCACCCTTCTTATAGCGCTTCTCGGTGGCGTGCACATGATTTGCATATGCCTTGTAATCCTAATCGTTTGCATGTCCTCTCACGGGCGACGCATGCTGTGCATTTCAGGCCAATCGGATGCTTCCTTCTTGGTGTTGCATTTTGGGTGGCCAGCAGTTTAGATGGTGACACTCATCGTCAGTGACGCGTTTAAACCTAAGAAAGAAAGATGGTGTTTCTATCTAACGGCGCATGTCCTGTCTTTACCTGGAATCGGAAGTCTCAAATTAGGAATGGCCAACAGCTTATATTTCCTTAGTGTTACTCGTGGTGATTGTGAAACCCCAGAAAAGAAAAAGAAAACAACAGGCTGCATTTACGTTTCCGTTGGTTAATGATCTGGAATGTGGAAAACTAGTCTGTATGTATGTCTGTCTGTCTGTCTGTCTCTCTCTCTCTCTCTCTCTCTCTCTCTCTCTCTCTCTCTCTCTCTCTCTCTCCTTTATGTTAACTTTTAAGTCCAGACATTCACATACGGGGAAACTAACAAAAAACCTCAACAACAAAAAATTAACTAACGAGTTAAGTTAACCTCAACAAAAAAATTAACTAACGAGTTAAGTCAACCTGTACGCAAAAACTTAACTAACGAATTAGTTAAGCTTTTGCCTCGAATGAGTTATTTCAATCTGCGAACAGATACCCACCCTCTATACAAGAGGTGTGTTCAGAAGCAATACTCATATGAGATACACTGCCTTGCCGTTAATATCCAGACCCCCCCCCATAAATAGGGAATTAGATCCTCCTACATACCACATTACAGATCCTACTATAAATATGCTCGTAGGGCTATGACAAGACAATATGGCACCACTGTGATGCCTCATGTACAGAATTGCCCGATTTCGAGCAGGGATTCATATAAAGGTGCCACATAAGCAATCACTCCATACGTGACTTTTTAGCGGAACCTTATGTTGAAGCTTGATGTGATATTGAATTGAATGCGGACTACTCTTGAATTTCCCAAGAAACGACACGGTAAACTTCAGAAGCTAAAAGATTGTGACAGCAGAGCTCCCGAGGTGACTGCTCTCTTACAACTCAAATCAATATTGTCCCAATATAATAAAGCACGCGAACATATGTTATAGCATTGTGGTTGATGTTAGTACAAGTGCAGTACACAGAACGCCACACGATATGGGTTACTAAGGTCGAGCAGCCTATCCACATGCCTCTAATCACTTCCACCAATGCCACATGCTAATTAGCTCGGCATACGGGACGCCCATCTTGCTTTCTACATCAATGGTGAATTGTGCTTTGTGTTTACGAGACCGTGCGCACACAGTCTGTCGCTGTAATGGTAGTTCCCCGGTGTGACAGATGCCGGGAGAAAGACCTTCCGATTTTGTATCATCCCCATCATGAAGTTTAGTGCAGGCAGTGTGATGATCTGCAGCTGTTTTTCTTGGTTTGGCTTGGACCCATTATTCGTTTGGACAAAACCATGAATTATAAACGCTACTTAGATGTCCTGGATAGTTATGCACAACCAACAATACCATAGTAGCTAAGGAATGGTTCATACTCCTAACAGGACAAAGCACCATGTCAGACACAGTGCTGTAATTAAGCAACCATACTTGGGTTTTTTTTTTTGGTTTTTTTAATCCAGGTAAAAGACACGGGTCGGGAAAGTATGGTTTTCTTATAAGTCGTCTATCAGATATGCGGTTGCAACAGCTTTTGTATGAGAATAACGCAGATGGTTATTTACGCTTGTATGTCGTCGTTCGGTGGAGGAACATTGTCACACCTCTGTCATGGGGCAGAGAGCAAATATCTAGTTCTGTTTCTTCATCTGAGACAGTTAAATTGTTGCGTGATGTTGATGGGGCTAATCTCTTGCACAAATTTTTCGATGGTATGCACGTTTTAAGGATGGGCGGGAAGATTTGGAAAATGACGAGTGCCACGGAGCCCGATTTCTTTCTTTTTTGTTATTGAAGGTTTAACGAGCACCGTGAGCAACTCAATGGGATATAAGCAGTCGCATGTCCCTAATTTAGGGCCACTGGTTCCAGGGAAGGGAGAGAGCCAGTGCCGTAAGACAAACACAACATCTGTGCCTCACCGGGATTAGGACTCGGATCTCTCCCGGACGAATGGTCATAAGCCATCATGAGGGTTTTAGAGACCTTCGGGGAAAATACGTCGACTCATATACCTACTCTGACCCGCCTGAACTTTTGGATAAAGCACTGATTTAATTACTTTTTTAAATAAGAAATAAAATGTACTGTCCATTTCTATTTTTATGATACCAAACCGAATATTCGATTGTGATGAGGCCATCTATACAAAAAATATATCAAAGCAGATTTTTAGAAAATCCAAAAATTAAAACTAAGAAGAAAACGCATTTCAGCACCTGGGGAAAAAGCTGCGCATAATTTCAAAATTTTAATGTGCACAGGGTTATTTATAGTCAATGGAAAAGGTTAAAAAAATCAATTAAGTTTCTACAATCGATAAAACATCCAGAAATGGGACTAACTGCTTACACACTAGCGATTGAAAGATATTTTACCAAAATTAATAAAACTTCCACAAAACATTTCTCATATTGGAAACAAGATATAAAAGACAAATGGGTTTTCAAATCGAACAAGTGGAAGAAGAAATTTAGAAAAGCACCTCATATAATTTTACACGCCGTAGCGGAAAAGCTATCTGTTACTTAAAAAAGAAGTCCAAAATTATCTTAACTATTACTTAATAAAGAAGCCCAAAATTATCCTACCAAATAAGGTCTTTCTTAGGGGATATGAATTATTGAATTAGCTTTTCCAATTAAAACTATTCGCTTACGCCCATGGCAGAGGACATATTACACAAGCGCATAAAATATGCTAAAAATATTATTCATAGCAAAAGCTATGTTACAGAAAATGAATTTCTTAAATTCGTTTTTTGGAAGAAGAGATAGCGAAAAAAAGGTTTTGACATTTACGCCCCATAGGCAGAAAACTCTTTATTATTTAAAAAAGGACAATTTCTTTCATCTTACTGTAGCGAATGGTATACGGTGAAAAAAATTTTTCAATAATATTTTTAGAAGTGGTTATACAATTGCAAACATAAATACACACTAACACCACCTAGATTAGAGCCAGAAGTGTAAATTACAACAAACCAGGAATACATGACGTGCAAAGTGTTCCACATGGTGAATGGTATCTGGGATTAAAGGAATTTCTTTAAGTCGGACAATTAGAAGCAGAGATATCGAGGCAGAGAAAAATCTGGAATTACATGCAAAATATTTCCCACCAGAAACGCTGTCGACAAAGAAAGAATTTTTCATATCGGTTTGTTACAAGCAAAGATATCGAGAAAAATAAAATATCCGTCTACGCCGTCTGATGAGAAAGCTAAGCATTATTTAAAGCAGAGAGTTTTCCCTAAAGATTTTTCTTGGTAAGTGGTATCTGATTAAAAAGTAATATTTTCAGTCGAGTTTTCAGAATCGCAAATATTGCTTCAAACGCATCAGAATTAGAAATATCCATTAGGCCCCCGTAGTGGAAAACCATTCTTTACCAATGCAGTCAAACCTCGATTTAACAAACTTCAAGAGACCAACAATATTGTACGTAAAATCGCGGAATTCTTTAAATCGAGGAATCCTTCGAAATAAAACATTTTTTTTTTATGATTGAAGGTTTAACGAATTTCAATCATAAAAAAAATGGGCTTTTTAAGTAACCAATGAAAAAAAAATGGGCTTTTTAAGTACTCAATGGGCTTTTTAAGTAACCGCGAGCAACTCAATGGGCTGTAGGCAGTCGCAATGAAACATTCAAATTCAGCTAGTGTTCATAAGAGAATACGTAAGCAGCTAAGTTATCTTTGTTTCAGTGAAATTTAAATTATGTACAGTACTTTCAATTACGAATTTGTTATAAAAAATGTTATAATACGTACACATTTACTTTGCATATTAAATACATAATTCGTAGATATTAGACTTCAATTGTAGCATCCAAATTTAAGCGTACTTTAAAATTGCAAGAAAAATACGATTGTTGATTGAAAAGCTTCTTAATAATGAAACTGCATGAAACAGAATACCAATTAGTACTAATTAACTTGTAAAAACAGAATATGTGTTGATTACCTTTTTACATTGTGGAAAAGAAATGCTTTAGAGAAAATTGCTTATGTTTTTTCTGAACGTTTAGCTTTTATAAATCGCAGCTTCAATTTTATGAAGTGCATGGAAAAAAATCATCATTAATATTGAAGGGCATCAAGTACTTTTTAGCACATTCTTTACTGTTACCAACATCACTAAAGCAGCTAACTTTCAGTTCTGCTTCATCTTCTTCATCAGTATCTGATGCATTTATTCCGATCTGTTCATCGAAAACATCATCAAGGGATTGCATTTGAGCTAACTTTTAACGTAAAAATGCTGGTTAACTTAGTTTTGTGGTTTAAAAAAAATAATAAATGTTCGCTAAATTGAGGAAATGTGTTCGTTAAATCGGGAAACGCAAAGCATTGATTTCAATGTGGTTCCGTAGGGACCATAAAAAATGCACGTAAAATCGAGGAATTCGTTAAATCGTAGTCCGTTAAATAGGGGTTTGACTGTAATTCGAAAAGAAATGTACAGCATTTCTCACCAGAAGCTCTATCGAATACAAAAATTAATTTTGAAATCCGACTTTTAGAAAACGAGAGATATCGGGGAAATCGTAACTTAACTTTAAATCCTTTAGAGAAAAACTGGGCACCATCACTTGAAAACCAGCCTGTACTCAAAGTTTTCGTTATAAATTATATCGATGGGAAGAAATAATGTTTTCAATTGGATATTTAGATGCAATGATATGGAACAAAATGTAGTTTGAATTTGATAGCATCTCCATTTTCGCCCTCCACCAGCAAAATTATGCATCGTTAAAAATAAAATAAAAACCGTAAATAATCGTTCTCACATTTTAAGCTTCCCAGTAGAGCCTAATTTCTGCGCGTGCATGCGGTGCACGTGCACAGGGCCTGAGAATTTGGGGAGCCTCCAAATTACCTCTAAAAATAAAATATATTCTTAAGTCCCTTCATGCCAAATGAATGAAAAGAGAGACTTCAACAGTTAAAAATTATCAGGTATTTTTTTAGACATTTTTATTCATACATTTCTAATGGTTTGTTCAAAATCTGGGTGTGACTTATAAATCACGCTCCTATAATAACATGTAGGTATGGTTTGCTCTTTCTTGAGATCTCATATCACGGGTGAAGTCTATATTCTGAGCAATACGGTATGTTATACATGAAAAGCATTTCAGCAAAATGTAGAATTTACTAAAAATATTTTTATTATTAATATTAGTTCTGTGAGAGCAAGATTTGTGAATCAATATTCATAATGATGCAGGGTTTATTTTCACATAAATAAAAATACGAAAAAAGGTCAATTGACACTACGTTATTTAATTAAAAGCTGTTGTAATAATTTATCCCACAATGTATGTAGTCAGCTGCAACATTTTGTGAGGGATTACTTCTTACAATTTAAACTACCATTGGTTCATTATTTCCATTAAATTTATGGTAAACTAGAAGTTTTATATTATATCTCTGGAAGGATAGTTATTTGTTTCGTAAATGATACTATAAAACAAAACAAAAAGCATTCCAGAGTAATTAATGCTACAGCTGTAAGCTCTGGGGGTGTGGGGAAGTACAAGTGGTGAAAATGCTCGTCTATTAAAAGATGCGAAAATGGTGAAAATATTCCAAATACGTGGCGACAGTTAGTAAATAAATAAGATGCATTGGCTATAAAGTTTACTAGCATGAGGGATGTGGTTCAATGTTTTACTACTAAAAAAACTGCTAGCAAAAGAATATTTACCATCAAATATTCTTTTCAACTGCTGACTGAAAATTTTAATTTAGGGGGCCCCAGACATAAGATGTGCACAGGGCCTCGACTGACCTAAGTCGGGCCCAGCTTCCCAATGCGAAAAATGTTTCGAATCGGACTAAAAGTTGCAGATATGTTGTCCACACACGGATGGACGAACAAAGTAATATCATAAAAGCGATTTTCTTTTTTTTTCACAAATGACGTGCATAAATGGAGATTTCGGTAAATTTCGGACAGCTACTACAGTAAACAGCCTAAGTCTGCTAAGATGCCAAAGATAAGAGTTCTTCAGTGTGGGTTTGTTAAATACGTGTGGATGACGCAGTGGTCTCAGCGATTGCTTCTGATCATTCGTCTGAGATGAGTCCGGGTTCGAATCCCGTGAGACATGGATGTTGCATTTGTCTTACGGCACTGGCTCTCTCCCTTCCCTGGAGTCAGTGGCCCTAAATTAGGGACAGGCGACGGCATATTTATAGCCCATTGAGTTGCTCTCGGGGAAAAATACGTGTGTTTATCCACTTCGGATAATGCAAGCAAAAATCTTAAATGGTTACGTTTGGGCTGTAACATAAATTTTTCAAAACTTACGTTAAGCATTGATATTTTTTTCAATTGTAAATAGTGGATCATTTAGGAATTTTTTCAACACTCTGCAAACATGACATTTTTAGGCCCATTTTAACAATATAAACAGTAGCATAATGCAGGACATGCCCGTTTCTTAAAATCTTAAATGGCAAAGAAGCACTTCACACTTAGAGGAAAGAAATTCTTTGAAACAATCAGTTATACACCTCACTTTCTGTAATATATATACACTGAGTGGCCACTTTATTATGACTACCTGACAGTTTTAAGCAAATGAGCTATGCCTGCACGCTGTTGCCGCTAGAGGGCGAGGCTAGTATAAAAAGGGAAAGTTTAGTGCTTGCGACAGTAGTAGAAGTGATTTTTGGGTGACGAGATGGGTAACAAAATGCAATTTCACGGACTTTCAACGTGTGATGATTGTAGGAGCTCGGAGCCATGGAGCGAGTATCATCGAAACCGCCGCATTCGTGAAATGTTCCAGAGCAGCTGTTGTTAGAAGTTTTTAAAGACTGGACTGTCAGCCAAAAAACTGGGTCTCTATGTGCAACGTGTGGTCATCATCGACTAGTGACAGCTCGGGCGGAACGAAGGGTGTCCAGACTGGTAACAGACAACAGAAGGGAAACAGTGCAGCAAATTTCAGACCATCTTAATCAAGGATCCCCTCAAATGATCTCTGCACGCACTGTTCTCCGTACACTGCATCGGATGGGATATGGCAGCCGAAGGCCCGTTCGAACACCTTTGCTGTCTGCAGTTAACAAAAGAAAACGTCTACAGTTCGCACAGGAGCACAAGGATTGGACAGTCGGTAATTGGAAAAAAGTATGTGGTCCGATGAATCACGTTTTCAGTTGCACCATGCCGATAGCCGAATGAGAATTTGGTATAAACAGCACGAAAGCATCGACTCCAAATGCATTGCTACAACCCTTCAAGCTGGTGGAGGCAACGTTATGATTTGGGGAATGTTTTCCTGGCATGCTTTGGGCTCTTTAATTCGTGTTGATCAACGTCTGACTGGCACATCATATCTAAACATTGTTGCGGACCAAGTGCATCCTCCTGTCATGTGGATGGTTTATCCCAATGGCGATGGCTACTTTCAACAAGATAATGCGTCCTGCCATAGTGCTCGTATTGTACAGGATTGGTTTCAGGAACATGCCGGTGAGTTTACTTTGCTTAGGTGGCGCCCACAATCTCCAGATCTCAACCCTATTGAGAATTTGTGGGTTGAAGTTGAACGAGCCATCAGACAACTGGATCCACAACCCTGCAATCTCACACTCCTGGAAAGTGCTATTCATCAAGCATGGTCTCAGATTCCACAAACCACCTATCAACATCTCGTGGAGTTCCATGCCACGAAGAATCGACGCAGTATTAAAGGCAAAAGGTGGCCCAACGAAATACTGAGGGGTGGTCACAATAATAACTCAGTGTATACACTTTCGTCTGTAGCGCACTTCAAAACTAGAGACTATGCAGAAGCACCGTTAAGTTGCTTTCATTCTAAATTCTACGGCCGAGTGAGCTGACCCTTAACTCCTGGCCACTCGTCAGAGATGGGTTAGGGTTCGAATCTGTAACGCATGGGTGGTGTGTTTGTCTTGCTGCACTGGCTCTCTCTCTCTCCCCTGGAACAATCGGCCTCAAATTAAAACCAGGCAACTACATACAGCCCACTGAATTGCTGAAGGTGGGCGCCCCCCCTCCCTTACACACACAAAATTAATCAATGAGGTGACAGTTCTACCGGTAATACAGGAGACACTATGTACATCGATCGAGTAGCTAAAACATTATGACCACCTGCTTAACATGATGTTGGTTCTTCAGGTGCTGCCAAAACAGCTCTTACCCTGTCTGGTACCAACACATTATCGGCAGATCCTTTAAGTCACTTGGTTGAGCCGTCGTAGATCGGATTTACTGTTCAACACACAGATGCTCGATCGGATTGATGTCTGGGGAGTTTGGAAGCCAGGGAAACATCTGGAAGTGTTTCACGTGTTCCGCGAAATATATTCGAACAATCCGCGCAGTGTAGCATAGCGCTTTATTCTGCTGAAAGGAGGCACTATTAGAAGGGAATACCGTTGCCCCAAAAGGATGTACGTGCTTTGTAATGTTGTTTAAGTAGGTGGAACACGTCATAGTTTCCCCGTATGTGAATGTCTGGACTCAACGTTTCCCAGCAGAACATTGCCCAAAGCATTACACTTCCTCCATTACGTTGTTTACGCCCCCAGGTGCATCCTGGTGCCAACACTTCCAGATAAACGTCGCACATGTACCTGATCATCCACATGGTGCAACAGAAAACGAGATTCCTTGAACTTGACGACTTTCTAATTATTCAATATCCAGTTTTGATGCTGGCGTTCCCATAGTAGGCGCTTTCGACAATGAATGGAGGTTAGTATGGGCACTTGGAGAGGCCCTACGGCTACTTCATCCCTACCTCTCGTTAGGGTTCGATGTATCGTGTGTGGTGACACATTACTCTCGTCACCAGAATTCAAAGTACCGGCGAGTTGCTCCAAAGTATCCCTTCTGTTGGCTCATACCATATGGGATAACTTTCGCTCACCTGTGATATAGATACAGCTGGTTTTACTTCCTCGGACCGCTGTTTGAAGGTACTAACTAACCATGGATGGCTGTGACTAGCCCTCCACAGACTTTGCAGTTTCGGAAATGCATTGACATAGTTGCCTGGCCATTACACTTTGGCCTTTGTCAAACTTACTTAAGTCGGTTACCTTTCCCACCTGAAGAACAAGAATAGCACTGATTAACAGAGTTCAGTAACTTTTTTCTTTTCCCTTTTTTTTTATTTGGGATTTAACAACCACCATGATCATATTGATCATATGTAAAGGATTTTAGGAAGGGAGTGTCTGACCCCAGGTCTTAAACAACCCTTGAAGATAGGAAGCTAGGAGATTTGGGCTAGAGTTCCCGATAAGAAAGTGACACGGAAGCGAGGTAGAAAAAGGGGAGGGAAGCGCCCTTATTTATTACCGGGGGGGGGGGCAGTACCCGCGGTCCGACGGCTTAACGTGCCCATCCGACGCACGGCGGATATTCAGTGGATCGAGCGTTCGTACCTGCCTGGGATCGAACCTGAAGTCTTCTCCATGGCAGTCACGAACGTTGCCCAATAGGAAACCCGCGGCCCTACAACCACCATGAGCAACTCTTTGAGCTATAAAACCAGTCGGCCGTCCTTTATTTAGAGCCACTGGTTCCAGGGAAAGGAGAGAACCAGTGCCGTAAGACAGACACAACATCCATACTTCACCGGGATTCGAACCCGGACAATCTCCGACGAATGATCAGAACCCATCGCTTACACCACTGCGCCACCGAGGCCAACGGAGCTCTCAGCATCAGGTGTTTTTTATGCCGTTTCAAGACCTTCACATCTGTCGTGGTGTAACAGTGTTTTTTTTGTTTTTGTTTTTGTTTTTTATTGGAGGTTTAACGACCACCGTGAGCAACTCAATGGGCTATAAGCAGTCGCCCGTCCCTAATTTAGGGTCACTGGTTCCAGAGAAGGGAGAGAGCCAGTGCCGTAAGACAAACACAACATCCATGCCTGACCGGGATTCGAACCCGGACCCCTTACGGACGAATGATCAGAGGCCAGCGCCTTAGACCACTGCGCCACCGGGGCGGCTAACAGTGTTATGCGCTGGTCATTATGTTTTGGCTCTTCAGTGTATGTGTCAGTGTGGTATGCATCCTTTTCAAAAATATACGATTAAACAAGGTTTGCAAACCTTTACCAAACAGGATTTTACGTTTATATTTGACCCCATGTATTGGCCAAAAACAAAGGCCATTTTCCCCAAATATTTCTGACCGGTTTTCGTATATTTTTCTTTTGGGGAATTTAAAGACCACCGTTGAGAAACCTAATGGGATATAAGCAGCCACCGTCCCTAATTTATAGCCATTGGTTCCAGGGAAGAGAGAGATCCAGAGCCGTAGGACAAACACATCATCTCCATGCCCCACTGGGATTCGAACACGGACCCTATCCCGACAGATCGTCAAAAGTTTGAGCTTAGACCACTCACTGCACCACCGGGGACGGATGACCAGATTTTGTAAGTATGATTATATGTTTGGCGCAGTCTAACCCATCTCTAAAGTAAAAACAAATAAACGAACGGCTTAGATGTGGCGCTTCATCTTTCACAATCCTCTGAAGGACGCATAAAAAAACGTAAACCCAAAAACTAATCGTTTTCTAAAACTCACATCAATGTTTTCCCACAAATGCAATGTGTGCTTTCAAGACACTTGTCCCGTTTACAACAGGACAATGAAAACACTGTGAATCCTTGGTTATACATTTTTCTAGAGGTTGGTGTTAAAAACGTAAAAATTTAAAAACCGTATAGAAGATATTTCAACATAAATACTATTGCAAAATCGTGAATGCCTGTAAAAGGAGAGAGAGAAAAAAAGGGGGAGTGAGAGGAAATAATGGAAATTTTTGATCACGCTAATTTATAGTGTAAAACAAACATACACAGCTGGCCACCCAAAATGCAAAACCAAGAAGAAAGCATCCGATTGACCTGAAATTCGCAGCATATGTCGCCCGCGAGAGAAAAAGCAAACGATTAGCATTGCAGGGCATATGCAAATCATGTGCGCCCGGCACGCCACCGAGAAGCACTATAATAAGGGTGCACAGAAGGCGGGGTGTAAGTAGTTGAAGTGTGTTGTGCTGCCGGATATATGCGTGGGAAACTTCCTGATGCGTCGTCGCAGAATACGGCAGTCATTCCAGCACGTTTCGGAGTTCGATAGAGGACCAATAGTGACTTATTGCGACAGCGGTTTATCGTACCGAGACATAGGCGTCCGTGTGGGACGACATCCAGCGACAATGAGGTGACTATGGATTCGGTGGGTGCAGGAGGGACGGACGAACCGACGTCAGCGATTGCCGCAGCCGTGGCACACCACCGAACGAGAGGATCGGCATGGTGTACGGCTGGCATTGACGGCTCGCACCGCCACATCACGAACGTTAGCGCAGGAATTAGGGTGTGTTACGGAACAACCGGTTTCAGCACGTACCGTTCGACGTCGTCTGCAGGAGCGGGGACTTGTTGCACTGCGCACATTGGTCCGATTACCATTGACGTTACACCACCGGCGAGTGCGGCGTCAGTGGGCCGTTGAACGCTGCAACTGGACTACGGAATGGCACGACATTGTCTTCTCCGACGAATCCCGCTTCTGTCTGCAACACCACGATGGTCGGATCCGCGTGGGGCGGGACCGCGGCGAGAGACCGTATGACGCCTGCGTTATGCATCGCCATACCGGTCCGACGCATGCCGTTATTGTTTGGGGCGCACTTTGGATATGACACCCGCACCCCTCTGGTACGCATTGTCGGTACACTTAACAGCCACCGCTACATCTCCGACGTTTTGGAGCCTGTATGTAGTCCTCCCTTACCTGCAGGACCTGCCATCGGCCACGTTTCAACAGGACAACGCGCGCCCGCACGTGTCACGCATCGTGCAACAATTCTTCATGGCCCACCAGGTGTCACTGCTGCAGTGGCCTGCATGTTCTCCCGATATGTCGCCCATCGAACACGTCTGGTCGCTGATTGGCAACCGAGCGACCCGGCAAGCACCACCCGCTGCTACGCCTGATAAACTGTGACAACGTGTGGAAGCAGCCTGGACAGACATACCCCAAGCCCACATCCAAAGCCTCTTTCGTTCGATGCCGCGGCGTGTAGCGGCCGTTATTACCATCCATGGGGACCACACGAACTATTGATGTCTGCGTGTTTCGCAAGTCGCACGGGCCTGTAAACTCAATCGTTTCCTCTTTGTATCTGTTGTTATGTGTCCAGCAAATCTGGCTTTGCTATCTCGTGTCCTTCTTGGTGTTGCATTTTGGGTGGCCGGTAGTGTATGTACAAAATCTGCTTTTGTTTATTTCTATTTTGACTTGAATAAATTTTTATTTTTATTTCATTATTAAAACTAGGTTAAGAAATTCTGAACGATTTCATATTTTCAAAATATGAAATTTTATCTTTGAAATACAAGGAAGTAAACCCGAATACGATTTTGATTTATATTCAATATTCATATTACATATTCTTTATTTAGAATCATCGCCTTTTTTAAAGTAGTTTTTTCCACGAGTTGATTTAAAATTAGTTCCGAGTAAAATACTCACCAACCTTTGCTCGTTTCAAATTACAAAAACTCAGCGAAAAAAGCAACTGCGAACTTTATTTGGTAAATTTTTAGTTTCACCATCTATTTCATTGCTGTAGAACATCATTGTATCGATTCTTTGAAAGTTGTAATAATACACGTACGTATGAAAGGATCAACAAGAAAGTTGACACCGAATTTTCGGGTGTAACAAGCACGTCTTTTGAATCCGTTCTGACGCAAATTAAATTTATCAAAGCTATTCAAAGTCAATGGAACCGGTATGGAAAACAATAGATCTGACCAAAGAAAGAAGATTTTCAATCGGGTTTTTAATCCCTCAGATATTGCTGCAAACGGATTCTTGAGCTTACGAACTCTTAGAAACAGAGATTTCGACAAAAATAAGATGTAAATTTACGTCCCCTGGTGCGAAAACCATGCATTATTTTACGAAGAAAGTATTCTCAAAAGCTTTATCCGTATAAGCGGTATCGGTCGATGAAAAAAAAATTGGTCGAGTTTTCAGGAGCCCAGATTTTGCAACAAATACTTCAGAAGCAGAAATTAACACATATGACCTCTGGTGGCTAAACCATTCTTTACCAAACATTAGAAATTATGTGAAAAATATTTTCCATCAGGCCCTGTATGCGATACAGGAAGAAATTTTCAAATCAGAGCTTTAGGAGCAGAAATAACTCAGAAAACGCAATTTACCTTTGTTCCCCCAGCGGAAAGTGTATGATTTACTTGAAAAATTTTGAATTTATAGGAAAAACATTTCGCATCGGAAACACTAGAAACACTATCCAACAAAGAAGGAATTTTTCAAATCGTACTCTTAGAAGGAGAGATATTGACAAAAATAAGATATACATCTACGTCCCCTGGCGTAGAAACCAGGCATTTTTTCAAGAAGAAAATTTTCCTAAAAGGTTTGTCGACATGAGTAGTATCGGTCAACAAACGACGTTTCTTTCAATCGAGAATTTAGAAGCTCATATTTTGCTGCAAATACAACAGAAGCGGAAATTAACATTTACGCCCCCTGGTAGCCAAACTATTTTTTTTTACAAAAATTAGAAATTATATGAAAACGATTTCCTATCAGGAACTGTATCCGGTGCAGAAAGAATTTTTCAAATGGGAGATTTAGAAGCACAGATATAGGGGGAAACGCAATTTACCGTTACGCCCCCTAGCGGAAAGTCTATGAATTACTTGAAAATTTTCAAATTATATGAAAAACATGTCACACGGAAAACACTATCCAACAAAGAAGGAATTTATCAAATCGGACTCCTAGAAGTAGAGATATTGACAAAAATATGATGTACATCTACGCCTCCTGGCGTAGAAACCATGCACTATTTTAAGAAGAAAATGTTTTTAAAAGGTTTGTTGACATGAGTAGTATCGGTCAACAAACGACGTTTCTTTCAATCGAGAATTTAGAAGCTCATATTTTGCTGCAAATACAACAGAAGCGGAAATTAACATTTACGCCCCCTGGTGGACAAACTATTTTTACAAAAATTCGAAATTATGTGCAAACGATTTCCCATCAGGAGCTGTATCCGGTGCAGAAAGAATTTTTCAAATCGGAGATTTAGAAGCACAGATATAGGGGGAAACCCAATTTACCGCTACGCCCCCTAGCGGAAAGTCTATGAATTACTTGAAAATTTTGAAATTATATGAAAAACATGTCACGCGGAATACACTATCCAACAATGAAGGAATTTTTCTAATCGGTCTCCTAGAAGTAGATATATTGACAAAAATAAGATGTACATCAACGCCCCCTTGCGGAGAAACTGTGAAATATTTTAAGAAGAAAATATTCCGAAAAGGTTTATCGATGTGAGTGGCATCATTCCACGAAATAATTTTTAATCGATATTTTAGAAGCTAAGATTTTATGGCAAATACGAGGATAGATGCAAAAAAGGTTACAAGCAGCAGCATTGGAAAAGTAATTAGTGTGGAGGGTACATTTGTTGCACAGAGTGGAGACAGATGGTGCTAGTTGTCTGACAGCGGTTGTTTGGGAAGTTAGTGCAAGTTCGCAGACGCGTGATAGCGATTGAAATGGCAAGACGTTTAGAAAAGTGGTCCCGCTTGCAGGTGCGAGCTGTAATTCGGTTATGGGCAAAGAATGTGTCCGCATCTGCAATTCACAGTCAAATAGTGGAAGTTTATGGTGAAGAAGCAATCAGCCGACAACATGTAGCGAAATGGTGTCGCTCGTTTCAATCGGGCAGAGGATGTGGAAAACCGCAACAGGGCAGCGAGCGGCCGTCCAAGTTCGTCAACGACAGAAATCAACACGGCACGAGTTGACGAAATGATTCAAAATAATCGACCAGTAACTGTGCGTGCAATGGTGTCAGAGCTGGGACTAAGCTATGGTACCGTTCAGCGTATCGTTTCTGATGTTTTGGGATATTCCAAGGTTTGTGCCCGCTGTGTACCAAGTGCGTTATCCGAGGAGCAGAAAGCCACACGAGTGATGTGCAGCCTCACGTTTCTGCAGCGTTACCATGCCGACGGCCAGCAGTTCATTGATCACATCGTTACTGGGGACGAAACTTGGCTTCATCAGTTCGTCCCCACAACCAAAAGATCCAGTATGGAGTGGAAACACGCTGGATCACCAACGAAAAAGAAGTTTAAAGTTACCCCTCTGCTGGTAAAGTTATGGCAACCATATTGTGGGATGCATGCGGTGTATTGCTGCAAAAGTTCAAGTGTCTGGAGCCACCCCCCCCTCCATACAGCCCAGATTTGGCACCCAGTGACTACTTCCTTTTTCCGAAATTGAATGAACACTTATCTGGAAGAAGGTTCTCTTCCGACAGTGATGTGAAAACAGCTGCCGAGAACTGGATCAATGGGCAGGGACGTGATTTCTACCGAGCCGGGTTAAACAAGTTGGTCATGCGTTCCGATAAATGCCTGAACAGATTTGGTGATTATGTGGAAAAGTGATTGGCAAGTATGCCTCATAATTAATTCCCTTTTGAATTTTCTGTCTATTGTCAATCAATCATTTTTTATGACCCTTGTAACCTTTTTTTTTTTTTTTTTTTTTTTTTATCTATCCTCGTACATCAGAAGCAAAAATTAACACTTACGCTTCCTGGTGGCCAAAGTATTTATTACCAAAAATTTGAAATTATATGTAAAACATTTTCCATCAGGAGATGTCTCCGCTGAAGAAAACATTTTTCAAATCGGAGTTTTAGAAGAAGAGTTATCGGGGAAAATGTAATTTACTTTTACGCCCCCTAGCGGAAAATCTATGCGTAATTTGAAAAAGTAACTATATCTAAAATACTCTTCGACATAAATGGAATCGAAAGATATGAATTTTTTTTCAATCGGATGTTTGAAGCAAGTATGTGGAATAAAAGGTATTTTTGAATACGACATCATCTACATTTATGTCCTCTACCGGCGAAATTGTACATCGTAAAAAAAAACGAAATAAAGGATAATCATTTGTATATTTCAAGCTTCCCAATGCAAAAAGAATTTTTCAAATCGGACTAATAGTTTCGAAGGTATCGTGGGTACAGACGGATGGCCGGACGGACAAACCGATAACATAAGCACGATCTTTTTTTACAAAAGACGTGTTAAAAATTGAGTGTTTTTTATAATCTGAAATTCAAAGAATCAACAAGAAAGATGACATAGAATTTTCGGGTGTAATAAGTACGTCTTTTGAATCCGTTCTGACGCCAATTAAATTTATGAAAGCTATCCAAAGTCAATGGAACCGGTATGGAAAACAATAGTATCTGACGGAAGAAAGAAGTTTTTCTATCGGGTCTTTAATCCCTCAGATATTGCTGTAAACGGAATCTTGAGCTTACGAACTCTTAGAAACAGAGTTATCGACAAAAATAAGATGTGACTTTACCGTCCCCTGGTGGGAAAACCATGCTTTATTTTAGGAAGAAATTATTCGCAAAAGGTTAATCCATATGAACGGTATCGGTCCAAGAAAAAAAATTTAGTCGAGTTTCCAGGAGCCCAGATTTTGCTACAAATACATCAGAAGCAGAAATTAACACTTATCACCCCTGGTGGCCAAACCATTCTTTACAAAACATTAGAAATTATGTGATAAATATTTTCCATCTGGTCATGTATGCGATACAGGAAGAATTTTTCAAATCGGAGTTTTAGGAGCACAAAACGCAATTTACCTTTATGCGCCCTAGCGGAAAGTCTTAAATGAATTACGTGAAAATTTTGAATTTATAGGGAAAACATTTCGTATAGGAAACACTATCCAACAACGAAGGAATTTTTCAAATTGTTCTTTTAGAAGTAGAGATATTGACAGAAATAAGATATACATCTACTAACCCTGGCGTAGAAACCATGCATTATTTCAAGAAGAAAGTGTTCCTAAAAGGTTTGTCGACATCAGTAGCATCAGTCAACTAAAGACTTTTTTTTCAATCGAGATTTTAGAAAGCTCATATTTTGCTGCAAATACATCAGAAGCGGAAATTAAGACTTACGCCACCTGGTGGCCACACCATTTTTTTTACAAAAATTAGAAATTATGTGCAGCAAACGATTTCCCATCAAGAGCTGTATCCGGTGCAGAAAGAATTTTTCAAGTCGGAGGTTTAGAAACAGAGAAATAGTGGGAAACGCAATTTACCTTTACGCCCCCTAGCTGAAAGTTTATGAATTACTTGAAAATTTTTGAACTTATCGGAAAAACATGTCACACTAGAAATAGAAACACTATCCAACAAAGAAGGAATTTTTTTAAATCGGACTCCTGGAAGTCAAGATATGGACAAAAATAAGATATACGTCTACGCCCCTGGCGCAGAAACCATGCACGATTTTAAGAAAAAAATGTTCCTAAAATGTTTCTCGACGCGAGTAGTATCGGTCTACAAACGACGTTTTTTTCAATCGAGAATTTAGAAGCTCATATTTTGCTGCAAATATATCAGAAGCAGAAATAAAGATTTACGCCCCTGGTGGCGAAACTTTTTTTTTTTTTACAAAAATTAGAAATTATGTGTAAACTATTTCCTATCAGAAGCTGTATCCGGTACAGAAAGAATTTTTCAAATCGGAGATTTAGAAGCAGAGGTATAGGGAGAAACGCAATTTTGCTTTACGCCCTCTAGCGGAAAGTCTATGAATTACTTGAAAATTTTAAAATTATATGAAGCACATGTCACACTGGAAACACTATCCAACAAAGAAGGGATATTTCAAATCGGACTACTAGAAGTAGAGATATTGACAAAAATAAGATATATATCATGGCGTAGAAACCATTGGCGTAGAAAACCATGCACGATTTTAAGAAGAAAATGTTTCTAAAAGGTTTGTCGACATGAGTAGTATCGGTCTACAAACGACGTTTTTCTTCAATTGAGAATTTAGAAGCTCATATTTTGCTGCAAATACATCAGAAGCCGAAATTAAGATTTACGCCCCCTGGTTGCCAAACCATTTTTTTATAAAAATTAGAAATTATGGGCAAACGATTTCACATCAGGAGCTGTATCCGGTGCAGAAAGAATTTTTCAAATCGGAGGTTTAGGAGCAGAGATATAGGGAGAAACGCAATTTACCTTTACGCCCCCTAACGGAACGTCTATGAATTACTTGAAAATTTTGAAATTATATGAAAAACATGTCACACGGGAAACACTATCCAACAAAGAAGGAATTTTTCAAATCGGACTCCTAGAAGTAGAGATATTCACAAAAATAAGATACACATCTACGCCCCTGGCGGAGAAACTGTGGGATATTTTAGGAAGAAAATATTCCGAAAAGGTTTATCGATGGTAGTGGCATCAGTCCATGAAATAATTTTTTCAATCGACATTTTAGAAGTTTAGATTTTATGGCAAAAACTTCAGAAGCAAAAATTAAACCTTACGTAAGCCCCCTGGTGGCCAAAGTATTATTTACCAAAAATTTGAAATTATATGTAAAAGATTTTTCATCAGGAGATGTATCCGCTGAAAATTTTTTTTTCAAATCTGAGTTTTAGGAGAAGAGTTATCGGGAAAAATGTAATTTACTTATACGCCCCCTAGCGGAAAATCTATGCGTAATTTGAAAAGGAAACTATACCTAAAACACTCTTCGACATAAATGGAATCGAAAGATAAAGTAATTTATTTCAATCGGATGTTTAGAAGCAAATATGTGGATTAAAACGTAATTTTGAAATCGACATTATCTGCCTTTTACGCCCTCTAGCGGCAACATTATACATCGTAAAAAAAAAAACGAAATAAAAGATCGTCATTCGCATATTTCAAGCTTCCGAATGCAAAAAGAATTTTTCAAATCGGACTAGTAGTTGTAGAGATACCGTGGGTACAGACGGACGGACAAACCGATAACAGAAACACGATCTTTTTTTTACAAAAGAAGTGCTAAAAAACCGTATGATAGCGAAATGCGTATAAATTAATTACGTATAACGAAATAATAAAAGCGACAGGAACTACAACAAAATATCAAGACTAACGTAGAATTATACTAGTATATAAAAGTGAAAATCGTATAATCGAAAAAAAGGTGAAAGTGGTATAATCGAAAAAAAGGTGAAAATGGTATAATCGAGGTTCCTCTCACTGTATTCCCCAAAAGATTTCATTATGCATTGTACCGATGCGCTGAACTCATTGTATAAAATAGTTACAGTGAGGAAATATCTAGGAATTATAAAAATAACCGTTACTCGTAATGCTGAAACTTTGAACAGAACATATTCTATTCACTCATGTTGTCTTATACATACTAAGAATTTAGAGACAATACTTGGCATAATGTTATAGATATTAAAATGAATTGCTCCAAAAACGAAAAAAAAAAAAGGTTAGAGAAATCACGAATAAGAATCATCTGCCAGTGTTCATGATCCACCCCGAAGGCCCAGTGGTCTAAGCCTTGGCTTCTGCTTGTTCGTCCGAGTAGGCCTGGGTTAGAGTCCCGATGAAGGACGGATTGATGGCACTGGTTTTATCTTTTTCTTGGAACCAATGCCTTTAAATAGGGAGGCATAACTCCTTATACTCCTTACGGTACTCGTTAACCGCGTCCCCACGGGAAAAGGTGTTTCTGTAAATATTATCAGACCACAGTGACTGGTGGGCGGACACAAAATACAACGTCATGAATACTTCAGGCTCGGTATTGCCGTCGGTATACGCAGGAGGAAGAAATAGGTACGTAGAATCACTGGACTTGGATGCAGTGCCTTTACGATAAGCGTATGTACACGATGCTGTGCAGAAGAAACATCGCACGGTCGGCATAAGAATCGTTTTAATGCTGCAGTCTAGGATCAGACAGACAAGACAGATGCTGCAACAGTTCCATGTACCCCAAGTAGACACCATGCGCGTTGTCGGCAGCAAAGCGATGTCACAGAATGACAGAGAAGAGGTCGTCAGAGGTCAACTACTGCCCTGCAATATCTGTATATCCGAGTAAAAGATTACAGAAGCAGTTCGATGCCCAGTTGCTTCATCTTAGGTATTCAGAGAAGTGCTACAGGTGTCGCAATAAATCATTAAACAGTTTGTAATCGATTAAACAATGTGTAACTGGTTGCATTAGGGAGGCCTAAATAACTGCAGAAAGCCTGAAAAGAAGTCCGGCAACACTTAGTGTACGCTGAAGAGTGCCAAGGCGTCTTTTAGTTCGAAGAGTCTTGCCCTAACCTGCATGCCGAACCTACAGAACATATTGTTACACGGCACTAGCAGTGTTCCTGCCTAGTCTGCCGGTAACGGTGCTTGAGACCTGAAGTACAATTTAGTTGGCCACGGCACCAGGTGAGAATCTCAGGTGCACTGCTGCACTCAAAGATTCACACCAGAACATAAAAAATGAAAAGTTGAAGAATGACCCGAAGCATAAGGCTTGGGTGAATCCACCTTGTGAACAAAATAACAACAACAAATAAACAATAAAATAATCTAAAAAAAATGATACTTTGGGATCAGAGTTGTGATGAGGTTCACCCGCAATCACCAATTCGTGACTGAGTGTAGTGGTCCGGATCTTACTCCGGTACATTCAATCCCCAACCAGCCAGTACAACACTCACTTTCGCAAATAACACATGATTCTCAAATACACAACACAACATTTAATAACGTTCTGCGAGATTTAAACAGATCCGGCGCTCTCTAGGCGCATAGACAATTGCCCCTCATATGTGGGCAGCATACGGTGTCACACTTTACTGTCGGATAACGCAGCCGACTGAGTCTCCACCGGACTATCTGAACAAGAGATACTACTCGTTTACACACTAAATAGAGCTGCAGGTGATATTCATATACAATTGCTTAGAGAATGAAAAAAAATTATATGCAAACGATCACATTAAAAATACTCGCGACACAAAATACACAAGCACGTTAATTTGCGGTATAAGATTATAGGTGCGAAATACTGCCAAAGTTAATTAACTAAATCTAATAAGCATGCACATGCAGAACCCTGCCCCGCTGACGTTGGTCCTGAGCCAAAGTTAAAAGAAACTGTCCCGCCCAGCGGAATTTGTGGCCACACCCTCTCCCTTATTCATGTAAAAAAAAGTAATCAGGAAATGGGCCCTGTAAGAAATTGAAATCTGTATGTGCAGGTATTTCCTCTGAGGTTCAGTCACTCAGCATTACTGCATCTATGTCCATGCAGCTTTGGGTGTCGGGATGGCACAAGTTCGCAGATGTGCGAAGAAAGAAAAAGGAAATATTCATCTACTTACAGTTACGTGACTTTGCTGTGCAAATCCGTTGTGCATCACATAATATCACACGACAAAAAAACACACACACACAGACACTTGCACCATGTGGCAGCACCGATGATTCAACACTTCACTTTGACGCTTGATGTAAATGAAGCACACAATTAAAAATGGTAATATCACGCCGCACTTTGTTGCAATGATTAGAGTGCACACTGATCTATTCTCGTGACGATTTGAAGGTGGCCGTTAAGCAAAATAGGCCCTCTCACATCTGATGTTGCGGTTTCCAAGATTAATTTTCTCGGCCGAGCGAAATCAGACGTGCTTTTACCTTAAGCGTATATCGGCAACTCAACATTTCACCTGTATATTTGTTAGGTATCGAAGCCACCGCTCTTACGCTCATATTTTTCTTTCGACATGTTTTTATCCCGTCGCACTTACACGTAGTGGCTTCGCTGCTTACGCGACCACACACACGCACACATGGGGCCTCGCTTCACCCCGTAAGACAAGCGCATCTCTTCACTTCCTCCACAGTAGGGGATGAATGGGGGTGACGATTCCACACTGCAGTGGTTGGCATCCGAACCCGACTTTGCTTGGCTTCGCTTCTCATAGGAATGACCACTGTCCACTCGCAGACTTCTTAATTCCCCTGTAACTTGGCTTTCATTAGGCCAAACAGTCGCTGAGTTCCATTACGCTCCAGCCTAGAAATTTCTGCTTTATCCCGCGGATTTAGGCATTCTGCTGTCTTTATGGCAAACTGGCATCTCCAGCTGCCTCGAGTTGTCTCCATTTCTTACCAAATGCGGGGAGGTTCGCTGCTTCATTTTCCCCAATTCATTTTTTGCAGATCCAAGGCATCCAGCCTTTCACATCGGAGAGCGCACAGACAACTGAACTTTCTTCCTTATGGTCATGCCAAGTGCGAACTCTTATTTTTCTGCACGGACCACACAGAGAGCAATTGTTCTCGAAAATGCCCCAAACAATCGACTAATTTACGATTATTCGCTAAACCTTTTGTCCCCATCTTCATTCATTTACTCAAGTGGACCCCTCTTCGAAAGGTACCATTCCGTGTTGCTTAGTTTCCCGTCAGCTGCGCCCTGATATTTATGACCTAACAGAGCTATTCTGAGACCACCCAGCCAGAGAGAGAATTCGTCGCCTCTTTTCTTTCCAAACCCCAGATAAAACTTTATCTGCTGTTTACACTTTTAAACTCCAATCAAGCCTCGAACATAATTAATACTTAATTAATTTCACACATCAACCACGCCCATTAATTACTAAATTAATGGCGGGGGTCGGGTGTAACATCGGCCCCTAATCAAGAAATCCAGAAGCCCTCTTCTGGGCCTATCGCTTTGCTCTTATCAATTTCCAGAGCAACCATTGAGTGCTACATTTTCCCACAGGTAGAAACAATTTAAAATGGCAAAAATATTGCGTTTCATGCCTTCAAGAGCATTGGAGCGACTTCCCAATTATCCCGCAATTTTGTTAATTAATTTAGAGAACATCCGAAAGAAAAAACAACGTAAATGAGAAATAAATAAAAAAAACTGAACTGTAAAAGAACATGTGATCCTGCCGAACTGTGATTCCTAGCTGCCTCATACCATACGCGACATGGCGGACAAATTTTAGAGTTTTCTTCAGGTTTTAGGATGGGGGGGGGTGTCCACTGTAACATTCCATCCCCCCATGAAAGAAAAAAGGGGATGACTGGATGAAGTTTATTCATCCAATCATTCTATTTTTTTTTTTAACTGTAAACACTCAACCCTTTCCCACCGTCGCAAGGCACCTAATTCCGAACTTAAGTGCCCGGAGAGCGGAAGGAAAGTTTAAGGATTTCATCACACGTTCATTGCTACCCGTCGAGATAGGCTGAAAGAAAATTTAAATATGAGGCATAGCTTCGAGAATCCACGAGTTCCACAGATCTCTCACGTTCGATGCTCCTACACCCGCTTTTATCTGCGCTCAATGCCAAATTCTTGCGTTCCACTGTCTTCGAGTTCCTTCTCAACATCGTAGATAATCGTAGTGTCACCGTCTTCCTGGAGATCCACTATAAACTCGACTGCTCCCCGTAAACCATAGGTGCGGCTAAAGCTGTTTGTCTCAGCTGTGATGTACCCGCTGTACTTGTAACAGGTGTACTCTCTTCCGGAACAATTGCAGCCTCAGTGCTCACATGTTCTCCGTCAGAGTGACCATCAGAATCATCTGAATCCACGTGACTCGCAGATGACGATTTCTTCGTGTTAGCCATTTTGTTTTTCTTACCCACTAAAATTATGGCAGTTCTTAGAAAACAGCTTAAGGCTTACTTAATGCTAAATTATACAAAATTCGCACCGAACAAAACTAAATAAAAATAGTAATGGCAGTCAATTCGCACTTATTTTACGAACATGAGTGTTGTTCCGCTAGCTGCAAAATATAGGTATCGATCCTGGGACAACGGCATCATTAATGTTACACGGCACTAGCAGTGTTCCTGCCTAGTCTGCCGGTAACGGTGCTTGAGACCTGAAGTACAATTTAGTTGGCCACGGCACCAGGTGAGAATCTCAGGTGCACTGCTGCACTCAAAGATTCACACCAGAACATAAAAAATGAAAAGTTGAAGAATGACCCGAAGCATAAGGCTTGGGTGAATCCACCTTGTGAACAAAATAACAACAACAAATAAACAATAAAATAATCTAAAAAAAATGATACTTTGGGATCAGAGTTGTGATGAGGTTCACCCGCAATCACCAATTCGTGACTGAGTGTAGTGGTCCGGATCTTACTCCGGTACATTCAATCCCCAACCAGCCAGTACAACACTCACTTTCGCAAATAACACATGATTCTCAAATACACAACACAACATTTAATAACGTTCTGCGAGATTTAAACAGATCCGGCGCTCTCTAGGCGCATAGACAATTGCCCCTCATATGTGGGCAGCATACGGTGTCACACTTTACTGTCGGATAACGCAGCCGACTGAGTCTCCACCGGACTATCTGAACAAGAGATACTACTCGTTTACACACTAAATAGAGCTGCAGGTGATATTCATATACAATTGCTTAGAGAATGAAAAAAAAATTATATGCAAACGATCACATTAAAAATACTCGCGACACAAAATACACAAGCACGTTAATTTGCGGTATAAGATTATAGGTGCGAAATACTGCCAAAGTTAATTAACTAAATCTAATAAGCATGCACATGCAGAACCCTGCCCTGCTGACGTTGGTCCTGAGCCAAAGTTAAAAGAAACTGTCCCTCCCAGCGGAATTTGTGGCCACACCCTCTCCCTTATTCATGTAAAAAAAAGTAATCAGGAAATGGGCCCTGTAAGAAATTGAAATCTGTATGTGCAGGTATTTCCTCTGAGGTTCAGTCACTCAGCATTACTGCATCTATGTCCATGCAGCTTTGGGTGTCGGGATGGCACAAGTTCGCAGATGTGCGAAGAAAGAAAAAGGAAATATTCATCTACTTACAGTTACGTGACTTTGCTGTGCAAATCCGTTGTGCATCACATAATATCACACGACAAAAAAACACACACACACAGACACTTGCACCATGTGGCAGCACCGATGATTCAACACTTCACTTTGACGCTTGATGTAAATGAAGCACACAATTAAAAATGGTAATATCACGCCGCACTTTGTTGCAATGATTAGAGTGCACACTGATCTATTCTCGTGACGATTTGAAGGTGGGCGTTAAGCAAAATAGGCCCTCTCACATCTGATGTTGCGGTTTCCAAGATTAATTTTCTCGGCCGAGCGAAATCAGACGTGCTTTTACCTTAAGCGTATATCGGCAACTCAACATTTCACCTGTATATTTGTTAGGTATCGAAGCCACCGCTCTTACGCTCATATTTTTTCTTTCGACATGTTTTTATCCCGTCGCACTTACACGTAGTGGCTTCGCTGCTTACGCGACCTCACACACGCACACATGGGGCCTCGCTTCACCCCGTAAGACAAGCGCATCTCTTCACTTCCTCCACAGTAGGGGATGAATGGGGGTGACGATTCCACACTGCAGTGGTTGGCATCCGAACCCGACTTTGCTTGGCTTCGCTTCTCATAGGAATGACCACTGTCCACTCGCAGACTTCTTAATTCCCCTGTAACTTGGCTTTCATTAGGCCAAACAGTCGCTGAGTTCCATTACGCTCCAGCCTAGAAATTTCTGCTTTATCCCGCGGATTTAGGCATTCTGCTGTCTTTATGGCAAACTGGCATCTCCAGCTGCCTCGAGTTGTCTCCATTTCTTACCAAATGCGGGGAGGTTCGCTGCTTCATTTTCCCCAATTCATTTTTTGCAGATCCAAGGCATCCAGCCTTTCACATCGGAGAGCGCACAGACAACTGAACTTTCTTCCTTATGGTCATGCCAAGTGCGAACTCTTATTTTTCTGCACGGACCACACAGAGAGCAATTGTTCTCGAAAATGCCCCAAACAATCGACTAATTTACGATTATTCGCTAAACCTTTTGTCCCCATCTTCATTCATTTACTCAAGTGGACCCCTCTTCGAAAGGTACCATTCCGTGTTGCTTAGTTTCCCGTCAGCTGCGCCCTGATATTTATGACCTAACAGAGCTATTCTGAGACCACCCAGCCAGAGAGAGAATTCGTCGCCTCTTTTCTTTCCAAACCCCCAGATAAAACTTTATCTGCTGTTTACACTTTTAAACTCCAATCAAGCCTCGAACATAATTAATACTTAATTAATTTCACACATCAACCACGCCCATTAATTACTAAATTAATGGCGGGGGTGGGTCGTAACATCGGCCCCTAATCAAGAAATCCAGAAGCCCTCTTCTGGGCCTATCGCTTTGCTCTTATCAATTTCCAGAGCAACCATTGAGTGCTACATTTTCCCACAGGTAGAAACAATTTAAAATGGCAAAAATATTGCGTTTCATGCCTTCAAGAGCATTGGAGCGACTTCCCAATTATCCCGCAATTTTGTTAATTAATTTAGAGAACATCCGAAAGAAAAAACAACGTAAATGAGAAATAAATAAAAAAAAACTGAACTGTAAAAGAACATGTGATCCTGCCGAACTGTGATTCCTAGCTGCCTCATACCATACGCGACATGGCGGACAAATTTTAGAGTTTTCTTCAGGTTTTAGGATGGGGGGGGGGGGTGTCCACTGTAACAATATGACAGGCAAGACTCCTTTTTTTAGAATACGTGACAGTCAGGATTTGTGACAACCAGAGAATTCGTTCCGCGATTACTTATTCGTGGTGTAAGTTTTAATGGCCGCAAAGTTCTTTACGTTTGTCAAGGGCATACGAACTCTAGCATGTACAGAGACTATATCACCAAGAGTTATGTGATCCTCTTTCATGGTGAGATTAGACATAGTTTCCTTTTATTGTGCATGATAATGTCAGACTTCTTCAAGTTTGCATCGTGGTTAGCGATCTGGAATATCGCGGTATTCCAACTTTACCTCTAAGATTCCCGGACCTTAATGCCATGGAGGACGTCTGGGATACACTGCAGAGATTCGTTAAGAATCACCTGGCACGAACGACACTTCCAAAACTTTATGACATTTTGTCTCGTCGTTGGGATGAACTATTCAAAATCTAGCTAAATCACCTCACATGTAGTATCGTAAGGAGGTCCCAAGCGGTTTTAACACCCGAAGAAATATCACAACGTACTAACTGACTAAGATATGCCTCCTGCGATTCTCCTTCCTTCTGAATGGGTGATGTTCTAACGTTTGAACTCCGAAACTGCTACGTCGTTTTCCGTATTTGTTCTGCCTTGATATTTAACTACCATTATGACCTAGAGACGTAGCAACGAAGGGGAGGAGGCTGAAAGACCCGAATGGCTGTCTATGGGGGGGGGTGGGGGCGCCGAAAATGCTGAAATGGTGTTGGAAATGCGACAGGGCATATAAATTATAAATCTAATCTGATGCAACAATTTGAAATTATGCAAAAAAAAATATGGTGTGAAAATTAACACAAGTAAAACAAAAACGATTAGTGGCTCCAGAAAACATTGAGGTGATGAATGGAGATAATACAAATATCTCGGTAGTATAATCCAAGAAAATGGGAAATGTGACATGGAAATAAAAGAAAGAATTAATAAAGGAAAATATGCATTTTATTTTATAACAAGAAAACTCTGTTTATTGATAAAATGAATAACAATTTAAAGAAAAAGCTTATTAAGTATTATATTTGGAGTATAACTTCATATGGAGCGGAAACGTGGGCAATTGGAAAGAAAGAAGCTAAACTGTTGGAGGCATTTGAAATGTGGTTACAGGGAAGAATGGAAAAAAATGTGGATTGAAAAAATGACCAATGATGAAGAATCGCAAAGAGTTAAAGAAGAAAAAAATTTTCCAAAGACCATAAGAAAAAGAAAATATAACTGTATAGGACATGTATTAAGAGGAGACAGCCTATTGAAAAGAATGATGGAAGGGAAAATTGAAGGAAAGCGACCAAGAGGAAGGAGACGACTAATGGTGCTTGATGATATAAAATGCGCGGGAACCTATAAAGAATTGAAGGAGGAAGCAAGGGAGAGAGAAAACTGGAGGAAGAGAACTTGCTGAGTTGGACCTCTCAAGAGACAGAACACTAATGATGATGATGATATAAATTATAATATGGCAACATACACTTTTCACATGTGCAAAATTTCTTTGCAATTGAATGTTCACCTCTTTTTCTTACTGTTCCAGAGTTTCAACCCCTCAACCGGTTGATGTACCCGAACTGCACTCCCTAAATAGAAATGTTCACATAACGGCCGAGTTTTACGAAAGCTTTGGAAAAAAATAATTCCTCTCCCCTCTTATTTTAGTAGTACTGCCATTACGCAAGTGTAAACCGCCCCCTTCTAGTCCTTTATTCGCTGCTCAATGACCCAAGGTTTGACAGGAAAACACTAGTCCCCCCCCCCTGACGCTGACATCATGTCAATGGGTCGAAGCAAATGCTAGTCCCCTGACACCGACAATGCCACTGGGTAGAATCACATGTTAGTTCCACTGACACGGAAAACTGCTACTTGGTAGAAAAAAACTGCTAGTCCCGGATATTGTCACATACCAGACCCTGTAGAATCAAATACTAGTCCCCGACACGAACATCATGTCACTGGGTACGAACAAATGACTTGAACTAATCTCTTTCTTAGATTCCTAGCCATTGTTAGCCTTTTCAGCAGGTAAGTCACAGGCACGGCCGTCTTAAGGAGTGGGCCAACGGGGCCGGTGCCAAAGGCCCCCAATTTAACTGGGGCCCCCAACGTCCCAAGTGTCTTACAGATTTACAAAAAAAGTCCAACTCTTTCACCGCTCACCAGCATTTATAATTATTATTTAATGAAAAGGAGAGACACCAATGTAAAAGGTCGGAAGTTGTTCCGCCTTGTTTTTCAAGCCTTTCTCGTAGCATTTTAGGGCCACTGACTATAGGGAAGGGAGAGAGCCAGCGCCGCAAGACAAACATAACATCCATGTCTCGTCGGGATTCGAACCCGGACTCATCTTGGACGAGTGATCTGAAGCCATCGCTCAGATCACTGCGCCATCGGGGCGGCGGAGGGAAGTTGGGTGTAAGGATTTATCTTTTGTGACAAAATAAGGAACAAAGAAAGCGACCTCCCTTCCAGTCCCGAGTGGGGGTGAGAGTATTTGATAAAAACAATTAAGTAAAAATTCTGAACGGAAGTAAAAATGTGTAATTCGTAAACACGTATGAGGTATCCGAAACACAAAGTGGGGTATCAGCATGTATCCGAAGAACATTTCTCGAGAAAATGTCGTGAGCGCATGGATTTTATTTTTGATTTACGGGGCAAGTGTTTCGCTTTATCTCATTTTTGGCATACATCTCTAGAATTCTGAATGTAATGCAACTAGTACACTTCCACAAGCGCATATCCAAGTGTTTATTTTCTCACAGGAGAATTGTCAATTTTTAAAACACAAACTGTTTCCTGACCTCAGATGATTTATTTTCATAAGAATTTATTGGCCAAATCTCATTCAGTGAGCTTGATGTAAAATTACGTTAACATTAACTAATGTTCATGTGAGCAAGACATTTTTATACATCGCATTTTTCCGAATCACTTTTTCCATTTAAACAGTAATTTTTGTTGTCTATCTGTAGCAAGAAGTGCACGTATGTTTGTCATTGGGGTTTGCCCACATAAGGCTACTTACATATACACTATCTACCAACAAGTAATTGGACATCCCTACAACCGACGATATCTGCAGTCCTGATACACGTCACGGCCGCCGCCGTTAAATATCGTGTGGGAAACAACAACGCAACCAGTCGCACGCAAGATGCCACGCAGTTCGGAGCTCTCTGATTTCGAGAAAGGTGTAATCGACGGGAATCACAGAAATGGCCGATCCATACGTGACATATCCAGCAAGTTGAAGTACCCAAAATCGACAGTGGCCTACGTGATTGGCAAGTGGAAGATGAGGTGACTGTCGGAATGTGCCTCGACCCGGCAGACCCACAAAACTCGGAGTTAGAGACCGGCGGGTGCTGGCCAGAGAAATTCAGAAGAACCGCACCAAATCGATAGGCCACGTTCCAACAGGCATCCGGGAGTGTTCTTTCGATGAATACCATCAGTAAGGAAGCCCGTCTGCTCGGTTATCATGGACGTGCTGCCGCCTACAAGCCTTTGATCACCAAGTCCAATAGCGCTGCTCGGCTAACGTGGTGCAAAGAACGTCGACAGTGGAAAGTTGAACAGTGGAAACAGGTTCTCTGGAGCGACGAATCAAGGTTCACCCTCTACCGTTCAGATGGCAGGGTCTGGGTTTGGCGTCTGCCTGGAGAACGCCTCCTGCCGGAATGTATTGTGTCAACTGTGAAGTTCGGCGGCGGTGGAATTGTGCTATGAGGGTGTTTCTCCTGGTATGGCACGGGACCCTTGGTCGCAATTCCTGGTAGACTCAACGCCGAGACCTACTGCACCATTTTGGATGACCATGTGCTTCCTACGTTGTGGCAGTTTTACGGGGTGGATCCATGTTACTTTCAGGATGACAATGCCACCTGTCATCTTACGAGGTCCACCATGGCTTGGTATGGTGACAATGGGGTTAATCGAATGGACTGGCCTGCGCAGAGCCCGGACCTTAACTCTATCGAGCACCTCTAGGACGAGTTGGAGCGTCGACTAAAGGGGTGCCCTCACCTTCCGAAATCGGTGAAGGAACTGACCTGTGTTCTCCAAGCTGAGTGGAAGAAAATACCGCTAGCCGTCGTACAATGCCTGGGTGAGAGTATGCCCCGGAGGGTCGCAGCTGCAATCGCCGCTCGTGGAGGCTCCACCAACTATTGAAGGTGAATAAACTTCGGTTTCCTTTGCTATCACAGGTGTCCAATTACTTGTTGGTAGATAGTGTATATGTTCAATCGTCGGTGTTTAAATAAATAACAATGACCAGCTCCGCATATCGGCATTTTTTGTCCGGTGGGTCATATTGTCTGGAAACGGCGCTGGTTGGTTTATTTCTTTCTTCTGTTTTAATTTAATTTTCGTTGATTCATTTGTAGAATAGGGAAGAAACATAATCTTTCAGCACCCATTTTCTTGTAATTTACTAACCAACTGAATGTGAGTACATTTGGTAGACTTCATGGAGTTCTATAATTTTTGTCATGTACCATTTTTAATTCAAGTGGTATTAAAAAG
Source organism: Macrothele yani (assembly GCA_039090855.1). Taxonomy (NCBI): domain Eukaryota; kingdom Metazoa; phylum Arthropoda; class Arachnida; order Araneae; family Macrothelidae; genus Macrothele; species Macrothele yani. The sequence continues at coordinate 67,401,451 of CM077009.1, read as the reverse complement.
TTACTGGATATTGAGTGTTTCTATATCAGTTGGGGAATAAGTTTGGGGAGATCTTCATCGAGCAGTGGATTGATAATGGTTGACAATGATATAAAATATCAGGGGGCCCCAAAAAATGTGACCGCCCAGGGCCCCGAAATGTGTTAAGACGGCACTGGTCACAGGATTGGTATCTATCATCCCCCCTAAATGACCACTTTGAATAATGGAGGGCAAAGCTTTTTGATGAACATGTTCACTTTTTCCAGCCGCGTTCGGGCTGCTTCTTAGACAGAGATACATACGTACATGTTGATTTCAGCCCATTTTACTAACCCCGAGTTAATTCGTTCCGTCGGTTTAAGGCTTAACAAATACCGTGAGCAAAGTTAAGAGCTATAAGCAGTCGCCCGTTTCAAATTTGGGGCCACTGGTTCCAGAGACGGGGACGTCTCCAGAAAAATACACACTCATTCCTTCTTGAGACTCCAACCAAGGCCTTTCTCCGACGAATGGTCAGAAGCCACATCTTGGTAAAAGTTAACGGCTTTAAGCGTATTACAATTCGAAGTTAAATTTGCCTTGAACAAACTCATAATATATTGAATATAGAAATGGAACACACATTTCTCGAGTAGGTGCTTACCGATACTCATGTCATTTCCCGAAACCTCTTTCTCAATCGTCTGTGTTGCTGCTTTGCTAGGCGCATATTACACTTCATGACCCAGGCGCCAGTTATCTTTGCTACGCAACTACTATAACGGTTATAAGCAGACACCCGTCCCTAATTTAGAGCCACTGGCTCCAGAGAAAGGAGAGGACCAGTACCATAAGACCAGCACACCATCCATGCCTTATCCTGGACTCGATCGCAAGCTTACTCAGACTAGCGCTGAAAAACCAGGACGGCAATAACTGCGCCACTTGGGAGGCCCCTACATCGTTTGTCTGACTATTTCGTGCATATCCATGTTGTCCACAGTTAAACGAATACGTTTCTTTTAGTATTGCCTATTTCTTTTTTTCTGTAATATATTCCTAACATTCTTAAACGCTTATTTAATACCTTGGATTTTATTAATTTCATGAAGTTTATTATTCCTGTACTCTTGGGCCGCGGGTGGCCTAGTGGGCAGCGTTCGTGACTGCCGCGGATGGGACCTCAGGTTCGATCCCAGGCAGGTAAGAACGCTCGATCCACTAAATATCCTCCGTGCGTCGGATGGGCACGTTAATCCGTCGGACCCAGGGTACTGACACCCCCCCCGATAATAAATAAGGGCGTCTTCCTCTCCCTTTCTACCACGCTTCCTTGTGACTTTCCTATCGGGCACTCTAGCCCAAATTTCCTAGATTCCTATTTCTAAGGGTTGTTTAAGACCTGGGGTCAGACACTCCCTTCCTAAAATCCTTTACATATGATCACTCCTGTACTCTGAATTCATCAAAATTTCTTAATTTTGTAATAAGGTTGTAGTAGTGTTAAGTAAAAAAACTTGTGAATTAGTTCTGCACTTTAGAATAGAATGGAATATCAGTGATGATTCACCTGGTAAATAAATGTTGCTAGAATAGCAATTGGATTAACACTAATGTTTCAATTCCCATCGGCATCTGGCAGTTAGTAACATTCGTGTGCCACATTCTTTGATGTATTTATTAAACAAAATTACCTCCCACTGATTTGATGGAAAAAAGTTCTAGCAGCTATTCCGTGGGCGTAGATCTCCGGGTGTCCTTTAAGAGGCTGTGTGAGACAAGAGAGAGAAACAGTTATGTTGCGCATTCCTTCTTTTCCCATTACAACAGTGCATGCTTTGATTCCTTTAATATTAGAGTGAGGGCTGAAGAAAGGCGTGTAGTCAGAGGAGAGGGCTGGTGGCTAATTGCTCCATCGATCCAGTCTGGGTTTGAGTCCAGACTAGGTCAATGGAGCAATTTTGGGTCCCGATTGGGGCATGAGCGTTGGGTTTGTTTCGTACCTGGGACCACTGGCCTTAATTTAGAGACCGCAGACTGTTAGAAGAAGGGTCATTACAATAAGTGCAAAATAAATGTTTGACCCCACCCACCCACCCACTCGCACGCTCAGCGAGAGAAAGGCGCATCTGAAAATTAATGGAAAATTTCAATCGCAGCGACAGCAGTTGGAAGCAAAAATAATTCTTCAAATGGGACTTCAGGAATGGAGAAGAAACTTTGAAATATAAACAAAATGTAGCACCTCCTCGTGCAAAAACATTGCCCCCAAACAATCTCAGAGTATGTTGTGTAGATTATGCTGACCTCATCCTATTTCGGTAAGAAACAGCGCTCTCATAATCTTACCGTTTTTTAACTTATTTTTTGTTTCCATTTTTGGAATGTCACGACCACCGTGACAAACGCAAAGGGCCATAAGCAGACGTCCATTCTGAATATGGGGCACTGGTTACAAGGAAGGGAGACCACCAGGACTTGGGACAGGCTCACCAACCATGCCTCATCCGGGACTCCAACACTCGCCTATATCCCTTGTATAATCAGATGCCAGGGTCTCAGACCAACCGATCGCCGAGTTGACTTACTCATTGATCAGTCAGTTTATTTGGAAAGCGTTAAGTCTAAGAACAGTATGCAAATGAGAAGGACGAGGGGAATGGGGGAAGCAGGCAAGTGTTTTTTCTTAAGTGACATTAAGAAGCTTGTAAAATAACTTTAAAAAGTACTTAGGAAAAAACTAGAGGACTACACGAATTACGTACATCCTGTAATTTGTTTCTGAGTAAATGCAGGGATTCCGCTTTTGGTTTCCACTAGGCATGTAGTGTTGAAAAACAATAATTGAAACCTCACTCTTCCAAGCCGTAGAAAAATGACGGTTAGAACGTTCGAAAATGAGCCCAGTAAAGCTCGAAAGTGATAATCAAAAATCAAAGTCAAGTATGAATTAATGGATAATAATCAAACATATAAAATTTTAGAGAATAAACGGCTTTTGTTTTGCACTGAGGTTTAACGACCACCCTGAGCAGTCACCTGTCACTAATTTAAGGCCACTGGTTCCAGGGAAGGGGCAGAGCTGACGCCATAAGACTACTACACCACCCATGCATCTCAAGGAACTCGAACCCGGACACCATTCCGATGAATACGGAGAAGCCAGCGCCTCTGCCCAATCGGCCACCGAGCACGCCCAAAATACAGGGTTATTGGCATTTTTAAATGTTGTGAAAGTGAAAGGAAGAAAGCAGCTGCCTTATGCAAGTAGAATGCTTTGCAAAACGTATCGGTTTGTTCTGCATTGACGAAGAAATTAGGCCTGATCCCAAAATAGGATTTTTTAATAAACGTGGGGTTCCTCCCATTCTTGAAAAACTACTAATAAGATCCTCACATTAAGGACAAGAGTGATCGCTGCGTTTTAACTTGAACGTATGCATCCATTACATTGCTTATAAAATTTTAAGACAAAAAATTTATATTTAAAAAAAGTAAATTCCTAAGAAGTGACAATACAAATTTGAACATCTTCCAAATTTGTATTGTACAATGGTGTAATCCCGTATTTCATTCATTGATATTCTGCGCCTCCGGGCAAACACGGGAATGAATTCTAAACCTCCAGGCTATATTTGAATGCCGGTTGCTCCGACTAAGGAATCCTGTGATGGTTATATTCAAATTAATCGGAAACTTCAAAACTTGGTCGTTCTGGGTGGTGTAGTGGGTAGCATACTCGTTTTCTGCTCTAGGACGACAAAATTCTCACGTTTAGCGGATGTTATCTGACTTAACATCCATGCATGTCCTATTTACACCAATAAACGTATTCAAATCTTCCAATTTTGTATTGTACAATGGTGTAATCCTGCATTTCATATATTCCTAGAAGTGACTTTGAAAAATTACTAGATAATTATTGTACATATAACTGTACAATTATCTAAGAAAAACCAAAGTTACATTCTCCGTAACTTTTTTTATAAGAAGAATTGAGCACACAGGCGTGTTCAGGAGCGCGTTTACTTCGTATCAGAACGTCAAGAAACGTTTTCAGTTTGAAATCACATTAACTTTGCAAGAAACAGATTACATTCCGGTTGGGTGTATTTTATCACATTTTGAGAATGTCTCAACAGAACCGGACGCTATTTGCCCAGTCCAGTGATCAGTAGATGCCTATACTTAATAAGTATGCCCAGTCCAGTGATCAGTAGATGCCTATACTTAATAAGTATGCCCAGTAGATAAAGCATTAGAGATAGGAATAATGGGCAGTTCACATGGGCAGACTGGAACAGACCCAAATCGAACGCATAAATATGCAGACAGCAGGGCTTCCCAACAGTGTACCGCAGTCGACGAACATGGGTAAACGTGGTGATCTGAGCGACTTTGATCGTGGACGCTTTGTCGGCGCAAGACAGATGGGTCATTCTATCTCCCTAGGGTTCTTTAGCAACCCTAGGTTGCCCTGGCGAAACCTGGGGTTGCTAAAGAACCCTAGGTTTTGCCAGGGCAACCACATCAAGGGTGTTCCGCAAGTATACCAGTGTGCAAAGAAAACGCGTAAACGTAGACTATCCAGGCTCGTACAGACCGTCCGCTCGGCATCGCCGGCGCAAATCACATTCCGAGTTAAATGTCGGAGGTCCAAGCAGCGTCAGCGAGCGAACGCTGCATAGCCTGGGCAACGGGAGCCGCCGACGCCCTACTCGTGTGTCACTGTTGACTGATCGTCATCGGACATAACGCCTCCCTTGGTTCCCAGAACATCAAAAACTGTACCTCTGCAAAGTGGCGTTGCTTCTTGCAGTCAGATAAATCTCGTTTTCAGCTGTACCCAGTTGACGGGAGGGTTCGGGTGTGGCGTCGAGAGCATGAGGCCATGGCTTCGTCATGACAGGTCAGCTGTCTTCAAGGTGATGCTTTGGGGATCCTTCTCATGGGACACATTAGTCCTATGACGTAGAAGTCGTGTCTTGCTTCTACGTTAATTTAAAACAGCAACATACTAAGACATAGTTCCTAAATGAAAGAAACCTTAACGGTCAGACGAAGCATGTAAACAACAGAAGCCAAACTTACGGAAAAGATGCTTTATTCAGGATGTAGCAAACACATCGCAGCATAGCATATTGCACTAAACTCACCACACACCACACAACGCTCTTTTCACAACGCTCCTTTCAATAATCAGTTTACAACCCAACGCTCGCCAAGCAACAATTTAGTCGTCGCTTTTATCTCTTGTTCTTATCAATATCAAGCATACGTCACGTGCATTCAACCTCAACTGTGTTGCCAAACGTATTCGTTTGAGAGAAAAGATATTACGTTAAGAGTGAAGAATAACAGATGGAAAGGAACTAAAAAGGAAAATTAATTTATAATATACGTCAAGTCCCTCTAGTGTGTCTGAAGTAGTCCTTAACCGCTACTAGCCTGTGCTGGATGATCACCTACACGCGTTCATGGTTTTCGCGCATCCTACGCCCGATGGTTTGTTTCACGGGATAAGGCGCCGCCCCGCACGACTGCAACCACCCAGACATGGCTCGAGGAGCACTCATCTGCATTTGAAACCATCCGATGGCCCCCATGTTCCCCCGGTTTTTGGAATCTTCCTGGGGTGCCATGGAGTGGAACATGAGATCCGTGGATCCTGGACCAACATCTCCGGCGGAGTTGCGGACAGTTCTGTAACAGGCAGGGCTCTAGCATTACCTCCGAAAACTTTCCGGTATCTGATGGGGTCGATGCCTTCGCGTGTTCAGGTTGTTGTTTGCGCTACGAGAGAACCAATACGCTTAGGTAGGTTTAATGCATTGTCCACTGAGCGTATTTCCTTTCATTTTCTCCACTAATCATATCATTATTGATGTCGTCAAATATATACAGGGGATTCATAAAGAAGTATACAGTTTCCAGATCGGTAAACCAGTAACAGTTGAAGACACGGACCACAACTGCGAACCATTAGGTAGATGTACTCATAAAGTTTGTGTCCCGCTACTGAGGGAAGTGACTTAGGCGATAGCGCCCGTGTCACGTGACTAGTCAGTCGATAAACATCTTCCTCGCCGATGGATTAGACGAGCCGCGGACTACAACATGCCACTGACCCAATGGCCACCCATAAGTCCTGACTTAACATTTTGTGACTTTTTTCCTGTGGGGGTACGTAAAGCACAAGGTATTCTCCCTTCCTGTTGATCTAGCGGAGCTGAAACAGCGTATCACAGCCACTATCCACTGCACTTGATTCAGATATCTTACCTCGCGTTTGGACGGAAATGGATTACCGGCTCGATGTGTGTCGTGTGACTAAGGGTGCACGCATAGAACATCTGTGACTGTCTCTAAAAAAAACTTGAAACATTCCCCTACAATTCTGTTACAGGTAACATAAAATATCTTACATTGTTCTTGTTTTATAGTGCGTTGAAACTGTATACTACTTTATGAATCACCCTGTATTTCTTGGAAAACAGCGTTACAGTGGAATCAAGAATTACGTAACGCTGTTGTTTTCAAGGGACTACTGGAGGAAATAAAAAATAATTTCTAGAATGTGAGGCTAATTTGTCGTGCATAATCCAAGACATTATTTCGTGAAATGGTCTCTATTACATGTTGAGCAGCTTTTTTTTTTTTTTAAACAATTTTTCACTCTCTTCTGCGGATTCCTACCCTGATACATTTTTGATCACGTGGCATCTGTGAAATTTTTGATGACGTCAAACATTTGGATTACGATGTTGCCACGTGATCCAAGTGTGTGTGTGTGTGTGTTTTATTTTTATTTGATGTACTCTGGATTCACTTTGATGCAAAGCCGTAAGTACCTGAACCCTTTTATTTTACTCGCCACTCCAGTGGACTAGTGCATTACCTCAACTCAAAGCTGCATTAACACTTATGCAAAGACAGAGCCACACCTGTGACTAAATCCTAGTGGATGTACCCACGAAATCATCCTTCGATTCCTATAGGGCAACTTTCTTCAATCTTTTACATATGTAGATGTGGCCACAATTTGCTTTGAAGGGCAAGCTCACACAAATTTGGCTCAATGCCACTGTGAGCGGAGCAGACTTTTGCAGGTGCATGTGCAAATATATTTAATTTTGGCAGTACAGTTCGCACCGATAATCTTGTATAATGAAAAATAACTGCTAGTGTATTTGTGTGTGTGTGTCGCAAGTGTTTTTAATGTGATCTTGTGCAGAGCGATCTTATTTTCTTCCTCTTAGTGTTCATTCATGTTTGACATCACTTACTGTTTTTGTTAGTGTGTTATTGTGCAATATTTCTTCGGTCTGAACATCCAGTGGGGATGCAGCGGGCCTTCGTCACCCAACAATAAAGTGTCAGTACAGGTGTGCTACCCTCGAAGAAGGGGTCTATGCGCCCAGAAAGTGCGGAATCTATTAATCTTCCGAGGATGTTCAATTAATGATTAAATGGTGTGTCGTGCATTAGGGAGTCATGTCTTCCTTGCGGAAGTGATTGTTGTTCTGACTGGTTGGGGATTGAGTGTACCGGGGTACGATCCGAACAAAAACACTCAGTCACGAATAGGTGATTGCGGGAGAACCCCATCACAACCCTTTGATTCCCAAGTTTGCTTGTTTCTTTTTTTTTTTTCTTTTGTTGATGTTTTGATGGTACCAAAGTTTCACCCAAACCTCATGCTTCGGGCTATTCTTCCCATTATCAGTTTATTTCTGGCGTGAATCTTGGGGTGCAGTGGAGTACCTGAGATTAACACCTCGTGCCGCGGCCAACGAAATTGAACGACTTCTCTTTGGTGGAAGGGGCCCACGCACAGTTACGCCCGACTTGACAGGGCTTCCTACTTGCGCTGTGTAACAATATCTGGATACATGCGCTGATGTATTTTACGTGTGGAACTGCAGTAATCTTGAAACCAACTAATCACTTTTAAATCAAAACTTATTTCAACACACTCTATTGTTTTAAACAACGGATTTCGATAATTACATCAAATTCGGGCACAGTTAGTTGCATACCGGATGTATTTTACATAAGAAACGCGTCTCTTGACCAGATGACCAAAATTTACAACTGGCGTTACAGTCCGTCCTAGGACGGTTGTTTTTAAGCTTTAAATAAATATTAATATATAGAGGATGTTGCCCATCCTATGACGGAGTTAAGTTTTTAGTTAAAGCACATTGAAAACAAATCATATAGACGCCGGATTTCTGCAAGAAAATATAGTAAAAACTTATACAGTAAGAACTCATTCATGTTAGAATTAAAATTTATATCCTTTTTATTTTTGTTTTTCAAAAGACCTCGCGATAAATAACATTCTGTGTAAAATATTTGCTGTTTAACAATTGTACATTAGAGCGTTTAGATAGATCGATATTTTGCAAAATGTGTAATATAATCAGCACTAAACTCAGAAAGTTGTTTTCGTGTAAACTTGCCTTAATAAATTTTACTTTGATTTTTCGCGTTAAATGACTTTTTCTCCGGCAAACTTGTGATTCTCTTCACGGCTTGTTTTTAGATTGCCCTATTCGACGGTTAGTTTGAAACTTCATACCGAACCGTTTTCTGCAAAATAATGCGACATCTGGTATTACAAATCGGAACTATTTAAATTCTCAACAATGTACTATTGGGGTGACATCTGCTTTTAGATGCGATCTTGCTCACTTTGACATTAAGATTTCAGTTTTTATTGTAGGTTAGACAGCTTCTATCGATCGTTATTTTGCAAAATGTGTAATATAATCAGCACTAAACTCGGATAGTTAAATAAAAAAAGTAAAAAATAATTAAAGCGTACAAATTAATATTCGAATTGTGCTAAATTAAATTAATATACAAACGCAACTTGCCGTGATATTCAGATTTTAATTCCAGTTTTGTAGATCGGATAAATAGAACTCGAGTCATTGATAATCCAAAGTTTTTAAATTAGCACGCGATCACGTTAACATCTAAAAGTGATCGCGTTCTATTATATATAGCAGGCAATCATTTTGACATTGCGAGAGCACACACGTATTGTTCGATTAAGTGATGGCGCAACAATGCAGACGTTGCTGTGACGTCAAGCGTTCCAGAGAGACAGATGGATCTGGGGGTTTATATTAATATTTCCCACATACAAAAAAACTACTGCGATATTCAGATTGCAGCAGTTTGTTTCAACTGCCGCAATCTGAATGTTGCTGTTATGGTGAAAAACCACAATTCGTGTTACTTAGCAATACAGCGAAATGTTGCGACTGGCAATTGGATGATCTGTCAGCTAATCGAAATAGAAATGGGAAGAACTCTGTTACATGAAAGTTTAAATCTCTCTCTCACTCACACTGATTTACTGTGATGCCCTCGTGTAGGAACATTACATCTTTTCTCTCTCAGTTAGAAATCTTCTGCTCACTAAATAAGTGATTGATTTATCTGTCTGTCTGTCACAAACTTGCAGCTTGGAGAATCAAATCCTTACACGAGTCTCATCTTCGAATGCAACTCTAGGAAAACAGGCTTTAATCCTTTAACTGGCTGGAGCGAATTAACTCGGGGTTAGCATGATGGGCCGAAATGTGCTGGAACGAACATATCCGCTGTCTGAGAAGTGCGCTAAACGAGGCTAGGAGGAGTAAACCTGCACATCAGAATGCGTTTGCCTTCCCCTTAGCTTTGTTATTCAAAGTGATCATTTAGGGGAATAATTGGCACCAATATTTTAAGACTGATTACCTGCTGAAATGGATACAACAATGATGACAAACCCAAGAACGGAGAGAGAGAGAGAGAGAGAGAGAGAGAGAAAGAGAAAGAGAGAGAGTCGATGTTTGAATAATCTTTTTCTGCCAAGTGGAATGATGTCCGTTTTAAGGTACGAGACAATGACTCCATGACACTGGGAAGAAACACGCCCCCCCCCTTTTTTTTTCATTCCTTAGGTCATAGAGCAAACTGGAACAGAGCGCTAGAATAGAGCGCTTATCAGCTGTGAGACTTATGGTCATACTCTTAAATACGTGTATCATCTTTCTATATTCTGTTCCTCACGTTTAAGTTAATAATAGAAAGATTAAAATCGTCTTAAAAAGTGTAAAGAGTACAGATGATACACGTCTTTAAGAGTTAAGTTTAGAATATAGAAAGATGATACACGTCTTTAAGAGTTAAGTTTAGAATATAGAAAGATGATACACGTCTTTAAGAGTTAAGTTCAGAATATAGAAAGATGATACACGTCTTTAAGAGTTAAGTTTAGAATATAGAAAGATGATACACGTCTTTAAGAGTATTCATTTAACCACGTAGCTGTAGTGTGCCTTACTTCAGCATGCACATAATATATATTATGGTCATACTACTGAGATGTAAGGGGAAAGGAATTGTTTTTTCGTAGCTTTCGTCAAACCTGGCCACTCTATGTTCTGGGCAGCTCAGCAATTTTTGGGCACCATTTGGTTCAGATGCATCGGCCGCTTAATTAAAGGGTTAAGACAAAACAGACTCTTAAAATGAAAAACGGAGGATTTCTCTTTAAATAAGCGCAGGGTCTTATATTAAGGTTGCTCTATGATGATGATGATGATTTCAAATTTTAATTGCATTTTTCTGCAATCCGGTTCTAAATGGAAAATGTGGACTAAACCATTAAAGCTGTCGGCATAAGGCACTGACAAATAAGCTTTGAAAGAAATTAAAACAAATTGAAATATAAACTAGTCTGTCTCATGACTGGGCGAACTGCAAGCTTTGCTCATATTTATATTTATTCCTTCTGTGTGCTAGGAAAAAAAGAGAAGCCTTTTCTGTAGGTACATAATAATGAGCACTTCAGGCTCGTTCTGACGGAAGACTGCTTATCAGTTTTGGCAAATGGAAACAACACTTTTAGTCGTCGTTGCCTATCTGTATTATTAGATGTATTTACATCTGCTGCTTAAATTGAATTCAAGTTCATTTAATAATCATAACTGAAATTGTAATGCAAGCGCTCGTTTGCTTCAGTTGGAAACTGATGTTCAACTCTGCTCGGGACTGTGATTGTGTCACGGTACTATTATAGTTCTTGAAAGAACTTCAGAAAACAGAAACGTGAAAGTGCTATCTATCACAAGAACACTGCTAGCCACTGCTTGGAATTGCACTAGACCACAAATACAATACCGCTTACCCACAGATGCAATAAAAAATATAAAAACATATTAGTTTTGAAATATCGGCTGTTCTTTGAAACACAATCAAAATAGGAAAAAACTAACAAAATTAAACAAGAGTCGGAAAGAAAAGAAAATAGCTTAAAGGCAGCTATCACATCTGTCGAAAATCCCATGTTATAAAATAATTTAACGCGCATTAAATGTAAAATAGCTATTGAAAGTGCACGCTTCTATTTAAGAGGCTTAACAAAGCTTTACCCATAATTTCATAATAGGCCATTCTACATGTCTTTCCAAACCACGAACAAAGAGAACCTTGAGCTTTAATCTTTTTATGTGCTCGTATTTTTTTATTTTTTTTTTTATTTCCTGTACATCGAAGCACATATTCAACCACTGATCTTTGGGAAATCAAATTGAGTTCCGAAATGCGTATCCGTTTTAAGGTCATGAAGCATTTTCCTCCTGAGAAATCGCAACTCCCTTTTCCCTCTGCTGGTACCCTTCTTCTGGTGCTATGAGACTCAAAGGTAGCCAGCTCACTCTGCAAGCGAAAAAGTCAGTTAATACAATTATTTGTTTCCTTAGTCATTGACTAACCATCCTTTTTTAACTCCACTTAATTGGTCGATGATCGGTGAAACAGCGACCTCTATCCACACATTGTGTCTTCATGCTGTAACAATTCTAGTGACCATCCCCCGTTTCTTCTTGAATAATCGAAGGAGACCATCAGGTGATTCTTACTAAGACATACATAAGGTTTGCATGTACAGGCATTATATGGTTTGGTATTCTTATGTTGTGCTTCTTGTTTTTGTTTTTTTCATGAAACTCAAATGAATTTATACTTCAGAAGTAAACAGCATTTGCTTATTCTTTACTGAAGTGAGAAAACAATTATTTTCATGATAAAGAAAATTCCCAAACCAAAACGACGATGTTGTTTTTTATGGCTATCGGAAAGAAAATCTAATTAACCACAGAAAAAAGTACCTTTTTATAAAAAAATTTGAAATCCCCCAAATTCTGTTTTCAAAACAAACGCTTTCCCTTCACATCGTAATACGAAATTGTATATTCGTTTAAAATTCCAGTTACGTATTGAAACTTTATCTATCATGGTGCGGGATGTTTCGAAATTTTACGATTACATTTCTGAACATATTCACAGGTTTAAGTAAGTTTCAGAACTTACTTAAACAGGTATGAGGCTGTTTGCAAAGGAGTTACAAAAATGTAAATTTACCCATAGGGTTTACATTTCAGCATTTTGTTGAACTACGCAATTTTTTTCGTTCATAACTTCACAATGCACAAACACCAAAAATATATAAAAAGTAACATGTGATACTTTTCTGGATTAAATTTAAGCATACAAAAATACTGTGCTTTAAATAACTGATACATCGAAAATACTTTGGAAGTGTTTCTTCCTTAAGTACTAATGAACAGAGAATACTGCGAGAGAGTGGTGTGTCAAAAAAACAACGGCACAGTACTTCGAAAGAGCGCTTCGCTCAAGACAATATAGGCACAGTAAGCACCCTTTTTAGAGTTTTTTAGTTGAAGAAATGTATGCAAAAATCACTTTAATAGAGCACTAAAAGATATTTTTGAAATCAACAACGATGTAGAATAGCTTTTGGATAAGTACAATTTAAAAGGAAAATGCTATTGAACAGATCTTTGACAATTTGAAGTCAGAAAAGAAAACCAGAATTATTAATTGAAGACACTTTTATCATGGAGAATCATTTTGCAAAGCTCTTGAAAACAAGAGCAATGTTCAAAATTACTTTTGCACAGAAATTATAACAATAGAGCTGAGATGTTAGCTTGAAAATGTGTACATACATGGGCCTTGCTTAAGACAATTCACATTTAGAAATTACTTCAGTAGAGCTCACAGCTTAGCACCCTAAACTTTGAGCTCAGCTTTCACATATTCAACCCTTATATTTGCAAAAAATATTTAAATTGAACTATTTCACTGAGACAACTCACATTTCAATAACAATATAGATATCTCTTTAAAGCAATTTGAACATGGTTAACAATTTGAGATAGCTCTCTGAAGAAAATTTCAAAAGAAAAGGACACTTTTCCTGAAAAATAACGTATTTGCAGAGCTCTTTGAAGATATTTCATACCCGAAATATTCTTAGGCAGAGCACTTTGCTTAAAATTAATTAAACATAGAAATTTACATTGGTAGAGCTATTATACATTAAAGCAATTTGAACGTAATGAACAATTTGAAATAGCTCTTTGAATAAGACACCTTAGGAAAAACTTTGAAGAACTCTTTGCAAAAGACAACTTAAAATAAAAAATTTTGAAAGAATTGTTTTTGGCGAAAGCTCTGTTACTGTTGAAAATAATTTCACAGAGTTCTTCTGTTAAAAAAGATATTACTTTTGTAAAGTTCTGAGATTAAGAGAATTGTCATTAGAAAGCAATATTTTCACTGAGCTACTTTATTAAAAAAAGTTGCATATGAGAGATAATTTGGAATAGATAGATCATTGAGGAAATTTAGACATGATTAACAATTTAGAATAGCGCTTTGTGGCAACTTAAACAAGGTTCGCAATTTGGAATAGCTCTTAGCGTAAGATAATTAAAAGAATATTTTAAGACAATTTAAGACGAAAACAATTTAAACAGAAATCATTTCGATTGAATTTTATGTTTGAGGTTCTTCTATCATGGAAGATAATGTTGCAGAGCTTTATTTTTAAGATAAATTATACACAGAAAATATAATTGGGGCAGAGCTGTTTGTTTAAAAGATAATTCATTCACAGATATTACTTTTGCAGAGGCCTTGAATAAAGACAATTTATTTATTGCATAATATGTTAATAGAGTTATTAGATCAAGACAATTTACACATAAGGTGACAGTTTGGAAAAGCCCTTTATGGCAATTTAAACATGGTTAACGAATTTCAATATCCCTTTGGAAAAGGAATTACAGATAAAAAGTATAAATGCATGTTTATAAATCGAAAATGGAGACTTGTATCATGGACATTAATTTTTTCAGATCTTTGCGGAAAATAATTAATACACAAAAGGATCTAACTCAGAAAGCGCTTTGCCTCAGTTTTTTTACACGTAGTAGTTATGTATTAGTACAGCTTTTAATTTAGACTAACACATTTTAAGCATGAATAACAATTTGGAATAGCACTTTAAGACATTTTTTGTATGGATATCAATTTGAAAAATAGGTCTTTGATTAAGATCACTTAATAAAAATTGAAGAGCTCTGGAGACAATTTAAATGTAAAAGACATTTTGACTAGATTTTTTGTTGAAGGAACCTTTATCAAAGAAAAGAGCTCTTTTATTTCATTAAGAAAATTTATGCGCACAAAAAAACTAAGGCAGAGCACTCTGCGCCCTGTAATTTACACATAGAAACGGCATTTGTGGAGCTCTTAGATTAAGCGTTTCGCTTATATTTGTTCATACATAGAACTTACAATGGTAGAGCCCTTCGATTAAGAAAATTCATTCACAGAAAGAAGGCAGAGCACTTTACGTACTGTAATTTACACATAGAAATAGCAATTTGGAGCTCTTAGATTAAGCGTTTTGCTTATGATTGTTCATACATCGAACTAACCAAGGGTACAGCCCTTCGATTAAGAAAATTCATTCACAGAAATAACTTGTAGGCGGAGAACTTTGCGTACTGTAATTTACACATAGAAATAGCATTTTGGAGCTCTTATATTAAGCGTTTTGCTTATGATTGTTCATGCATAGAACTTACAATGGTAGAGCTCTTGAACTACGGCAATTTGCATATTCGTTTCAATGTGGGACAGCCCTTTAAAGGAATTTAAACATGGTTAACAAATTAGAAAAGCGCTCTGAATAAAATGTATTTGAAAAAAAAATCTTTTCCAAAACAGTTTAACCGTAGAAAACATTTTGACATATTTTTTTTTTTTTTGACGCTCTTGATCGTTGAAAATAACTTCGCACGGCCTTTTGGTAAAAAAAAAAAACAACATACATAGGTAGAGCACACTTCTTATCAAAATTTATAGAGAAATTGTTTTTACGAAACTCTGAGATTAAGATAACTTACGTTTGCACATAGTAAATTAACAGAGCTACTTCGTTGAAAAAATCTTACGCATAGGTATCAATTCGGAATAGCTCCTTAAGGCAATTTAGACATTATTAAAAATTTGGAACAGACATTATTTAGACATTATTAAAAATTTGGAACTCTGTAAGGCAATTTAGAAATTATTAAAAATTTGGAACAGCTGTGTAAGGCAATTTATACATTAGAAAACATTTGAAATAACTTTTTTGTGGCAATTTAAACATGGTTAAGAATTTATAGTTCATTGCTTAAGTCATTTTTAAAAACATTAACAGCTTTTTGCTTAAGATATTGTTTTTAAAAATTAAGAACATTTTGTTAAAAGATAACTAAATCGTAGAAACCATTTTGATAGAATTCCTTGTTTAAGGCTCTTTTATATTGAAAACAATTTTGCACAACTTTATTGGTTAAAAAAGTTATGCACAGAAAAAATACTTAAGACAGAGAGCTTTTCTTAGCACGATTCATACGTACAATTCATACTGGTAGAGAGTTCTGTGAGACCTAACGTACACATGGGTAACAATTTGGAATAGTACTTTGATGAAGACAAATTAAAACGAAAAATACTTTTGTAATGGAAAATAATTTTCTAGAGCATTTTGTCAAAGATTATTCACACACAAAAGGTCTTAAGGAAGAGCATTGCTTAAAGTCATTTATACATGAGAATAGTCTAGATTAAGAAAATTTGCGCACGGAAATTTTTGGAATACCTCTTTAATAAAATTTTAACATGAGTAGCAATTTTGAATAACTCTTTGTTTGAAATAATTTTTGAAAAAAAGATCTTTACAAGAGACAATTTAAACATACGTAAAATTTTGGTAGAAATTTTTATTAAAAGACACAGCTCTGTAAGGCAATTTAGACATTATTAAAAATGTCATGGAAAAATATTTCCAGATCTCTTTGGTTAAGCAAATCTGTATACACAAAGTACTTCGGCAGAGGGCTTTCCTCAACACAATTTATACAGAGAAGTTGCTTTTGTAAAGCTGTTGGATTAAGACAATATATGTTTACGCATGCCATAAAGGAGCTATTTCTTTCTTATGACAGCTTACATATGAAGAACAATTTGGAATAGCTTTTTAAGACAATTGAAACATTATTGAAATTTGGAATAGATCTATGATGAAGACAATTTAAAAAGAAATACACTTTTATTACGAAAAATAATTTTACCGAGCCCTTTGTTGAAGATATTTTATACACAGTATATCCTTAGAACACTGCTTAAAGTTCTAAGGAACACTGCTCATGTGGAAATTACACTAATATAGCTCTTAAAATAATGTAATTTACACATAGATAACAATTTAGAATAAGGTTCTAAAGAAAGTTTAACATGGTTAGGAATTTTGAAGACCCACTTAGAAGAAAGTTAAAAAATATATAGCGTTTTATTAATGGAGACAATATAAACATATAAATCACTTTCGATAAAATTTGTTTTGATGTGCCAATTATTATTGAAAATAATTTTAGAGCTATGTTAAAGAAACTGTACACACAAAAAGAAATTAGGCAGAGCACTTTGCATAGCACAATTTTTACAGACAAAATTGCCTTTGTTTAGTCTTAGATAAAGCACTTCGTTAAAGTTATTTCCACATAGAAATTACATTGATCTTTGAGAGTGAGACAATTTACATACGGATAACAATGCGGAATAGCTCTTTGATGAGACATTTTTGAATTATTGTGAACAACTCTTTACTAAAGGCAATTAAAACGTACAAAACATTTTGACAGAAACTTTTTGTTAAGGCTCTTTAATCACCGAGAATAATTTCCCAGAACCTTTTACATGCAAAATACTTAGGCAGAGCGCTTTGCTTATTAAATTGTATACACAAATACCTCATTTGTGAAGCTCTGAGATCAAGAGAATTTGTATTTTGCAAATAGTGTTTTAATAGATCTACTTCATTAAAACTTCCTTATGCCAAAAAAATCTGGAATTGCTTTAAAGCAATTTACACATTATTAAAAATTTAGACTAGCTTCTTTACGGTATTTTTAACATGGTAAAAAAATTGAAATAGATTTTTGATAAAGATAATTTTTGGAAAAATTAAGAACTGTTTGCTTTAGACAATTCAAAAAAAGTAGGAGCTCTTTTCTAAAGACATTTTGAACGTCATTTTGATAGAATTCTTTGCTTACAGGCTTTTTTTTATCATTGAAAATAATGTTGCAGACCTTTTTTTGGCTAAGAAAATTCTTACAGAGGAAGTAATGTTTGGAGCGCTATTCTTATTACGTATTTCATGTGTATAAAATTTATATACAGTAAATACTTTAGAAACAAGGGACTTTTTTACTATTAGGATTCATACGTAGAATTTTAGAAATTGCTTTGGTACAGCGCTTAAATTCACACAGTTTACACGTCAATAACAATTTGGAATAGCTCTTTAAGACAGCTTTATCATAGATAACAATTTCAAATAGCTTTTTTGTTTAGGACAATTTTTAAAAGTTAAAGACTGCGTTGTTAGACACAATTTAAACGCAGAAAAACCTTGGTAGGGTTCTTTATTGAAGGAACTTTTATCACAGAAAATAATGTTACAGAGCTTTTTATGTAAGAAAATTTATACACAGAAAGAACTCAGGCAGAGCTCTTTGCTTACAATAATTTACCCATAGAAACAACATTTATGGAGCTCTTTGGTTAAGCGATTCGCCTAAAAGTTGTTCATACATAGAACTTACAATGATAGAGCTCTTCTATTAAGACAATTTACACTTGAGTAACAATGTGGAACAGCACCTTAAGGTGATTTAAACATTGTTAGCAATTTGGAAAAGCGGTTTGAATAAGACTTTAAAAATATTAAGAGCTCTTTGCTAAACGACAATTTAAACGTAAAAAACATTTTGGCAGAAACCTTTGGTTAAGGCTGTTTTATCATTAAAATTATGTTTGCAAAACTTTTTGGTTAAGAAATTTAAGCTTACACATTACTTAGGCAGAGAGTCTTGTCCAAATTTAGACAGAGAAATGGCTTTTGTGAACCTCTGAAGAAATTTTACATTTACACATAATATTTTAAAAGAGATACTTCACTGAAAAATCTTATACATGGGAAACAATTCGGAATAGCTCCTTATGGCAATTTAGACATTATCAAAAATTTGGAATAGTTTTGCATTGCAACATGAAAGTGGTTAAACAATTTAGTATTACTCATTGCTTCAGATCATTTTCTTAAAAAATTAAGAGCTCTTTCATAAAAAGGACAATTTAAATTTACAAATAATTTTGATAGACTTATTTTGTTTAAGGCTCTTTTTATCGTTCAAAATAAGTTTATAGAGCTTTTATTTTTTGTTGTTGTTATACACAGTATATGCTTAAACAAAGCGCTTTTCTTATCAAGATTCATATACTGAAGTCATAGAGGTTGAATTCTTAGGAGTTTAAGACAACTTATACATGGGTAACACAATTTGTAGTACATCTTACAGGTACTTTAAACATGGTTATCAATTAGAAATACCTGTTTCATAAAGACAATTTTAAAAAAAGGGCACTTTTGTCATGAACAATTATTTTAGATAGCTCTTTGTTGAAGATATTTGATACACGAAAAATGCTTAGGCAGAGCGCTTTGCTCAAAGTTATGTATACATAGAAATTACATTGGTAGAGCTCTTAGTTTAACACAATTTGCATGTGGATAGCAATTCAGAATAGGGTTTAAGGAAAATTTAGTTAACAATTCTGAAATGAGATAATTAAATAACATTGAAGGGAGTTTTGATGGAGACAGTATAAACATAGCAATTTAGAATAGCGTCTTAAGGACAGTTTTATTACAGTTAGCAATTTTGAATGGCTCCTTGATAAGAAAATATAACACTGGAGAGCGTTTTGATGGAGATAGTATTAACCATAAAAATGTCTCAGGTAAAATTTTTATTTGAGGTTCAATTAGCATTAAAAATAATCTACAGAGCTCTTTGAATAAAAATATGTATTTACAAAAAGAACTTAGGCAGAACGCTTTGCTTAATAGAATTTTTACAAATTCTCTTTAATGAGACATTTTTGAAAAATTGAGAAGAGCAATTATAATATAGAAAACACTTTGCCTGAATTTTAAGGTTGTTAATCATTTACAAGTAATTTAGCAGAGCTTTCACATACAAAATGTGTGACAGAGCACTTTGCTTACCAAAATGTATGCACAGAAATTTCTTTTCTGGAGCTCTGATATTAAGAGACTTAAATATTTACACATTGTATTTTCATACAGCTACTTCATTAAAGCAACCTACACATGGCAAGCCATTTGTATTAGCTCTTCAAGCAATTTAGACATTATTAAAAATTCTGAATAGATTCTTATGGTAATTTAAACATAGTTGAAAATTTTGAACAGCCCTTTTTTCAGATATATTTTTTTAATGAGGAGTGTTTAAGATAATTTTTGAAAAATCAAGATCTCTTTCCTAAAGACAATTTAAACATATAAATAATTTTGATTGATCATTAAAATTATTTTCAATGATTCTTTTATCGTTGAAAATAATTTTGCAGAGCTTTTT
Source organism: Macrothele yani (assembly GCA_039090855.1). NCBI lineage: Eukaryota > Metazoa > Arthropoda > Arachnida > Araneae > Macrothelidae > Macrothele > Macrothele yani. Next base: position 67,381,619 of record CM077009.1, on the reverse strand, counting down.
TAAGCGAATTGGTACACAGGAAATGCTTGAACTCTTTCTTATCACTTTTTATACACAGTTATTGCATTAGTAGAAATCTTAGGTTTAACACAATTTAAGGATAACAATTGGAAAAGCCATTTCAGGCGATTTTAGCATAGATATAACGATTTGGAATAGCTTTTTGTTTAAGAAATGTTTTTTCTAAATAAAGAGCGCTTTGTAAGAAACAATGTAAAAGATGTTTTTTTAATAGAATTCTTTTTATTTGTCTTTTAATTTGTCTGCTTTTCACTTAAGAAAATTTGTACAGAGCAAATACTTAGGCAGAGCACTTTCCTTCAGAATTTATACTTGGAAATTGCTTTTGTGAAGTTCTTAGATTAAGATAATATATATTTACACATATTTTGAAGAAGCTATTTCAATATGACAGTTTACATATCAGCAACAGTGTAGAATAGCTCTCTGAGACAATTTAATGATTGCCGAAAATTTGGAATAGCACTCTGATGAACACAACTTAAAAAGATGCACATTCCTCATGAAAAATTATTTCACAGAGCATTTTGTTGAAAATATTTCATACGCAGAATGTTCTTAGGCAGAACGCTTTGCTTAAAAGTTCATTTCACTTAGAAATTACATTGGTAGAGCTCCTGAACTAACACGATTTATAGATGAATAGCAATTTGGAATAGCGTTTTAAGGAATTTTACTACTGTTAAACAATTTTGAATAGGTCTTTGATAAGACATTTTAAAAGAAATTGAAGAGATTTTTGCTACAGACAACTTAAAGGTGGAAATCACATGGCTAGAATTCGTTGTTGAAGCCTACATCATTGAACATAATTTGTATAACTTTTTGTTAAAGAAAATTTATACACAGAAAGAACTTATACAGGCAGAGCGCTTTGCTGAACACAACTAATACAGCTTTTTGTGAAGCTATTGTGTTAAGCCCTTCACTACATTGGTAACGATCGTAGATTTAGACAATTTGCACATGGATAACAATGTGTAACAGTTGTTTAAGGCAATTAACATAAGATGAGAAATTTCAAATATAAAGATGAGCTCTTTAAATATAACATTTTCATGAAAATTGATAAGAGTTCAAAAGACAGTTTTTGCGGAAACATGAGGTTTTTTTTTTTTTTTAAAGCTCTTCTGTCATTGAAAATAATTTTGCTTATCTTTTTGCTTAAGAAAATTTAAACACAAAAATTACTTAGAGCTTTCGCTTTGTTATCAAAATTGATACAAGAAATTGATACCTGTGAAACACTGAGATTAAGGCAATTTATATTATTTTGGCAATAATATTTCTCCATAATTTTTAATAGAGCTACTTCATTAAAACAATTTCCACATGAAAACAAATTTGAACATGCCTTTAAGGCAATTTAAACGATAAATAATTTGTAATATCTTCTTATGGTAATTTGAACTCGGTTAAACAATTTGAGGTAGCTCTTTATGGAAAATTAAAACATGGTTAACAATTTGGAATAGCTCTTTCCAAAAAAAAACATTAAGGTCTTTTCCAAAAACGACAAATGAAATGTAAAAGTCATTTTTATATAATACTTTGTTTTAAGGCTCTTTGATAATTGAAAATAAATTTGAAGAGCTTATTTGGTTAAGAAAATTTGTATACAGAAAATACTTCAGCGGAGCTCTGACAATTCAATTACATAAATAACATTTTAGAAGACCTATTTTGTTCAGGATAATTTACGCATGAACAACAATTGCAAAATTGTTGTTAATGCAATTTTACACGTGGTTAACCATTTTAAATACCTATTTTATTAACACAATTTAAAGAAGAAAATAAAAAACACTTATTATGGAAAATAATTTTTCAGATCTGTTTTTGGAAGACTATTCATAGCTAAAATATTCCTAGGCACAGTGCTTTTCTAAAAGTTGGTTATGCATAGACATTAGATTGATAGAGATCTTACACTTTAAGGCAATTTAGATATGGAAACAATTTGGAATAACTCTTTACGCTAATTTAAATGTGGTTAACAATTTGGAATAATTCTTTGACGAGGACAATTTAAAAATATATTGAAAAAGTCGTGTAGAAAAATACGTAGAAAACGCCTTTGATAGAATTGTTTGTTTATGGCCCTTTTTTCATTGAAAATAATTTTACAGAGCTGTTTGGCTAAAAAAAACTTATACACAGAAAATACTTACGCAGAGCGCTTTCCTAAAATTATTTATACAAATATCATGATTTTGTGAAGTTCTTGTATTAAACGCTTCGCTTAGTTGCTTATAGATACGAATTACATTGGTAGACCTCTTATATATTAAGACAATTTACACATGGATACTATTTTCAACAGTGCTGTAGGGTAATTGAAACATGATTAACAATGTGGAATAGATGCTTGATGAAAACAATATGAAAAGAAAATTAACACTGTTAAAGAGGAAAATTTTGTACAGCTCTTTGTTGTAGACAATTCATAGACGAATGGTATTTATGCAGAGCGCTTTGCTTAAATTTATTTATAAATTGGAATTTCATTGGTAGAGCTCTTACTTTTTGAAAATTTGCTCATGCATAACAATTTGGAATGGCGGTGCAAGGCAATTTTAACATGTTTAACAAACTGGAATAGTTGTTTGATTACGACGATTTGAAAAAATAAGAGCTCTTTGCTAAGGCAACTTAAACGCAGAAACAATTTAATATAGTTGTTAGTTGAATTTTCTTTTATCATCGAAAACAATTCTGCCGTTCTTTGGTCAATAAAATTCATCACCTAAAATATTTAGGTAGACTTTCTTTAGCACAATTTACACAGAGAAATTTTATAGAGCTGGTAGATTAAAATAATTTACATATATGCATGTTTTGATAATGCTATTTTAGCAAGGAAATTTAAACATGGCCATCAGTTTAGAATACCTGTTTCTTTAGGCTAGTTTAAAACGAAAATAGAGGAATTTTTATCACGGAAAATTATTTTGAAAACATCTTTGTCGAAAATTATTCACAGGCAAACGATGCTTAAGCAGAGCGCTTAGCATTTTCACCTAGAAATTATATTGTTAGAGCTGTTAACTCTTAAAACAGTTTTTACATACGTAATAATATTAAGGCTGGGCTCTTAGTTGGAGACAATTCATACTTTGTTAGATATTTTTGGTTAATACAATTTCCACGAGGATACCAATTTGTAATAAGTTTTTTTCTTGCTACGAAAACATAGTTAAACGTTTGGAACAGCTTTGGCTTATACAGTTTATACCACGAACACTTTTACAGAACTCTTTGCAGGAACATAGGCAGAAAATAATTTCACAGAATTCTATGCTTAATATATGATAGAAATATAATTTTTAACATAATTCAAATGATGCAAAATAATTATGCAGATCTCTTTGGTTAAGACATTTAATATACACAAGGAAGTACTAAGGCAGAATTTCGATTCGTAGAGCTTTTGAACATAAGATTGATTCATATAAAATATTTCGGCACAGCTTTTCTATTAAGGCAATTTAAACAAGTATAACAATTTGGATTAGCTCTCCACTTAAAGCTGTTTGGATAGAAAATAATTTTGAAGAGTTCCTTAAGACAATTTAAATGCAGAAAGTAATTTAACGGAGTTCTGTACTGAAGACAATTTAATCATGAAAAATAATTTTGTTGCGCCTTTTGGTTATATGAAATATTGCAGACAGAAAATCCTTATGCATAGATCTTTACTTACGGCAATTTATGAACAGAAATTACTTTAGTACAGCTGTTAGACTAGGATAACATGTTATAATATTTTGATAGAATTATTTCATTAAAACTATTCACATGTTGTTAACGATTTAAAATAACACTAAGAAATTTTTCAGAAAACTATAAGCAGTACTTTTGAAGAGCTCTTTGTTCAAGACAGTTTAAAGGCAGCTAACGTTTTGATGGATTTTTTTAAAAGCTCTTGCCTTGAAAAAACCTATACACAACTCTTTTGTTAACACACATGATACCCAAAAATGGTCTGGCAGAGCGTTTCGTTCATTTACATTAAAAAAAATTTATTTCGTGGAGCTCTTTAACAAGATTTAAACACGTAAACTTATAAGAAATTCACTACAACTTTAATTTACAAATCTTAAAGAGAACTTACTTTTATTTTTGAGATTTCTGTGAAGGCTATTTAAACGCCGAAAGTATTTTGATAGGGTTCTCTTATCAACACAGTTTAGTCATGGAAAACAATTTTGCAGCCTTTTTTGTTTAAATAATTTTATACAAAGAAATGCTTGGGCATAAACTTTTCTTAAGGCAATTAATACATAGAATTTTCTGTGTTAAAACTCTTAGCTTAAGGAAATTCATGCACATACATAACTTCGCTAGAGATCTGCTATTAACACAATTCAAAATATACAACAGTTTGAAAAACTCTTCGATTAGAGTTTTTGAACATTCTAAACAATTTGATAAGCTCTATGATTAGAGCTTTTAGACATGCTTAAAAATTTGACAAACTCCGTGATTAGAGTTTTTAAAACGGTTAATAATTTGAACCAATTTTCAGGATACAATGCTAAGAGAAGATTCTTTCTTCAAGAGATTTTTCCTTCGCACAACTTGAACATAGAAATGTCTTTGATGTATTTTTATAAAATCGTTCAATCGTAGAACATACTTTGGAAGTTTTTTTGTTTTTTTTTTGCTTATGACAATATATACGTAGAATGTACTTTGAAAGAGCTCTTTGCTTATGCAATAAATTGAGATTTTATGTCATAGCAACAAAGACAAAAATATCGTGAACATCAAGAAAAAGATTTCTGCTTGAACCCCGAAAGACCTGTAGTAGTAATTACACCAACTCTATTTTACAAACAGCCTCATATTTGCAATGCAAGTTTAGATTCCTCATTTCGAAGAATCAAATTATAATGACATCATTTAAGATACCTGTGCAGATTTGGTAGGAGTATTTACGTGCAACCAAAGTTCAAATTCATTCCTTTTTAGGACTTACAAGAGAAAATATGTTTTTGATATGAAGGGACATAAAAAAAGCGCATATACATTGAGAGATCTAGGATCCGTAACATGCTCCGATTTCCTCTCTAATCATTGGACGATTTAGGCTTTTTTCTTGGGGGGGGACTCTGGGCAAGGGGATCTCAAGGGACCTTCTCCATTTCGTGTTACGTGCATTTATGATCAAGAATTTTCCTGCGGCACAGCTAGCAAATAAGCCGGTAAAAAAAATTTCGTTATTTTTTAAGTGGCTACAATTGATGTTTTTCTTTAAAGTTTAGTTTCATTTTAACGGACAGCACGTATACTCATTTTGATGTTTGATCTGATACACTGTTAAATATTTAGATACATATAAACTCAGTACCTAATGTGTTAAACATAGTAACCTGAAATATATAAGCAATTATTTAATCTGTGTGGGTAACACTGGTTCGGTCCCATTGACATCACAGATTGATATTTAATGTAATAGCAACACTGTTCAAATTAGAACATGCGGAGTTTTTTCAACATGCTGTGTTCACTGCTTTCTGGTACAGAAAAGTAATAGAACTGAATCACGGTGCTATTAGGAATTATAACTGAAAATTACATAATAGCATAAGGATCACACAATAGAGTGAAGATGAGATGTCTGTTATTTTCCAAGCGATATCCACAGTAAAATTCCTGTTAAAATTCATGAAGTCAGTTTTTCGTCAATAATAGTATAAACTCAAAACTACTTCGTAATTGGTCAGAAGAATATTTTAATTCATTTTCTACTGTGGGAACCAACCGGAGATAAACGTTACATTATTACTCTCTGCACAACGCTGTTTACTCTGGTACAAACAACCATTTACAAAATCATGGCGTCCGATCACGTGATTCCAGTTCCTTAACATAAACAAATCCCTAATGATCACAAGAAATTCATTATCAGCATTTGTGTTGGGAGCGTTTATTATATGAAGATCAACAACTGTACTGATACCGCATCGACAGCCGCATTACTCTGAGACGAATGGTGTCACATTCACAGACAGACCATTCGTGAAGCATGCATCACACTTTACAACAGAAACAAACGAGTGTTTGGAAAGACATGAGAACGTATTACGAACGATATAAATGCACATTAGATGGGTCTAATCTGAGTAAACATTTTAAACTTATTTAGACTTTCCCACGAACAAACACAAGGAGAAACCATTTCGACTGTACATAAATAATTTACATTCCATGTGACGGAACCTTATCTGTTGTGTGTAGCGCCCGTAACCTATGAAATATTAAATATAACGCTTACTGAGTCTTATAGGACTTATACATCACTCATCCGAGTAGAGGTGGGTAATTCGGTACCATCTGGAAGACAGGACTTCTGAAAAGGTTCACCTTGAGTGTTATTTCACACTGTTTAAAACGGAACTCTCTTCCATTTCTTAATGAGAATTTACTGAATTCCCATAAGGAAATTAAATTAATAGTGTTTACAACGCCATTTATAAAGATGGTGCTGCCCCATACAAAAAAAGATAAACTGGCTTTCATCTATGATAGTTATTATGTACTACAAAAGAGGCTTTTATTCATTTTTCGCAACACAGAAATAATTTAGAAAAAGAATATTCATTGTCCTTCGAAAACAGAATGAAACTAACCATTCAGCTTGTTTAAATCCAAGTTTTTTTCTCTCAAAACCTTGTTCTCTTTCGTTTCGTAAGTGCATTATACTGACAGTTAATCGTTTTCTATCATGGTCCCGATTTAAATCTGTGCTCTTAAATAACTAAAATTTGTATCACAGAATTACCTTAGAATGAACTTTAAGGTAAAGCAACTTTCATTTTAACAGAAATCACGGCCTTCAAAGTAATCTTCCTAGAAATGCATGAAGTTAACTGATTTCGGAATTTTCAATGGCATATGAAGCTCCTTTTTATGGAACAGACAGACAGACAGACGTCTGCAATCCACGGAACAGGTTTCTGAGTGAAAGAGGACTGGCGCAAGCACCTGCTATTTTAATACTGCAGTATCGTACTGACACAAAGCCCTCGGGTTCCATGTACTTGTGTTTACTCCCTACATAAAACATCATCCGATTGCAGATTTGTTACCCCTATATTTCGCTGCATTACTACCAAGAATTTTAAGTCTTTCTTACAATGTGTCAAGTTTTAATTAAACATTTTGCCACTTGGGAGTTAAAATGCAAGTCACTAGAACCAAAAAACTAGCACTTCAACAGATGATCTAACGGTCACAGGATTCAAGATATGAAGGAACTGCCCTTGCAGCTCGGAAGACGAATCTCAGCTTTATTCGGGCCTACTGTTAAAAAATAACTCAATTTTTCAGAACCATTACATATGCTTAACATGGTACACTTCCTGTTAACGCAATTACAGACTTGTATAATGTTAGTAAAACTAATCCCACTCGTACCATCGTATAATTGCAAGTAGAATTTAACTTACAGCCTATCTCGTCATCTCTCGCTCCCTTCACAAAGAGCGAAGACTTTATTAAATGTTTTGCCTCGCATTGACATTTGACAGGTCCAACATGACGTTAATATCAGAGCGCAAAACACGTGGTAACAAAAAATAAATAAGAGGTAGAAATCAAAATGCTAAGTTAAAATACGTCGCAAGTGTCGTAAAAACAGTTTAGCATCACAAAATGTTTACTCGTTTGAAATGTTTAAGGTTGGGCCCGTCGTAGGCCGAAGAGCTCCAAAGCACAATGCAAATTTGCGAAAAATTGTCTGTTCACGCAATGAAATCACCAACCACCAGTCATCTGGAAAAGCAGCCAACTGCTGCGGTTACATTTGCTTCCACAGAAATTGCTACAGCAAAGTCCGTAGGCGAAAGACATTTTATGTCCAGAAGCCAGACGCCACAGCAATGTTGGGATATTCAAGTTACTCTAGTCAGATGACTACAAGTTCCTCTTTCGAGTGCAAACCTTCGGACCTCGAAGCTGAAAGAACCTCTTCCATAATAGGTACGGTAAGAATGGTAATCATCTCTGTTCCTGTGGCCCAAATTTTCTCTACAACAGAAGTGTCCGGTTTTTTTATTGAAGGTTTAATAACCACCGTGAGCAACCTAACGGGCTATACGTAGTCGCCGACCCCAAATTTAGAACTGTTGATTTCAGGGAAAGGAGAGAGCCAGTGCAGAAAGCATCATCCATGCCTCACCGAGATTCAAACTTGAACCCTTCTCGGACGAATGATTATAAGCCATCGCTTAGACCACTGCGTCATCGGAGCTACAAAGTATTAGTTTCCAGACAGAAGGAATCCATATCAAATTCAACTGCACCACGTGACCTATCCGGCCTCTCGAAGTGCCTTTCTGTTCAAACCCTTCACGGGTTTAGAATTCGTAGGCGTGATTTCTTTTTTGTTTGTTTAAATAGACAAAAAAAATAATGCTATACATGCCCAGCTACACATTGTTCTTAGCTATCAGCCGCTGGCAGTCGCACACTTTGCGATGCCCTTCGTGCTGATTAGATACAAAACTTTGCCTCCTCGCCTGTCCTGAGTGGCTGCCAGGATGTAAACTTAGAAGCGGTGCTGAATAACAATGCGTAGCCACTTTTGGCTGAGCTCTAGCACTCCGTTGTTTGTACATCCTAGATTAATAACCTCCCATCCACAAAAACTTGGGCACTTCCATCATCGTATTGAGTTTCACAATACCAGTCAGAGAGAGAGGTTAAACATTAAAAATTCCACTTAAGGGATGATTTCTCGTGAATATGGGTCCCATGTTAACATCTACACAGGGCACTAAAGTATGGTGAATGGCAGTCGTTTAGTTTCACAGTAACGGCTTTAATGTTATCTGTCTTCAAACTCCATCAAAAGGGAAGAACATTAACTACCGCAGGGAACAATGGGAAATTAACTTGAAGCGGCTGATTTGCGTAGTTATAAAAGGCAGCATCTAAGATAATCGTATTATCACGCTGTGTTGCGTACATAGTATCACAATCGTCCATCATTTCAACAACTTTAAACACACCTTCACTATTCATACTAAGAGAATGCCAGACTCAAACAGGTCCCACTCGGTTGTTCGCAACCATTCCGCACGACGAATCAAGAAGAGATAAACCACGTCGTCCCCTCCTCGATTGTGATTCGGCTTCCCAACACACAATGTTGTGTTGTTTGGTGATATCCCACGAATTCGCACAACTAGGAAAATAACTTATTTTTCCGTTTATACGTATAAATTCAGGAGAACCGGCTCATAATGAGGAGCTCGGTACCGACGGAAATCCTCGAAGAGTTCATCGGTTCGTTAAATTCGTTTTTTGAGGAACATCCCACTATATAAAAATATGCATGCGTGATAATATGTAAATGCGTTTATAATACACAGTGCGGCAATTAAGTTATCGAGACTGATTTTTTTTTTTTTAATCCCGGTAAAACACACTGGTCGACTTTTTGATAAGACGTTAATCAGCTTTGAGGTGGCAACAACGTTTGCGTGACAGTTACGCAGATGATTATTTGCGCTGTGAATCACGTCATTCGGTGGAAGAACAATGTCACAGCTCTGTCATGGAACAGAGAGCAAATATCCGGTTCTGTTTGAAAATCGGTAAAACTGCAACTGAGACAGTTGAATGGTTGCGTGTTGTGTATGAGTCTAATTGCATATCTCGTGCACAAATATTCCGACGGTATGCACGTTTCAAGGGTAGTCGGGAAGATTTGGAAAGTGACGAAAGCCCAGGACGCTCGAATTCAGTGCTCACGTCTAAACTCATTGAGAAAATTCGTGAAAAGGTGTAAAAGTGATCGCTGTTGTGACCTTCAGGATTGCTGTAATGTCATCTCCGTGTAAATAAGTAGACGATTCATCAAATTTCAGGGAAAGGTTTGTGGGATGGTGTGCTCGTTTTGATTCGCATGATTTGTCAGACGAACACGCAAAAAAACATCCTGGAAACTGCAGGGACAATGCAAAATATTTTCCAAAAGTATTGTGGAAAGTGAAGAGACATGGTGTTTTCGTTATACTAACCTGAAACAAAGCGTCAGAGTTTTCAATGTAAATCGCCGCGGTCACACAAAGGGAAGAAGATCAGGTTACAGAAGTCCAAAATCAAGACAACGGTTGTGTGCTTTCACTACAGCAAGGGAATTTTGCAACACTAGCTCATTCCTGAAGGTACACCGGCAATGCTTACACATTCATTTTGGAACGATTGTGAAAGAGGATCGTTCCTCGCTGGCCTGATGAGTACAAAACCGAGCAATGATCCCTTCTTTACGTTAGCGCATCCGCACGCAGAGCGGTCATTGTATAGCCATTTCTGGCACGAAAACCATATCCCTTATTCTCCAGATTAGTAACTCGGTTACAAATCTGGAGAATAAAGGGATATGTCTACTCAACTATCCCCTTATTCTCCAGATTCGTCACCGAGTGACTACTTTATATTCTCTAAATTAAAGCTGCCTTTAAAGGGAAAAAAGTGTTTCAAGACATTGAAAACATACAAATAATTGTAACATCAGCTCTTCACTCCATACCAAAATATGATCTTCCTTTCGTTGGCTGATCGTGCCACTTCCTCTATTAACGCAGGAGGAATGTACTTCGAATAAAATATATTCACGTTAGCTTTCCTGCTTTTCCATTTTATTTTTAAGAAATTAATCTTATCATTTAACTGCAGCAATGTATATATATATATATATCCATAATGGGATGTAAGGTCAGGTGATGCGTAACATCACAGCCTCTCCTTGACAAATGTCAACCCCGCCTTCTCGTGGTACATCCTGTTCCCACTAAAGGGGCTCTGACGACCGCCAATAGCGGTATAACTATACCATCGGGATTAGAGGAAATGCTATCCCACACTCACCAACCCGCTTGGCCAGCGTGGTGAGTTATGGCCAAACCCCTCCAAAATGACTCCACAACTTAAATCTTGGCCCTCAGTCTCCGGCAGCTGGAATGTACCTGGCCAAGGCAGCGGCCAGTGCGACATGAAGGCAGAGGGTGCTAAGATTCCCCGGAGGACCGGACTAGGCTGCCATCTGATGCTGACCTTGGCGACGTATAACGGACGCTCCCTATCCTCTGATTCAAGGCTTCTTGAATTGGAAGAGGAACTACAAAGGATCAAGTGGGACATCGTCGGGCTAAGTGAGGTAAGGAGAAAAGGAGAAGATCGCATTGAACTGAAAAGCGGACATCTCTTTCTACTATCGTGGGACAGATACTGGCAGAACTAGTGGTGTTGGATTTATAATAAACAAGAATCTGAAGGATAAAGTTGTAGAAGTTGAAAGTTCCTCTGACAGAGCTGCACGACTCGTTATCCAACTCTCGAGAAGATACCAGGCTCAGATTATTCAAACTTATGCACCCACCACAAGTCATGCTGAAGAAGAAATTGAAGAATTTTATGAGGAAATTCGTGATCTAAATAATAAAGGTAAGCAGCACTTGAAGATAATTATGGGAGATTTCAATGCAAAAATAGGGCAACGGCAACAGAATGAAACTTCAGTAGGTAAATTCGGTCACGGCAACAGAAACCAGCGTGGAAATACTCTCGTAGAGTTTGCAGAGGCAGAAGGGTTTTTCATCTTGAACTCCTTTTTCAAGAAAAAGCCACACAGGAAATGGACATGGAGACATCCAAATGGGACGACAAGTGAAATTGATTTTATTATGTGTAACAAAAAATTCGTCATAGAAGACTGCAGTGTGCTAAACAAGTTCAACACAGGCAGTGACCATAGATTGGTGAGATGTAAGATGCACCTCAACACTAAACTCGAACGTAGCAAGCTCATAAGACAAACAAAATCTATTGACATAACCAACCTTAAAAAACACCATAATACCTTCAAATTGGAACTGAAGAACAGATTCTCTGCTTTAGAAGGCCTAACATCGGGAGAAGTGGATATTTCTGAAGTTAACAGAAAAGTAACCAAAGCTCTTATGGAAACAGCAACAAAATTAGCTGGGTCTAAGAACAAATTGCATGTGAACAAATTATCAGGAAAAACCAAAATGTTGATGCAAAAAAGAAGAGTGATGAGGACAACTAAAGAAGATGTGACTTCCAAAGTGGAATATATAGAGCTATGCAAGACAGTACGAAAAGGTATCACTGAAGACGTAAGGAAATTCAACTGTGAACTAGTAAGGAAAGCAATTGAAAACAACCAAAGCCTAAAGATAGCAAAGGGACATCTCAGTAAGGGGAAAAAACAGATTATGGCACTGAGAAAAGAAGATGGTTCTGTAACAAGAAATAGAGGCGAAATTTTGACAAGAGTGAAAGATTTCTACTCCAAATTATATGAAAGGGATGATACATGTACTCCAGACATCATGAAAGGTACCAGTACCAGAGTTCTTCCAGTCCTTCCAGCAGAAGTTGCACATGCAATCAAGAACATGAAGCGGGGAAAAGCTCCAGGAGAAGATGGAATTACTGTAGACATCATACAAGAAGCAAGTGGAGAAATCGAAACAGTACTCGCCCAAATTTTCACTCGATGCCTTAATGAAGGGAAAATTCCTGAGGATTGGAACAACGCTACAATGATCTTGCTACATAAAAAAGGTGACATTGAGGATCTCAGGAACTACAGACCTATCAGCCTCCTATCAGTGGTTTATAAAATCTTCACTAAAGTTCTTTCACACCGCTTGAAGGTGACACTGGACATGGCTCAACCGAGAGAACAAGCTGGATTCAGGAGTGGCTACAGCACAATAGATCATATCCACGTACTGAGAGAACTAATTGAAAGAGCGAGGGAATATGAACTTCCATTGTGCATGGCTTTTATCGATTATGAAAAAGCCTTTGATTCGGTGAAACCATCAGCAGTTGCAATGGCTCTGAAATCCTGCGGTATTGAAGATGCATACATTAATATTATTAATAACATCTATGAAAATGCAAGTGCAAAGATTCGGCTGTTTGAAAATACAACACACATAAAAATTGGAAAAGGAGTGAGACAAGGTGACACCATATCTCCGAAGCTCTTTAATGCCACATTGGAAAATGTCTTTCAATCACTGAACTGGGAAAACAAAGGGATAAAGATTAATGGAGATTATCTAACCCACCTTCGTTTTGCTGATGACATAGTCATTTTTGCAACTACCCCATCAGAGCTACAGAGTATGATCCAGGAACTTGCTGACAAGAGTAAAGAAGTGGGATTAAAAATGAACTTTCGGAAGACAAAAGTGATGTTCAATGCTTTTACAAGAAATGAAGATTTATCGATTGATGGAGAAAAGCTGGAGATAACAGACACGTACGTTTATCTTGGACAGCAGATATCAAATGAGGGTCACATTGGTGAAGAAATTAATCGGCGTACAAAACTTGCCTGGAGAGCTTTTGGAAGAAACAGCATAATTTTCAAGAGCAATATGCCATTATGTCTTAAAAGAAAAGTGTTTGATCAATGCATCCTTCCAGTGCTTACGTATGGTGCAGAGACGTGGACCTTAGCTAAAAGAGACATACAAAGGCTGCAGACAACTCAAAGCAGCATGGAGAGGTGCATGCTTGGTGTAACCAGGAGAGATAAGAAGAGGAACTCGTGGATCCAAAAAATGACAAGAGTGGAAGACATCATGATCAGAGTTAAATCCCTGAAATGGCAATGGGCTGGACATACTGCCAGAAGAACAGACCATCGATGGACAGCCGAAATTTTAGATTGGATTCCAAGGGACAGGAAAAGACCCAGAAGAAGACCACATGGAAGATGGGTGGATGAAATTCGAAAGTATGCGGGAGTGACATGGAGGAGACTGGCACAAGACAGACCGTTGTGGAGGAAACTTGGGGGAGACCTTCGTCCAGCAGTGGATTGATAATGGTTGACAATGATGATGATGATGATATCCATAATAATAATTGGACTTGAAAGATTTAATTATTTAACTACAGTAATAAAAATTTAAATAAAATAAGCACTGGCATGAATACATGGTAGCAGCGAAATCTGATTCAGACGTCATGTGAAACCATTTAAAAATATACTCCCAAGGCGTATTAATATTTTTTTTAAAATCTGTTGGGTGAGAGGCAGGAAGGGAGTCTTGTTCTAATCAGTTATTCTGAATTTGATGTACTCCTACCATTCATTGCATTTCTACCAACATTCTTCCACTAGAACTCTAGTTTCTCCCTCGGTGTTACAGTTTTGCCCCAATTCTACAATGTTTATTCCTCCATTCCAGCTAGGTTTTCTTTGCCCCGTTAAACATAAAATTTTATAAAATATTGTTACTTCGCTTCTGAGAAATTATCATCTCAGCTTTTTCTCTCTCTTTGAATCCGGGGATTTCACTTCCTTTTATTCGGAAACTATCAAATTAGCTTCGAATTAAAATTACACCAAGCAAAATTTCCTGTTTTACTCATTAAATTAGGGAGTTCGCTAAATTCTGGATCTTTTTAAACGGGTTCCATTGTATATTACAAAATAGCACTTAAACTGTAGGTACTATTGTAAAATGTAATCATCTGGTAAAGAGACCCTTTTGTAGCTTAATATAGTATTCGGAATGAAACTGAATTTTACATAAATATCAAAATCCCATGTTTAGAATAAATGGTTTTATGAAATTCGTTAGTTTTAAAAACACAATACTAGAATTGATTTCATAGAGGGAAAGATGTTTGACGACACACAAAAGCACCTCACGCTGTTCGTCCTTAATTTAGAGCTAGTTGTTTTAGAGAAGGGTAAAAAGATCACCTGAAGAGACAGAGACAACGCAATGTCTCATTTGAAACATAACAGCGAGCCAGCGAGCAGACGAGAATTACCTCCATATATTTTATTCTGCACTACTCCACAAACACAAATCGCATCTGCTCAGATAGTTTTAAAAAATGTTGACTTTGTGGCAATACTTTATTAGTACAAGTCATAACATGCCACCTATTCTGAAGCTATCACTTCTATTCACCTGTCCGAGTTGTGCCCGAGTACAACTCCCGAATCACGCATGGGTAAAGTGACCAGATATTGGAACACTGATTTGAGGACAAAAGGGCGTGGCGTCTCCAAATCGGCAGTTCATTTGGGGACATATACGTACTCAAAATAAATATGCAAATATTTTTTGTCACAAAAGTGCATTACTTCAATAAGTGTGATATTACATATGAAAATTTGTCTTAAAAGGATATATCTAGTTAGAATGTTGGTAATTTGTATTAACATAGTAGAACTGTGATGGCCAGAACATATTAGCAAAAGTGAAATGCTTTACCTTCTATATGTGCCGAATTAAAATCAAGCTGTACACCAAACTAATTGCATGGCGAATTTTTCATTTTGCCAAAGTTTTTGGAGAAACTTAGATCAAGTACAGTCGAAGTTTGACCGCGCTAGTAGTTCAGTGTCCTAGTGATGGCCACTGACCATTCGTACAAGTGGGTTAGGGTTCGAATCCCGATTGAGACATGGATGGTGTGTTTCTCTTACAGCACTTGCTCTCTCTCCTTCCCTAGAACGAATGTTTCCAAATTAGAGACAGGAGACCACTTATAGTCCTTAGAGTTGCTGCTCGCGGTGGTCGTTAAACTCGGAAAGAAGAAAAAAAAAGTCAAAATTTGTTTTCACAAGAAGCATGTCGGAAAATTAGTACAATGAAAACTACTTTTAAGAACATTTTTCATTAGAAATCTAACGAGCTAATGAGGAAGTGTAAATTCGAGGACATTTGAGGACAAACATCAAAATTAGAGGACAATTTGCGTCCCAAAAGGCATCAGACACTTTTTGCGGACAGTAAACTAAATTCGAGGACTGTCCTCAAGAATTGGGGACTTCTGGTCAGCTTACGCATGGGTAATATGTTTGTCTTACGCTAAGAGATGTCTCTTTCCCGGAACCAGCGGACCCCAAAAGAGAGACGGTATACTAATGCTTAGAGCCCTCAGAGTTACTCATAGCAGTCAACCCCGAAAAAAAAAAAAAACAGAAATTACGACAACTGGTTTCAGGGAAGGTAGAGGAACAGTGCCGAACACCAAACATGCCTTGTTCGGGACTCGAAGCAGAACCCTCGTACGACGATTTGACTATTCACAAAAAGCAGCTCTCGTTGCCCACACAACTTGCCCAGTGAGGCGGGTAACTAACTCAGAATATCTCTACCACATTTTCACTTTTCCAAAAAAAATTGAACTATTAGCTTCAAATATAGGGTTTTTAAAAAGACTAACTCGAGAATTTGCGACGAGAGTTAATTGAATTGTGAAAATGGCCCAAAGAATAACGAACGGCTCTCTGAAAACCCTGCGTATTTTAATACAAAAGACATTAGGGAAGAATAGACTGGCAAAAAGCACGCTATTTCTGGCATACATTGAATTCCGCCATTGTTTTTTTATTTTTATTTTGGTTTCAGATTTAACGACAACCGTAAGCAACTCAATGGGATATAAGCAGTCGTCCGTCACTAATATAGGGCCACTGACTCCAGGGAAGGGAGAGACCCAGTGCCTTAAGACAAACACAACATCCATGCCTAACTGGAATTCGAACCCGGACCCATCTTGTACGAATGGTCAGAAGCAATCGCTTAGACCATTGCACCACCGGAACGGCATGCCGCCACTGTAGGGAGTAACTACTGTGTTGACGTGTTTATGCAGGTATTTCAGTTATAAATCTCTTTAAATAATATTTTGATTATATCTTTAAGATTTTAGTATGTGGGGCGCGAAATATTCCTATAGACCTCAGCCTTACTTATCTTCCAAATAGCTCTCTATTCCTCTGTCATATCATTTGCCTGGATGATCGCTAACAGCAAGACTGACTTGATAAAAAAGTTATAAAATAAAAATTATTAAAGCAGGTTTTCCGTTTAGTATGTTAGGTTATAAGCTCCACTACGACATACAGTACCTATGGCTCACTTTCATTCCCTTTGCAAATAACGACAAAAATCCCGGGACACTATATAATCATTTCAGCCTAAAGTTGGATTTCAGTAGCAGACGGTTAGCAATCCCTATCTCAAGTAACAGGTTACACTCACTACCATCACGAGACCAATGCAAATATGTTTTGAGACACCAGTAATTGAATACGCATTACCAGCTAGACGCACGCAGTCGAACATTGTCTAAAGTCAAAGGTTATTAGTTGAAGTTCAGGAAATTCGGCTTGATCGCCGTGTATGATAGCCAGGTGATACAACTCCCCATACAGGTCACAGCTCACCAGAGGACATGAAGGAGTTGTGGGTCAATCGTTCAAGCTAACCATTACAGGAGTATCACTGTTCATGATTTCTTCAGTGCTAAATCGGTATTTGTCGCAAGCATTTTTTATTAATTACTGTATGTGTTTATATGGTATTGAAATTTCTCTGCTGGAGCTACAGTGTGCAAGACTAAGATCAGTTCAATTCTTAGGTTTCTAATACGGGGCGAAAATGTTTAGTTCTGAACTGTATGGCAGATTATGCGGCATGTAAAATACTTGTATCAGCTTTAAAACCCCAGTTGATGAAAATAAATAACTTATTTATCGCTTGATATCAAATATGTGTTCACCGTATTGTATGCACGCACGTCTGGGAAGCTCTGCAGAGGAAATTTTAACGTTTTGCCCTGATGCACACCCTTTCCGCCGCCGCAGATACAAAGATTAGGCACAAAAATAACACGAATGTCTAAGATGATATACCTAAACGGAAACATCATGCTTCCATACCTTTACGTGGGCTACGTTTATGTTTTATACGTCGAAGAGCAAATTTAATGAACTGGTCCATAGTTTTCCCACCGTAGAATAGATTTTTGTTATTGTTGTTGTTAGAAAAACAAAAATGAAATGTTAACATATGCGTATTTTGCAATGGTTTCATGTCAGAGTCAAGAGAGGGCGCCACAATACAGACGCTGGTGACAACAAGGGACAACCATTTAAAAAATTTAAAAAATATGCGAACAATTTTTTTTACCATATTGTATATATCGCATTGTCGTGTAGCATTGTTACTATATCTAGATAGATAGATACGTATGTATGTATCATCAGTGGCGTAACAACCACTCCCACAGTTGCGGGGGGCGCAGGTAACGAAGGGGCGCACTGCAGCTGCCAGTTATAGCTTTATGAAAAAATTCGAGCACGCACAATAACTAACAAAAAGATTCATATTAAGATATATTTAGCTTTGGTAAAATAAATGCCTAGTTTCACTTTTAAAACACTGAATGGCCTACAGATTGCAAGTGATCGGCTCGTTATCTTTGGGTTGTAATACGATTCCTCTGCAATGGGTTGTAAATAATACGATCGCTTTCCAATCGACCGTCTTTCAGCGCTGCTGAGAAAAAGCGCGAGGCCACAGTGGATTCCCCGTGGAGGATGTGAGAAAACAGTCCGTAACCTAGGATTGCGTTGCACGACAGGCGTCAACATTTACTCACAGCAGACGCAGATCTGCCATGTATAAGAGGGTGATTTCTTCAAGGGATTTATATTAGTTGTGAACAAAGCGATTACACGTATTGTCAAATCTATTACTTAAAAAATTTTAACTACAGGGCTCGTACCAGCATTACTTTTGCAGACACTCTCCTTGACACCTTACCCCAACCACCACAAACACTGTAAGAAATACATCCTCCCACATGTTCGAAATCCTGGGGAAATGCTGTGCTTAAGGGTGCTGAAGTAAATCTTGCGTGGGGGGGGGCACACATTGTGCTAGTTACGCCACTGTGTATCATTGTTATATTATTGTTCATCCCGCATACTCTGTGGCTCTTCTGACTGTGTTTCCTCTTATCATCAAGAGAGGACGTCACCCATGCAGACGCTGGTGAGAAAAAGTACGAGGCTTGTTCTCTCTCTTTCGCTGGCGTACAATATTTTTGTAGAAGAAAAGCAAGTAATGCCTAAACGACAAAGTTTGTTTACCACTTGGTCGGCTTCGAAAAGCAAGAAACTTACGCAGTAAATATTTTGAAGAGTCCAATCAACCAACCCTGTTTTGGTACACCCATTTCCCCTTTTTTGAATTTCTAACTTAAGCCCGTCCTCTGGCCTGATTGATCTCTCCTTCAGTCAGCTTTTGCCGATCGTATTTGAATGAGGATGTAGCAGACACGTGACTCTCAGCATGGCAATGAGCCGTAGTAACGTAAATGAAGGACAACCAGCCATGGGCACCCACAGCTTAGTTTTCATGAGGGGGCAAACAGAAATTGTAACTGCGAATAACATGTACAAACACCGTATGTAAATTTTAGCTGTGCAATCTTGTTATCTAACCGTTTTAACCATACTCTCAACACATTCATTTAATTGGAAACCAGAAGACCCAAAAACTTCATAAAGCAAGAAAGATGACACCGAATTTTCGGGTGTAATAAGCACATTTTTTGAATCCGTTCTGACGCAAATTAAATTTATCAAAGCTATTCAAAGTCAATTGAACCGGTATGGAAAACAATAGTATCTGACGGAAGAAAGAAGTTTTTCAATCGGGGTTTTAATTCCTCAGATATTACCGTAAAAGGAATCGTGAGCTTACGCCCTCTAGTTGCAGACTTGTGCGTTAAGAAAAGCATGAATTTATATGAGAAACATTTCGCACCGGAAATGCTCTCCAACACCGAAAGAATTTTTCAAATCGGACTCTTAGAAACAGAGATATCGACAAAAATAAGATGTGACTTTACGTCCCGTGGTGGGAAAACCATGCATTATTTTAGGAAGAAAGTATTCTCAAAAAGTTTTTCCATATGAGTGGTATCGGTCCAAAAAAAAAAAATTAGTCGTGTTTTCAGGATCCCAGATTTTGCTACAAGTACATCAGAAGCAGAAATTAACACTAATGCCTCCTGGTGCCCAAACCATTCTTTACTAAACATTAGTAAGTATGTTAAAAATATTTTCCATCAGGTCTTGCATGCGATACAGGAAGAATTTTTCAAATCGGAGTTTTAGAAGCAGAAATAACGCACAAAACGCAATTTACCTTTGTGCTACCTAGCGGAAAGTCTATGACTTACTTGAAAATTTTGAATTTATAGGAAAACATTTCGCATTGGAAATACTATCCAACAAAGAAGGAATTTTTCAAATCGGGCTTTTAGAAGTAGAGATATTGACAAAAATAAGATATACATCTACGCCCCCTGGCGTAGAAGCCATGCATTATTTCAAGAAGAAAATGTTTCTAAGAGGTTTGTCGACATGAGTAGTATCGATCTACAAACGACGTTTTTTCAATCGAGAAATTAGAAGTTCATATTTTGCTGCAACTTACATCAGCAGCGGAAATTAAGATTTACGTCTCCTGGTTGCCGAACCATTTTTTTTTTTACAAAAATTTGAAATTATGTGCAAACGATTTCCCATCAAGAGCTGTATCCGGTGCAGAAAGAACTTTTCAAATCGGAGATTTAGAAGCAGAGATCTATATAGGGGGAAACGCAATTTACCTCTACGCCCCATAGAGGAAAGTCTATGAATTTCTTGAAAATTTTGAAATTATATAAAAAAACATGTCACACTGAAAACACTGTCCAACAAAGAAGGAATTTTTCAAATCGGACTCTTAGAAGTACAGATATTGACAAAAATAAGATATACATCTACGCCTCCTGGCGGAGAAACTGTGGAATATTTTATGGAGAAAATATTCCTAAAAGGTTTATCGATGAGTGTGGCATCAGTCCACGAAATAATTTTTTCAATCGATATTTTAGAAGCTCAGATTTTATGGCAAATACATCACAAAAAAATTAACACTAACGACTCCTGGTGGCCAAAGTATTCTTTACCAAAAATTTGAAATTATGTGCAAAAGATTTTCCATCAGGAGGTGTATCCGCTGAAGAAAAAAAAATTTGAAATCGGAGTTTTCGAAGAGTTATCTGGGAAAATGTAACTTACTTTTACGTCCCCTAGCGGAAAATCTATGCGTAATTTGAAAAAGTAACTATATCTAAAATACTCTTCGACATAAATGGAATCGAAAGATAAAAATATTTTTTTCAATCGGATGTTTAGAAGCAAATACGTATGTGGAATAAAACGTATTTTTGAATTCGACATCATCTGCATTTACGCCCTCTACCGACTAAATTGTACATCGTAAAAAGAAAACGAGATAAAGGATCATCATTCGCATATTTCAAGCTTCCCAATGCAAAAAGAATTTTTCAAAATGGACTAATAGTTGCAGAGATATCGTGGGTACAGACGGACGGACGGACAAACCGGTAACATAAGCACGATCGTTTTTACAAAAGATGTGCTAAAAAACATGCACAGAAGTGCGGATTGGGGACCGAAGCGTTGATTTAAGAAAAATTGTGATTAAGAGACAAACTCTAAAAGGCGCTCTATAAAAAAATAGCCAGTAGCAACAAAACCTATGCAAAAAAAAAAAAAAAAAAAGGAACAGCCAACACTTTTTAAATTCAACTTGAAAACTTTGAATCAACGAGTGAAACAACTGGCCCAGTAAGTGCAAACACTGCACTCTAACAGCGTTTGCACAGGTAAAAGATAGATTATTTTATCTGCTTTACCAGAAATAACTGATTTCTGGATAAAACTACCATTTAAAAGGTTCTCTGCCTTGGAAGAGTCTTAACTCTTCAATAAAAAGTGTTTTCTAAGCTCTGGGAAGCGATCTCTCTTCGTTTGGCATATAAGCAATTTTTTTCAAATAAGCAAATATATATTTTTCATATAAGCAATTATAAATTTTATATAAACTTTTATAAAATATAAATTCTTCATATAAGCAATTATGACCACCGACCTAATACTATTACTTATATGAAAAATATATAAAAATTGCTTATATGCTTATATGAAATTTCTTATACAAAAATTGCTCATATGAAAAATATAAATTTATCATATAAGCAAATTGCAGGGAATTTTTTCGGTACTGCCTTTGGAGACAGCAAGCAGCTAGTGGCCTGAAAAAGAACTTACGGTCTCGATTTCCTCTATTGCCGCAATTCATAATGCTACAAAATCTAGGCATTTTGGCTTCAAATTTTTAAAAACCGACCGCTAATGATAGCAATTTACACACTAAGTAGGTGTAGGAAAGCCAGCTATGCTTGTCCTTCAGGAACTTGCAGGGACTGTTGCTACTTCACTTTAACTTTTCGATGACGTCACGTGCTACTTCCACATAATATAGTCTTTGATAAAAATTCGAAATATGCATATTGTGTTACTTAAAGCTGCATCGAGATTCATTTAGGTTAAAATTTTGGGATTGCTGCGTTTTATATACACTGCTGGCCACCCAAAATGCAACACCAAGAAAGACACGAATTAGCAAAGCCAGATTTGCTGGACACATAACAACAGATACAAAAATGAAACGATTGAGCTTACAGGCCCGTGCGACTTCAGGAACACGCAGACATCAATAGTTCCTGTGATCCCCATGGCTGGAAATAACGGCCGCTAAACGCCGCGGCATCGAACGACAGAGTCTTTGGATGTGGGCTTGGGGTATGTCGGTCCAAGCTGCTTCCACACGTTAAAACAGTTCATCAGGCGTAGCTGCGGGTGATGCTTGCCGGGCCGCTTAGTTGCCAATCAGCGACCAGACGTGTTCGATGGGTGACATATCGGGAGAACATGCAGGCCACGGCAGCAGTGACACCTGGTGAGCCGTGAATAATTGCTGCACGATGCGTGCCACGTGCGGGCGCTCTTGCGCAAAACACCTCCTGTTGAAACGTGGCTGCTGGCAGGTCCTGCAGGCAAGGGAGGACTACAGGCTCCAAAACGTCGGAGATGTAGCGGTAGCTGTTGAGTGTACGGGCGATGCGTACCAGAAGGGTGCGGGTGCCATATCCAATTGCGCCCCAAAACATAACACCAGGCGACGGACTGGTATGGCGATGCATAATGCAGGCGTCATACAGTCTCTCGCCGCGGTGCCGGCATACGCGGATCCAACCATCGTGGTGTTGCAGGCAGAAGCAGGATTCGTCGGAGAAGACAATGTCGTGCCATTCCGTAGTCCAGGCTCGGCGTTCAACGGCCCACTGCCGCCGCACTCGCCGGTGGTGTAACGTCAATGGTAATCGGAGCAATGGGCGCCGTGCGACAAGTCCCCGCTCCTGCAGTCGACGTCGAGCGTTAAGTGCTGATACAGGTTCTTGCGCAACACACCCTAATTCCTGCGCTAACGTTCGTGATGTGGCGGTGCGAGTCGTCAATGCCCAACATACAACATGCCGGTCCTCTCGTTCGGTGGTGTGCAGCGGCTGCGGCAATCACTCATGTCGGTCCGTCCGTCCCTCCTGCACCCACCGAATCCATACTAGCCTCGCTGTGGCTGGATGTCGTCCCACACGGGCGCCGATGTCTCGGTACGATAAACCGCTGTCGCGATTAGCCACTATTCTTCCTCTGTGGAACTCCGAAACGTGCTGGAATGACTGCCGTATTGTGCGACGAAGCATCAGGAAGCTTCCCATGCACAGGTCCGACAGCACAACACACGTCCACTACTTTCACCCCGCCTTCTGTGCACCCCTCTTATAGTGCTTCTCGATGGCGTGCCGGGCGCACATGATTTGCATATGCCCTGCAATGCTAATCGTTTGCATGTTCTCTCGCGGGCGACGCATGCTGCGAATTTCAGGCCAATCGGATGCATCCTTCTTGGTGTTGCATTTTGGGTGGCCAACGGTGTATATTGCTGCGTTATACTAGTATATATGTATATGTACACACTTGTACGAAAGCTGCATCTAATTTACTACATTTCCAGCCTTCGAATTACATGAATTCTTGAACTGAAGTTCGGGGAAGACAGCAAATACTTTTTCCAATTGAAAATAATTAAACAAAAATTAATTTGTTCATTCTTTACACTTTATTATGAATATGCACTGAAATTCTGGACATTTCCAATTTTCTCATGAGACTCTTTTTTTAATTCTTTTATTAATTACAGATAAGTTTTGAAAAAGAAAATAGTTTTTGGCACATTCGGATTTCCGTTCTCACTAAACCAACGGAAGTGTTACAAGTTGTGAATTCAATTATTACAATGAAATTCATAAGATTGAATAAAGTCTTCTAAGAACACTCTCTGCCGCCCCGGTGGTGCAGTGGTCTAAGCGATAGCCTCTGATCACTCGTCCAAACGGGGTCCGGGTTCGAATCCCGGTGAGGCATGGATGTTGTGTTTGTCTTACGGCACTGGCTCTCTCCCTTCCCTGGAACCAGTGAAACTAAATTTGGGACGGGCGACTGCTTATAGTGTTACACGGCACTAGCAGTGTTCCTGCCGAGTCGGCCGGTAACGGTGCTTGAGACCTGAAGTACAATTTAGTTGGCCACGGCACCAGGTGAGAATCTCAGGTGCACTGCTGCACTCAAAGATTCACACCGGAACATAAAAAAATGAAAGTTGAAGAATGACCCGAAGCATAAGGCTTGGGTGAATCCACCTTGTGAACAAAATAACAACACCAAATAAAAAATAAAATAATCTAAAAAAAAATGATACTTTGGGATCAGAGTTGTGATGAGGTTCACCCGCAATCACCAATTCGTGACTGAGTGTAGTGGTCCGGATCTTACTCCGGTACATTCAATCCCCAACCAGTCAGTACAACACTCACTTTCGCAAATAACACATGATTCTCAAATACACAACACAACATTTAATAACGTTCTGCGAGATTTAAACAGATACGGAGCTCTCTAGGCGCATAGACAATTGCCCCTCATATGTGGGCAGCATACGGTGTCACACATTACTGTCGGAAGACACAAGCCGACTGAGTCTCCACCGGACTATCTGAACAAGAGATACTACTCGTTTACACACTAAATAGAGCTGCAGGTGATATTCATATACAATTGCTTAGAGAATGAAAAAAAAAATTATATGCAAACGATCACATTAAAAATACTCGCGACACAAAATACACAAGCACGTTAATTTGCGGTATAAGATTATAGGTGCGAAATACTGCCAAAGTTAATTAACTAAATCTAATAAGCATGCACATGCAGAACCCTGCCCCGCTGACGTTGGTCCTGAACCAAAGTTAAGAGAAACTGTCCCGCCCAGCGGAATTTGTGGCCACACCCTCTCCCTTATTCATGTAAAAAAATAATCAGGAAATGGGCCCTGTAAGAAATTGAAATCTGTATGTGCAGGTATTTCCACTGAGGTTCAGTCACTCAGCATTACTGCATCTATGTCCACGCAGCTTTGGGTGTCGGGATGGCACAAGTTCGCAGATGTGCGAAGAAAGAAAAAGGAAATATTCATCTACTTACAGTTTCGTGACTTTGCTGTGCAAATCCAGCGTGCATCACATAATATCACACAACAAAAAAAAAACGCGCACACACACACGGACACTTGCACCATGTGGCAGCACCGATGATTCAACACTTCATTTTGACGCTTGATGTAAATGAAGCACACAATTAAAATGGTAATATCACGCCGCACTTTGTTGCAATGATTAGAGTGCACACTGATCTATTCTCGTGACGATTTGAAGGTGGCCGTTAAGTAAAATAGGCCCTCTCACATCTGCTGTTGCGGTTTCCAAGATTGATTTTCTGTGTTCCTGGGAAATGATTTCTGTTGTCGTGAAGAAATAAATTTGACCATCAACTGCTTGGAGAGTGGAACACATTCAATTCCGCTGCTGCTATAGTTGATTCCGTCCGTCGCTACCTTCCGTCCTTTTTGACCGTTCATTCCCAATTCAGTCAGTTCCTTTCCGTTAGCATAACATCTACCCTGCCTGAGTACGCAGTTCAAATATGCCACTCGCAGGTTTTGTTTCCATTTTTTTTATCGAGTTGCGACCGCCAGCCCTGAGATTAATTTTCTCGGCCGAGCGAAATCAGACGTGCTTTTACCTTAAGCGTATATCGGCAACTCAACATTTCACCTGTATATTTGTTAGGTATCGAAGCCACCGCTCTTACGCTCATATTTTTCTTTCGCCATGTTTTTATCCCGTCGCACTTACACGTAGTGGCTTCGCTGCTTACGTGACCACACACACGCACACATGGGGCCTCGCTTCGCCCCGTAAGACAAGCGCGTCTCTTCACTTCCTCCACAGTAGGGGATGAATGGGGGTGACGATTCCACACTGCAGTGGTTGGCATCCGAACCCGACTTTGCTTGGCTTCGCTTCTCATTGGAATGACCACTGTCCACTCGCAGACTTCTTAATTCCCCTGTAACTTGGCTTTCATTAGGCCAAACAGTCGCTGATTTCCATTACGCTCCAGCCTAGAAATTTCTGCTTTATCCCGCGGATTCAGGCATTCTGCTGTCTTTATGGCAAACTGGCATCTCCATCAGCCGCCTCGAGTTGTCTCCATTTCTTACCAAAATGCGGGGAGGTTTGCTGCTTCATTTTTCCCAATTCATTTTTTTGCAGATCCAAGGCATCCAGCCTTTCACATCGGAGAGCGTACAGACAACTGACTTTCTTCCTTATGTTCACGCTAAGTGCGAAATCTTATTTTTCTGCACGGACCACACAGAGAGCAATTGTTCTCGAAAATGCCCCAAACAATCGACGAATTTACGATTATTCGCTAAACCTTTTGTCCCCATCTTCATTCATTTACTCAAGTGGACCCCTCTTCGAAAGGTACCATTCCGTGTTGCTTAGTTTTCCGTCAGCTGCGCCCTGATATTTATGACCTAACAGAGCTATTCTGAGACCACCCAGCCAGAGAGAGAATTCTTCGCCTCTTTTCTTTTCCAAACCCCCAGATAAAACTTTATCTGCTGTTTACACTTTTAAACTCCAATCAAGCCTCGAACATAATTAATACTTAATTAATTTCACACATCAACCACGCCCATTAATTACTAAATTAATGGCGGGGGTGAGTCGTAACATCGGCCCCTCCTCAAGAAATCCAGAAGTCCTCTTCTGGGCCTATCGCTTTGCTCTTATCAATTTCCAGAGCAACCATTGAGTGCTACCTTTTCCCACAGGTAGAAACAATTCAAAATGGCAAAAATATTGCGTTTCTTGCCTTCAAGAGCATTGGAGCGACTTCCTAATTATCCCGCAATTTTGTTAATTAATTTAGAGAACAGCCGAAAGAAAAAAACAACGTAAATGAGAAATAAATAAAAAAAACTGAACTGTAAAAGAACATGTGAGCCTGCCGAACTGTGATTCCTAGCTGCCTCATACAATACGCGACATGGCGGACAAATTTTAAAGTTTTCTTCAGGTTTTAGGTTGGGGGGGGGGGGTGTCCACTGTAACAATAGCCCATTGAGTTGCTCACGGTGGTCGTTAAACCTCCAATCAAAAAAAAAAACATTCTCTTTCAGAAAACGTCTGTTTCTTCTTAGTAACGGAAGTTATTTTCGTCTTACACAAAATTTTACTGGAGAGCTGTGGTGTGTCCAGGAAAATGGGTAAAATGTTGTTAAATGTAATTAATTGCTTCAATACAAAAACCGCAATGATTCATAGACTTGTGTTGGAAAGATGTTTAAACGGTAAACAATAATGCGGACATCACCCTTTTTTGGCGGAGGGGGGGGAGGGGTTACTTGGTATAATTTTTTCCGAAAGTGTGCCGCTCAAAATCAACTCAACTTTCAGGGCGTTTAATGGGTCACCTTTCTCTACCACTGAATGGGAAGTGTCCGGAGAGAGTGGACGATGCGGTAAGAGAATTGTTGAAAACTACACTATCTACCAACAAGAAATTGGACACCCCTGCAATCGACGATATCTACAGTCCTGATACACGTCACGGACGCAGCCGTTAAATATCGTGTGGGAAACAACAACGCAACCACTCGCATGCAAGATGCCGCGCAGTTCGGAGCTCTCTGATTTCGAGAAAGGTGCAATCGTCGGGTATCACAGAAATGGCCAATCCATACGTGACATATCCAGCGAGTTGAAGTACCCAAAATCAACAGTGGCCTACGTGATTGGCAAGTGGAAGATGAAAGGTGACTGTCGGAATGTTCCCCGACCCGGCAGACCCACAAAACTGAGAGTTAGAGACCGACGGGTGCTGGACAGAGAAATTCGGAACAACCGCACAAAATCGGTGGGCCACATCCGCGAGGAGTGTCAACAGGCATCCGGGAGTGTTCTTTCGACGAATACCATCCGTAAGGAAGCCCAGGGCAAACATGTTCTCTGGAGCGACGAATAAAGGTTAACCCTCTACCGTTCGGATGGCAGGGTCTGGGTTTGGCGTCTGCCTGGAGAACGCCTCCTGCCGGAATGTATTGTGCCAACTGTGAAGTTTGGCGGCGGTAGAATTATGCTATGGGGGTGTTTCTTCTGGTATGACATGGGACCCATGGTCGCAATTCCTGGTAGACTCAACGCCGAGACCTACTGCACCATTTTGGATGACCACGCGCTTCCTACGTTGTGGCAGTTTTACGGGGTGGACCCATGTTACTTTCAGGATAACAATGCCACCTGTCATGTTGCGAGGTCCACCATGGCTTGGTATGGTGAAAATGGGGTTAATCGAATGGACTGGCCCGCGCAGAGCCCGGACCTTAACCCTATCGAGCACCTCTGGGACGAGCTGGAGCGTCGACTTAAGGGGTGCCCACCGTCCGAAATCGGTGAAGGAACTGACCTGTCTTCTCCAAGCCGAGTGGAAGAAAATACCTCTAGCCGTCGTATAACGTCTAGTTGAGAGTATGCCTCGGAGGGTCGCAGCTCTAATCGCCGCTCGTGGAGGCTCCACCAACTATTGAAGGTGAATAAACTTCGTTTTCCTTTCCTATCACAGGTGTCCAATTAGATGTTGGTAGATTGTGTAGTAGGCAGCGCCCGATGTCAGCTGAGGATGGCCATGTTTATATGCGCCAACAAGCTGAACAACACCGAGTCAAATAACAGAGGAAATCAATCTGGGACAAGGACACATGATATCATAACGCCCCCCCCCCCCCATATAGTGTGCTGTTTGCCTTACAATACTAGAAGTTTATTGCTTTTTACTTATTATTTTACGACCAATTTGCGCATACTTTAAAGAGGTTCATTCGTTTGCGCAGGAC
The DNA here is from genome assembly GCA_039090855.1 of Macrothele yani. Taxonomy (NCBI): domain Eukaryota; kingdom Metazoa; phylum Arthropoda; class Arachnida; order Araneae; family Macrothelidae; genus Macrothele; species Macrothele yani. The sequence continues at coordinate 67,352,502 of CM077009.1, read as the reverse complement.
AGGAATTACATACCAAGCATGCTCAGACTTGGGCGTTAACTTACAGAAGATGCCCAGACAGAAGTTACACACGTTTGAGCTTTACCCGGTGGCCGGGTAGTCAGAAGACTAGGTTCCCGGTTAATCGTCTGAGCTGCGTCTGGTTTTCAATTCCGATGAAATATCGGTGGCGGTTTTCTTACGACGTTGACTGTCTCTTCTCTAGTGGCCTCAAAATGAGGGATCAGCTATACTATTACGGGCATCAGAGTGATTCATGATTGTTACCCAAGCCCCCACACAAAAAAAGGGGGGGGAGAAGAGCGCATTCGAAATGAAAGCGTCGTTACAGTATCCGAGATGGCGTCGAAGCATCTCCAAACTTCCCTGGGTAATCACCGATTTGAATTTTTTACAAAACATTTCAGATATTGGTGTTCAGGAAATAACACAGATGGAAGATACATGCTGCTATCAATGCATGTGACGGTAAGGTGGCATAACTCTGGAAACAAAATTCGTCCGTTAATGTCACTTGCTAAGAAAGAGATGATGCAACCGACATGTGAGCTGATGACTTGATAACTGATGCTTTCTTATGAGAGGAAGGGGTAGAACTATTCCTTTTTTAAGAATGCTAATTTTGCTTGAAATTGAAACAACAGACATTGAACCAGAGCCGGCTGAACCATAGGGGCGCCCCGGGCCCCTCATTTTCACGGGGCCTCGCATCTTAGAAAGTAAAAACAAAATCATTTTTACTAGAATTCTCTATATTTATTGATATTTTTTTTTAGTTTTGGGGCGCGAAGCGAGGCCCTTAAAATTTGTTTTTACAATGTTTTTTTTTTCAGTTTACAATCCCCCCTCCACTGTTTTAGAATTTAAACGTTTCCACATTCATGAAAAAGGAAAATAAATTTCATCACATTTTATGACTCCCTACTACGGTATTCTCAACAATTTGTGCGTAAACCAGATTCTGACATTTAAAAAAAATTAAAAGAACAATATTGACGTTGTTTTTGGTCTATATATGGACCAGTTGTTCAGTGACTTTAAAAACAGTATTAGAAATAAAAAAAAAGAAAGAAATTTTCATATATGAGCGCGTATGAAAGATGAAGAAAAGTACTAATTGATTTTTGATGCAAGGCAACTCACAAATTTGTCAGTTTTACCACCTTGCATCAAAAATCAATCACTAAAACAAAATGTGCCAGGAAATATATATATATATTTTATGAGGAAATTCGTCATCTAAATAATAATGGTAAGCAGCACTTAAAGATAATTATGGGAGATTTCAATGCAAAAATAGGGCAACGGCAACAGAATGAAACTTCAGTAGGTAAATTCGGTCACGGCAACAGAAACCAGCGTGGAAATACTCTCGTTGAGTTTGCAGAGGCAGAAGGGTTTTTCATCATGAACTCCTTTTTCAAGAAAAAGCCACACAGGAAATGGACATGGAGACATCCAAATGGGACGACAAGTGAAATTGATTTTATTATGTGTAACAAAAAATTCGTCATAGAAGACTGCAGTGTGCTAAACAAGTTCAACACAGGTAGTGACCATAGATTAGTGAGATGTAAGATGCACCTCAACACTAAACTCGAACGTGGCAAGCTCATAAGACAAACAAAATGTATTGACATAACCAACCTTAAAAAACACCATAATACTTTCAAGTTGGAACTGAAGAACAGATTCTCTGCTTTAGAAGGCCTAACATCGGAAGAAGTGGATATTTCGGAAGTTAACAGAAAAGTAAGCAAAGCTCTTATGGAAACAGCAACAAAATTAGCTGGGTCTAAGAACAAGTTGCATGTGAACAAATTATCAGGAAAAACCAAAATGTTGATGCAAAAAAGAAGAGAGATGAGGACAACTAAAGAAGATGTGACTTCCAAAGTGGAATATATAGAGCTATGCAAGACAGCACGAAAAAGTATCACTGAAGACGTAAGGAAATTCAACTGTCAGCTAGTGAGGAAAGCAATTGAAAACAACCAAAGCCTAAAGATAGCAAAGGGACATCTCAGTAAGGGAAGAAAACAGATTATGGCACTGAGAAAAGAAGATGGTTCTGTAACAAGAAATAGAGGCGAAATTTTGACAAGAGTGAAAGATTTCTACTCCAAATTATATGAAAGGGATGATGCATGTACTCCAGACATCATGAAAGGTACCAGTACCAGAGTTCTTCCAGTCCTTCCAGCAGAAGTTGCACATGCAGTCAAAAACATGAAGCGGGGAAAAGCTTCAGGAGAAGATGGAATTACTGTAGACATCATACAAGAAGCAAGTGCAGAAATCGAAACAGTACTCGACCAAATTTTCACTCGATGCCTTAATGAAGGGAATATTCCTGTGGATTGGAACAACGCTACAATGATCTTGCTACATAAAAAAGGTGACATTGAGGATCTCAGGAACTACAGACCTATCAGCCTCCTATTAGTGGTTTATAGAATCTTCACTAAAGTTCTTTCACACCGCTTAAAGGTGGCACTTGACATGGCTCAACCGAGAGAACAAGCTGGATTCAGGAGTGGCTACAGCACAATAGATCATATCCACGTACTGAGAGAACTAATTGAAAGAGCGAGGGAATATGAACTTCCATTGTGCATGGCTTTTATCGATTATGAAAAAGCCTTTGATTCGGTGAAACCATCAGCAGTTACAATGGCTCTGAAATCCTGCGGTATTGAAGATGCGTACATTAATATCATTAATAACATCTATGAAAATGCAAGTGCAAAAGATTTGGCTGTTTGAAAATACAACACACATAAAAATTGGAAAAGGAGTGAAACAAGGTGACACCATATCTCCGAAGCTCTTTAATGCCACATTGGAAAATGTCTTTCAATCACTGAACTGGGAAAACAAAGGGATAAAGATTAATGGAGATTATCTAACCCACCTTCGTTTTGCTGATGATATAGTCATTTTTGCAACCACCCCATCAGAGCTGCAGAGTATGATCCATGAACTTGCTGACAAGAGCAAAGAAGTGGGATTAAAAATGAACTTTCAGAAGACAAAAGTGATGTTCAATGGTTTTACACGAAATGAAGATTTATCGATTGATGGAGAAAAGCTGGATATAACAGACACGTACGTTTATCTTGGACAGCAGATATTAAGTGAGGGTCACATTGATGAAGAAATTAATCGGCGTACAAAACTTGCCTGGAGAGCTTTTGGAAGAAACAGCATAATTTTCATGAGCAATATGCCATTATGTCTTAAAAGAAAAGTGTTTGATCAATGCATCCTTCCAGTGCTTACGTATGGTGCCGAGACGTGGACCTTAACTAAAAGAGACATACAAAGGCTGCAGACAACTCAAAAAAGCATGGAGAGGTGCATGCTTGGTGTAACCAGGAGAGATAAGAAGAGGAACACGTGGATTCGAAAAATGACAAGAGTGGAAGACATCATGATCAGAGTTAAATCCCTGAAATGGCAATTGGCTGGACATACTGCCAGAAGGACAGACCATCGATGGACAGCCGAAATTTTAGATTGGATTCCAAGGGACAGGAAAAGACCCAGAAGAAGACCACATGGGAGATGGGTGGATGAAATTCGAAAGTATGCGTGAGTGACATGGAGGAGACTGGCACAAGACAGACTGTTGTGGAGGAAACTTGGGGAGACCTTCGTCCAGCAGTGGATTGATAATGGTTGACAATGATGATGATGATGATATATAAACGAATTTATTTAAGAAGGATCCTTATTATTCGCTACGTAAAAATGTTTGCTTTAGAAAAACATTCGCTACGCAGATAAGTTAAATTTATCGTTTTACCATTTTGTGGGAAAAGTTTTTATAAAAGTCACAATGCAACCTAAACCCCTTCTACCCGGAAACAAAACCATAGATTTTAGCACCCTTTACCCTCTCTCTCTGTCTGTCTGTTTCTGTCTTTCTCTGTATCGCTCTGCTGTCTCTCCATCTTTCTCTGCATTTGTCTGTCTCTATCTTTATCTCTGTTTGCCAGTCTGTTTGTTTGTCTCTATCTTTCTCTCCATCTCTCTTTGTCTGTCTCTCTCTCTCTCTGAACTTTCAATCCATATTGTGGGTCTTTTTCTTAAGCTCACGGTAATTTGAGATAATCAATTTTCTTTATAATAGTTTTCGTGTGTTTTCATTTTTCACGTAACGATTTTATTAAACTATGAGATTTATTTTCTAGGGTGCTTAAAGAAATTTTTGCTCAGGGCCCCGCTATGTGATTTCGCCCCAGGCCTAGCAAAATTTCCATCCGGTCCTGCATTGAACGCTTCGTATACATTGTGCCTACCACATGGTATATCGTTATGCATGAGAAAATAATCGCTGCTTTTAAGTATTCTTGTGTTGTTTACGAAGTAATCTTGTTTACATTGCAAACAGCAGCTTGCGTAGGTGTGAAGGCAGAATCATCCATTATGAGAATGGCGATCTAAGTAGCATCAACAGCAACATAATCCAGGAGACGGGAAAGATTTGCAGAGAGACATTTATTTATATCACATGCACATAACAACACACACCACAATGAACACATTACTTCGAATCACTGCTCGCCGACGAAAGAACCTCGTATTTTTTCACACCTACACCTGCATTGTGGCGCCTTCTTTCGATGTAAAGAAGAAACACGAAACACTCTCAGGCACGCCACAGACTGTCCTCAATGCGGGACGAATGTACAATAACAATGCTACAACATGACAATCTGGAAAAAAAAATAGGCTTTTATATGTATTCGTTCAGAAAAACAACTAGTGACACTACAGCGGCTACATTGTGGCATTCTCTCTTGACACACAGAGAAACACACTCGAAGTTCCATATATGAAACAAATGGAAACACACGTAGGTAAACAATTCGTTTTTCTAACAAAATAATCTATTTTACAGTGGAAAACTACCGACCACCCCTTTAAATTTGCTCTTCTACCTATGAAAATAAAACCGGTATGGAAGCATGAGATTTTAGTTTACTAAGAATCAATAAATATATCCTACGCATTTGTGTTATTTTTGTGCCTAATCGTACTAATGTATAATGATCTCGATCTGTTGGCGACGGAGAGAGCGCATCGCGACAGAATGTTTGATTTTCCTCTGCAGAGCCTACTAAGACCTGTGTGTATATATATTTGATATCTTTCATCTATTGGAGCATTAAAGTTGATACAAATTCTTTGTATGTAGCATAACCAGTCCGACAGTTCGGTATCGAACATTTAAACCCCATATTAGAAACAGAAGAATTGAACTAATCCTAGTCTGACACACAGCTGCACAAAAAAATAAAAGCCTCCTGTTTAATAAAAGAGTTGTAGGGAAATTTCATACAGATATGGTACTGAAATTTCTCTACAAGAGAAATTTCAGTACCATGTCTGTAATTAATAAAAAAATACTTTTTTGTTATTTTGAAATTTAACGACCACCGTGAGCTACTCATAGGGCTATGAGCATTCGCCCGGCCCTAATGTAAGGCCACTGATTCCAGGGAAGGGAGAGAGCCAGTGCCGTATGATAAACACAACATCCATGCCTCACCGGGATTCAAACACGGACCCCTTTCGGACGAATGATCTGAAACCACCGTTTTGACATTACATTACGATTACGCTCTCTAGACCAATCACACGCTATCCAGAGATTCAGGATTTCGTTCAAGGGGCGGAGCCAGAAACTGGGGTCACGTGGCCACTTAGGATGTCCGCTCTTCTGACGTGTGACGCCGTGTAAAAAAAGGTGGAAGATGTTTTGCCTCAAACATTCAAGCATAAAATAATTGAATGTAAGGTAGTTTCTGATGAAAGCTTTATATGTAAACTGCGCGTTGAATTAAAGAACGGCAATGATTTTCAGTTGTGGCTTCAGAATTTTGCAGACAATACTCATACCTCCTGTATTGTAAGGAACGCTGTTGCATTCAATGAAACATCAAAGCTTGTTTTCAACAGCAATGATGTCGGCCAGTATTCAGCACATGGAAAATATAAAAAGTTAAGGGTTTGGTATTCACTGAAAAAAATTATTAAAAAAATAATAAATAAAAATAACTAATAAGAATAAATGTAAGGTGACCAGATTTCAGAGAAAGAAATTGAGAACAAAATGGCACGTTGTCCTTAATTTCAATCCAAAATTCAGGACAATTTGTTTCAAAATGAGTACACGATTGAGGACAACTTCTGACACATTATGGCAAAACCGAAGATTAGCAAAGAATGTTATGAACTGTAACATAACTGTCCAGTTTCATGGGAAAACATACGATGAAGGATAATTTTAATGTGAAATATAAAATAGCAATAAAATACTGTCATGCTGAATATTTCTTTTGTTATCTTCTAAATGTCAATCATAGGGGGCAGCACATGCAATCAAAGCTACATTTTGACTCTGTACTAAAATTTCATTGTGATTCTGTACAGGAAAAAATATCTGAAGCAGAAAATTACTGTATACTGAACCGACAAAAGCATAGGATACTTGAATGTTATCTCTATGAGAAGGCATGTTTCAAGTCTAATAACTTCACTTAAAAAAATAGTTTGATGAGAAAATGTACTGAGCAAAAGTTGTATAACTCTCAATGGAATCTACCAAATTCAACGAAATTTACCGTCAATTATTTATTTAATTGCCAGAAAGTCAGGGGCGGATTTCCGATTAGGCGCGCGCCTTGGGCCCCATAGCTTGAGAGGCCCCGAAAATGTATAAATGAATTGCCAGTTTTGTTTTGGTTTTCACGGACCGAAACAAATCAATCCTTAAAGCGACCACTTTGTATTGTCAATTGATATTTCACTTTCTGAAATTAGCAACATACATTTTTCTTGCTTTGTTGATATTCCAATCGAGTTCCTATCCATTAACTTGTTTTGAAAGGAACAGTTAAAAAAATTTAGCCTTCCTTTTAGTGGTAAGCAACGAAAGAATTCAGGCTTTTTCGTGTTTTTAAGGCAAATCCTTAACCTGACTGCTGTTATTCAACCCCGCCCCTCGGAGTTGCAATCAGGAGTGCTTGTATACTGTCCTGATGAGCGGGCATGTTTGCTGTTAATTGTTTTTTTTTTTTCCTTTGGGATAGGGTAATCAAGTTCTTTCTCAACCTTAATCCCCTAACCAGCCTAAACCAAAAGGGCTAATATTTACGCTGAAAAAATAAAGAAATTCGAGAATATCACACTATTTATCTTTCTTTTATTTAATAGTGTTAGAAGAAATTTCTATTTTGCAACAAACATTTTTATTACTTTCTCCTCCCCTGATTTAAAACTGATAAAGCTGTGATTCCTGCTTTTCTAATATCAAACCGTATCTTCTGCATTTAATTCTTATGCTTCTGTTTTTGATAACTGCAGTGCAGGTATAAAAGATCTCACGCATTTGTTTGACAGAATAAAAAAAAATGCAGACCTTCTCAATTTCCCGATGAAAATAATTAAAAAAAAAATGCTTTCAAGAAAAACATTCTCGCTTTGCTGCACTGACTGATTAAATTCTTACTGTCCTAGTTTCTTAGACCATGGCATTCGTCTATGCCATGGACGACTGAATCTCTTCGATTTAGGCAATTGTTCGCCACAGAAAAACTCTTCCACGAAAAGTCATCATCCTTCTTCAGTGAAGTACTGAGCACAAATTGCATTGTACCCGAATTTTCTAATGTTGAAGAGTTTTCCGGTTGCCAATGTCTTTAAGTATTTACTTTTGCTTGATACCATCCTCGTTGCCTACTAATTTTCTCATAACGTGAAAACAAGTTGATTTTTCATTCAAAGCTGAAGCAATGGAGAGCACGTTTTGTAATTGAAACGCATTCCAATTTCGTAAAAAAATTTACACAATGTACTAATAAAACTTAGAGAAATTCCATTTTTGCCGAGTCATTTGCAACTGAAAAGGTTCCAAAGTAATCAGTTTTGCCTAACGTGTCAAACTCAAAAATAACTTTTGCTATAACTGAAATGGTCTCTTCCTAGCGTAAAACTAAAATTTACTGTATTTCCATTTTGGGAACGCCTAGCGAGAAATTTCTGAACTAGTAGTGAAATTTAAAATAGGCAAAATTAGCAACATATATTTTTTTCTTGCTTTGTTGATATTCCAATCGAGTTCCTATCCATTAACTTGTTTTGAAAGGAACAGTTTATGTCGTATCATTCGTAAAAATAATTTTTGAAAAATCTGTGAAAACCAAATCCTTTTGATTAAGCGCCACTAGCAGGAAATTAACAAACTAATTGGAAAATTCAAATATTTGAGAAAGAATAGTTATGCCTACTCTGAGAGGCATAAAAATAATTTGTTCCTCTAAATTAAACAGTTTGTTCACAATAGATTTTTTTTTTTTTTGAATTTTCGACTTTGACATCTCTTAGCCGTAAATTCATGAAGTATAGGGATATTTAAAGTGCCAAACTTTATATCCCTTGATTTCCTATTAGCCGCAAAACTTTTTTTTTGAAATATTTCTAAAAACAAAAAAGTTCTATGTGCATGATCATACAAAGTGATTACACTAGGACTGTTTCTTATAAAGCGCTCTAATAATAGGAAGATAGACTGGCATTTTAAAAAGCGCAAAAACCTTTTACTTGACTTTACTTTTTTTTTTTTGTTAAACTGACGGATAAAAATTTCTGAGGCGATAAGAAGGGGGAGGGGGCCCCCTGAATCTTTTAGCGCCTAGGGCCCCCAAAATATCTAAAGTCACCTCTGCAGAAAGCGGATGTTAAAAAAGATCATGTTTATTCTACATCCTATAACTATTTTAGTTAAATCCAGTTAAAACAGAAACAAAATAACACCACAATTATTGACATGACTTTGTACGATGTTCGCGGCATGTCTCCCATGAATATTACGTGTTATGAAGCTGGTAACAATGATTATCGGATTTCTCTGCGCATCCCGAAAGTTTAAATTTCTTTTAATGACCACTCTTTCAGTTTTGGGGGTAAATTTCAAACATTGAGTAAAAAAAAAAAAAAAGGAAATTCAGGACATTTGACGTCCTCAGTCAATTTTTACGGAATTGAGGACGAAGCATTGATATTGAGGATTAACCCCAGAAGATGATCGAGGACGTCTAGTCACCTTAAATAAATGACAAGTAAATAATAAGAATAAATAAAAAGTAAATAATAATAAATAAAAATATATAATAATAAATAAAAATATATAATAATAAATAAAACATATAATAATAAATAAAAATATATAATAATAAATAATATCTGTTTCTTTTTTACAAGGATTAAGAAGTTGACAACGAAAAATAAAAACTGCAAAACAAGTTAGTCCATAAGAACAGAACGGGATGGTAAAGATGATCGCTACAGAGATGCATATGTTAAAGAAGGCCTCACTGCTATCACAGAAGTAAATTATAACCCAGCCATTTAGTAGAAAATGCTGAAGCTTGGACCTGACTTAGGAGTGATGAAACAAGGATATTTTTCTCAAATATTTTAAGAAAGGTAAGCAGCATTATTATTGATGTTGTGTCACAGATTCTTTTTTTAGTAATAATACTAAAATTTTACTGTTGAAAGATTTCACGCAGGAGCGTTTTTCTGTGACGCGGAGTAATACCGCAAGAAAAACCATTCGCTTTGCACGGACCAGGTAGTGATCATTGCACGTGACCCCAGTTTGTAAGCTCCGCCACTTAAACGAAATCCTGAATCTATGGCTAGCATGTGATTGGCCTTGAGAGCGTAATCGCGCGTTACATGTTGAAATGCAATTTGCGCCACCGGGGCGGCTAAAAAATACTTTCGATGAATACTGATTTAGCACTGAAGAAACCATAAACTCTATTTTTTCTCTGATGATTAGCGTGACCGATCGGGACACAACTCCTGCATATCCCCTGGTGAGCTGTGACATTAACGAACCGATTTTTAAACAGTTACGTGGCTACGTGTATGGGAAGTTGTATCACTTGACTATCGTACACTGCGATCAAGTCGAATTTCCCGAACGTCAACGTACCTCAACTACAGTGCCTAGAAGAATTAGTGTGACGTGCTCCATAAGAGGTCCCTCACGGTTTTGTGACCAATCGTCATGAAATGACAGAGGGCGCTGGCATCGGAAGTTACGTTAGGATGCTTCATCGGCTTCATGCTATTCAATGGTGGGAAGTTTGTTTGCCAAGGATTTGCTGCCTTACGAAACTTCAAATTTTCACAAAACAAAGGTTAGTGGAGGGAATTCTTTTTGACAGTATTTTTGCTAATTCGTTGTAGCTCGATCATAACAGTAATGCACTAGGTAATTCAACAGTTGATCACTAAAACGCAATAGGCTTATTCGATTGTTAGTGTGCTAGTTTTATTCAACTGTGGATTGTTTATAACGAAATTTATTTCCGAAATTAATAACCTTTTATTTGTGAAGATGTAGAAGTTGATTAAGTATTGGCTGTCACGCGTTAAACATACTGTGTGGTTAAACTTAAGTGCAGTACTGAAATCGACTGCAACAGTTATAAGATCATAGGGAAATAATGTCAGCTATGAAAGGACTGGGAAATTCTGCATTAGCAAATAATGAAAAACATAGAAAACGGAAAAGGCAAAGCAGCTGTTTTGTGCCAGGATGTAACACTGGCTATAAATCCTGCAAATATAAAATATCACTCTTTGCTGTCCCCAAAATTCCTGATATGTTGAGCAAATGGGATAAGGCAATTCCCAGAGCTGATAAGAAACTTGATGAAAGTTGTGTTGTATGTGCCTTGCACTTTGAATCTAAATTCATGGAGATGCATTATCGTTCTACTATTCAAGGTAAGGAAGTTCGAACATGCCGAGACAAACCATTACTCAAGCCTGACGCCATAGCTACTATTTTCCCAAATTAAAAAGACATTTAAAAGGCGAACGACTAATTAGTTTTTCCAATTTTTAAAGGGGGGGGGGGGACATGCCCTACTGTGCCTTCCCCATGTTACGCCTGTGTGTATGCTACATTAATAATTTCCTTATTTTTAAGGGTAAAAATAGTTTACAGGAACTGCATAGAATTATCCCATTTAGACAGACTCCATGAACACCCACTTCTTAATTTTTACCTTATTAAACTTTTAACTTAAGGTGCAAAAGAATTTTCCTCTCTTCACTGCAAACCCATTTGAATAGCAAATTTAATCACATAATTGCTATAAGGTGAAGAAAAGTAAAGAAAAATGTTATAATTATTTTTCTTTAAAAGAATGTCATCATATACATTCAGTTTTTGTATATTTACTTCTGCCCAGTATGATTCATATTGTTTATCGTATCACAGGCAAAGTTTTTTTGGGAATGATTTTTATAAATGGATTACAGTTAGTACATTATTAGAAAATAGACCAATTTTAAAAATAGTAATCGCTTTTTTTGTATTCCATTTTCAACTCATTAAAAGGCTTCTTTTCAAAGCCAACTAAATGGAAAGTTTCAATATTTATTTTGATCCCATGTTCTTACCAAGAAATTTAGTCACTCATTGCTGAAAAATGAAGTACATTTTTAAATTTATAAAGTTTTTAGGTTACTGAATTTTAAGACATTATTGGAATGCAAATTATAAAGCCGATGTCTCATTGAGAAAATATTCCCCCCCCCTTTTTTTTCCGGTAAGATTTTGAGGGGCAAAACATTTTTTTTTAATTTTTACTTTATACTGTAAGTTGATGTTTCAGTAATTGTAAACTGCATATTGGTCTAAAGTGTTTTTGCATAATGTAACCCATGTATGCAGGGCCGGATGGAACTTTTGTGGGGCCCGGGGCGAAATTTCATTGCAAGGCCCCGGAGCAAAATTTCATTGCTTGCACTAAGAAATAAATCTCATATTTTAATAAAGTCGTTACCAGCAAGATGTCCGTAAAGAATACACAGGATGTGAAACCCACAAATCTGCCTGTGACGGCGACGAATTCGCATCCCGCTGCTCCGGAGCTGAATGCTTTAACAGTTAAGGTACACCGACGGAATTTATCTCTGTAACTTTTCCTTTTTGACATGTGCTTCACCTCTGTAGTACTTCGAAACGAAAACTATCGTAAAGGCAAAATGATTATCTCAAAGAAGCATTTGCTTTTTAAGTTCAAGAAAAAGACCAGAATATGCATTAAAAGTTCAGAGAGAGAGAGAGAGAGAGTAAAAACTGTTAAAATCTACGATTTTCTTTCCGAGGATATGGGGTTGAGGTTTTACTCTCACTTATTGTATAAAAACTGCTTCACAAAATGACAAAAGGTGCGTGGCGAAATTTTTTGGATTGCGAATATTTTAGTGTAATAAATTCATATAAATAGTTTTTTTCTCCTGATACATGTTTTAGTGATTGATTTTTAATGCAAAATGGGGTAACTGACAAATTAGTGACTTTTTAAACTTTTCTAGGAGTTCATATATGATTTTTTTTTTATTTCTAGTAATGTTTTTAAAGTCACTGAATAAATGGCCTCCATGTGTTGCCCGAAACCAACTTTGATATTGTTCTTTTTTATTTTATTTCAATTTAAGTATCTGGTTTGCGCACAAATTGTTAAATATATAAAAGCAAGGGCCACAAAATGATGAAATTAAATTTGCGATTTCATGAATTCGGAAAATATCGAGGTCGTTACAATAATCACTTGAAATCTACAGATCTTCGGATTTGTACGGCGAAGGGCGATAACCTATTCGGAAACGGGGCGATTGGAAACAAACAAACAAAAAAACTTAAAAAAGAAAGAAACATCTTTTTAGCCTCGTACCCCAAAACTTACACACACAAAATAATAATTGTAAAAAATTCTAACTATTTTTTTTCTTCTTAAAGAGCGGAGCCCCTTAAACGCGCGAGGCCCGGGGCGACCGCCCCGTTTGCCCCTATGGTCCAGCCGGCCCTGCATGTATGACTCTAAAACTAAAACTTCCGAAATATCTAACATTAATGTTGACGTTAGCACAATGCAAAGCTTAACTTAAACTACGATACCCTTATTAATGAATCTTGAGCACCCCGTTCGTTCTTTTTTGGGGGGTGAAAGAGGTGTGTCGATTATTTCGTATATGCTTAAGTTATCTGCTTATAAAATATCGGTTTTGTCGTCCTTCCTCCCTGAAAAGCGACGTGACATCCGATGGCAGCGCCATCTACCGCTTTCATGATTGCAGGTAGCAAGTTTTTCTGCTAGCACGACACACTAATTCTTCTAGGCACTGTACCTCAACCATAGGATTTGATTTAGATAATAATAAATAAAAACATATAATATAAATAATAATACGGTGTGCGTCTAGCTTGTAAACAACGTTTTTCAATTATTGTTGCCTAAATACACATTAGTTTTGATTTCATTTTGGTAGTAACTGCAACCTGTGAGGGATCAAAGAGGTTACTGGAGACACCACTCCTATCCACGCAGCATTGGCCGCCATAAGTCACCGTCTGTGCTACAAATGACGTCGTGAGCAGGCACGAAGCAGCCGCAGAAGAAAAGTCCACAAAAACATAGTTTACATTGACAAAAAAACATATATACCAAATGTTATCATGAGATTCACATAGATGTTTTTTTTAATAAAGGAAAATACCTTAATGGGAATCTCTAATTTCACAATTTATGCAGACACAAGGACATGAAGAACATGAAGACACAAGTTCAAACTATATGCGGTATGTGTCTCTTTATTTCACAAAAACACAATACACAAGTCTTAAAAAAAAAAAAAAGATCGAAGCTGAAAGAAAGAACTGGTGCATGTACTCTACGAAAAAGAAGTAGGATATGAAACTGCAAAGATTATGGCATACGTAAGTATATACAAAGGTAAGGAAACATATTCAATGATTGCATAGAAAGATGAGTGAAAAAGTGAATGGCAAAAGTATATGCATGAGTCCAGTGGTATGTAGTTTCATGGAATGAAAAAAAAAAGTGTAATTTATGTTGTTTTTGGAAATACTGTATTATGATTGAATTTTATTAAAGTATGCCCTATTTGTTTAGGAAGTGGAAAATTCTTTTTCTAATGATTGTTAAATAACCTAATTCTTTAATTGCATGAAGGTGGGAGACACGAAGTGTGCGAGGGCAGGCTAAGTGTAAATCACTGGATTGCAACAAAGCAAGAAACAGCCTAAACAACTGAAAATCACACAATTGTGATGGGATGTTGTTATAAGGCTAAGAGCAACTATTGCATAAGAATATTTGCCCCAGATTCCAAAATTTTATATATGTACAATATTCTTATATTTTCATAATCTTGCATATTCAAATTTTTTCTATTAAGCCCCCGGAACAATTGCACTAAGCCTGGACAAAAGTAGAACCCAAAGAGGTTCTCGCCATGTCCAATAGGCTGTAATTCGGAAGGATAGATTAAGACAAGTGCCGCAAGGAGATGTACTATTACATCACACCTCAGCTTCAGTTCTTAATACAAGATAAGAGAAGCTGCTTGGAAACCAATGGAACAAAAGCTTCTAAGCGTAAAAATAGATAACATAAGTAATTCAATAATCTTTATCAATGATACACACGCTTACTGTTTCATCAACGATATAATTTAGTTCATTTTTGTCTGCTTATGACGTCACACCACAGATTAGCTGTGACCTATTGCGGCAGAGCCAGTGGTCCAGTGGTGTCTCCAGTAATATAACCTCCTTGTGAGGGATCGTCAAAAAAATTCGCTAACGCTTAGATCGCTAACCGTGTGCTGCTGACATCTGAAATCCAACATAAACTGAAAATCTGAAATTATTATTAAGTTGTACCGGGATTTTAGTCGACGTGGTATTATGCCATAGGTGAGTTATAACTTAACACGGGAAGCCTCATATTTGTGCTTCAATTATTTTTCTACACTTATCTTATGACTTACCTGTCAGGGCAGTGTAAGCAGTTAGGGATCATCCAGTCCATTGAAAGTGACACAGAAACAGAGAGCTACTAGCTATTTATTTGGACACACACGGTCGTATTTAAAGCGGGTCGTATGTCATATTTTTGTTAAAGTGCGACTTAGAAAATTTTTTTTTAATTTAATGAAATTGCATTGACTTGCATTACAAAATAATGCTTCAATTTTTTTCTGTTTCTCATTAACTTTTATTTTGTTTTGATGGATTTCAAAAAAATTCCGTTCACCCCGTCCCGAAAAATATTCTATATCCAATATTCTATATCAGCCCTTGTATTTGGAAGAAAAGTAAGTCTGTTTTTAGTTTTCGAAAAGATTCACACAGCTGTTTATTTTGTCAATGGTATGTGAGTAGTTTAGATCGTTTGAATACCAGACCACTGGAAAAGAATGAGCAATATTTCAGTGATTTCGTATATAAGCAGTATTTTCCAATAAATTAACATATACCTTGAAAACTTCACATTTATATCTCATGCTGATAAATATGATAGGAACAAACATTTCTCATGTGAAGTACAAAAATTTACATTAAAAAATCAGTGTTGAGTAACTAACAGCGTGAAGTATATATGCGATATTAGCTATTTACATATAAAGGATAGGAATTCCTAATGTGATGTATAGCGATTATCCAATAATTATGAAACAATCTTGTTCTCCCTAAAACAAGATCTTCAAAGAGAGAACATTTTGCTTTTGATTATTACAAACTCTGCATTGCCCCTTTATTTGGTTAAGGAGTGCATTTCATGATTAAGAAGTATGGGTAGAGGAGTGAAGAACAAGTAATGTTTTCTAATACACACACATTCCTAAACTGATCAGGAAAACATTTTGAGGCAGAGGAAATATCACCACCCACAGGACTCCAATCTAACCCAGCCCCCCTCTCCCCAAATCACTAAACATAAAGAAGGAGAATGAGGAAGCAAGTCCCTGACTTCCACATTTAAGGCTATCACACAACAGATCTCATTACCCATATTGGAGCAAAGCCAACATCCTCTCCACGCCCTACTCAAAAGCCAGCAATTCTCCTAATGGAAAGTCTGTTTATTCAAAAATTTGGTGAAGTATGTTGACATGATGATACTCCTAGTCATATCCCTTTACCTTGGAAAATGGTGCTTAATGAGTTTTAACATATAGACATATAGAAGACTTACACCACTTATTTTCCTTCATTTATAATTTTTTAATACATTGCTTGACATGTAATATATTTTTATTGATGTTATCAAATCAATCACGAGATGTGATGTCCATCACGAGCATGTGACAATATCAAGAAATATCACATATCATTATTGTAGTTGTAAATGCATTTATGGCACCTCTATTCATAGTGATTGTGGAATAACTTTTTTACGGGTCTTATAGAGGTTATTTTTCATGAAAGTTGGTTGTCAAATTTTCGAACTAAAGCCTAGTTCGTCATCAGGACTATGTCACTGGAATAGTTGCTGCCACTCAATTGGAAGAGTGCATCCGCAATTATCGTTAATTGTGGTACTTCTTGCTATTTTGACCCTTCTTCTAGTTTCCTCTTTACTAAGTTTGACTGGTGGGCGATTATTTTCACAGAGTCCCAATTTATGGAGTGTCCACTTGCTTGTATATGTCTGTCTAGCCCTGTTTTGTTCCCAATGTTCCTAATAGCTGCTTGGTGTTCTTTCATTCGGACCTTAATACTTCTCCCTGTTTCTCCTATATAGCTGAGTCCGCAGTTACAGTCGATGCAGTAAATTACTCCTTCCTGCAATTGGATGTCCAGTTCTTTCTGCTTTAAAGCTGGCAGGAATTTCTTTATTTTGTTATTAAGATCTGGAGCTAGCCTGATATTATATTTTGCTCCGATCCTTTTCAGTTTCTCGAAAAGTCCCTTGTGGTACGTGATTTTGCTAGTGAATTTGAAGTTGGTTTTTTCCTGCTTCTTTTTTGGCACTTGTTTAAATATTTTCTCAACATATGGGGAGGGGTAATTGTTTTCTGCCAATATTTCCTTTAATTCTTCTTTGTGAAGATCTTTTTGAGTAGCTGAAGAGACCAGGATTTCTATTAGAGACAATTTTTGGAAAAAATTGAAATCCTGGTCTCTTCAGCTACTCAAAAAGATCTTCACAAAGAAGAATTAAAGGAAATATTGGCAGAAAACAATTACCCCTCCCCGTATGTTGAGAAAATATTGTTTTTAAACAAGTGCCAAAAAAGAAGCAGGAAAAAACCAACTTCAAATTCACCAGCAAAATTACGTACCACAATTGACTTTTCGAGAAACTGAAAAGGATCTGAGCAAAATATAATATCAGGCTAGCTCCAGATCTTAATAACAAAATAAAGAAATTCCTGCCAGCTTTAAAGCAGAAAGAATTGGACATCCAATTGCAGGAAGGAGTAATTTACTGCATCGACTGTAACTGCGGACTCAGCTATATAAGAGAAACAGGGAGAAGTATTAAGGTCCGAATGAAAGAACACCAAGCAGCTATTAGGAACATTGGGAACAAAACAGGGCTAGACAGATATATACAAGCAAGTGGACACTCCATAAATTGGGACTCGGTGAAAATAATCGCCCACCAGTCAAACTTAGTAAAGAGGAAACTAGAAGAAGGGATCGAAATAGCAAGAAGAAGAAGTACCACAATTAACGATAATTGCGGATGGACTCTTCCAATTGAGTGGCAGCAACTACTCCAGTGACATAGTCCTGATGACGAACTAGGCTTTAGTTCGAAAATTTGACAACCAACTTTCATGAAAAATAACCTCTATAAGACCCGTAAAAGTTATTCCACAATCATTATTGTATTCAAATCATACTCAGTTCCATTCTCCTAATAACATATAAAGATGTGGGTCAGTTGTGGGCCCGAAAGTTCTAATGTTTACTGTATGAATTAATAATTACCTTCATCAAAATAAATCATTTAAACAGGCAAATGTGTTATTTTGAATCTGTTATTTGAATCATCATCATCATCATCATCATTGTCAACCATTATCAATCCACTGCTGGACGAAGGTCTCCCCAAGTTTCCTCCACAACGGTCTGTCTTGTGCCAGTCTCCTCCATGTCACTCCCGCATACTTTCGAATTTCATCCACCCATCTTCCATGTGGTCTTCTTCTGGGTCTTTTCCTGTCCCTTGGAATCCAATCTAAAATTTCGGCTGTCAATCGATGGTCTGTTCTTCTGGCAGTATGTCCAGCCCATTGCCATTTCAGGGATTTAACTCTGATCATGATGTCTTCCACTCTTGTCATTTTTCGGATCCACGTGTTCCTCTTCTTATCTCTCCTGGTTACACCAAGCATGCACCTCTCCATGCTTCTTTGAGTTGTCTGCAGCCTTTGTATGTCTCTTTTAGTTAAGGTCCACGTCTCTGCCCCATACGTAAGCACTGGAAGGATGCATTGATCAAACACTTTTCTTTTAAGACATAATGGCATATTGCTCTTGAAAATTATGCTGTTTCTTCCAAAAGCTCTCCAGGCAAGTTTTGTACGCCGATTAATTTCTTCACCAATGTGACCCTCACTTGATATCTGCTGTCCAAGATAAACGTATGTGTCTGTTATCTCCAGCTTTTCTCCATCAATCGATAAATCTTCATTTCTTGTAAAAGCATTGAACATCACTTTTGTCTTCTGAAAGTTCATTTTTAATCCCACTTCTTTACTCTTGTCAGCAAGTTCCTGGATCATACTCTGCAGCTCAGATGGGGTAGTTGCAAAAATGACTACGTCATCAGCAAAACGAAGGTGGGTTAGATAATCTCCATTAATCTTTATCCCCTTGTTTTCCCAGCTCAGCAACTGAAAAACACCCTCCAATGTGGCATTAAAGAGCTTCGGAGATATGGTGTCACCTTGTCTCACTCCCTTTCCAATTTTTACGTGTGTTGTATTTTCAAACAGCCTAATCTTTGCACTTGCATTTTCATAGATGTTATTAATAATATTAATGTATGCATCTTCAATACCGCAGGTTTTCAGAGCCATTGTAACTGCTGATGGTTTCACCGAATCAAAGGCTTTTTCATAATCGATAAAAGCCATGCACAATGGAAGTTCATATTCCCTTGCTCTTTCAATTAGTTCTCTCAGCACGTGGATATGATCTATTGTGCTGTAGCCACTCCTGAATCCAGCTTGTTCTCTCGGTTGAGCCATGTCCAGTGTTACCTTCAAGCGGTGTGAAAGAACTTTAGTGAAGATTTTATAAACTACTGATAGGAGGCTGATAGGTCTGTAGTTTCCAAGATCCTCAATGTCACCTTTCTTATGTAGCAGGATCATTGTAGCGGTGTTCCAATCCTCAGGAATCTTTCCTTCATTAAGGCATCGAGTGAAAATTTGGGCGAGTACTGTTTCGATTTCTCCACTTGCTTCTTGTATGATGTCTACAGTAATTCCATCTTCTCCTGGAGCTTTTCCTCGCTTCATGTTCTTGATTGCATGTGCAACTTCTGCTGGAAGGACTGGAGGAACTCTGGTACTGGTATCTTTCATGATGTCTGGAGTGCATATATCATCCCTTTCATATAATTTGGAGTAGAAATCTTTCCTCTTGTCAAAATTTCGCCTCTATTTCTTGTTACAGAACCATCTTCTTTTCTCAGTGCCATAATCTGTTTTCTTCCCTTACTGAGATGTCCCTTTGCTATCTTTAGGCTTTGGTTGTTTTCAATTGCTTTCCTCACTAGTTCACAGTTGAATTTTCTTACGTCTTCAGTGATACTTTTTCTTACTGTCTTGCATAGCTCTATATATTCCACTTTGGAAGTCACATCTTCTTTAGTTGTCCTCATCTCTCTTCTTTTTTGCATCAACATTTTGGTTTTTCCTGATAATTTGTTTACATGCAACTTGTTCTTAGACCCAGCTAATTTTGTTGCTGTTTCCATAAGAGCTTTGGTTACTTTTCTGTTAACTTCAGAGATGTCCACTTCTTCCGATGTTAGGCCTTCTAAAGCAGAGAACCTGTTCTTCAGTTCCAACTTGAAGGTATTATGGTGTTTTTTAAGGTTGGTTATGTCAATAGATTTTGTTTGTCTTATGAGCTTGCCACGTTCAAGTTTAGTGTTGAGGTGCATCTTACATCTCACCAATCTATGGTCACTACCTGTGTTGAACTTGTTTAGCACACTGCAGTCTTCTATGACGAATTTTTTGTTACACATAATAAAATCAATTTCACTTGTCGTCCCATTTGGATGTCTCCATGTCCATTTCCTGTGTGGCTTTTTCTTGAAGAAGGAGTTCAAGATGAAAAACCCTTCTGCCTCTGCAAACTCAACGAGAGTATTTCCACGCTGGTTTCTGTTGCCGTGACCGAATTTACCTACTGAAGTTTCATTCTGTTGCCGTTGCCCTATTTTTGCATTGAAATCTCCCATAATTATTTTCAAGTGCTGCTTACCTTTATTATTTAGATGACAAATTTCCTCATAAAATTCTTCAATTTCTTCTTCAGGATGACTTGTGGTGGGTGCATAAGTTTGAATAATCTGAGCCTGGTATCTTTTTGAGAGTTGGATAACAAGTCGTGCAGCTCTGTCAGAGGAACTTTCAACTTCTACCACTTTATCCTTCAGTTTCTTGTTTATTATAAATCCAACACCACTAGTTCTGCCAGTATCTGTCCCACGATAGTAGAAGAGATGTCCACTTTTCAGTTCGATGAGATCTTCTCCTTTTCTCCTTACCTCACTTAGCCCCACGATGTCCCACTTGATCCTTTGTAGTTCCTCTTCCAATTCAAGAAGCCTTGAATCAGAAGATAGGGAGCGTCCATTGTACGTAGCCAAGGTCAGCATCAGATGGCAGCCTAGTCCGGTCCTCCGGGGATTCTTAGCACCCTCTGCCTTCATGTCGCACTGGCCGCTGCCTTGGCCAGGTACATTCCAGCTGCCGGAGACTGAGGGCCAAGATTTAAGTTGTGGAATCATTTTGGAGGGGTTTGGCCATAATTCACCACGCTGGCCAAGCGGGTTGGTGAGTGTGGGATAGAATTTCCTCTAATCCCGATGGTATAGTTATACCGCTATTGGCGGTCGTCAGAGCCCCTTTAGTGGGAACAGGATGCACCACGAGAAGGCGGGGTTGACATTTGTCAAGGAGAGGCTGTGATGTTACGCATCACCTGACCTTACATCCCGTTATTTGAATAAGATCATGTAAAGACGGCAGAAATCAACATAGGAAGTCATTGTTAAAGTTATGTATGCTGGCAGTAGGGTACATGTGAATGGTGCTCTATCGAAATGGTTTTCTATTGGTGCAGGAGTCAGACAAGGTTGTGTAATAGTTGTTTATTATATTTATGGATGCATGCATGCATGGTGCCAAAATAGACAATGCTGATAATCTATTGGTAATATACATGTGGGCAGATATTGCAGCATGCTGATAACACAGTTCTGTTGGCAGAGAACCAAGGTGAGCTGCAGAGTTGCAGAGTATGTTGTCCTGGATGTACAAAGTTCTCTATATGAAATTGAGTATAGTAAATAAGAAAAAAATACAAAGTTATGGTCTTTCAGCAAGGAAATTTGAACAGTACTGAATACAAAATCACTCCAAATAGTACAGAGACAGACCAGGTGAATTACTTTATATACGATATTTAAGAAGCATGTTTGACAGAAATACAGATGCAGTGAAAAGTTATGATTTTTGAGTGAGGAACTGTTAATAACTAAATGCAGGATCAGTCTAAATGGTACAGAAATACTAACCAGGTGAATGGATTTGTATATTTAGGAAGCATGTTTGACAAAAATACAGATTAGATGTTACAGTGAAAAGTTATGGTTTTTGAGAGAGGAACTATTAATAACTGAATGCAGGATCAGTCTAAATGGTACAGAAATACTAGACCAGGTGAATGGATTTGTATATTTAGGAAGCATGTTTGATAAGGAAAACAGGTGAAATTGTATGCAAGTGAATTCATTTTTGAAATGCATAGTTGCCTTAGGAGGACTTCACAGGACTGATGGGTTCCCAAAAAGGTCTCAAATGGCTGTGCATGAAAGTGCAGTTGTTCCTACTCTTATGCAAGGTACTGAACCCGTGTACTGCAGAAAAGACACAGGAGTCATCTGTGTGCTGGACAGCCGCGTCACTTGGCAAGACATGTTCTGATCATTTGAGGAATGAAGATATTTTGTAGATGTGTAAGATGGAGACAAATATTCATATGTGGTTGCTTACTAAGAGTCTTTATTCAGCCCAAGTGACAGGAAAGAAAGGTAGAGGAAGGCCAAGGAAATCGTGAGCGTATCACATTCAGGCATGTCTGCATGAGGAAAAGTTTAATGAGTATGAAGTACAAAAGGTCTTTTGTGAGACATGTGATTGATGTGAATGAAGGCTGTGTTGTGTGCCAAGATCACTGTAAATGGATGTTTGATACATTAAGAATAAACAAAATCTAGTACCATCAGTTTTAAGCTTTAATGTGGCAGATAAGTTTTTTTTTAAAAAAGCTAACCTCTGAATTTCAGAGAACAGCTTAATGATAATGTATTGTGTGTGTGTGTGTGTGTGTGTGTGTGTGTACGTGCTTAGATAGTATAACTTGTTAAGCCCGTGTGGTCTGTACAGAAATATGTCAACTGTACAGTGAATGTTCCATTTTTTGTTGCAATTATGTAATGGTGTTCAGGTTGAGCCAGATATACAGAGTGATCCATTTAAACCAGTACCATGTGATTTACTTATAACTTTTTTATAAATAACAACAAAATCATACAATAAGTTGAGAATTATACATGTGGTATTGGAGAATCATTTTATCAAAGCAAATGTTGGAATTGTCCTCCATTTTCTTGTAAACACAGTTGAACACACCGCACCATATTCAGTGGTCTCATGTAGAGAGTACGAGGAGTAACATTGCTAATTTCAGTCGTGATTGTTTCACGCAATGCATCCAATGTTTTTGGATAGGTTTTTAAACTCTATCCTTTAAGTAGCCCCATAAAAAAAAGTCAGGGGAAGTTAAGTCCGGAGATCGGGGAGGCCATATGTTTTTTGAAATTAATCTGTCATCAAAGAAGCTGGTTACGAGTTCCATTGAGACTCGACGTGTGACACGTAGCGCCATCCTGCTGAAAGTAGCCCTCTGTCAATTCAATGTCATCAAGTTGTTCCACAAATTCATCGAATATGCGGCAATAAACGTTAGTGTTGACAGTCTCGGAGAAAAAAATAGGGCCAATAATTTTCGTAGATGAAACCGCATACCATACACCAACCTTTTATGAATGCATCGGTGTTTCACACATAACGTGTGGGTTTTCGGCAGCCCATTATCTGCTGTTTTGCGAATTGACGTAGCCTGACAGATGAAACCAGGCTTCATCGGTAAACCATATCAGATAATAACCATATCAGATATCAGATAATCTTCATCCGTAAACCATATCTTCATCCGTAAGAATATCAGATCGCAAATTATGAAAAATTTGAAACCATTTGCAGTAACTTACTCTCTTTCCCTTGTCCGGTTGCTGCAGCTGATGAATTACGTGCACTTTAAATGGTCAAATATTCGCTTTTTTGCTGCCCTTTGACAAGTTCCGTATGAATATCCTGTCTGTTGGCTTAATCTGCGCAACGATTTCGTCGGAGATTGAAGTAAACGTTGCCGAACATCGTCCACACGCGTTTGGGGCATCGGAGGGTAATGTCTACCGCTGAGAAGAGAACCGGTTTGCTCCAGATTTTTTGCCATCGACAGAATTGTTGACTTGCTTGGCACTTTTCGACCTCCAAACTCTTTTCGAAATGCTCGTTGCGTTTTGATGACAGAATTGGTTACCTAATATGATTTCAGTAAAAAAACACGCTCTGGAACAGATTACTGCATGTTTCCCAATGCACGCAAGTAAATGACAACGCAACAACAAACAAATCACGAGCTGAGTTACGGTTAACAATCTTCTTCACGGTGGCAGTTTTCATTCTCCAGGAGTTGCTGCTTCTACTGAAAAAAGAAGTTCCTTGCGCGATCCCTTGCAAAAATGTAAGATTTTTTTTCAGGGTACTGGTTTAAATAAATCACCCTGTAATAGTTACTGGGAGTACAATTTTAACTGAAGTAATAATTTTAAAGCAGTTATCAATACCAAGAACATGTTGAGATAATTTAAATGTTTGTGTGAACCAAGCATGGTTAGATACAAAAATCCATTAACACAAGCAAAGTAATTGAAATTCAGGCATAAATAAATCTTTAAATTAAAGGAAATAATTAACAGAAAATTATATTCACAGTTTAAAAGCCTCTAAGTTTCACAGAACTGCCAATTAAATGGATGATGAATAAACATTATGTGAACTTTGTTGGTTTCAATCACAATGCCAACTGCCATGTGGCATGCTTCTGTGGGTCCTAGGTGAATGATGTGCTATGATCCATTCATGACAGAGCCTTATCCAAAGCCATAAGTGTCCTGTTTTTATAGAGTTACTCTTTGGTTACCTCCTTGGAGCACTATCTCCTTTCCCTGGCCATTGTATGCCACATTTTTCATTGCCTTAACATCTTTCGGGTTTTAATTTTTGCCAGAATTCTTGTATTATTTATTTCAGTGATATGATTTTTGTATGCTTGTGGTAGAATATATTCATTGGAATTGCAATTGAAACCTCAGTGACTACTGATTGTGGTATTCTAATATATTCTGTATTATGTATATTTTCAAAATCTGAAGTACTGCTGTATGAATACTACAAGAGGCAGCTTCAGTGATCATCAGATGCATAGGGTTGGCAAGCAACAGAGCGAAAGAGTTTCAGGGAGAGATAGACAAACAAAGCTTTGAACAGAAAGTGACAAACAAGAGGCTGAAAATATCTGCAAAACTGACAAAAGAAAAGGTGAATGTCAAAGAGATATAGACTATAGTCTCAGTTCCACATACTACAATAGGAAATAAAATGTGAGGTAAGTTGTAGACCTTTTGATCATGCATGCTTAACAAATGGCTTACATAGTGCTGTAGAAATCTCCATTAATCTTACATACATACATATCACTAATAAAGATGAAAATTGGTAATTTTTTTAAGTGGCCATTGGCCAGTGGGTGGACAAAATCTAGTGGTCACTTTCCTTACCGCTATTTCGTGTTGTATACTTATTTTATCACTGCACTGTATACCTTTCATTTATTTAGACGTAGTTAAATTTAAGCTTAGTAGTTACAAGGGTCCACTGCTTATTGTCCAGTGCAATTACAAGAATAAATATAATCTTAAAAGTTATATTTTTCTTCAACCACATCAACCAAATTTTCTAGACAGTTTTTATTGAAAAGCTAATTTAATCATTTTTATTTGGTCTCTCGCTATGTTCACAAATAAAATCTCTCAATCTCTCCACCATAAATTGATAGCAGTGGATGGGTCAAAATTTTCAACCAGTATTTACTTTGGCTTACTTTATTTAATTTGCTGTTTTTTCTGAAGTCATTCTTTGCATGAGCATTGTCTTGTCATCAAGAAGATTGCCCGCAATGCTTGCATTCTGTCTGTATAGCTTTCAAAAATGAATTTCATATCTTACAGCAGAATCATTTTGTGGTACCAACCTGGTGACTTTATTTTACAGACTCGCAATGATTCCTGACCACTAACAAAAAATATTCAGTAATTTCCTGGGTTGTTCTAATAAATATTACATTAAAAACATTGATAAACCTTCACAGTTGTTGAAAAATAAGAACACTTGCAGAGTATCCTGATTCCATCGGATTCTGTCCGGTTTTTGAACCCATTGTCAGGTTTGCTTTTTTTTTTTTTTTTTTCAGAAAATGTTCAGTTCTGGTAGAATTTTAATGATTTGTCATTTTTTTTGTTTGCCCACCACAGACCTTCTAAATACTACGAATTCTCCATAGTCACTACGAAAATTGTCGATCGCTGCGAAGTACGGGAAACATTGAATATACTACGGAAATAAAAAATCTGGTTGTCGAGGGTTTTCTTTATTTTTTTGTCCTTCGGAAAACGTTGTTTTGGTAGAATTTTAAAGATTTGTCATTTTTTCCTGTTTGCCCACCTCATACCTTCTAAATGCAACTACTACGAATACTCCATAGTCACTACGGAAATCGTTGATCGTTGCGGTGTACGGGAAACATCGAATATACTACGGGGTGGGTGGGGGGTCTGGTTGTCGGTTTTTTCCCCTTCAGAAAACGTGTTTTGGGTAGAATTTTAATGATTTGTCATTTTTTCCTGTTTGCCCACCTCAGATCTTCCAAATGCTATGAATTATAGTCACTACGTAAATTGTCGATCACTATGAAATACGGGAAACATCAAACAGACTATGAAAATAAACAAACTCTAAAAAATAATGTTATTCAACATTTGTTCAAAGTTTATTTATGTTTTCAAAATTCTAGCATTCATGAAACATTTTTGAGACTGTTTATTGGATGTTTTTAATGTTGCGACTTTGTTCTTCATGCCGTTCGTCGCTTGAAAATGATTGTTTCAGAACGGATGAAAATGTTCCGTAGTTTTCTAAATTTCGTTTTTTTTTCTTATCCTAAGATGCGCTTTTTTCACTTTCTGGTTATATTCTTTATTTGTTATATATTTTTTTTATTATGATTCTCTTTTTTAATATCTTCAGTAATAGTGAAAAAAACAACTTCGTATTTAAGTTTTTTTCTAGTGAGCGCAGTTTCTGTTATTTTTAACAGCCTGTTCTTCAAAACCAATCAATACAGAAAGTATTTTTCTTTTCCGCTTTTTTAAAGCTAAATTAAATTTCAAAATCGGTACTTATTCTGCCCGTGATGAAATCGGCTTTTACCGTGACCCATAAAATGACTATCACGGCAGAGTGAATAACACAGTACTGATTTCTGGTACTTAATTTCGCTGAAAAACTTGTGTTTACCAATTCCTTAGTAACATTTTTATTGTATTTTTTTTTTTTTTTTTTTTTTTTTGTTCAAAGCGAACTTCGCACATGCGAAGGAAACTCGACTCTGCATGGAATGAAAGACGGCGTGCGGCGGGAGAAAGTGAAGTCCCGATTTTCTACCTTTGATATATTTTTGTAAACAAAAGGGAAAATATTGCCCATTTTGTTTGATGATAAACAAGAAGTGTCTAAGCAATGGAAAATCGTGCATTTTCAGAGAAACCAAACTTTAAAAAACGAGCTGCTGACGACATGTTGTGAAGCCACAGTTCCGTCTAAAGCCACAGGTGTCCATTCCTGATATGGTTACTTTATGCCCCAACTTAAGTGGAAAAACAAACAGCCGCCCTGTTCTTGAAGAGGGAATCTGTAAATAGATCGTGCCCACTTAGTTGCGGAGAAAAGGGCCGATTTTCACAGCGCGTGAGTTGGATGATTTGAAAAAGCATTTCCTATAACAGGAGCATTTTAAAAAATGCAAATAAATTCTTTAGCAATGAAAAAAGACAAATTTTCGAGCGTGGCGACTAAAGTAATTTTTTATACTGGACATTTTATTTTATGTAGTCGACACGTGGCGAGTGGCGACCGCTAATTTTAATCTTTAATCACTAAGCTGTTCTCTGATATTCAGAGGTTAGCTCCTCACAGAAAGAACTCGCTTGCTGTATCATGCATCTCCAATTACAGCGATCTCGGCACACAGCTCGAGCTTCATTGACATTCACCATCATGTGCGCCACACACAAGGCCTTTTATACTTCAATTCAATTCGTTTATTTTGCTGAGCTAGAAACCAGTAATACAAAAATATCAATTGAAACAATGCACAGCAAGGAAGCAGGGGGAAAGGCCAGTCAGGCCTGACAGGCTTCCATGCTCCCTAAGCTAGTTTCTCACTGAGGTCAGTAGTTGTAGTTACAAACAAAGCAGTGTTTCATAGTAACAAAAAAAAAAAATGAGAAGATAATAAACATTACAGAT
The DNA here is from genome assembly GCA_039090855.1 of Macrothele yani. Taxonomy (NCBI): domain Eukaryota; kingdom Metazoa; phylum Arthropoda; class Arachnida; order Araneae; family Macrothelidae; genus Macrothele; species Macrothele yani. Next base: position 67,324,629 of record CM077009.1, on the reverse strand, counting down.
AATACCACTGAAAAATCAATTTGCATCGCAATATACAAGTCATAGTATATTAGCCATAGTTCCCCTCCACTGTAATCATTCATTTGAGAAGCTGCAATTCATTATGAAGTTTAAATTTTATTTTTTTAAAAAGGTTAAAATTATTTAAAGAAGTTAGCTCCATCGGTAATGAGTTCCAGTAGTGTGGGCCATTGTAATTTATACTTTGCTTCATTGTCTCCGTCTTTGGATGAATAAGCCGAATATGTAATTTAGTGCGTGTGCCATGTATGTGTATCTGAGGTATAATTTGTATGATGTCAGTTTGTAAATTATTCTTAATACGTCTGAACATAATTTTCCCGATATTGAATGTCATTGAATGAAAACAAGATAACATACTCATTATCTTTTTCTCATTCAGACATACCTGAATCTGGTCCTCCCATGATTTCCGTGGCCTTCCTCTACCTTTCTTTCCTGCCACTTGGACTGACAGGATTCTCTTAGTATCTTATCACTCATTCTTCCAACATAGCCAAACCACCTAAGAATATTAGTCTTCACCTTACTAAAAACATTTTGCCTCACAATTACACATCTGCAACACATTTTCATTCCTCACATGATCAGAGCGTGTCTTACCACATACAAACCCCTTGTAATTAACACATCTCTCCAGCACACAAACGACTCCTGTGTCATTTCTGCAGAACCCAGATGTGAGAGCAAAAGTACTGGTCACATGCTGTGGCCCCGCCTCCTACTTACGCCTCTGAGACGTCCACATTATAGGTGCTACTCACAGACACAAGGAAGCGTTTTTGTTTCTCTAAAACATTCCCTAAACTCTATTCGGGCGAACAAACGAAGCCTTCCCCACTTTGTTATGAAATCTGTGATCCAGGAAGGTGGAGCGAAACAGCTGAATGAACAGAATAATAATTACAACTAAGATACTAGGATCTCGAGATGATTTATCAATACAACACAAACATTTATTAAATAATCAGTTAGGTTTCGACGGCGGTGGATTAATCTTCCTCTAACCTCGGATTTCACTAAGGCGTAGACCTGACGTTCATGTAGACATGAAATCTAGGAGAATCACTTCCAAAGAAAAATATCTAAGTCCTAGCTTTCGGCGTTGAAGTTCTAGAGAGAATCTATCTACTATTAGGTAGATCTGTATATCTGAGAATACTATTATAAGCCTATTCGTGCTTCCCTGTCGTTGCGAATTCAATCTTAGCCAGTACTAATAATTGACTTGCTGTATAGGAATATCTATTACGGAATTCCTGGGCTGGGACCTACACCGCTGCAACCGAACACCCTATCTCTCCAAAGATAGTGTCTTTGCTAATCTCATCCAGAGCCTCGGACTTCCGTATAACAGGAGCGTCCGTCTGCTCACAAGAAAAAAGAAAACGCTTCGCTTCCCCTTACCGGAGAACTACTCTCTCTGCTAGACGAAAGCAGACTGACTAACAAGTTCTTTCTAAGAGATCTGCTCTCTTCGCCTCCTCAGCGCTACGCATGCGCGAAGCTCCCGGCGTCGACCTGCTGATGTGGCGCTCTTCTCCAGCCATGTGTACCTCCTTTGACATCCAGCCCCGACTTAATCTCTGGTGTCGGCGTGGCGTACTTTAACTGTTGGGCTTTAATCCCCCTTTCGAGTCTGTGCAGTCCGTCAGATCTATCCATTAGGAAGTGCCCCTTTAAGAAAGTAATCCTATCGCCGAAGTACATTCTTACAATAACACAATATACATTGTTGTATCTACACAAAGGTGGATGGCTGGTTTTCCAGACTTTTAGGTGTCTGTGCAACGCTGACAATGTACAGCAAAGGATGCGGTACCATTAAAGATGTTATCAGTTGATTGGAAAGGCCTCTTCCTTTCTAAGGTGTGAGAAAACTTAGGTTCTTTGTCTGTGGCTCTCGACATCAGAAAAAATGTTCTCGAACCTTCTGTCGCCTTCTTGGGTTTTGTACTGTTTTACTTTTTTTGTGAAAAAGTAACATAATGTCCAGTTCATTATATTTTAACATAATTAATATGTCCGTTCTTACACCAGGTTTCATTGCCATACATCAGAGTAGGTACAATTACACTTTCATAGCCATTTGGGACTTTCTTGAGAACCCATCATTCCTGTGAAATCCTCCTAAAGCAGCTATGACCTTTAGTGAAGAGTTCACTCGCCTACTAATTTCACCATCTAATTTGTTCTCTTTGTCAAACATGCTTCCCAAATACACAAACTCGCTTACCTGATCAATAACAGTGCCATTTAGACTGACTTATCCTGCTTTCAGTACTAACAGTACCTCACTCAAAAACCATAACTTTGGTTTTTTTTTTCTTTATTTATACTCAATTTGAGATTCATACAAACTTCGTACATCCGGGCCAGCATACTCTCCAACTTGCTTTCACTCTCTGGCAACAAGACTTTGTCATCAGCATATAGCAATCTACACACACGGACATTACCAAGACATAAACCAGTATTGTCCATTTTGGCATCACGCACACACACATCCATAAATACACTGCTGGCCACCCAAAATGCTACACCAAGAAGGACACGAGATAGCAAAGCCAGATTTACTGGACACATAACAACAGATACAAAGATGAAACGATTGAGCTTACAGGCCCGTGTGACTTGCTGAACATGCAGACATCAATAGTTCATGTGGCCCCCATGGCTGGCAATAACGGCCGCAAGATGCCGCGGCATCGAACGAAAGAGGCTTTGGATGTAGGCTTGGGGTATGTCTGTCCAGGCTGCTTCCACACGTTGCCACAGTTCATCAGGCCTAGCCGCGGGTGGTGCTTGCCGGGCTACTCGGTTGCCGATCAGCTACCAGACGTGTTCGATGGGCGACTTATCAGGAGAACAGGTGGGCCACGGCAGCAGTGACACCTGGTGGGCCGTGAAGAATTGTTGCACGATGTGTGCCACGTGCGGGCGCGCATTGTCCTGTTGAAACGTGGCCGCTGGCAGGTCCTGCAGGTAAGTGAGGACTACAGGCTCCAAAACGTCGGAGATGGTGCGGTGGCTGTTGAGTGTACCAGCGATGCGTACCAGAGGGGTGCGGGTGTCATATCCAATTGTGCCCCAAACCATAACGCCAAGCGACGGACCGGTATGGCGATGCATAATGCAGGCATCATACAGTCTCTCGCCGCGATGCCGCCACACGCGGATCCGACCATCGTGGTGTTGCAGGCAGAAGTGGGATTTTTCGGAGAAGACAATGCCGTGTCATTCCATAGTCCAGGTGCAACGTTAAACAATCCACTACCGCGGCACTCACCGGTGGTGTAACGTCAATGGTATACGGAGCAATGAGCGCCGTGCGACAAGTCCCCGCTCCTGCAGATGACGTCGAACGGTACGTGCTGACACAGGTTGTTACGCAACACACCCTAATTCCTGCGCTAACATTCGTGATGTGGCGGTGCGAGCCGTCAATGCTCGCCGCACAACATACTGGTCTTCTCGTTCGGTGGTGTGCCGCTGCAATTGCTCACGTCAGTCCGTCCGTCCCTCCTGCACCCAGCGAATCCATACTCGCCTCACTGTGGCTGGATGTCGTCCCACACGGGCGCCAATGTCTCGGTACGATAAACCGCTGTCGCGATAAGCCACTATTCTTCCTCTGTGGAACTCCGAAACGTGCTGGAATTACTGCCGTATTCTGCGACGAGGCATCAGGAAGCTTCCCACGCACAGGTCTGGCAGCACAACACACTTCCACTACTTACACCCCACCTTCTGTGCCCCCTTCTTATAGTGCTTCTCGCTGGCGTTACGGGCAAACATGATTTGCATATGCCCTGCAATGCTAATCATTTGCATGTCCTCTCAAAGGCGACGCATGCTGCGAATTTCGGGCCAATCGGATGCTTCCTTCTTGGTGTTGCATTTTGGGTGGCCAGCAGTGTATATTAAACAGCCACGGGGACATTACACAACCCTTCCTGCTCCAATAGAAAACCATTTCAATACAACACCATTTACTCTCTACACATGTTCTACTGCCAGGATACATTTCATTCACACTATTCAGTAGATTCCCAGTGATACCATATTTATTCAGTACTTTCCACAGAAGAGTCCTATTTACTCAGCCGTAAGCTTTCTCCAAGTTGATGAAAGCAGCAAAAACTCTTACCAACAGAAAGATAGTTTTCAGTCATCAAACCTAATGCAAAACTTTAGTTAGTGCAGCCCTTACCAGACATAAAGCCACTCTGCACATCCTGCACTTTCTCTGGTGTAAGGCCCCAGTCCCATATATTATCAATAAAAAATTTTCCAAATATTTTCCCTGGCACACTCAGCAAACTTATACCACAAAAGTTCTTGCCTTCAGTCTGATCACCGTTTCCCTTTTATAAGGGAACAATGATAGCATCCCTCCAATCCTGAGGTACCACTCCTAATCCCCAGCACAACTGGAAAATTTCAGTTAACCCGTCAATTAAAGAGTCACCACCATATTTTAGCATCTCAGCAGTTATTTCATCCACTCCTGGAGCCTTACCATTCTGAAGAGATTTTATAGCTCTACACACCTCTACTCTTGAGATCCCTCCTGTACGGAAATCTTTCAATGTGACATCATTTGCTTCTGCCTCAGAAGTACACCATTGCTTTCATGCTCTAATAACTCAGAGAAGTATCCCCCTCCCCACCCATCTTTCACTTAACTCATTGGGCTCTCATATCATATCTCATGTCCTATTCTTCACACAACTTAGAAATTTTATTTCCCCTATTTTTCCTATGTCTTACGTACTTCCAGAAAAATTTTATATCTTTCCTAAAAGCTGATTCACTCTTTTCCACCTTTTCCTTCTTCCTATCTTTTGCCTTACTCTGGCGAACCAGCTCGGCTGCTTCTTTCATCTTACAGCGTTATTCATCCTTAGAAACTCTACCTTGCAACATCCTCAAATATCCTTCCTTCTTTCCCTTAACTGCTTCTTTAATCTCACTGTTCTACCAAGCATCACCTCTGTTACTTACTATTGCAGTACCACAGACCTCTTCAGCATCAGTGACAATGCAGTTCTTAAAATATGCCCACATCCTTTCTACATAAAAGAAGTGGTCATATTTAAAGAATATGAAAACAACTGAATGAGTTCACAAGACTTGAACTCATTCAGTTGTTTTCTGAGTAATTCAGAGTAACGCTGATGTTCTTCATGAAGCCTTATAACCTTTATTGTTTTCATCACAGGCCTCATCCTATTTCTCTTTCTCCAGCCAACATTCAGTTTCAATCGTACTAACAAGTAATGACCAGAGCCAACATGTGCACCTCTCATCACACAAATGTCAACAACTAAGTGTTTCAGATGCTGATCATAAACAACAAAATCTATAACACTCTTTTGACAAAGACTAGAATTTCCAATGTATATGCGTGGATATACTTGTTGAAAAATGTATTAGATACACACAAACCATTCTCAATGCAGAGTTCAATTAATCATTCACCATTATCATTCACCATTATCATTCACACAAGGATAATTTAACTTACTCAGCACATTATCAGAAATTCCATTCTGCACACCTACTCTATCATTGAAATCCCCTGCTATTATAACTTTCTCCTTAGCATCAAACTGGCTCAAAACGGCCTTTAGCTCATTCCAGAAATCTCCCTTCTTATCAGAAGTTCCGAGTCATAAGGAGCATACACTACAACAATTACTATTCTTTGAAGTTTCACTTTCAGACGTATCCATAGAATTCTCTCACTAATGCAACTGTAATGGATCAAGTTGTTCATCTTTTCACTTAAAATCACACACCTGTCTTCTCATATTATCCAACACTCCAGACCACATACTCACCATTCCATTCACTTTTTCTATTCCAATTTCTTTCTTTTTAATTTCACTTACACACAGCAATCCAATCTATACTTATTCATTTCTTCAATCACCTCATTTATCATTCCATTTATACCTCTAGTATTCCATACACCACTCTTACACTCACTCAGCCGTGATCTCTTTCTCATGTGCCTGTTGCCAGTTCCATATCGTTTCCGTGGTGGACTATCCTTTTCAAGTGTGGTAGGTCCACAATATCCCACACTTGAGTTCGTGTTATTCTTACAGAGAGTCATAAAAATCATAAAGGTACATGAGTGTGGGTGTCGGCCCACAGTTAATGGTTCCAATTGGTCATTCCAACTAAGGATCCTGCAACATAACCGAGTGAGTTGGGGTCTTTTTGCCAATGTCACACAGAACTAGCTGGTACCTCTCCAAGATTCAATTCACTAAGGCTCTTGTTGCTGTACTGTGAGCCAATGTTGCCCATGGAGCTCCTTGAGGAGGCAAACCCATCTCTCACTAAGACTGCCTATTTCCTTTAATCTTTAATTCCATTTATTTAGGTATAATTGGTATAGGTCAATGATCTACACCATATAGCATTTTGTTCATCACATAAGAATTGTATAAACATTGTGTGACATGCGCCGTAAGCAAAGCGAAGCATTAAAATAAATTGATAAATATTATTTTAAATAATGACAAAAAACTATCACATACCTTGATGATCCTTTTGGTCTAAGACAATGAAAACTGTTACTACAGATCAAGAACTACAGGAGTGTGTCCCACCAAAGCTAAAACAGGAACCCAATCCTTTTACATGTGTAGAAAACTGGGTCTTCTATGGCAATGGAACAAGCGTGTTAATAAGTCTAGGATTAGCCATGCCATCGATTCTCACCAAGTAAGTGTGTTAATGTTACATGAGAGTATCTAGAGAAAGACTTGTAGTTTGGCAAGTTTCCTATTGTTTTATTTTGTACAAATAAAAGCCCATGAACCACTTACATATCAAATGAAAACCATTCAAAAGCATTCAGATGTCTTCTAATTTATTGTAAGTTTTTTAGAATTTGAATTACATTTTAATATCTGAGTGGACAATTTTTTATTCTTTTGTAAATTTTCAATCATATCTAAGAAATTTTTTGTGCTAGAAATGTAACGTTTTGAAACTTTTTTTTTTTTTTTTTTTTTTTTGTAGACCAAACAAGTTCATTCATCCAGTTTTCTCAATATTGGCAGTGGTGCAGAAAATGTTCAGGGTCCAATATTTCCCCAGAACCTCCCTTTTTTTGTCTGAAATTTCCCCCAAAACTGTAGCGGATTTTCATACAATTTTAGACGATTATTAGAGTACATGTCGATGATCAAAAACTATCCTTAAAGCCTATTACTTAAAAACCAAAAAAAAAAAAACCTAATATTTATTCCAATGAATAACTAGCTTTTTTTTTCCACGAAAAAAATTGCCCCCTTTTTTTTAGTTGCACATTATGGTAACCGAATCGTGCCATTATACGAGAACATATATAGTATCTGAAACAATCATTTGATGCGGCAGTTCGCAGTACGTCACAGCCCTCATATCCTCTTGTATTCATAACCAGGGCTGGACAAATATGTTCTAGATCTAGGAGCCAGCTCCAAAATTTAGGCGCCAGGTGAAACAAAGTCAATAACGCATGAACACATGTTTGGTTATGACGCTGGAACGAAAAGTGGTAAACCATATTTGTTGTCATTTTTTCTTCTTCTTACCCAAACCACTTATTGCAAAATAAAGTTCCAATTTGCTTCAAAATTTTCTTTTTATATTCTTTCAGTAGACGATCTCAAAAAATTTCAGATTTCGATTTTATTAAAATACTATTTGTGGAAATCATATTTTTTACATATTAATTTAAAGTGCCATTTTTTTTCTTCGTATAATCTGTAAACCTAAAATTCAGAAAAAAAAATTTTGTTTGTCAGATCCATAAGGGTATATATAATCCAAAGGCTGTGAAAGAAAAAATACCACGTATAATCCGCTGCTGCATATGATCTGTAGATCGTGAAATTCTGAGAAAAGCAATTTTTTCCTTCGCATAATCTGCAGCAGCATGTCGCAGAACATGACATTAAAAAAAAAAAAAAAACAGTCCATACCTGCCAACAGCTTTGTTACTAATAACTATGGCATACATGGACTATTTTATGAAATAATCCATCTCTTTGTAAAAAACAAATATGTGCCTCAACAAAACATTACAATAAACAAGGACTCTAATGAAACAAACTTAACACATGTGAAACACCAAGTTTTTTTCCTCAGCGAGATTCGAAACTTCCACCAGTAAAAATCAGTAAGATACGTTAAGGATTCCACGATGCTTGACAGACAGGAAATCCAAGCAAGTGAACGCTCAGTGCACGAACCTCCACTTACCGTAAACATGATCATACTGCCCCTAAAATAGCAGTTTAAGAAGATGAGACCAAAGAACAGGGGAAAAAAACCTGAATATTTTAACTGGTGAAAAATCAAAACAGACAGCACGAATGCGTACTACTGTCAGTTTGCCTTTTATTGACTCTGCAACTTCACAGCACCACTGCTTAATTTTTCTTTGTGCTCATATCATTCTCTCCCTACTTCTTCATTGTCACTTTTCTTTTCTTGTTTTTTATGCCCTCTGATAAAAACCATCAGTCTGAAATGAGTGCATAATATCAAAGCTTCAACTATTTTAGATAAATGGTGTAACTTTGGGAATATTAATACTTTTGTACACCATGCATCAATTTGTAAAACTTTTCGTCACTTCCGTTTTCGGGAATTTCCTTATTCCTTTAACAAGATTTAACAGCACTGGAGAGTGGGAACATCGCGGGGGGGGGGGGGGGGGTTATGGGGAAATCCGTCCGACTTCCGGTTTTGGAAATTTTTCTCCTATTTTCAAGCCTGAAATACAAAAAAATATGCAGTGAAATGATACTTAAAAATGCTGAACAGAAGTAACATCGCGAGAAAAAAAAATTATTATTACGGAAAAAATCTGAACTCCGTCGACTTTCCGTTTTCGAAAGTTTCGTAAAGATGGGATTCCATCCTCCTCCGAGCCCCCCCCATAATTCTGTTTACTTGTGCATCGATCTCCTGAGAGGCCAACATAACGAAAAAGACGGAATTTCTAAAATTCCCGGAAGAAGCCTGAAGATTAGGAGGCAATTTTCGCGGCGTCTAACTTCCGTTTCCACAAATTCTTGCTACAGTTTTAAGCTGAAATATGAACATATATGCCATAAAATGATATTTAACAAGAATACTACACAGAAACGCATAATCGGGAGAAAAAATTACGATTAGGGCAAATTCTTTTACTCCATTTAACTACTGTTTTCGAAAGCTTTGAAACAAAATACCATCCCCAGATGGAAAATGACCCCCCCCCCCCCCAAAATTGTTTTTAAACAAAATGAAAATTCGTAGAATCCGTAGTTTCGAGCGTGAGTTCCATAGTCAGTCAACAAAATCTGTAGAAACTAGACATTCCGTAATAATTGGCATGTACGACAGCCGTATAATCCGCACCTATCATGTTAATCGTGAATAGTAACTTCCGACAGAAAACTGCGATTCACAGGACTGCCTCAGAAATCCAAAGATGTAAGAAAGAAATGATCGTCTTATTGAAAAAGTAACTGTCATTTTGAAGTACTTCTGTGCTACTTTTAAGTAAATAAAGAACTAAAATCGCTAGCTGTTGCAGCATTACTGTAGTTCATTAGTTACCAGGGGCAGCTCCTGCTATGGGGCTGTGGGGCTGCAGCCCCCCTACCCAAAACAGTTCTTTTTTCATGCCGTACCAAGAGAGATAAGTTTTGTGAACACCGCTGTAAGTTTTCCCAGCATAATGCCACGACGGCAGTTTTCTGAACTCAACTGGAAGTTTTCCCTGCATAACACCACTGGGAGCGGGGAGAACGTCACAGACTGGGCTCCTTGCAGCCCTGACGGCTATTGAAACCAACTCATGTGGGAAACTCTGCCTATTCCCACATTAGTCCGTTTCCTTTGAATAAAACTTCCCTGGGGACTGCATTCATGGCAGCTCTCGCTAGCAGGGTTGCTCGGGAATGCAGTCTCTCGTTGTGGGAATGCATCATTTGTTGATTAATACGGTTCTTGTGCTTCCGAATAAGACATAAAATAGGAGAATGAATTAAAAATAATGACGAATGTTGAAATAAAGTATTAAATAAAGTACGTTTGAATGTATTACTCAACCTGTTTTTTTTTTTCTTTCAAATTTTGGTTTGTTCCTGCTTTTATTCAACGTAATAATTCTTACAACAATGTTGCTCCCATCTAATAACAAATACCCAGTTGCCGGGGCTTTTGCAAAAAAAGTTTTACTTATATTTTTTCTTCTGGTCAAATTGGGCATGTGAACAAATTGCGATTAAAAATTGATAGAGTTCAGTATTGGATAAATTGAAAAAAAAAAAAAAAAGAGAGAGAGAGAGAGAGAGAGAGAGAGAGATACTAATATCTGCAGCGAAATACTTGCACAAAATTGATTTCTTCACTTACCAAGCACAGCGAAATTTTCGCTTTTAAACTCACGTAAATTTTTATTCACCAAAAATCATTGAAGTCACTCCACTGGATACATTTTATTTTTCTGCTGCATCCCCCTCCCTCCCAAAAATCAGCTGCGCATTTCAATTGAGGTAGTGTACTTATAATTACTTTGAAAAGAACATTTAATCAGATATCATTGTTTAGAAAATTTACGAAGTTGGTAAATTTTGGAAAACAAATTTTTCTACACTAAATTGTTTTCATGATGGCTTCAGAATTAAAACTGGACTGAATATGTTTGCAATCCGTTTTTATTAAAGATAAGGCCGGTGTGTGAGCATCGCAATAACAACTCATCGCGAAATTTTGGCAGACCCTTCAAAATTCCACAAAATGTTTTTCATCGCCGTCCAAGTTGCAGTGGTCAGTATCAAGTCGAAGTTTCAGAGTGTATCAGAAGAAAAAAATATTTATTGTCATATTTCTAGGGGTCACAATGAGACACTTGAGAACGCGTGTACATAACCTTAAGTGTGTCTCCGCTACCACTGGCACACGCATTAATTTTTTTTTATTTTTTGTCCTTATATATATATATATATACGTACAGTATATGCATGTATATATAATTTTCAACCACTATCAGTACACTGCTGGATGAAAGTCTCCAAGTTTCTTCTTCCACAACAGTCGGCCTTGAGTCAGTTTCTTTCATGCTTTCGAATTTCATGTACCCATCTCCTTCTTGTCATCTTCTGGGTATTGTTTTTCCCTTGCTATCCAGTTCAATATTTCAACTCTCCGTCGGTGGTTCTTTCTTCTAGCAATACGTCCATCCCATTGCAATTTCAGGAATTTTGACCATGTCTTCCACTCTTGTCATTTTCGCAATCCACGAGTTCCTATTTGTATCTTTCCAGGTAACAACAAACATGCATCTCTACATGCCTCTTTCAGTTGTCTGCAGCATCTGTATGTCTATTTTAGTTGAGGTCCATGCCTGTGCTCCATGTGTAAGAACTGGAAAGATGCACTGATTAATCAGTTTCTTTTTAAGAAATAATGCATCCGACGAAGTTTTAAGGTCGATTATTTTCTTCATAAATGTGACAATGTGGCCATCGCTTAATATCTGTTGCCTAATTTAGGTATCGGTACCTTTACATTTTCCCTATCAATCACTAAATATAAAATCTAAATATTAATTTCTTGTAAAAAAAAACACTTTCGATCAGTATATACTGTATATATATATTATTGTTATTATTATTATCGTTAAACGGACAGCATCAGCACAGGCGCAGTAACTTAGCTTTCGAAGTGGTATCGTGATATCTACAAAATTGAGATGCAGCCCCCCATCTCAGCTTACCACGAGCCGCCACTTTTAGTTACACTAAAAAAATCCGTTGAAATTGCGGCCAGTCCATAGCATTGTCTTATTCCTGGATACGTTTTAACTGAATACAGAAAGTAAAAAAGAATTAACTAACACAATTAGTGCACCAAAACTAGGCAATGCGATTCGCAGAAAGGTTACATGCTACGGAATAGCTTTGCGGGATTCTCGAGAGTAGCGGATTCTCACACCACGTAGGCTTCCGCTCGCGCAAATAGTAACAACGCCTTCCTTGCGTTATATTTTCTGTCAAAATGCTTCTAAAGTACAAATAAATATATATCATCATCATTATCATCAACCATTATCAATCCACTGCTGGACGAAGGTCTCTCCAAGTTTCCTCCACAACGGTCTGCCTTGTGCTAGTCTCCTCCATGTCACCCCTGCATACTTTCGAATTTCATCCACCCATCTCCCATGTGGTCTTCTTCTGGGTCATTTCCTGTCCCTTTGAATCCAATCTAAAATTTCGGCTGTCCATCGATGGTCTGTCCTTCTGGCAGAGTAGCGGATTCTCACACCACGTAGGCTTCCGCTCGCGCAAATAGTAACAACGCCTTCCTTGCGTTATATTTTCTGTCAAAATGCTTCTAAAGTACAAATAAATATATATCATCATCATCATCATCATCAACCATTATCAATCCACTGCTGGACGAAGGTCTCTCCAAGTTTCCTCCACAACGGTCTGCCTTGTGCCAGTCTTCTGGCAGTATGTCCAGCCCATTGCCATTTCAGGGATTTAACTCTGATCATGATGTCTTCCACTCTTGTCATTTTTCGGATCCATGAGTTCCTCTTCTTATCTCTCCTGGTTACACCAAGCATGCACCTCTCCATGCTACTTTGAGTTGTCTGCAGCCTTTGTATGTCTCTTTTAGTTAAGGTCCACGTCTCGGCACCATACGTAAGCACTGGAAGGATGCATTGATCAAACACTTTTCTTTTAAGACATAATGGCATATTGCTCTTGAAAATTATGCTGTTTCTTCTAAAAGCTCTCCAGGCAAGTTTTGTATGCCAATTAATTTCTTCATCAATGTGACCCTCACTTGATATCTGCTGTCCAAGATAAACGTACGGGTCCGTTATCTCCAGCTTTCCTCCATCAATCAATAAATCTTCATTTCTTGTAAAAGCATTGAACATCACTTTTGTCTTCTGAAAGTTCATTTTTAATCCCATTTCTTTACTCTTGTCAGCAAGTTCCTGGATCATACTCTGCAGCTCTGATGGGGTAGTTGCAAAAATGACTACGTCATCAGCAAAACGAAGGTGGGTTAGATAATCTCGATTAATCTTTATCCCCTGTTTTCCCAGCTCAGTGACTGAAAGACACCCTCCAATGTGGCATTAAAGAGGTAATTGTCAGGAGAGGTGCTGTTATTGGGAAAGTACTGAGAATGCGGTAACAGAAAAAATGTAACGTAACAGTGAAATAAAAGACCGCGAGGAGATTGTAAGAATATATATATTTTTCTTAAATTAAAATATATATATATATATATATATATTTCTTAATTGTAAGAATATATATATATATATATATTTTTTTCTTAATTGTAAGAATATATATATATATATATTTTTTTCTTAATTTAAAATATATATATATATATTCTTACAATCTCCTCGCAGTCTTTTATTTCGCTGTTACGTTACATTTTTTCTGTTACCGCATTTTCAGTACTTTCCTAATAACAGCACCTCTCCTGACAATTACCTTGCGGACTTTTAAACGCTGTATCGTTTTTTTTTTTTTTTGTTTTTTTTTCCTTTAGCGGTGTCAGCGTATTTAAATTTATAATTTTTTAATAGATAATCTAATGATTATACAACAGAAATTACAGTATTTACTGCAAATTACGAAATTTCAAGTAAGACGAAAATTAGGCGCCACGGCCAGAATTTTAGGCTCCTCGGCGACCTGGCGCCTGGGATTTGTCGAGCCCTGTTCATAACGACGCATTTTTCAAAATGATTACCTGATTACCGTGAATTAAATTACTCTTATTTTTTCACTCTATTTTCGTTGTTAATAAGTCAATTTTTCGTTTTATTATTACTACCATTATTTTACCCCTGGGCAAAATTTTCCCCAGAGCCGCCTTAATTTCCCCGAACCTTGTTCGCGCGTTCGGACATATTCTGCACCCCTGAATCATTGGTAGCAGTCAAATAAATTTGTTCACTGACTTGATCTGGGAGGGCATGCTTTATAAAGTCTTTATGAAATTAGTAATGATAATGCACTCTGATTTACCAAGGATAAACAATAATCTTTAAAAACAATCAAGAGGGAGCACCTTAAGATAATTTTTTTTTTTTTTTACAGATGTCCTTTATATTTTTTGAATAGAAGTGGTTAATGACAAAAAACATTATTTTTAGGAAAAAGTGTTAAATGCTTTAATAACTTGATAATTTAATTGTAAGTTTCCAAATTTTTAACACATTGCCCTCATGAAGTCTGAGGGTCCAAAATGACTTTTTTTTTTTTTTTTTACCAGTTCCTTAATTATTTAAAAAGTGAAATTTGGAATACATATATGAAATTAAAGTTAATTGTAGAAACAAAACACTTTTAAAAAATCTTTAAACATGCTCTTCTTTCATTTTCGTACGTCGAAAAAAATTTTAATAAATTTTAACTGCTATTTTTAAAAGATGAGAATTTTAGCTTTAAAATTGCATCTGACTATTGGCCTTGGACAAGTACAAGTAAATATAAGTATGAAAGAATGAAGGGTGGGCAATCTTAGTGAGAGATGGAATTGCCTCCATGGGGTGCTCTGCTGGGCAACAATGGCATGCACAACAACATCAAGGGCCTCTATGAATCTTGGAAACTGACGTAATTTTAAGCTTCAATATAAATTAGTGTTGAGGTACCAGCTAGTTCTGTGTGAGATTGGCCAAAAGACCCCAACTCACTGGTTCTGTTCGAGGATCGTTAGGTAGAATGACCAACTGGAACTGTCAGCTGTGGGCTTTTGTCTTTTTATGGACTCTAGTGTGGGATATGGCAGACCTACCACACTTTGATGATCCACCACAGAAATATCATGGAAATGACAAATGGCATATGAGAAAGAGATCTCGGTTGAGTGAGTGTATGATTGGTGTATGGAATACTACAGGAATAAATGGAAAGATGAATGAGGTGATTGAAGAAATAAATAAGTATAGATTGAATGTGCTTTGTGTAAGTGAAACTAAAAAGAAGGAAATTGGGATAGAAGTGAATGGAACCTTGAGCATGTGGACCAGAGTGTTGGATAATGCGAGAGGTAGGCTGGTGTAGGTGTGATTTTAAGTGAAAAGATGAAGAACAACTTGATTCATTACAGTTGCATTAGTGAGAATTCTTTGGATACATCTGAATGTGAAACTTCAGAAAATAGTAATTGCTGTAGTGTATGTTTTGTGTGACTTGGAAACTTCTGATAAGAAGGAAGATTTCTGGAATGAGCTAAAAGCTGTTTCGAGCCAGTTTGTCACTAAAGAGGAAGTTTATAACAGCAGGGGATTTCAATGCTAGAGTTGGTGTGTGCCGAATGTGTTTCTAATAATGATCCTTGTGTTAATGATAATGGTGAAAGATTAATTGAACTCTGCATTGAGAATGGTTTGTTCATATCTAATATGTTTTTTAACATCAAGTATATCCACACATATATTTGGGAAAATTGTAGTCTGGTACAAAAGAGTGTAATAGATTTTGTCATTTATGATCAGCATCTGAAACACTTAGTCGTTGATGCACGTGTGATGAGTAGTGCAGATGTCGGCTCTGATCATTACTTGGCACTGTCACGAGTTAAACCTGAATGTTGTTTCGAGGAAAAGAAATAGGGAGAGACCCAGGATGGAAAGAATAAAGGTTGAAAGGCTCGCTGAAAATCATCAGCATTACTCTAATTTATTCAGAAAACAATTGATGGAGCTGAAGTCATGCGAGAGGGATGTAGAAAAGAAGTGGGAATGCATTTAAGAACTGTGAAACTGCCACTGAAGAGGTTTGTGTCACCACAATAGAGGGTAACATTAAAGGTGATGCTTGGTGGAATAGTGAGATTGAAGAAGCAGTAAAGTGAAAGAGGGAAGCATATTTGGGGATGTTGCAAAGTAAAGTTTCTGAAGATGAATATCGCTGTAAGAAGTGTGAAGCAGCTAAGGTGGTTCGCCAGAGTTAGGCAAAAGATAGAAAGGGGAAGGTGCAAAGGCATGAATTGGCGTTTTGGAAAGATAGAAAAACTTTCTGGAAGTACATGAGACACAGGGAAAATAAAGTTTCAAGTTGTGTGAAGAATAGGAATGGAGAAATTACAATGGTTAAGTGACAGATGAAGTGTATTCTTTTTGAGTTATTAGATCAAGAAAGCAAAGGTGATTCTGAGGCAGAAGCAGATGATGTCACAGTGAAAGATGGAAGTACAGGAGGAATCTCAAGAGAAGAGGTGTGTAAAGCTCTGAAATCTCTTCAGAATGGTAAGGCTCCGGGAGTTGATGGCATAACTGCTGAGATGTTGAAATATGGTGGTGACTCTGTAATTGACTGATTAACTGAAATTTGCCAGTTGTGCTGGGAGCTAGAAATGGTCCCCTCAAGATTGGAAGGATGCTATCATTGTTCCTTTGTATAAGGGAAAAGATGATCAGACTGACTGCAAGAACTATTGTGGTATTAGCCTACTGAGTGTGCCCGGGAAAGTCTTTGGTAAGATCATTATTGAAAAGTACGAAGTCTTAACATCAGTGAAAGTCTGCGATGTTCTGAGTGGTTTCATGCCTAATAAAGGCTGCACTAACCAAATTTTTGCATCATGCATCATGATTGAAAAGTATCTGGCTGTTGGTAAGGAAGTTTTTGCTGCTTTCATAGATTTAGAGAAAGCTTACGACCAAGTAAATAGGACATTCCTGTAGAAAGTATTGAATGAATGTGGTGTTACTGGGAGTCTACTTAATAGTGTAAAAGCCATGTATGCTGGTAGTAGAGCTTGTGTACGAGTGAATGGTGTTTTATCAAAATGGTTTTCTGTTGGTGCAGGAGTCAGGCAAGGTTGTGTAATGTCACTCTGGCTGTTTAATATATTTTTGGATGAATGCATGCATGATGATAAAATAGATATTACTGGTTTATGTCTTGGAGATATGCGTGTGTGCAGATTGCTGTATGCTGATGACACTGTCCTGTTGGCAGACAGCAAAAGTGAGTTGCAGAGTATGTTGTCCTGGATGTACCAAGTTTGCATGAAATTCAAACTGAGTATTAATAAGGGAAAAACCAAAGTTATGGTTTTTGAGCATGGAACTGGTAGTACTGAATGTAGCATAAGTCTAAACAGCACCGTGATTGACCAGGTGAATGAGTTTTTGTATTTAGGAAGCATGTTTGACAAAGAGAACAAATTGGAAGGTGAAATTAGTAGGAGAGTGAATTCTTCTTTGGAAGTCATAGCTGCGTTGGGAGGTTTTCATAGGAATGATGGGTTCTCAAGGGAGTCCCGCATTGTTGTGTATGAAAGTGTAATTGTTCCTACTCTGATGTATGGCAATGAAACCTGGGGTACTACAGAAGAAACATATGAGTCGTTTGTGTCCTGGAGAAATGCGTTACTTACGGGGGATTTGCAGCAAGACACGTTCTGATCATGTGAGGTATGAAGATGTGTTGGAGTGGTATCATGTGAAGCAAAATATTGTCAGCAAGGTGGAGACTAATATACTTCAGTCTTTTGGGCATGTTGAAAGAAAGAGTGATGAGATGCATACTAAGAAAAAATTTTCAGCCCAAGTGGCAGGAAGGAAATGCAGGAGAAGGCCAAGGAAGTCACGGGAGGATCAGATTCAGGATTGTCTGCATGTGAAAAAGATCATGAGTGTGAAGTATAGAAGATCGTGTGTGCGTCGTGTGATGGATGTCAGTGAAGCTCGAATTGTGTGCCAAGATCGCTGAAAGTGAAGGAGTTTTATATGGCAACAGTAAGTAAATAATCAGATAAAAGTTATATCGTAGTTTATCTTTTTCTTTGTGGAGCTAACCTCTTAATGTCAGAGAACAGCTTAGTGATATGTATGTATGATGAACACCATTTATCTAAATTAGTCAAAGTTTTGATATGAAGTATTCATGGTCCTCAAGCTGAAAGTTCATTCAGCATAATGGATGAAATCATTGCCATCAGAGGGCATAAAAAAAGAAAAGAAAGAAAGAATGATAGTGAAGAAATGGGAAGAATAAGAAATCAGAAGAAGAAAAAAAAAAAGAGTGAATACTGTGCAGCTACAAAATCAACAAACAGAAGAAGTTAGTCTGCATTATATTCACACTTACTCTCCACACATTTTGTTTTTCACCTAGTTAAAAAGTTCAGTTTTTTTCTTCTTCGTTGGTCTCATGCATGCAAATACATTTGGGAAGTTAAAATTGTCCATACATACATACATATCATTAAGCTGTTCTCTGATACCTCTAGGTTAGCTCCTCAAAGAAATACCATCTGACAAATAAACATTTAACAGATAATACAATCCAGCAGATAAAACTTTTAACTGATTATTTACTTACTGTTGCCACATCAAACTTCTCCATTTACAGTGATTTTGACACATAACACGGGCTTCAGTGACATCCATCACACAACGTACACAAGACCTTCTATACTTCATACTCATAATCTTTTTCTCATTCAGGCACTCCTGAATCTGATCCTCCCATGACTTCCTTGGCCTTCCTCTGCCTTTCTGTCCTGCAACTTGGGCCGAAAATTTTTCTTAGTAAGCATCTCATCACTCATGCTTTCAACATAGCCAAACCACCTTGCTAACAACATTTTGCTTCACATTACACAACTGCAACACATCTTCATTCCTCACATGATCTGAACGTGCCCCCCCCCCCATAAGTAGCGCATTTCTGCAGCACACAAATGACTCTTATGTTTCTTTTGTAGTACCCAGGTTTCACTGCCATATATCAGTGTAGAAAAAATTACACTTCCATACACAGCCATTCGGGCCTCTCTTGAGAACCCATCATTCCTGTGAAGACCTCCCAAGGCAAGTATGACTTTCAATGAAGAATTTACTCTCCTACTAATTTCGCCATCTAATCTGTTCTCTCTGTCAAACAAGCTTCCCAAATGTACAAACTCATTTACCTGGTCAATCACGGTGCCATTTAGACTTATATCACATTTAGTACTACCAGTTCCTCTCTCAAGAACCATAACTTTGGTTTTTCCCTTATTAATACTCAGTTTGAATTTTGTACAAACTTCGTACATCCGGGACAACATGTTCTGCAACTCACTTTTGTTCCCTGCCAAGAGGACTGTGTCATCAGCATACAACAATCTGCACACACTGGTATTACCAAGACATAAACCAGTATTGTCCATCTTGGCATCATGCATGCATGCACGCATCCATAAATATATTTAAACAGCCATGGTAACATTACACAACCTTTGCCTGACTTCTGCACCAATGGAAAACTATTTTGATATGACACCATTCACTCATACACAAGCTCTACTGCCAGCATACATTGCTTTTACACTATTAAGTAGATTCCCAGTAACACCATATTCATTCAACACCTTCCACAGAAGTATCTTATTTACTTGCTTTCTCTAAATCTATGAAGACAGTAAAAACTTTCTTACCAACAGCCAGATACTTTTTAATCATCATGCGTAATGCAAAAATTTGGTTAGTACAGCCTTTACCTTGCATAAAACCACTCTGAACATCCCACACTTTCTCTGATGTAAGACCTCGTACCTTGTCAATAATGACCTTACCAAACACTTTCCCTGGCACACTCAATAAGCTAATACCATGATAGTTCTTGCAGTCAATCTGATCATCTTTAACCTTATACAAGGGAAGAATGATATCATTCCTTCAGTCCAGAGGTACCATTCCTAGCTCCCAGCATAAAGCAGATTTCAGTTAACCAGTCACTACTGGTTAACTGAAATCTGGTTAACTTACTGTTGATGTATCAAACTTCTCCATTCACAGCAATCTTGACATACAACTTGGGTTTCACTGACATCCATTACACGCTGTACGCAAGATTTTCTACACTTCATACTCATTATTTATTTCTCATGCAGACACTCCTGAATCTGATCCTCCCATGACTTCCTTGGCCTTCCTCTGCCTTTCCTTCCTGCCACTTGGACTAAAAAGATTTTCTTAGTAAGCATCTCATCACTCATTCTCTCAACACGGCCAAACCGCCAAAGCATATTAGTCTCCACTTTGCGAACAACATTTTGCTTCAGATCACACAACTGCAAAACAGCTTCATTCCTCACACAATCAGAACATGTCATGCCACAAACCCCCCATAAGTAACACATTTCTCCAGCACACAAATGACTCCTATGTTTCATCTGCAGTACCAAAGTTTTACTGCCGTACATCAGAGTAGGAACAGTTACACTCTCATACACAGCCAAGCAGGACTCTTTTGAAGACCCATCATTCCTGTAAAAACCTCCCAGAGCAGCCATGACTTTCAATGAAGAATTCACTCGCCTACTGATTTCACCATCCAATTTGTTCTCTCTGTCAAACATGCTTTCTAAATACACTAACTGGCGCACCTGATCAATCACTGTGCCATTTACACCTACATTACATTCAGTGCTACCAGTTCCTCTCTCAAAGACCATAACTTTGTTTTTTTCCCTCATTTATACTTAGTTTGAATTTCATGCAAACTGAGTAGATCCGGGACAACATACTCTGCAACTCACTTTTGCTCTCTGCCAACAGACAGTGTCATCAGCATACAGCAATATGCACACACGGATATCACCAAGACATAAACCGATATTATCTGTTTTGGCATCAGGCATGCGGGCGTTCTTAGTGAGAGATGGGTTTGCCTTGTGGCGCTCCATGGTAACTATGGCACACACAACAGCAACTAGGCCTCTGTGAATCTTGGAGATGTGCCAGCTAGTTTTGTGGAACATTGGCGAAAAGACCCCAACTCACTGGGTTTTGTTTCAGAATCCTTAGGTTGAATGACCAACTGGAACCATCGGCTGTGGGCCAATCTCCCACGCTGATGTATTATTTACCTGATTAAAAAGAGAAAAAGAAATATCAAAAATGTGTCTTTTAGCTCATTCCAGAAATCTTTCTTCTTATCAGCAGGTTCTGAGTCACCAGGAGCATACACTACAGCAATTGCTATTCTCTGAAGTTTCACTTTCAAACAAATCCAAAGAATTTTCTCACTTATGCAACTATAGTGAATCAAGTTGTTCTTCATCTTTCCACTTAAAATCACACCTACACCAGCCTGTCTTCTCACAATATCCAACACTTCAGACCACACGTTCAAGGTTATATTCACTTCTATCCCAATTTCCTTCTTTTTAGTTTCACTCACACACAGCACATCCAATTTGTACTTATTAATTTCTTCAGTCACCTCATTAATCTTTCCATTTATTCCTCTAGTATTCCACACACCAACTTACACTGACTGAGCCGGGATCTCTTTCTCATTCTGTTTTCCATTTCCGTATTGTTTCCGTTGTGGACCATCTTTTGCAAGTGTGGTAGGTCCACCAATCTCACCCAAGAATCCGGAATAGTAATTTGTTGGGTCTTTTTAATCAGGTAAGTACACCAGTGTGGGGGATTAGCCCACAGCTGATGGTCCCAATTGGTTATTCACCTAAGTATTCTGGAACAAAACCCAGTGAATTGGGTTTTTTTTTTTGCCAATGTCACACAGGACTAGCTGGCATGCATATTTATATATATGTTATTAATGTGTTTGCTCAGATTCAGAGTTTAACTTCTCAAAGAAAGGTCATCTGCCAAATAAAAGTTTAAAACTGATGCTGCTAGATTTTACTTATACACAGTTAAGTCACATTATTGTGACCACCTCCTACTTTTTTAATATTAACAGCCTATGAAAGTAGGCACATGAAACGAGCTGGCTTGGGGGTATATATGGTGTGCTGTAGGCATTCTGAAAACATATCACTCGTTGCTTCATGGATAAAAGGAGCGATTTATCAGATTTGCAAAAAGGGATGATTATCAGCTTTTTGGCCAAGGGTGGGAGTATTTCTGAAATAGCTTAGTTTGTGAACTGTTCGCGTGCTGCTGTGGTTAAAGTGTATCGTGATTGGAGAAATGGCACCATTATGAATAAACAATGTCAAAACTGTGGAGCACCACGTGACATTGATGTGAGAGGTGAACGTCGGCTTCAAAGGTGCGTGAGGGCCGATTGACACGTTACATTGGAGCAAACTCACTGGCTGAATGAACCAGGGGGCTACCGGAAGTATGTCTAAAATGACAGTTCAGCGAACCCTGCTGTGTATGGGGCTTCAATGCAGATGGATGGTCACTGCACCTGTGCTAACGAAGGTGCATCGGCAGAAAAGGCTTACATTTGCACAGCAGTATCGGAATTGGACCTCGCTGAATGGCAAAGGTTTGCCATCTCCGATGAGTCAGGTTTTCGTGGCATTCTCTGGGTCCACTCATACCTGTGGGTAGGTACAGCACTATGGACCAAATTCATTATGAATCTGTCCATGCAGACCACATACACCCATACATGCTTATTTTCTTTTCTGGGGCGAATGGGATCTTCCAGCACGACAATGCGACGTGTCACACAGCTAGAAATGTCCGAGAGTGGTTGGAAGAAAACGATGAAGACTTCGAAGTACTCTGGGTCCCTTATTCCCCAGACGTAAACCCAATTGAGCATCTGTGGGACCACCTCGATTATGTTCCCTCTATGGATCCTCCACCACACACACTCCAGCAGCTGTCATATGCACTGCAGTCAGCATGGCTCCACGTACCTGTGAACACACTCAGCACCTTATCGAGTCACTCCCAGCCTGTCTAGCTGCTGTCCGTGCTGCGCAGAGCAGTTACTCTGGACATTAGCTGGTGGTCACAATAATGTTACTGTGCCATGTATATACTACTGATGTATCAAGTGTCACCATGTACAGAGATCTTGGCACACAACTTTAGCTTTACTGGTATGCATCGAGCATTTCACACCTTTTATACTTGACACTCATCATTTTCTCATGCAGACATTCCTAAATCTGGCGCTCCCATGAATTCCTTGGCCTTCCTCTACACTGTTCTTACTGCCCGCTTGGGCTAAACAAATTCTGTTAGTCAGCATCTCACCACTTGTTCTTTCAACATGGTCAAATCATCACAGAATATTTATCTCCACCCTAATTAAAACTTTTTGCTCTATATTGTACATCTGTAATTGGAGCGTGTCTTGCCACATGGGTACCCGCAGAATTTTTTCCAGTGGGGGATCAAAGCAATGTTCCAGCACACGAGGTGTCTCTAAGGTCTATGTCATTCAAGATAAAATGACAGAAATACAGTCTCAGTACCATGGTGTAAAAGGAAATATATTTATTTCTTAAAACAGTGATAATAAAATGTTATGGAATATTTAATGATGATTTAAGTAAAAAATAATTGATAAATGTTGGAAAACCTTACTTAGCTATCAAAACAAGAACTTTTTACAATAACTAAGCTGGATTTTTGGTTGAGTCACTCCTAGGTGGTAGAAAATAAAAACTGCAGTCTTCTTTTGCTTTACCTGAATTGGTCAAGAACATTTCTTTTAAAATCTGTGTTTCTGTACATTCAATTTCAAAGGACTCTTATACACAGATTATCTAGTCCCTCCTTGGTCATGGTTGGTCTCACTCAAGACTCCACCCTACGCAGAGTACTGAAATATCTTTCAATCGTACATCTTGTTGCAGTGACATGTATGTGGCTGCAATTTGTAGTGCTGTAAAAACTGCTGAGTAAAATTTCTCTGCTTCCTGCATACTTCCTGAAAGGGAAATCTATTTTGTTTCTTCTACTGATTTGTCTTTTGTAAAGTGGTACGACAACCTTGATTCTGTACCTAAATTATCAAGATGCATGCCTTCTCTTCTGAGAATCTCCTTTACAGGGAAATTAGCAAAGAATTCAAATACAGAGTGTAGATAGATGATTGGCATGGTTCATACGCTTTTTCAATCACAAAATTCCAGGACATTTCCAGGACATACTATCCAAACGTGCTTACTTAAAATATAATGAAACCATAGATCTGTTCAGCCTGTAACCTACAACAAACAATTTCTTACATGCTTGGGCAAACTTAATGCAGAATGTTAAAAATGTCCGCTGCAGCTTATCAGAAACTTAGAATCACAGATAAATACTGAAATACAAAAACTGTAGAAAATGTGACCAGGTTTAATATCTACTAAACTTTTGTGTACTATATACTACACTGATTTTGAGAAACTTTTATTTTGCTACTTTGGCTTTAGTTTAGTTATTGAAGCAAATTACAGAATATAAAACAACATAAAACTAAAAAATACATAGGTATGTGGCATTACTCTTAAAATGTTTTCATATACCACATAATCAATACATAGAATACTATTTTTATATTTAATTATTTTGAACTAATGCTTACATTGCAAATTTAAGGGCAAGGAAAGATGAAATATTTGGAACATTTTCATAGGACCAAAGGAATTGGTATTTCTTAAACACATAATCATGGGAGAAAGTATTTGTGTTACATTTTATTTAGGAAAGGAATTTTCAGCATAATATTGATGTTGTACCTAAGTTTTAAATTTGTACTCTCCAGCAAACAAAGCATGCACAAAAATTTCCATCATGAAATGAAAGAGAATAACGGACAAACCTTAAATCCAAGGGCTGTGTACAACTGCATTCATAAGTGATCAAGGCAGTTTAACTGCACATGATTAGAAAACTAATTATAGAAGATGCAAAGTGATTAGTTTGCTCAGAAAATATTAAGATACAACTAGATTTAAGTTTCTGATATTAGAAAGCAAATGGGACGACAAATGAAATTGATTTTATTATGTGTAACAAAAAATTCGTCATAGAAGACTGCAGTGTGCTAAACAAGTTCAACACAGGTAGTGACCATAGATTGGTGAGATGTAAGATGCACCTCAACGCTAAACTTGAACGTGGCAAGCTCATAAGACAAACAAAATCTATTGACATAACCAACCTCAAAAAACACCATAATACCTTCAAGTTAGAACTGAAGAACAGGTTCTCTGCTTTAGAAGGCCTAACATCGGAAGAAGTGGACATCTCTGAAGTTAACAGAAAAGTAACCAAAGCTCTTATGGAAACAGCAACAAAATTAGCTGGGTCTAAGAACAAGTTGCATGTGAACAAATTATCAGGAAAAACCAAAATGTTGATGCAAAAAAGAAGAGAGATGAGGACAACTAAAGAAGATGTGACTTCCAAAGTGGAATATATAGAGCTATGCAAGACAGTAAGAAAAAGTATCACTGAAGACGTAAGGAAATTCAACTGTGAACTAGTGAGGAAAAGCAATTGAAAACAACCAAAGCCTAAAGATAGCAAAGGGACATCTCAGTAAGGGAAGAAAACAGATTATGGCAGTGAGAAAAGAAGATGGTTCTGTAACAAGAAATAGAGGCAGAAATTTTGACAAGAGTGAAAGATTTCTACTCCAAATTATATGAAAGGGATGATATATGCACTCCAGACATCATGAAAGATACCAGTACCAGAGTTCCTCCAGTCCTTCCAGCAGAAGTTGCACATGCAATCAAGAACATGAAGCGAGGAAAAGCTCCAGGAGAAGATGGAATTACTGTAGACATCATACAAGAAGCAAGTGGAGAAATCGAAACAGTACTCGCCCAAATTTTCACTCGATGCCTTAATGAAGGAAAGATTCCTGAGGATTGGAACACCGCTACAATGATCCTGCTACATAAGAAAGGTGACATTGAGGATCTCGGAAACTACAGACCTATCAGCCTCCTATCAGTAGTTTATAAAATCTTCACTAAAGTTCTTTCACACCGCTTGAAGGTAACACTGGACATGGCTCAACCGAGAGAACAAGCTGGATTCAGGAGTGGCTACAGCACAATAGATCATATCCACGTGCTGAGAGAACTAATTGAAAGAGCGAGGGAATATGAACTTCCATTGTGCATGGCTTTTATCGATTATGAAAAAGCCTTTGATTCGGTGAAACCATCAGCAGTTACAATGGCTCTGAAAACCTGCGGTATTGAAGATGCATACATTAATATTATTAATAACATCTATGAAAATGCAAGTGCAAAGATTAGGCTGTTTGAAAATACAACACACGTAAAAATTGGAAAGGGAGTGAGACAAGGTGACACCATATCTCCGAAGCTCTTTAATGCCACATTGGAGGGTGTTTTTCAGTCGCTGAGCTGGGAAAACAAGGGGATAAAGATTAATGGAGATTATCTAACCCACCTTCGTTTTGCTGATGACGTAGTCATTTTTGCAACTACCCCATCAGAGCTGCAGAGTATGATCCAGGAACTTGCTGACAAGAGTAAAGAAGTGGGATTAAAAATGAACTTTCAGAAGACAAAAGTGATGTTCAATGCTTTTACAAGAAATGAAGATTTATCGATTGATGGAGAAAAGCTGGAGATAACAGACACGTACGTTTATCTTGGACAGCAGATATCAAGTGAGGGTCACATTGATGAAGAAATTAATCGGCGTACAAAACTTGCCTGGAGAGCTTTTGGAAGAAACAGCATAATTTTCAAGAGCAATATGCCATTATGTCTTAAAAGAAAAGTGTTTGATCAATGCATCCTTCCAGTGCTTACGTATGGTGCAGAGACGTGGACCTTAACTAAAAGAGACATACAAAGGCTGCAGACAACTCAAAGTAGCATGGAGAGGTGCATGCTTGGTGTAACCAGGAGAGATAAGAAGAGGAACTCGTGGATCCGAAAAATGACTAGAGTGGAAGACATCATGATCAGAGTTAAATCCCTGAAATGGCAATGGGCTGGACATACTGCCAGAAGGACAGATCATCGATGGACAGCCGAAATTTTAGATTGGATTCCAAGGGACAGGAAAAGACCCAGAAGAAGACCACATGGGAGATGGGTGGATGAAATTCGAAAGTATGCAGGGGTGACATGGAGGAGACTGGCACAAGACAGACCGTTGTGGAGGAAACTTGGGGAGACCTTCGTCCAGCAGTGGATTGATAATGGTTGACAATGATGATGATGATGATTAGAAAGCAATTTAATTTTATGGCAAATTTTTATATAAAGCATTCATTAGCAAATTTCAGTAAAGGTCAAAATTACCCACAAAAAAAAAAAAATCAACTACTTATAAAACATCAGCTACTTACTTCCACCAGTGGCTAAAACATATGTTACGAAAATTAACGAATGGCGCAAAAAACGTTTCCCATAGCAGAAGGAAGGTATCAGAGACAAAAAGATTTTCAATAATCTAAAGCAACTTTTATGGGAATTTTACTAGGAAATTTTTTCATTAATAGCAAATTTTCGGAGAAAACTCTTCTCCTTCTTCAGGCTGTCTTGTTGTTGTCACTTTTTACTTGTCACTATCACGGTTACGGTTAACCTTGACAGTTTAGGTTATTTTTCAACAAATCCTGCCAGATGTTAGGCAGGGAAAATCCTTTGCAGTCATTGATGATGGAATTTTGATTTTCCTCAATCTCTATTCCTTCTTTCAGTTTTCTTTTTGGAAATTGCTTTGGAAACTGATTCCAATCCATGCTGTGCCCAGTTTCTCTAACATGCCTATCTAATCCAGTCTTGTTGGAGCAATTTTTTATAGCTGCTTTATGCTCAGCTATACGAGTTTCTAGTCTGCGACCTGTTTCACCTATGTAAGATAGTCCACAACTACAATTTACTTCATAAACTACTCCTTGCATTTTTAAAATATCTTCTTCTCTTTGAACTATTTTAGGGAAAAATTTTTTAACTTTGTTCTCTAAAAGATTTTCAAATCAAACAGTTACAAGAAGAGATAGAGAAGGAAATATGATATAACTGTATGGCTTTTAGCGGAAGAATTTTGCACAATGGAAAAGTTGAAACAGGCTAAAAGTATTCCTCATAGCAAAAGCTATGCTAAGAAAAAAAGTTTACAGAGATAGCAAGAAAAACATTTTAACCTTTACAACCCCTAGGGAAAAAGTTGTACACATTATTTAAAGCGGATCTTCTTATTAAAGCAGAAATCTTATTCACTTTCCATCTTTATTATAGCGAATGGCATGGAGTAAAAAAAGAAATTTCTCAATAGTTTTTAGAGGCAGAGATAAGGCAGCAAACTGAAGTACATAAACACCACCTAGCGGCAGAATTGTGAACCACAAACCTTTTCAAATACAAACCTAAAGTGTTCTATAAGGTAAATGGTACCTGTTGATAAAATATTTTTTAAATCTGACATTTAGAAGTACAGATATTGAGAAAAAAAGATTAAATATCTGCGCTCCCTAGCGGCGAAATTGTGCATTATTTTGGGAAGAAAATACACACAAAGAGTTTTCGTAGTTAGTAGTAGTATCTGATTGAAAGAGAATATTTTTCAATCAGGTTATTAGTCCCATAGATATTGCTGTAAACGGAAACGTGAACTTACGCCCTCTAGTGGCGCACTTGTTCGTTAAGAAATATTTGAAATTATATGAGAAAGATTTTTCACCAAAAATGTTCTCTAACAAAGAAAGAATTTTTCAAATCTTACTCCTAGAAATAGAGATATGGACAAAAGTAAGATACACGTATACGTCCCTGGTGGAAAAATTATGCACTATTCAAGCAGGAGGTATTCTTAAAAAGTTTTTGGAGGTGAGCAGTATCGGTCCATGGAGGAATTTTTCAATCAAGTTTCGAGCTCAAGTTTCATTGCAAATACATCAGAAGCAAAAATAAACACTTACGCCCCCTTGCGGCCAAACCATTTTTTATCTAAAATGAGGAATTATATACAAAACATTTTCTCTGAAGACCTGTATCCAACGCAGGAAGAATTTTTCAAATTGGACTTTTAGAAGCGGAGATATTGGGAAAATTGAAATTTACCATTACGCACCCTAGCAGAAAAGTATTAGTCCCGTGGATATTGCTGTAAACGGAAACATGAACTTACGCCCTCTAGTGGTGCACTTGTGCATTAAGAAATATTTGAAATTATATGAGAAACATTTCACACCGAAAATGTTCTTCAACAAAGAAATAATTTTTCAAATCGGTCTTCGAGAAACAGATATTGGCAAAAATAAGATACACATGTTGCTCCCTGGTAGAAAAATTATGCACTATTTAAGCAGGAGGTATTCTCAAAAAGTTTTTGGAAGTGAGCGTTATCGGTCTACAGAGGAATTTTTTTTCAATCGAGTTTTGAGCTCAGATTTTATTGCAAATACATCAGACACAAAAATAAACACTTACGCCCCCTGGCGGTCAAACCATTTTTTACCAAAAATGAGAAATTTTATGCAAAACATTCCCCCTCAAGAGTATATCCAACACAGGAAGAATTTTTCAAATCGGACTGTTAGAAGCGGAGATATTGGTAAAATCATGATTTACTGTTATGCCCCCTAGCGGGAAATTTATGCATTATTTGAAAAAGGGACTGTAACTAAAACAGTCTTCAATATAAATGCCATCGAAAGGAAAAATAATTTTTTCAATTGGTTATTTAGAAGCAAATGTATGAAATAAAAGTCATTTTAAATTCGATACGATCTTTATTTGTGCCCCCTAGCGGCAAAGTTGTACAACGGGGAGAAAAATGGAACAAATGGATCATCATTGAAACTTCTTAAGCTCCCCAATGCCAAAAGAATTTTACAAATCGAACTAATAATTGCAGAGACATGGTCTTCCCGGTCGGACAGACTAAATGATAACATAAGCACAAAGCCAAAAGATGCTAATAAAGCAGCTTTAGTTCTCCTAACAGACAAAAAAACCAACAGCCTCCCCCCCCCCCAGTATTTTGCAGGGAGTGGGGTGGAAAAGTTGTCTACAAGACACTTTTTGTCAGTAGAAAAATCTTCAACTACAAAACATCGTGCACGGACAAAAAGGCTGGAATGGATAAAAATTCCAGGACATGCAACAGAATTTTAGAACATTTCCAGGACTTTTCCAGGACAAAATGGAACTCCAGGACTTTTCCAGGATTTCCAGGACGCGTACGAACCATGTGGATGGTAATGTTCTTCTGCGAAATTTGATGGTATATTAAATCCACGAACTTGTTTGGCCACATTGCAAGAGGGAGAGAAAACAGGTTTTTGGTGGTTGAGAAGTCTGGGAAGACAATGAGCTAAGACTATACAGCTGGTGTGGTTTGCCATAGTGAGTATTGCAAGCAAGGTACTAGTCTTGAAAAAAAAAATCGGAATTTATCCCTTTGCCTTTATTATTATTTTCTAATTTTAATTTTTGGGGAGATTCCAGTTTCCAGGGGGTAATCGACCCTTGTTTCGGGCACCCACATAACACATCTTCTCAGCACACAAATGACTCTTATACTGCAGCACCCAGATTTCATTGCCATCCGAACATCAGAGTACTGAGAGTAGGAACAATTACTTTCATATGCAGCCATTTGGGGACCTTTTACAGAACTAGTCGTTCCTGTGAAGTCCTCCTAAAAGCAACTGACTTTCAAAGATAAATTCGCCCTCCTACAAATTTGAACATCTACTGCAGTGTTAGAATTAAAAATAAATCTTCGACTGGCCCAGCGGACCACTGGAATTTGCAAACACCACTGGTCCGTAAAAAAATATAAACAAAAACAACATATGTAGAAAATAACGTATCATTTCAATGAAATTATCTCCAATATTTGTTTTTAAACCCATCATTAGTGTGCAGCCTAAAAAGAAAACCATAGAGCTAAGTAAAAGAAACAAAAATTCATTTTTTTATTTGTGACAAATTAGAAAAAAAAAAAAAAACTTATTGGTCAGTGGACCACTGGGTAATTCAAATGCTGTACTGGGTGTGTGCAAAAGTTGTACCCGTTTTTGTAATAGCTACGCAAATTGCGATCGGAGTAGTTACGTCACAGATGACGCTGCGATGACGAACTTTCAGCCAATAAAGCATGGAGCAGTAGAGCACATAGAGGCTCTCGGTTTGTCTGAGTAAGTAAATCATTTGTAACAGAAATCACAGACGGTGTAACGTGGCATGTGATAAGGAGCACATTAGACATTGTTTACTCTGCAAGTTCAATAAAGGCAGTACTGCAATCACTGCTTGCCGCAACATCTGTTAAGTGTATGGGGACGATTCAGTTGACAATAGCACATGTCGTCGTTGGTTTCAGAAATTCCAGGACGGAGACACAGAAGCTGTAAAAGATCATCCATGTGCTGGACGTCCATCCGTGGTTTCTGACGAGGATGTGGACCAAGCCATAACAAATGACCCATATCCAACTGTAACTGTTCAGGAATTAGCAGAAACATTGCGGGTACACAGAACAGCAGTTGAAAGATGGATGCATGCGCTTGGGTGCAGCACCAAGTTCGATAACTGGGTTCCGCACCAGCTTTCTGCAAAGTAATGAGAGGAGAGAATCCATGCCTGTTTCTTTGCTTTCCCTTTACATAAATTAACCATTTTTGGGATGAATTGTAACCGGTGATGAGAAATGGGTACTGTATTGTAAAGCGTCAACAGTGTGCCAAGGTGTGGAGCCTGCTCCATCGACCTCAAAAGGAGGACTGCTTCCCAAAAAGGTATTGTTGAGTGTTTAGTGGGATGCCCAGGAAATAATCCACTGGGAAGTGTTGGCACCTCACTGAACGATAAATGCTGACCTCTACTGCCGACAGACAGTTGGACAGATTGTGAGAAAAACAGACATTGAAGTGGCCAGCACTCGTCAACCGCAAAGGCACGATCTTTCATCATCGTAACGCCAGACCTCGTGCTGCTGTAATTAGTCGGCAAAAATGATTGGACTTTGGTTGGAAAGTGTTACCTCACTCGGCGTATTACCCTGACCACCTGCGGACTACCACCTTTTTCGATCATTACAGAACGCCTTCACTCTCTGTACCTTCGATGATGTGGGTGATGTGAAAACGGCATTACGTGACTTTTTTTACTCTAATAAAACACAGGAGTTTATCTGGTGTGGGATTCACCTACTCACAGACAGATGCCACGAGGTCATACAGAATGATGGCAGTTATGTGAAATCGTAGGTACATTATTTGTTGTTTTCTCCTTTCTTTGTAGCCTACAAAAATGGGTAGAACTTATGCACACATCCAAGAATTTGTTTTTTTCCCCATGGATTGCAGATTTTTAATTAATGTAAGTTATATAGGTTTATATTGTCTTGATTAAGTGAAATAAAACCAGGGGTGTGCCATTAACGTATTTAAATAATAGTAAATACTTTTCTGAATATGCAGGATAAAAAGCATTTTCTCCTCCATGAAACCACAGAAATTTTCATTAGTAATCAAATTTGCAAAAAGGACTCCTCTATCAAAATGAATAATATCTGAAAAAACTTTTTGCCTTACAACATACCATATTTACTTGAATCTAACACGTCTCTGAATGTGATGTGCACTCCTTACTCCCAGGTCCTGTATCAGTAAAGCTGTAGTATATAACTGTATATGTGCATACTCAAATAGAAAAAGAAAAACAAACAAACAGGGAAAGTGGTAGTATCAAATAATTTACCTAATTTTAACTACTTACAAATGAATACACAGGATGGCAGAAAAATTTTGATGTGCAAGCCCAAGTGCTGTTTTCTTCTGCAAAGGCGATAACTTTTAAGTTTAAACTTTGTGGTATAATCAGTGGTGGAAATGGGAATTTTTCGCTGCCGGAACGCAACGTACAACTTGTAGTGTTGTCGCCAAAACCCGTCAAAATGACGTCGCAACGTTTTGTCTATTTCTGAATCCATAGTCAGAATTCGTCAAAAAGGCTTAACGCAGGTTTGACGACAACACTACAGTGGTACAAGTAAATGCATTAAAAATTTAATATTCACAAACCCATTTGCTGTACACATAATATATAAGGAAATTTTGGAAATTTCGTTATTAAACTTTAAAATGAAATAGCCACATTTAGCTAGAGTCAGAGCTGTTTTCTTTATTCAAAAGTACGTTTCTTATTAGAAAGACCACGCGAGTGTGTGCCGGTGCAATTAAAGGTATCACCCATTTTGGAGGTGTCCTCAAATAACAAACATCGGAGAAAAAACGTCAGCTCGTATTTGAGGCAGAGATGTGTAAGTAACTACTGTATATGGGGTGGCAAAGTAAAGAAATTCGGCTTTGTCTGAAATATCTATTTATTTAGCTGCAACATCTATTATAACTTCGATTTGAAAAAAAAAAACTCATCTCCTAAAATAATCTCCAAAGTTTTTGTTTCAGCAAGTCTTCTTGCATCTTTTCTTCACGTTCTCTGCAAGCCAAAAAATCGGCATTTCTCCTTCCGTCACTCAACCATTTCCGTACGTACAGCTCGGGATTGAAGATCTTTGAAGGAGGTCCGTTTATTTTTATGAACATGAGGTTGCTGACATGTGTAATGTTTAAAGCGTTTCTTAAATCAGTTATTATCAAATTCATGGTGCTAAAACCTCTTTCACACTCAGCTGTTGATATAGCAACCGCAGCAACAGATTTTAATAAGACTTTTAAATGATGTGATACGTTTTTGGTTTCCTTGAAATGTCTGAACTCTTCAATGATTTTCCATTCTTCCTCCAATCCGAATATTCGGCATAAACTTAGAACCTCTCCTTCTCCATATAAAATATCTATGTCGGTTGGCCAAAATGACGGATACAAAACCTGAAGTTGTTTTACAATGTCCTCGCTGCTGAATAACATGGCAGATGAATTGTTGGCAACACTCCGAAAAAACTGAACACGGTTTATTTTCCCTGTCAGATTTATATTCCCTTGAATGTAAGTCCACCCCTTTGAACACCAGATTTTTTACAGCATCTGATGCTACTAAATAAAACTCGTCAAAACCACCATCAGCTAAACCTTGGAAAACTTTCACTGTAAGGGAAATATGCGAATGTGCTTCTGGTAACAATACAGAATTTCCTTGAAGACGCAGTGACAATGAACTAAGTTCCTTTAAGGTGGTTTTCATTAGTGCCAAATTTTCCAGGAAGCATGTGCTCGTAAGTCTTTTCAGTAAGCCAGAAAACATGCTTCTTTCTTTACTATCCCTTGAAGCATCAGCAGATGTAGCTTTAAAAGGCAAAGCCAAGGCTGGAAACATATTCCAGACATCAGATACAGTTCGCTCACTAGATGCGACCCATCTTGTTCCAAGAACTCTCCCGATTGAAGAAAACAGAACTGCAATTTCTTCAGCATAGTGATGCAACTCGCGGGCGTTCTTTGGTGAAGCGTGATACAAAGAGTATAATTTATCGCAAAACGATTTAAAACTCTGTATGCCGTAAACCTCTTTAATTACGTCCCCGACAGCAAGTTCTAACTTATGATTTGCACAGTGCCATATAATAAGTTCGGGAATTTTTAAGCTGTTGAGCCACACCAATTATGGAACCTGCGAAGTTTGCAGCTCCGTCGGAAGTGAAAGATATCAGATTATTTTAAATAAGCTCTATTGGAAAGTACTTCACCAAGCAGTTCATAATCGATTCAGTTATTGCTGTTGCTTTCAAATCGTGTAATTCAACCAAGTCAAAAAATAGAGTTTGGACATTTATATCATCCGGATCTATGAACATTCTTACGCAGATTATGAGTACTGAGAGTCGGCTTACAGTTGTACACTCATCAACCGAATTTTATATTTTGGGAGACAATTTCTTCACAGAGATTTTTACGCATGTCATTTCCTATAGAATCACAAATATCCGTACATGTCTTCCTAGACTGCAATATCCTCCCCATCTCAGTGCCGTTTTTCTTTTGAATATCAATCAAACTAGGAAAATTGGCAAAAGGTCTATTTTTCTTCGCAATGAAATATGCGGTATTGAATACTTTGTATGTATTGTCCACTTTATTTTTATTTATTTTTTCAACAATATTTTCAAAGACTCCTTCAGAACATTCTGCATTCATTTTAGAAGTTTCTTTATGAGCGTGACTTTCTCTGTGTTTCTTTATTTTTTCCCTTAGAGCTGTATTTTGCTTCTTCTTATCGTCAGCCGTAGATCTAACTTTGCAATCCTATCCACTCCTTAGAAAGCCTTGCACCAGTTAAAAATTCTGAAACATTCATATTCCCGGCGGTTTAACAGACGGCACATCATAAACACCCATTTTTTAAAACAAGCCAAGAGTACTCTTTCAAAAAATACTTACTTTGATCCTCAGT
The DNA here is from genome assembly GCA_039090855.1 of Macrothele yani. Classification (NCBI taxonomy): domain Eukaryota; kingdom Metazoa; phylum Arthropoda; class Arachnida; order Araneae; family Macrothelidae; genus Macrothele; species Macrothele yani. Next base: position 67,289,490 of record CM077009.1, on the reverse strand, counting down.
CCAACACTCGGGTTTACCATTTGTTGAGCTTTGCTGAGATTCAGATTCTTTTAATGAACTTCCTGATGCAGTGATTTCCTTTGACTGTTGTATTTTCTGCGTTTTTCTTGGTGATACTTCACACGATCCGAGCTTGAATGGGGGGGGTTTCCAAATTCCCGATTTCTGTTTTTTTCCTTTTGACTCATCTTTTTTCCCAAAGAAATCTGTTAGAGTTCTTTTCATTATTTTCAGTTGTTTTCTTTTCTCACACAGGAACAAATTAAAACATACAACAACGACTACAATATCAGTCAAAAAGTCACGTCCTACCACGACAGGAGCTGGAGTTGAAGTGACAGCATGTGTAGAGTGTAGTAATTACGCTCATTGCCAGGTTACAGGAACTTCGAAGTAATTTTATGCCAAGAGCGGAGAGAGGATGCAAGGTCATCGAGCAATCAGTTCCTGTCATGACCTTCGCTCTCACGCAAACACTTCGCACTCATCGTGGAATTAAGTGGCGTTGCAGTCGTCACCATGGCGGGAAATCGCGAAGGAAGGACGCCAGACGGCGAAGAGAAATTTTTTTAAGAACTACAGCTACAACTCCAGTAGTACCTACACAAATGGCGAGTGAGCTTTATTAGAGGAAAATAAAAAAAAAAAAAAATTGAAAGGACGAACAATTAATACAAGATGGTGTCATTAATTGAAATGTATAATGCATTACGAAATGTTTTATGAAAATTAAATGCTCCCTTTCTGTTGGTGTCGATAACGGAACCCAGGGTTTTGCTTCCGGAACGCGGGGTTTCGCTCCCGGATCGGCATTCCGGTGCGTTTCCGCCCATTTCCACCACTGGGTATAAGGATGCCTGTGTGATTACATATTTCTGTGAACATTGTAGCAGCAAGAATGACTGTTAAACAGGTGCCACAAAACAACGAATGCATAGACTGCTGATTTGTATTTCGGCCAATCAATCCTTTTCTAGTATTCCAAGAAAAACGGCATGCATAGCCTAAAGCACAGATGAGTTGCCACAGTAAAGGGGACGAGAGTGTTGTGTGATTATTCATGGTCACCTGCTTTCTCTTTTTTTGGGCTTCAAACCTCCCTCTCCCTCAGACTAGTGCACATTTTTCACTGCAGAATTGAAACAATGAAAATGCTAAGCTTCCCTATTTCCATCCCCTCCCACTTAATTGTAACGTGCATCCTGATTTTTTACTGCAGTGTTTCTGGATAAAAATTGCACATTATATTTGAGTAAATATGGTATTACCAGACTAAACAGAACCAAGTCCACATTACCACAGTTTGGGAGGAAATCAATTGGGAGATGACAGCACAGGGCAAACAGTCTCCTATAATGGATTGCAGACAACTTACAGGTAAAACTCTCAGCACAAGAGCTGATGATTGCCCAAACAGCTGAAACCATTACACTAGTTATGACTACTTTCTGGATTGGATTAAGGTGCTGAGAAAAAACAAGAAGGTATCAATGAGGAGAATATTATCCATTCAGTGAGCTGAATAGCTTTATATTCATAAGTTTCTGGCACTCTGCATAGTGGGCTGTAAAAGTGAAAAGGTAGAATTTTTGTCAAAATTTTGTGCTGTGGGGAAAACGTGGCAACATTGCGTCAAATAGCATGTGTGGTTAGTTGAGCTGTGACACAGCAACCAACAAGGTGCATATTCATCACTGTCTGTTGCTCATGTTTTGAAACTTCTGCAGAAGCAGGAGTGAATTTATTCTGCATACAAACGGGTAGGTGCAAACATGTCTTAAGTGGTTTGTGAAGTTCAAAACATTTATTCACAAATTAGCAGATGGTGGAAGGAGATGCAGAGTGTAGATTTGTATCTCATTCAGCTGTGCAGAGCTAGGCTACTTGGAAAAGGCATGACTTACCTCAATGACGATTAAATGTAATCTGCTTGTATAAATAAGACATCTGTTCAAATATAAAAAAGTGGAAATCTATGCACAGATTTAATATAAAGCTGTTCAGAAAGATCAGGGAACAAAATTCATATAAACAACTAATGATATCACTCCTTCCTGCACTTGATACATGGACTCACATGTATCAAGTGCAGGTAGGAGTGATATGGGAAGGACTCATGATCTAGGCTACTTGGAAAAGGCACGACAGTGGGCAATAGGTGGCGGCAGGTAACAAACATCTCAGAAACAAAACCCTGGCTATGCAAGACTAACTGTATTGAGGGTGTAAAGTGAGTTGTGCACAAACAACAAAAAGGGCAGTCAGCAGTTTCCTGTGGGGAGAAAGGATTGGTCAATGTTTAAGGGCAACAATGGCTAAAGAGAATTTTACAAGGTAAATGACAAGCTTCATTGTGCCAAGTAACTACATAGTACAACAGCGGTACAGGGAGGGCAGTTTCACCATGCACAGCTCAGACCACCATACATCCCCTTCGTGTAGCACTCATCTGTGCTATAAACCAATAAATTCATCTGCAGTGGGCAATGCAGCATCAAATCTGGACCCTTGAGGAACAGAAAGAGCACTCCTGGTCTCACGAATCATATTTTCATTTAATATGTGCTAATGGATAGGCCACAATATGGCAGCAGCAATAGGTGGTTTCAAGCTAGCTACCTAGCATTGACTGTAGAAAATGGCGGTGGCAGAGTAATGGTCTGGTCTCTGTTTTCATGGTGAGCATTTGGATCCTTAAATCCTCTGTAACAGCATTTGGATGTCACGAGGTATCCTAATAGCACTGTGGCCAGGCATATCTGTGTGTGTCCACTGCATGGAGATTCTTCATGGAGAGGGCTATTTCCAGCAGGATAATGAGCCACATCACAAGGCTTGGATTTTCTCAGTGGTTTAAGGAGCACAACAATTACTTTAGATGGCTAAAATGGCAACTTCAGTCCCTAGATCTTAATCCAATTGAACACTTGTGGGGTGATATTGAGAAACCTATTCATTTTAAATAAGACATTCAGCAAAATTTTGGCAATAGATGGATGTCATAATACATGTTATTAGGCAGGTGTTCCTAATCACATCTACTTGGTTGAAAAACTTGTTAAGCAATATCAGCACCTCATAGAAGCAGTGCTACTTTGATGGTCAAGGGTAACTTATCATTTTATTAGGTAAGTGTTCCTAATAATTTGCATCTTCAGTCTGTTTGAATATTATATATTACTTTGTGTGTTTAATAATTCATGTGAACTATTCACTTCTAGTAATACCCTATCTGTGTTAAATTTGTTAGCCTTGTAGAAATGCACTTTGACAACTTCTTAATCAGTTTTCATCCCCTTTGTAGGGTTTTTTCCAGGTGTCTGATCAGAAAGGTGCACTAAATTGCCAAATGATGTGAAAACAGGTATTGTAATATTTACAAGCTATATATATACGTATATGTATATTGTGCAAGCAAAATTTGTAAATTAAAATTTGATTTATATGTATACTTTAGCAATTCCCATATTTTGTATTAATGCAAAATAAAGATTTGAATCTTTAGTGTAATGTTATCTTTTAATTTCTCTATTGTAAAATTATCATTTTAATGTGAGGTTGATTCCAATACATTTCAACAGATCTGTACATAAGTGCTTGTTGCACAATTTAAAAAATAAAGCTTCCATTGCTGAGATGCTGAAAACATGGCTGCGGGCTTTTGATTGTGGGACTGGGATTTATAAGGAGGTGGGGTGCAGGGTCAAAGCCAATAATCGTCTGAAAATTGACACTTCCAGAAGTTGCTATTATTTTTAATTCCAAACCTTTATCAAATGATAATTTCAACCAAAAATAATACCTCAGTTTGGTGTTATCATCATCATTAACTGTTTTCAACCCACTGTTGGATGAAGATCTCCCTAAGTCTCTTTAACTGCTGTCTGTCCTGATCCAGTTTCCTCCATGTCAATTCAACATGCTTTCAAATTTCTTCCACCCATCTCCCATGTGGTCTTTCTCTGTCCCTTGGAATCCAGTGTAACATATTTCTGTTATCCAGTGATGGTTGGTCTCTGAAGGTCAGTTCATAGGTGGTTTTGCCGCATTGGAAAGAATGAGTGGTGAGATGCTTACTGAGAGTATTCATTCAGCCCAAGTGGCAGATAGAAAGGAAGGCCAAGGAAATCTGGGAGGACCACATTCAGGAAAGAGGAAAAGATAATGAGTGTGAAGCACAAAAGGTCTTGTGTGAGACTTGCGATGGATGTCAATGAAGGTCACGTTGTGTGCCAAGATTGCTGTAAATGCAGACATCTGATACATTAAGAGTAAGTAAAATCTAGCACCATCAGCTTTAGACTTTTATTATACACAGCTTATTTTGAGAGGATAACTTCTGAATCTCAAAGAACAGCTTAGTGATATATGTGTGTAGTCTCATGAATTTTATACTGCTTTTTCCAGAATAGAATACTTTTATACTGCTCATGAATTTTATACTGCTTTCTCCAGAATAGGAACTCACCCACCCCCTCCCCATTCAACAAGCTTGATTAATCAGCAGTACAAAGGAGGTTAAAATTATTCAGTATGGGGATGGGTAGCATGAGGGTTTTGATTCAGTCTGCTAACTTAAAAAATATGGCACTTCCAGAAACATGTGTTCAACAATTTTATTTGAGGCTTTTCTACAATAGGAAACTCAGTTATTTTTTAGAAGATGAACATACTTGCTTTTATATAAATTTTAAAAAACCCAGTGTATTCATTTTGGTATTTTACTTTCTTTTGCTACTTAAATAAACGTTATCTACAGCAAAAATGACAATTCATGTATACTTCCATTTATAAAACTCTGCAGACAAGGCAACATTTTTTTTTTTTATTTAGAGCAGGTGATCATGGGTACCAATTATGCATAACTGTTTCCCCTTGTCACATTTATTATGGTTTAAAATGGTATTTTGTAAAGAGTTTCCTATTTAAAAGTTCTTAAAAGCACTCCCCTTTTCTCTATCACAATACATATTTTATACATTTTTTGACCAAAAAATGTATAAATATGTATTGTAATATGGATTAGAACTCCTTGAGGTACTTGTCAATGCTGATAGAAATGCAAAGGAAAGAAAATTGTGAATCATTTAGTGTTGAGATTTAACTAAAATATCCTAAATGCAGTACAAAATATAGTAAGATATATCTTTAAAATAGGATATTTTAGAATGTTTAAAAGCATTCTAAAATATCCTATTTTAAAGAAGAAAATAAAAGTAACAAAATTTTTTAGAAGAAAATAAAAGTAACAAAAAAGAGGGGGGGGGATAATTTATGGCACGACTATAGCTAGACTTAATGGATTACAACTACTTCAAAATTATGAGTTTCTTACTAATGAAAAAGGATTCTTAAGTACAGAATTTTGGATAATAACCCTACCCTTCCTCAGGATTGTAGATATAGTAGGTGTTCTAACTTATAAAAAACTAAGGAACACTTACAATAGCTCAGTCCTGACTACCTGAAAATTTGACTTAAAAATCTCCTTTATATTCCATAGTAAAAAAAAAAAAAAAACCCAAAATTTTGAAATAGTTGTAATGAAAAAAGGGAATAGAATCTGTAATGCTGAAATAAAAGGTATAACTAAAATCAAAATTTCTCCAAAACATCGGGGCAAATATGCACTAAACGTAGTCTTTTTAACTGATCTTAATGAGAGATGGAGTTTGCCTCCACGGGGTGCTCCGCTGTGTAACAATGGTACACACGACAGCAACAAGGGCCTCTACAAATCTATGAATGTTGGAAGCTGACACAAATGTAATAAGCTTCAGTATAAATATTGTTGAGCAACCAGCTAGAGTTCTGTGTGACATTGGCCAAAAGACTCCCAATTCACTGGCTTATGTTCTGGAACCCTTAGGTGGAATGACCAACTGGAAGTCTGCTATGGGCCAATCCCCTGCACTGGTGTTTTTTTTAATTTTTTTTTTTTTTATTAAAAAGACACAAAGATGCGAGTAGACTCTTTTCATTGAAAGTCATAGCTACTTTTGGAGAATTTCACTGGAATGATGGAATATCAAGGAAGTTTCAAGTGGCTGTGTATGAAAGTGTAATTGTTCCTACTCTGACGTACGGCAGTGAAACCTGGGTACTGAAGAAGAGACATAGGAGTCGTTTGCATGCTGGAGAGATGTGTTACTTATGGGTGGTTTATGGCCAGAAATGTTCTGATCATGTGAGGAATAAAGAATTGTTGCAGATGTGTAACGCGAGTCAAAATGTTGTCAATGTGGAGAATGTATTTAGTTGTGGATATTCTTCAGTGGTTTGGCCATGTTGAAAGAATGAGTGATGAGATGCTTACTAAGATAATTTTTTCAGTCTAAGTGGCAGGAAAGAAAGGTAGAGGAAGACCCAGGAAATCTTGGGATTACTAGATTCAGGAATGTCCAACTGAGAAAAAGATTATGAATACAAAGTACAAGGGTCTTTTGTGTGTCGTGTGATGGATGTCAGTGAAGCTTGAGCTGTGTGCCAAATTCTTTGTTAATGGAGACATTTGATACACCAACAGTAAGTAAATTCTTGTTCCGTCAGTTGAGCAATTATCTGGCAGATTTGTCTTTCTTTAAGGGGTTAACCTCTGAATCTCAGAGAACAGCTTAGTGATATATGTGTATTTTTGTAATTGTCAATCCCAAAACTGTTATTAAACATATAATTTCATGTCCATTGCTATGGAAAATGGGGTTTATTGCATACATTGACCATGTCTTGTATGGTCACTGTTCACGAGTACACTAAAATTGTACTATGTGTATAAATCATGACCTACATATGTTGACAGGATTTGGCTGGGGCTATTCGTCATGACCGCTAATTATGGATTGGATTTTTTAGTGTGTGATATTTTCTGATACATTTGCATATTAATTTTTCCTTGAAAACTTCAAAATACTGTAGAATTATCTTTTATAGTATGCTGTACCAATCTGTAAAACAGCACACGTTTAAAATCCACAAAAGGAACAACATTATTGTTACCACAGCTTGAATCTGTATTATTTCTTATGTTATATATATCCCCAAATTTTTGCATGAAAGAACAGCTTATTTTTTAAGTTATTTGTTTTATAAGAATATATTTTTTTAATAAGTGTTAAAACCCATTTTTTAATATTTTCACTGCAGGTACTAACTAACTAAAAACAGTAACATTAGAGTAAATCTTGATGATGACATATCACGCTTCAGTTACGTAAAAATAACAAGTGTTGTCACTATGATTCTCAATAGAACAGTAATTTCAGGAGTAATAAAAACAACAAGTATTTTTTCATACGCAAAGAAAAATTGTTTTTGTCATGTTACTACACATACTAGTAATCAACCATTCCTGAATGATTCATTCACAGTGAATGACTCATCACATGAATGGTTCACTCTCGCCACTGTGAATGACCATTCAATCCACCATTGCTGCGACACACGTTGAAGTCTCGTGCTCAACTTTATTCTGCCCACATGAGTTCTGACACAAATTTTCAATGAGAAAAGTAATGTCAAGAATTAGTAAATGTCCACCACTAATCAGTCATCTACGAAATAATGAGGAAACTGAAGAATGGGAAAGAAACGTAAATGACATTCATTTGAATGCGCCGAACGTCTCGTGGCAAATAATTCATCATGAATGATGATCTTTGGCTCTTTTGGGCAGTATACGAAAAAGAGCTGTGGCATTGAAAGCACTTTAGTCATAAACACAAGATCCCTGTAACTCTAGAAATTGAGTGATCATTCCACAACATGGAAATTGAGTGATCATTTGTGCATGCCTTTGGTGTGAATGATGAATAAAACTCCCAAGAAGGAATGGTTTATGTAATGACTATTATGACTAAACTATCCCAATAATTTTACATTGTCTATCCAATAAAACAAAATTTCTACAAGGAATCGGGCCTTGATTTTTGTTTTTGTTTGTTTTTTAGCAGTAGCAACACTTGCTAGTGGCCTTATTATTTTACTAGCAAATTGCATTATCTACTAGCGAAAGTTTATTAACATATACAAAGAAAACTTCAACATGTCCTCCTCCATTAGTCAATCGTGAACATTTTTTGATTGATCCTGTAACTGTTGCACTGTAATGCTGAAAAGATTACAAATATTTAGATATAACTCACCTTTCTGTAACCTGACAGATTAATTCTAACAATTTAATTTGAATGCAAATATTTAAAAAGCATTTTTTCGTTTAACTTTATTCACAAAATTCAAGAACACTATTCAAAATCTTAAGTTATTTTCCATATGGTTTACGATCTGGGTTTCGGGGCTTTTCATTGTACCACTTTGAAACAGCAGGCCTGGGGTCAAACTTGTCTTCGGACTGACCTTCAACATCAATACTCACAACAGCATTCAATGTTTGTAAGTTTAAACTGCCCCTCCAGTCACTGGATTTTCTTCATGAAACTGTACCCAACCTCACATGCTGAAGTAGATAGAGGAAATATACTGGATATATCTACTAGTGCCAAAATGTTTTTATAATGTTTGTACTTTTCAAGAAACATTAGTTTCCAGAAAGCAGTTGTCCCTTTTTGTATGTGTCTGAAATATTCCACATGTGCAATGTAATGGCACTTTTACAGTTCACACTAAAACATAGAATTTTTTCACTAGCAACTTTTGCTATACCCACTTTTTATCACTAGCAAAATGCATTTGATTGCTAGCAATTTGCTACTAACTACCAGTCGAAATTGAGCCCTGCAAGGAATACTCCTTAAATTGCATTAATTCTCATCGGTAGAATTTCAGCAGAAACAAAGATATTGCCAATAATTTAACTGCCTGTGACTTAACAATGAAAAAACTTTTAGATGATAAAGCAGCATTTTTCAAAGTTTCTACATCTCAGCTTTGAAAGAATTTGAATAAGTAAATATCTTTGATGATCGATCGATTTCATTCTGGGCTGCATAATTTGAGAATGCATTTTAAAGAACGAGGGCATAATTCTTATTATAAAGTTAACAGAATTAATTTTTTGTTTTACTTTGTGATCTGCAAAGTCCAGCATATAATACAAGACAGCATTTCTTCTAAAATATTTGAAGGCCAGAAAAATCAGAAGAGACCAACAGAACGAACAAAAAAAAAAAAAAAAAAAAAAAAAATGCACTCTTGATAGAACTAGAACATTCAAAACGTCTTTCTGTGGTCCCACAGACTGGAAGTGAAAAAAAAAAATATTCCAATCTGGAGATCACATTTAACCTTCTGGCAATTTGCTAAAAATACTCTGACCTTCTCATTAAACCCAATCAGGCAAGCTTGTGAAAAAAAAAATATATATTTTTTTTATTTCAGTGTGCTTAAAAAATCTTCAAATAAGAAAAAAACAATGTGTAGAATTAATATGTTCCTTTACAATTCTGGTATGTGAAATACCAGTACTACTATTCTCTTTTTGCTTAATGTTACCTTATAAACTGTTCACAAAGAAAATTAAGTGAACTTGTGTTTGCTTCAGATAGTAACACTTCACTAAACCAGGCACATGCAGTTTAATTTTTAAAATTGATTTTTTTATAGATATTCTCAATCCCTGTAATACAGAATTTCAATAGCACCTTAGATACCTATATACACTTTACCCTTAAAAGCAATAATAACAATATAATAAGAAAGAGCACAAACAAATGATTCAACTGATACAGAATAAAAAGATGTATTTCACACATTCATGATGTTGCACTAGCAGTATATTAATGCCCATGATGTTGCACCAAAATGCCTGACTCTAGTTGAAATTTTAAATTCATTTCATGAGATTAAATGGAATAATGCTAAATGTGTAGATTATTTGGAACTTATATTATTTCATGCTTCCAGACCTTTATGTGAGCTAATTTTATTTTTTATATGCAAGTTCAAAGCTCCAGTCAATAGGGTTTTTTTCCACCACAGAATGGTTTATTTTTATTAGAAAAAAAATTACTTACACATGTTTGGCAGTGTTTCATGGCACACCACCACTTTAAATATGAAACATAAAGCAACTTACACTGTCATAGTTTTTGCACATGTGAAATTCCTGTTTAGTAAATTATGTCAACAGATAACACTTACAGGTAAGAGATCCCATTTTGCAGTAATATTTTACCTTTGGCAGCGTCCCATGTTTACGTTTTGAAAATGCTAAGGCAAACACACAGGTAAAAATTTAGTTTTTTTTTACTAGCTAAAATAAACCATTTTACAATGGGAAAAAAACTATTGACCTGCTGCAGTGAACATTATTTTCCATATTTTAAAGACAAAAATAGCCCATATAAATGTCTGGAAACAGGAGATAAAATATGTGTCTACTGATCTAGACCCTTATTTTAATAAAATAACAAACATGAAATTTCAGCAGACCAAAATTTTTACCTAATAACCGGCTGCATGCAAAAAAAAAAAAAAAAAATATTTATATATATATATATATATATATATATATTTATAATAAACAAGAAACTGAAGGATAAAGTTGTAGAAGTTGAAAGTTCCTCTGACCGAGCTGCACGGCTCGTTATCCAACTCTCGAGAAGATACCAGGCTCAGATTATTCAAACTTATGCACCCACCACAAGTCATGCTGAAGAAGAAATTGAAGAATTTTATGAGGAAATTCGTGATCTAAATAATAAAGGTAAGCAGCACTTGAAGATAATTATGGGAGATTTCAATGCAAAAATAGGGCAACGGCAACAGAATGAAACTTCAGTAGGTAAATTCGGTCACAGCAACAGAAACCAGCGTGGAAATACTCTCGTTGAGTTTGCAGAGGCAGAAGGGTTTTTCATCTTGAACTCCTTTTTCAAGAAAAAGCCACACAGGAAATGGACATGGAGACATCCAAATGGGACGATAAGTGAAATTGATTTTATTATGTGTAACAAAAAATTCGCCATAGAAGACTGCAGTGTGCTAAACAAGTTCAACACAGGCAGTGACCATAGATTGGTGAGATGTAAGATGCACCTCAACACTAAACTCGAACGTAGCAAGCTCATAAGACAAACAAAATGTATTGACATAACCAACCTTAAAAAACACCATAATACCTTCAAATTGGAACTGAAGAACAGATTCTCTGCTTTAGAAGGCCTAACATCGGAAGAAGTGGATATTTCTGAAGTTAACAGAAAAGTAACCAAAGCTCTTATGGAAACAACAACAAAATTAGCTGGGTCTAAGAACAAATTGCATGTGAACAAATTATCAGGAAAAACCAAAATGTTGATGCAAAAAGAAGAGAGATGAGGACAACTAAAGAAGATGTGACTTCCAAAGTGGAATATATAGAGCTATGCAAGACAGTACGAAAAAGTATCACTGAAGACGTAAGGAAATTCAACTGTGAACTAGTAAGAAAAGCAATTGAAAACAACCAAAGCCTAAAGATAGCAAAGGGACATCTCAGTAAGGGAAAAAAACAGATTATGGCACTGAGAAAAGAAGATGGTTCTGTAACAAGAAACAGAGGCGAAATTTTGACAAGAGTGAAAGATTTCTACTCCAAATTATATGAAAGGGATGATACATGTACTCCAGGCATCATGAAAGGTACCAGAGTTCTTCCAGTCCTTCCAGCAGAAGTTGCACATGCAATCAAGAACATGAAGTGGGGAAAAGCTCCAGGAGAAGATGGAATTACTGTAGACATCATACAAGAAGCAAGTGGAGAAATCGAAACAGTTCTCGCCCAAATTTTCACTCGATGCCTTAATGAAGGGAAAATTCCTGAGGATTGGAACAACGCTACAATGATCTTGCTACATAAAAAAGGTGACATTGAGGATCTCAGGAACTACAGACCTATCAGCCTCCTATCAGTGGTTTATAAAATATTCACTAAAGTTCTTTCACACCGCTTGAAGGTAACACTGGACATGGCTCAACCGAGAGAACAAGCTGGATTCAGGAGTGGCTACAGCACAATAGATCATATCCACGTACTGAGAGAACTAATTGAAAGAGCGAGGGAATATGAACTTCCATTGTGCATGGCTTTTATCGATTATGAAAAAGCCTTTGATTCGGTGAAACCATCAGCAGTTGCAATGTCTCTGAAATCCTGCGGTATTGAAGATGCATACATTAATATTATTATTAACATCTATGAAAATGCAAATGCAAAGATTCTGCTATTTGAAAATACAACACACATAAAAATTGGAAAGGGAGTGAGACAAGGTGACACCACATCTCCGAAGCTCTTTAATGCCACATTGGAAAATGTCTTTCAATCACTGAACTGGGAAAACAAAGGCATAAAGATTAATGGAGATTATCTAACCCACCTTCGTTTTGCTGATGACTAGTCATTTTTGCAACTACCCCATCAGAGCTACAGAGTATGATGCAGGAACTTGCTGACAAGAGTAAAGAAGTGGGATTAAAAATGAACTTTCAGAAGACAAAAGTGATGTTCAATGCTTTTACAAGAAATGAAGATTTATCGATTGATGGAGAAAAGCTGGAGATAACAGACACGTACGTTTATCTTGGACAGCAGATATCAAGTGAGGGTCACATTGGTGAAGAAATTAATCGGCGTACAAAACTTGCCTGGAGAGCTTTTGGAAGAAACAGCATAATTTTCAAGAGCAATATGCCATTATGTCTTAAAAGAAAAAGCTTTTGGAAGAAACAGCATAATTTTCAAGAGCAATATGCCATTATGTCTTAACAGAAAAGTGTTTGATCAATGCATCCTTCCAGTGCTTACGTATGGTGCAGAGACGTGGACCTTAGCTAAAAGAGACATACAAAGGCTGCAGACAACTCAAAGAAAGCATGGAGAGGTGCATGCTTGGTGTAACCAGGAGAGATAAGAAGAGGAACACGTGGATCCGAAAAATGACAAGAGTGGAAGACATCATGATCAGAGTTAAATCCCTGAAATGGCAATGGGCTGGACATACTGCCAGAAGGACAGACCATTGATGGACAGCCGAAATTTTAGATTGGATTCCAAGGGACAGGAAAAGATTCAGAAGAAGACCACATGGAAGATGGGTGGATGAAATTCGAAAGTATGCGGGAGTGACATGGAGGAGACTGGCACAAGACAGACCGTTGTGGAGGAAACTTGGGGAGACCTTTGTCCAGCAGTGGATTGATAATGGTTGACAATGATGATGATGATGATATATATATATATACACACAGTGGAAGCCGGATATAAGGTGATCAATTATACTGCAGAATTGGTTATAACACAGGTCCGATCATGTCACCCAAACAAAATACGTACTCATATTCAGATATAGTGCGGGTATCTTTATAATGCAGGTCTCGCCTTACCCACGTATGCCTGCATCGCACGTTTTCATTGTATGTATTATTAAATATTTTAACTGGGGGACAGCAAAAAAAAAAAAAAAAAAAAACACTTATGGCAGTGTGAGGAAGTAAAAATAAATCACAAATATGTTAAGTTTTTTTAAAAAAAACACTGCATTTCAAGAAATAATTGAAACAAAAATTACACTTTGAACTTATTTTCTGAGGGATCATCACAGCACTTGAGATGAAATCATCACATCTTACCTGTTCATAGTTTGAAATAGTATGATGCATAATAAACACATAAAAATAATTTTCCAAGTTGTGCACATTTCAGATATAGTTTCATTTCAGATCCAAGTACTGGTCATTTGTGATCAGTCAGTAATTTTTTGCTGTATTGGTGCTAAGACAGAAAGTACAGTGCTTTTGCTATGAGAACATGATCTTCTCAAACCATTTTGATGACGTCACATAGTGAAGTCACATCCTGTGTTGATATACCCACAAAACAGTACTGTATCAGTATGGTTACACCCTAGGGTCTGTACCTCACTGAATTGGAGGTTCACTACCCCATCATCCCCTGCATCTCCAAGTGGGGAGAAGAGCCATGCTGTGTGGGTAATGTCAACACAGGATCCATTGCAGTTTTAGCCAGAGTATCAAGGACCTGTGTCCATGATGCAAATAGTGATTTACTTCAAGTTAAAATCCTTCATATAATTTTACACAATACATGGTTACAAAGATTTACAATTCATCAACCTGTTTATTTGCAAGCAATATATGTGTGCCTCTTTCTGATTGTAATATGGAAGTCAATTACCAACATTTCACTTATATACACTTCCAAGAAAAAGGCATGTAAAATGTGAAATTCATGTATAATATCTATGGGTACCCATAGTTTTTTTTGTCAGGAGGGAGCAGAAATTGTAAACATATCAAACACAAATTTCTGTTGTGCCTTCTTGTTTGTTAACAATTTTTACCACACTTTGTGAAATTTATTGGGTGCCAGAAGACTCAAAAACTACATAAAAGAAATTGATAAATGAAACTTGACAGCATGTGAGAAAATTTCTTTGTTGTTCTTTTGACTATTTTGGTTACTTGTATCACAAATGCCGTGGAAACCTCAAAGAATTACTCACTTGAATAAAAAAATACCCTCACGAGAAATTTTCTAGTAAAAACTTTGCGATATCTTTGTTCAGCAGTGAATAGCTGCTGCACAGGATATATTTTTCATTTATTTGCCTTTAATACTTTTCCACACTGTACGCTGTTTTCCAACATGCAAAAGAATGTTTCAGTTTTACTTTTACGGCAAATTTCTGCTTTTTCTACTGAAGATTTCCAACTTTTTCCCTATTTTTGCGATATTCACATGCATCCAGAAGTTCCACAGAAAAAATAGCAATGAGAGTTAGTGTTATCGGAAAAATTTCTGTAGAACCTACCAGCAATAGAAAGGGAATGATCCGACTTCCAGGGAAGGGCAATGCTCCCTCCTGCCCCCCTCTATGGGTGCCCATGGTAATATCACATCCAACAACAATAAATAACTGAAAAAAATATGGGATAATATTAATTCCTCGTTTCCATGTTAACATGTAAGTGCACCTAACAGTCCCTTGAAATGGATAAAAAAAAATGGAAGAGGTCTTTTGATTTTTTCTTCTTGATCAATGCAAGCTGCTGAACCAGGGCCTGACTATTGTATAGGCCCCCTGTTTAAAAGGCCCTTTTAAAGATTGTTTCTGGAAGTTACCTGATCTTTATTAAACATTTTATTATTACAATAGAAATTCACTTTACATTCAAATTTGATTTTGAGAATCTTATGACCACTTAAACAGGAAGATATGAGCCCTAATCAGGGTATAGTTTTGCAGCTAATAAAGCCAGAAATATAAATGAGCATCAAACAGGATTCAGGTTTGATTACCATGCTACTCCACCCTCCCCTCCAAAAAAACAGCTGCAGGAACAAAAATGAGTCACCTATCGAAACAAAATCTCTCATCAATACATGGCACTGGGGCTGACACAAGATATGAATGACACTGATATGAGTAAATATATACATATATTATCTTTTATTTAACTTATGCATCAAATGGCAGAGATATTTCTTCCTATCTAGCAAACTGATTGCAAGTCGTAGAAAAGTGCTGGAATTTGATTAATAATCTACGAATTTGTAATAATTTTTAATAATGCTGTTCTAATGAAAGCATTACAGTGAAATTCTAAAACAAAATTGCTTGTGATCTTGAAGTAAAACAGCAATTGCAGAACAGTAACAGAGTTTTGTGAAAATTAAAACTACTCCCTTAATCAAAGCACTGGAGAGTGTGTGCCTGATAAGAAGGTGCAACAAAACCACACATAAAATATTACTTTTGACAAAAATAATAACTTCAATAAATTCAGGTCATTTCTAGAAACAGTTTCTAAAAATGGGCACACATAGCCCTGTAAAATCTACGTTGAAGTGGTTCTTTCTTCAAATATTGGGGGTACATAATTACTTTTTTTTTCTAGCCTTCTGATTATCAGCACATCAAGTAGTTTGGTTCGCAGGGCAAAGAACGTTGTTTTCATTCAAATAGTTATGCTATTTATTATTCAACATTTCATTTCCATAAAACAAATCCTTTTTATCTTTACAAAATTGCTGCTTATTAGTATTCAATTAAAACAAAAATTCTCACGAAATATATGGAACTATACTATTTTATGTGATAATAATCGAAAAGCTACCCCCCTTTTTTTTTTATCTTAACCATTGTGAAGGGCATCCACTCAATCTGTAATGCTTTCATTAGAACAGCAGTTTTTATTTCCTCAAAACCGTTTTTTGTTCTTCCCTGAAATTGTTGCTTCTCTTCAACATTTCAATAAATTATACTTTACAATTTATTACAAATTTTGAGCTGGGCCCTACTTGAGAAGGGAGGGGGTCAAAATCCTCTGAAAAATGTTTTGAAATTTTAGAATTTGATTCAGAGCTGGATAAATTTTAAAAGAGAAATTCGATTTTGTGCTATAGATTTGTAATATTCATGTACATTATACACTGAGTGGCCACTTTATTATGACCACCTGACAGTTTTAAGCAAATGAGCTATGGCTGCACGCTGTTGCCGCCAGAATGTGAGGCTAGTATAAAAAGGGAAAGCTTAGTGCTTGCGACAGTAGTAGAAGTGATTTTTGGGTGACAAGATGGGTAAAAAATGCGATTTGACAGACTTTCAATGTGGGATGATTGTAGGAGCTCGGAGCCACGGAGCGAGTATCACCGAAACCGCCGCATTCGTGAAATGTTCCAGAGCAGCTGTTGTTAAAGTGTTTAAAGACTGGACTGTCAGCCAAAACACTGGGTCTCTACGTGCAACGTATGGTCGTCATCGACTAGTGACTGCTCGGGCGGAACGGAGTGTCCAGACTGGTAACAGTGCAGCAAATTACAGACCATCTTAATCAAGGATCTCCTTAAATGATCTCTGCACACACTGTTCGCCGTACACTGCATCGGATGGGATATGGCAGCAGAAGGCTTGTTCGTACACCTTTGCTGTCTGCAGTTAACAAGAGAAAACGTCTCCAGTTCACACAGGAGCACAAGGATTGACAGTCGATAATTGGGAACAAATTATGTGGTCTGATGAATCACGTTTTCAGTTGCACCATGCTGATGGCCGAGTGAGAATTTGGCAGAAACAGCACGAAAGCATGGACCCCAAATACATTGCTGCAACCCTTCAAGCTGGTGGAGGCAACGTTATGGTTTGGGGAATCTTTTCCTGGCATGCTTTGGGCCCTTTAATTTGTGTTGATCAACGTCTGACTGGCACATCATATCTAAACATCGTTGTGGACCAAGTGAATCCTGTCATGTGCATGGTTTATCCCAATGGCGATGGCTACTTTCAACAAGATAATGCGTCCTGCCATAGTGCTCATATTGTACAGGATTGGTTTCAGGAACATGCCAGTGAGTTTACTTTGCTTAGGTGGCCCCCACAATCTTCAGATCTCAACCCCATTGAGAATTTGTGGGATGAAGTAGAACGAGACATCTGACAGCTGGATCCACAACCCTGCAATCTCACACTCCTGGACAGTACTATTCATCAAACAAGGTCTCAGATTCCACAAACCACCTATCAACATCTTGTGGAGTCCATGCCACAAAGAATCAATGCAGTATTAAAGGCAAAAGGTGGCTGAACGAAGTACTGTGGGGTGTGTGGTCGTAATAAAGTGGCCACTCAGTGTATAACTATGACAGCATAATAAGCAGATTATTTTTTATTCTATTGAGTAAAATGTTGAGGTATCAATGAATGCATACTGCTACTAATGTAAAATCCCAAAACAAATCCTAAAACTAAGATTATACATTATTTCACTTCTCACGAATTCCAAATTGTTAACTGAATATGTAAATAAATGAATATGTGTGTGAGTTCAAGGTAAAATCCCTGAAATAGAAATGTGTGGGCTAGACCTGATCACTCTTCCACAACTGAAATACTAGACTGGATTAAAGGCGACATGGAAAGACCCAGAATACCATGGGTGAAATTCGAAAGCCTGCTGGAGGGACTTGGAAGAGACTGGTTTAATATAAAAGCTGTGGAAGACTTGAGAAGAGCCAGCTGTAGATTATGACTGATTGTTGATGATGATCATGTAGGAAGAAACTCAAAAGACAGAAGACCATGCAGGAGATGAGTGGATAAAATTCAAAAGTAAGCTGGGGTGACTTGCAAGAGACGGGCTCAAAGAAAAACGTTGTTGAAAAGACTTGATGAGACTTTCATATCCAGCAGTTGATTGAGATTGAGACTGTTGATGATCATGCAAGAACTCATGGATCGGGAAAATGACATGAGTTGACATGATGAAAGTAAAACCCTCCAGTGGCAATTAGCTGGACATATTCCTAAAAATGAACAATGTTGGACAACTGAAATGCCACACTGGATTCCAAGAGACAGAAGACCATGTGGGAGATGGGTGGATGAAATTCGAAAGCAAACTGGAGTGACTTGCAAGAGCCTGGATCAAACGAGAAAGTTGTGGGAAAATTTGGGGAGACCTTCATCCAGCAGTGGATTCATAATGGTTGAATAATGCATATCATGAAACTTTGCTTTTTTGAAAGACATGCAGTGGATGTGGACGACACAAGGAAATGGAGAGATGGATGCATTCATTCCTTAAGTAGCAATGGGCCTAACGTATTGTTAGAACTGACAATTGAAATAATACAATGGATTCCAACGGACAGGAAAATACTAAAAGAAGACCATGTGGATCAAATTTGAAAGCATGGAGTGACTTGGTAGACCTTGGTCTGAGACAAAGTTTTTTTTTTTTTTTTTTTTTTATTGGAGGTTCAATGACCACCGCCCCGGTGGCGTAGTGTTCTAAGCGATGGCCTCTGATCATTCATCCAAAAGGGGTCCGGGTTCGAATCCCGGTGAGGCATGGATGTTGTGTTTGTCTTACGGCACTGGTTCTCTCCCTTCCCTGGAACCAGTGACCCTAAATTAGGGACGGGCGACTGCTTATAGCCCATTGAAGTTGCTCACGGTGGTCGTTAAACCTTCAACCAAAAAAAAAAAAAAAAAATGACCACCGTAAGCAGTTGGCCGTCCCTAATTTAGGGCCACTGGTTCCAGGGAAGGGAGAGAGCTAGGGCCGTAAGACAAACGCAACATCCATGCATCACCGGGATTCGAACCTGGACCTCTTTCGGACGAATGATCAGAAGCCATCGCTTAGACCACTGCGCCACCGGGGCGGCGATAGAAAGTTGTGGAAAAGACTTGGGGAAACCTTCCTTCAGCAGTGAATTGATAAGTGATGTGTGTGTGTGTGTGTGTGTGTGTGTCCGTTGAATATCCTATGCATGCATGTATTCATCCACCCCACCCGAAATCAGATTCTATATATAGACACGATTACGAGTTTATTTAAAGTTGAACTAGAAATTTCTAGATTATTAATCAAATTCTGACTTTCAACTATTACACAATCAAATTTGCTATATATTATGAAATATGAAACAGCTTTTGTGTTTGATGCAAAATTTTAATAGGATATATAAGTGTACTTACTGTGTCGTGTGTAGCATGACATCTCCGGCACTGTACAACAGTGAAAGATTTTATTTCAATGGGGGGGGGGGGGCTCCATTTTCCGTCTCTGCGTGTAGAAGTCGGGCTCATCTGGTAATACCTAGAACCGATTATTCGCCAAGGAACAGTTTTCAAGAAAACGCATTTGCTTTGAAATTTATATAACAGCCAAATAAACGACTGAAAATGAAATTATCGGACCAAATTGCTTTACTGACCTATAGGTGCCCCTGTTTCCAACGGTCACTTGATACCGGTTAAAAAATGTAGGGGATTGCATATTTCATTTGGATCTATGCAAGCTGTAGATCGTTTTTCAAAGATTCAGGCATTCATTTTCGCATATTTTAAAATAGTTGAAGAAATCATTTACTTCACATCCATTATATATATATTTATATAAAAAAAAATCATTTTGATGCAGAATGGGCGTCAAATAAAACGTATCTATCGAAACTGCGAATTTATATTCTCCTTCGTATCATTTAGGTCTATTTTTAGATTTTATCTTTTTTTTTTTTTTTTTTTTAAACAGGATTAGTTATGATTTTTTCATTAGATTATTGACGTGCGTTAAGTACAACACAAAACAATATTGAACCTGAAAACCGAGAGCGAAAACTGGGACTGCCTAGTTAAAATGCAATAATTCCACAATAAAATCTAGAAGGCAGGCCTACCTTGTTCCTGAACGTTTGTATCACAATTCTCAGTCCTGTAGAGATGGCGCCTTTTTTTTTTTTTTTTCTTCAGGGAATCTGATAACTCTATGACAGCTCTCAACAGACGGACGGCATCGGCGAAGTGAAGCAGTTGAACGAAGTGCTGTCGTATGGGTTCAAGCACATCGTCAGCCAATCATATAGCAGGACTCCAAACAACGTTCTCTCCCATTGGACAGAAGCACAAATGTTTTGCGACATCTCTCGGGTGGCAACGCCAAAAGTCCAGACGCAGACGGTAAAGTACTGAAAATCCGAAAGCTTTTCTGATGAAACATCTGCTCTTTAAAATGAATAAAGTTGAACGAGCTTTGTTTTGAATCTGTTCTTACGGAAAACAAGATGGCTTCCAAAAAATTATAAGCATGCCATCTGAAAGTAGAAATTCAAAGTGTACTAAAGCTTAAGTTATTTGTTTATTAATTTCGTCAGCTCATGAAGTTTTAAACGTACAGACGAATCTGTGACGATGTTTATTGAGGTTTACTGATCAAGCAAGGGTTAAGAGACAGAATCGCGTGGTAAAAATCTGCCATCTTAATCGAGTATTATTACTGGGAGACTTCATGCACAGGAAAAATCCAACAGGAAAGTTTCTAACAGGGGAGGGTTAGGAAGGATCCTCCACACGCACATGAAATATTTTCACATGTTGTTCAAACTGCTTTTGATAGTTAATTCATGCTATAAACTTCTTCTTTAGCCGTCTTGGTGGCCGAGGGGTACGAACGTTGTGTTCGGGTTCCAATCCCGGTGAGTCATGGATAGTGTGTTGGTCTTACGGTACTAGCTCTCACTCTTCCGTGAAACTAGTAGTCCCAAATTAAGGACAGGCGACTGCTTATAGCCTAGTAATTCAAATTGTAAGTTGAAAGTTGCTGGCAGTGGTCGTCGAAAAATATAAAATTATGATACATTGACTGCTTTGCTCAGTTTTGTGAGACTAGCTGCTTTTTTTTTTTTTTTTTTTTTTTGAAAATGTTTTTAAGAATACATGACATCTTTTCCTCAGGTGGACTAAGTTTTGCGTGTCTCTCTCTCTCTAGATGTAGTGAGGAAATTTTACACTGCGTGGTCTCGGAGTAGTAGAAGGTGTAATAAGCATCTCCAGTTTATGAAAAGGAAATATATTTATTCTTATAAGCAATGAAAGCCGCCTTTTCTTAACCAATGAGTTTGTAAGAATCACAGCTTTGTTTCATGGGAATGTTAAATAGCAGCCCCGGTGGCGCAGTGGTCTAAGCGATAGCCTCTGATCATTCGTCCGAACGGGGTCCGGGTTCGAATCCCGGTGAGGCATAGATGTTGTGTTTTTCTTACGGCACTGGCTCTCTCCCTTCCCTGGAACCAGTGACCCTAAATTAGGGACGAGCGACTGCTTATAACCCATTGAGTTGCTCACGGTGGTCGTTAAACCTCAAAAAAAAATATGTTAAATAACATGATGCGAAGTTTTCGGCCTCCCCGGTGGCGCAGTGGTCTAAGCACTGGCTTCTAATCACTCGCTCGTCCGAGTTGGGTCCGGGTTCGAATCCCGGTGTGGCATGGATGTTGTGTTTTTCTTACGGCACTGGCCATCTCCCTTCTCTGGTACCAGTGGCCCTAAATTAGGGACGAGCAGCTGCTTTATAACCCATTGAGTTGTTCACTGTGGTCGTTCAACCTCCAATCAAAAAAAAAAAAAAAATTACAGAACGCAATTGGGATTAAAGTGTTTACATTTCAATACTTTAATCGCAATGTGCTGCAGAATCAACTATTTACCTAATTCTCTTTGTGTTTGGTATTAACATGTACGCCGCCCCGGTGGCGCAGTGGTCTAAGGCGTTGGCCTCTGATCATTCGTCCGTAAGGGGTCCGGGTTCGAATCCCGGTCAGGCATGGATGTTGTGTTTGTCTTACGGCACTGGCTCTCTCCCTTCCCTGGAACCAGTGACCCTAAATTAGGGACGGGCGACTGCTTATAGCCCATTTGAGTTGCTCACGGTGGTCGTTAAACCTCCAATCAAAAAAAAAAAAAAAAAAATTAACATGTACCAAAATCGCGCGTGTGTGTGTGTGTGTCACTCCGGTGGCGCAGTGGTCTAAGGGATGGCTTCTGATCATTCGTCCCAAAGGGGTCCCGGTTCGAATCCCGTGAGGCATGGATGTTGTGTTTGTCTTACGTCACTGGCTCTCTCCCTTCCCTGGAACCAGTGACCCTAAATTAAGGACGGGCGACTGCTTTATAGACCATTGAGTTTGCTCACGGTGGTGGTTAACCCCCCCCCCCCCCCAAACCTTGTCGGGGCTGCGCAAAATTGTTAAATGTAACACAAAGTAGAACAAATTTGTAGAAAAGGAATTCAGTCAAGTGTTTGCTTCATGCCGCAGTTGGCCGAAACATTTGTCCAAGTTATAGTCCCGAATGGGAACGGGTGGTGCGTTTATCCTACGGCGTCTCTTCTCTGGAACCACTGGCCCAGACTTAGGAACGGACGACTGCTTATAACCTCATGAGATGTTCTCGAAGGTCATTTACCGCCCCAGAATAGAAATGGAACGGTAAGAATATGAATCCTTCAGATATAAGGTGTATCACTTTATATCTGAGGGATTCATATTCTTACCGTTCCATTTCTATTCTGATAATGCTTTCCTTATCCCAAAATACATAGCAGACGAATTCTATTCGTTGACTTTAAGGCATTAGTTGTGAAGTTTCTGTGCAGGCAAGATTCGAGAAAACTGCTCAGAAGGTAATTCTCACGAGTGCCTACTTTTTGACGTAGGACTATGTCTAACTCCGCGGATAGTATGGGGCGACTTATGGCAGACCGCCTGTGGCCAAAATAGGTCCCAAATGAAATCATTATAGCGTTAAAAATATGTTCTGCACACTAATCGTGTTAGCATTGTTACACGGCACTAGCAGTGTTCCTGCCGAGTCTGCCGGTAACGGTGCTTGAGACCTGAAGTACAATTTAGTTGGCCACGGCACCAGGTGAGAATCTCAGGTGCACTGCTGCACTCAAAGATTCACACCAGAACATAAAAAATGAAAAGTTGAAGAATGACCCGAAGCATAAGGCTTGGGTGAATCCACCTTGTGAACAAAATAACAACAACAAATAAAAAATAAAATAATCTAAAAAAAAAATGATACTTTGGGATCAGAGTTGTGATGAGGTTCACCCGCAATCACCAATTCGTGACTGAGTGTAGTGGTCCGGATCTTACTCCGGTACATTCAATCCCCAACCAGTCAGTACAACACTCACTTTCGCAAATAACACATGATTCTCAAATACACAACACAACATTTAATAACGTTCTGCGAGATTTAAACAGATCCGGCGCTCTCTAGGCGCATAGACAATTGCCCCTCATATGTGGGCAGCATACGGTGTCACACTTTACTGTCGGATAACGCAGCCGACTGAGTCTCCACCGGACTATCTGAACAAGAGATACTACTCGTTTACACACTAAATAGAGCTGCAGGTGATATTCATATACAATTGCTTAGAGAATGAAAAAAAAATTATATGCAAACGATCACATTAAAAATACTCGCGACACAAAATACACAAGCACGTTAATTTGCGGTATAAGATTATAGGTGCGAAATACTGCCAAAGTTAATTAACTAAATCTAATAAGCATGCACATGCAGAACCCTGCCCCGCTGACGTTGGTCCTGAACCAAAGTTAAAAGAAACTGTCCCGCCCAGCGGAATTTGTGGCCACACCTTCTCCCTTATTCATGTAAAAAAAGTAATCAGGAAATGGGCCCTGTAAGAAATTGAAATCTGTATGTGCAGGTATTTCCTCTGAGGTTCAGTCACTCAGCATTACTGCATCTATGTCCATGCAGCTTTGGGTGTCGGGATGGCACAAGTTCGCAGATGTGCGAAGAAAGAAAAAGGAAATATTCATCTACTTACAGTTTCGTGACTTTGCTGTGCAAATCCGTTGTGCATCATAATATCACTCGACAAAAAAAAAAACACGCACACAGACACTTGCACCATGTGGCAGCACCGAAGATTCAACACTTCACTTTGACGCTTGATGTAAATGAAGCACACAATTAAAAATGGTAATATCACGCCGCACTTTGTTGCAATGATTAGAGTGCACACTGATCTATTCTCGTGACGATTTGAAGGTGGCCGTTAAGCAAAATAGGCCCTCTCACATCTGATGTTGCGGTTTCCAAGATTAATTTTCTCGGCCGAGCGAAATCAGACGTGCTTTTACCTTAAGCGTATATCGGCAACTCAACATTTCACCTGTATATTTGTTAGGTATCGAAGCCACCGCTCTTACGCTCATATTTTTCTTTCGACATGTTTTTATCCCGTCGCACTTACACGTAGTGGCTTCGCTGCTTACGCGACCACACACACGCACACATGGGGCCTCGCTTCGCCCCGTAAGACAAGCGCATCTCTTCACTTCCTCCACAGTAGGGGATGAATGGGGGTGACGATTCCACACTGCAGTGGTTGGCATCCGAACCCGACTTTTGCTTGGCTTCGCTTCTCATTGGAATGACCACTGTCCACTCGCAGACTTCTTAATTCCCCTGTAACTTGGCTTTCATTAGGCCAAACAGTCGCTGAGTTCCATTACGCTCCAGCCTAGAAATTTCTGCTTTATCCTGCGGATTTAGGCATTCTGCTGTCTTTATGGCAAACTGGCATCTCCAGCTGCCTCGAGTTGTCTCCATTTCTTACCAAATGCGGGGAGGTTTGCTGCTTCATTTTCCCCAATTCATTTTTTGCAGATCCAAGGCATCCAGCCTTTCACATCGGAGAGCGCACAGACAACTAAACTTTCTTCCTTATTTTCATGCCAAGTGCGAACTCTTATTTTTCTGCACGGACCACACAGAGAGCAATTGTTCTCGAAAATGCCCCAAACAATCGACGAATTTACGATTATTCGCTAAACCTTTCGTCCCCTATCTTCATTCATTCCTACTCAAGTGGCTCATTCGATACGTATTCCTCTTTCCCTTTCCGTGTTGCATAGGCTGCCCGTCAGCTGCGCCCTGATATTTATGACCTAACAGAGCTATTCTGAGACCACCCAGCCAGAGAGAGAATTCTTCGCCTCTTTTCTTTCCAAACCCCCAGATAAAACTTTATCTGCTGTTTACACTTTTAAACTCCAATCAAGCCTCGAACAATTAATACTTAATTAATTTCACACATCAACCACGCCCATTAATTACTAAATTAATGGCGGGGGTGGGTCGTAACATCGGCCCCTCCTCAAGAAATCTAGAAGTCCTCTTCTGGGCCTATCGCTTTGCTCTTATCAATTTCCAGAGCAACCATTGAGTGCTACCTTTTCCCACAGGTAGAAATAATTCAAAATGGCAAAAATATTGCGTTTCTTGCCTTCAAGAGCATTGGAGCGACTTCCCAATTATCCCGCAATTTTGTTAATTAATTTAGAGAACATCCGAAAGAAAAACAACGTAAAATGAGAAATAAATAAAAAAACTGAACTGTAAAAGAACATGTGAGCCTGCCGAACTGTGATTCCTAGCTGCCTCATACAATACGCGACATGGCGGACAAATTTTAAAGTTTTCTTCAGGTTTTAGGAGGGGGGGGGTCCACTGTAACATTCCATCCCCCCGCCATGAAAGAAAAAAAAAAGGGATGACTGGATGAAGTTTATTCATCCAATCATTCTATTTTTTTTTTTTTTAACTGTAAACACTCAACCCTTTCCCACCGTCGCAAGGCACCTAATTCCGGATTTAAGTGCCCGGAGTGGAAGGAAAGTTTAAGGATTTCATCACACGTTCATTGCTACCCGTCGAGATATGCGGAAAGAAAGTTTAAATATGAGGCATAGCTTCGAGAATCCACGAGTTCCACAGATCTCTCACGTTCGATGCTCCTACGCCCGCGAAATGATTGGAGGACTTTTGACCTGGCTTCCCTGCACTCGTAAGGGATCCACAATCATGCGGGTTCGCGCTGCAAAGGGTTCGGTTTCTGCCCTCAGCTCATCGCTATCAGATAGAAATTCAGCAGCTCTCTCCCGAAATTTAGATTTTGCAATCGCGAGTTTAGTTTGCTCACACCATCTACCCACCATCGCTACACTTTCGACATCCTGAAAAAAGTGTTTAGCACGATACAGCGGATCAGTGCCTGTAAATAGCCTCAACATGTTTATGCATCCCGCTATTTGCTCACCGTAAACCATAGGTGCGGCTAAAGCTGTTTGTCTCAGCTGTGATGTACCCGCTGTACTTGTAACAGGTGTACTCTCTTCCGGAACAATTGCAGCCCCAGTGTTCACATGTTCTCCGTCAGAGTGACCATCAGAATCATCTGAATCCACGTGACTCGCAGATGACGATTTTTTCGTGTTAGCCATTTTGTTTTTCTTACCCACTAAAATTATGGCAGTTCTTAGAAAACAGCTTAAGGCTTACTTAATGCTAAATTATACAAAATTCGCACCGAACAAAACTAAATAAAAATAGTAATGGCAGTCAATTCGCACTTATTTTACGAACATGAGTGTTGTTCCGCTAGCTGCAAAATATAGGTATCGATCCTGGTCACGGCACCATTAATGTTACACGGCACTAGCAGTGTTCCTGCCGAGTCTGCCGGTAACGGTGCTTGAGACCTGAAGTACAATTTAGTTGGCCACGGCACCAGGTGAGAATCTCAGGTGCACTGCTGCACTCAAAGATTCACACCAGAACATAAAAAATGAAAAGTTGAAGAATGACCCGAAGCATAAGGCTTGGGTGAATCCACCTTGTGAACAAAATAACAACAACAAATAAAAAATAAAATAATCTAAAAAAAAAATGATACTTTGGGATCAGAGTTGTGATGAGGTTCACCCGCAATCACCAATTCGTGACTGAGTGTAGTGGTCCGGATCTTACTCCGGTACATTCAATCCCCAACCAGTCAGTACAACACTCACTTTCGCAAATAACACATGATTCTCAAATACACAACACAACATTTAATAACGTTCTGCGAGATTTAAACAGATCCGGCGCTCTCTAGGCGCATAGACAATTGCCCCTCATATGTGGGCAGCATACGGTGTCACACTTTACTGTCGGATAACGCAGCCGACTGAGTCTCCACCGGACTATCTGAACAAGAGATACTACTCGTTTACACACTAAATAGAGCTGCAGGTGATATTCATATACAATTGCTTAGAGAATGAAAAAAAATTATATGCAAACGATCACATTAAAAATACTCGCGACACAAAATACACAAGCACGTTAATTTGCGGTATAAGATTATAGGTGCGAAATACTGCCAAAGTTAATTAACTAAATCTAATAAGCATGCACATGCAGAACCCTGCCCCGCTGACGTTGGTCCTGAACCAAAGTTAAAAGAAACTGTCCCGCCCAGCGGAATTTGTGGCCACACCTTCTCCCTTATTCATGTAAAAAAAGTAATCAGGAAATGGGCCCTGTAAGAAATTGAAATCTGTATGTGCAGGTATTTCCTCTGAGGTTCAGTCACTCAGCATTACTGCATCTATGTCCATGCAGCTTTGGGTGTCGGGATGGCACAAGTTCGCAGATGTGCGAAGAAAGAAAAAGGAAATATTCATCTACTTACAGTTTCGTGACTTTGCTGTGCAAATCCGTTGTGCATCACATAATATCACTCGACAAAAAAAAAACACGCACACAGACACTTGCACCATGTGGCAGCACCGAAGATTCAACACTTCACTTTGACGCTTGATGTAAATGAAGCACACAATTAAAAATGGTAATATCACGCCGCACTTTGTTGCAATGATTAGAGTGCACACTGATCTATTCTCGTGACGATTTGAAGGTGGCCGTTAAGCAAAATAGGCCCTCTCACATCTGATGTTGCGGTTTCCAAGATTAATTTTCTCGGCCGAGCGAAATCAGACGTGCTTTTACCTTAAGCGTATATCGGCAACTCAACATTTCACCTGTATATTTGTTAGGTATCGAAGCCACCGCTCTTACGCTCATATTTTTCTTTCGACATGTTTTTATCCCGTCGCACTTACACGTAGTGGCTTCGCTGCTTACGCGACCACACACACGCACACATGGGGCCTCGCTTCGCCCCGTAAGACAAGCGCATCTCTTCACTTCCTCCACAGTAGGGGATGAATGGGGGTGACGATTCCACACTGCAGTGGTTGGCATCCGAACCCGACTTTTGCTTGGCTTCGCTTCTCATTGGAATGACCACTGTCCACTCGCAGACTTCTTAATTCCCCTGTAACTTGGCTTTCATTAGGCCAAACAGTCGCTGAGTTCCATTACGCTCCAGCCTAGAAATTTCTGCTTTATCCTGCGGATTTAGGCATTCTGCTGTCTTTATGGCAAACTGGCATCTCCAGCTGCCTCGAGTTGTCTCCATTTCTTACCAAATGCGGGGAGGTTTGCTGCTTCATTTTCCCCAATTCATTTTTTGCAGATCCAAGGCATCCAGCCTTTCACATCGGAGAGCGCACAGACAACTAAACTTTCTTCCTTATTTTCATGCCAAGTGCGAACTCTTATTTTTCTGCACGGACCACACAGAGAGCAATTGTTCTCGAAAATGCCCCAAACAATCGACGAATTTACGATTATTCGCTAAACCTTTCGTCCCCTATCTTCATTCATTCCTACTCAAGTGGCTCATTCGATACGTATTCCTCTTTCCCTTTCCGTGTTGCATAGGCTGCCCGTCAGCTGCGCCCTGATATTTATGACCTAACAGAGCTATTCTGAGACCACCCAGCCAGAGAGAATTCTTCGCCTCTTTTCTTTCCAAACCCCAGATAAAACTTTATCTGCTGTTTACACTTTTAAACTCCAATCAAGCCTCGAACAATTAATACTTAATTAATTTCACACATCAACCACGCCCATTAATTACTAAATTAATGGCGGGGGTGGAGTCGTAACATCGGCCCCTCCTCAAGAAATCTAGAAGTCCTCTTCTGGGCCTATCGCTTTGCTCTTATCAATTTCCAGAGCAACCATTGAGTGCTACCTTTTCCCACAGGTAGAAATAATTCAAAATGGCAAAAATATTGCGTTTCTTGCCTTCAAGAGCATTGGAGCGACTTCCCAATTATCCCGCAATTTTGTTAATTAATTTAGAGAACATCCGAAAAGAAAAAACAACGTAAATGAGAAATAAATAAAAAAAACTGAACTGTAAAAGAACATGTGAGCCTGCCGAACTGTGATTCCTAGCTGCCTCATACAATACGCGACATGGCGGACAAATTTTAAAGTTTTCTTCAGGTTTTAGGAGGGGGGGGTCCACTGTAACAGCATATTCGTAAACAGCATGGAGTCCAATTCGCGTACTACGCAATAACGACTGTGCGCTTAAAGTGGATAGGCACAAACACGACTGTGCGTGGTATCGTTTCAAAGCTTTTGACGAGATCTATTCAAATGTATGAAGAACATTTCGCAGCGGTCTCAACTGAACACGGCACACAACATCGCAGTTATATCTGGACAGCCGTCCCCATAGCAGGAAGTTCTTGGGCAGTCTGCAACAGATATCATTGTGCCACAAAATAATCTGCGAGTGGTCAATGTGCAAGATAACTACTAAATGTGTAAAACAATAAAAATTGCGCAGACTTATTTTTCTACCTAAAAAAAAAAATGTCTAATTTAGGTACTACAGCAATTGCAATGTTAATTAGAATCAAGAACATTCTGGTCCTCTGTATCTGGAATTTTACCGATATTTTCAAGCTCAAACACAGATTTAAGGAATAAAATGGTATTTAACAACAATAAAGCGCAGAGGCATCACTAGGAAAAAACTGTCATAAGAGGAGAAATCTTCGCTCCGTTCTACTTCCGTTTTCGGAACATTTTTCTCCATTTCCCATCTCAAGTGCAAACATTTATGTAATTAAATGATGATTAAACAATAATACAGAAGCGTAGCGGGTGGAGAGCTATTAGAGGGAGAAACGTTTGCTCCGTACAACTTTGGTTTTCAGAATTTTTTTCTCCATTTTCAATTTTAAATACAAACATTTCTCTAATAAAATGATATTTAATGACCATATAGGGCTGAGGGAATATCGCAAGAAAAATAATTCAGGATTACTGGGTTCCGTCAAACTTTCGTTTTCGGAAACTGTTGGCCTCCATTTTCAAACCAAACCACAAATATTTATGCAATAAAATGATAGGCCTATTTAACAACAGTATCGGATAACCTCTCCAAGCACCGAGGGAACGTCGGGAGAAAGAAAATTACGATTACGGGAGAAATTCTCACTCCGCCTAACTTCTTCCGTTTTCGGAAATTTTGAAAGGCGAAAAACTTGCATCTGTGATAGAGTCTGCAAGATGGTTTAATAGGGTTCTGGGGATATCGTTTCTGTCTGCAGGGTCAAAATAAATTTGCGATGTGCGTCGGCCGTCGCCGCTATTCTTCTACGCGGATGAGTACAAAATAAATCTGCGATGTACGTCGCTCATCGCCACAATTCTTCTACGGGGATGAGTACAAAATAAGTCTGTGATGTGTACGTCGCCGCGATCCTCCTACGGGGATGAGTACAAATTAAATCCGCGATGTGTACGTCGCCGCGATTCTTCTACGGGGATGAGTACAAAATATATCTGCGATATCCGTCGCCGCGATTCTTCTACGGGGAGGAGTACAAAATAAGTCTGCGATGTACGTCGCCGCGATCCTTCTACGGGGATGAGTGCAAAATAAATTCGCGATGTACGTCGCCGCGATTCTTCTACGGGGATGAGTACAAAATAAGTCTGTGATATCCGTCGCCGCGATTCTCCTACGGGGATGAGGGCAAAATAAATTCGCGATGTGTACGTCGCCGCGATTCTTCTACGGGGATGAGTACAAAATAAATCTGCGATATCCGTCGCCGCGATTCTTCTACGGGGAGGAGTACAAAATAAACCTGCGATGTACGTCGCCGCGATTCTTCTACGGGGATGAGTACAAAATAAATCTGCGATGTACGTCGGCCGTCGCCGTGATTGTGCTACGGGGATGAGTGCAAAATAAACCTGCGATGTACGTCGTCGCGATTCTCCTACGGGGACGAGTACAAAATCTGCGATGTACGTCGGCCGTCGCCGTGATTCTGCTACGGAGATGTGTACAAAATAATTCTGCGACCTACGTCGTCCTTCGCGAGAAAAAATTACGATTACGGGAGAAATCCTCCCTACGCCTAACTTCCGCTTTCAAAAATTTTGGAAGGCGTAAAACTTGCATCTATGATAGGGAGTCTGCAAGATGGTTTTAATAGGGTTCTGGGGATATCGTTTTTGTTTGCAGGACCAAAATAAATCTGAGACGTACGTCGCCCGTCGCCGTGATTCTGCTACGGGGACAACCGTGAGTACAAAACAAATCTGCGTGGTATCGTTTTAAAGCTCTTGACCAGATCTATTTAATTATATAAAAAACATACACTGAAGAGCAATTGAATTAGAGATACCTGTCTAGTAACGTGTAACACCACCTTTCTCCCTGCTGACGGCGGCGATTCGTCTCGGCATGGACTCGACAGGACACCGGAAGCGTTGGGAAGCTATACGGATCCACGACCCCTGAACAAGCTCCCACAGTTCACGAAGATTTGATGGAGGAGGGTCAGAGCTTCGAACATCTCTCTCGATGGCATCACAGATGTGCTCGATGGGATTGGGGTCAGGTGACCTAGCTGGCAAAGGAAGCGAGGTCACGTCGGTGGAGTGTTCATTCAACCATTCGGATACAATTCGTGAGCTGCATTGTCTTGTTTCAGGATGAGGTCCCCAGTGGGATGTTGAAGGAGGTCTTATTCCAATCAAACGAACGTAGCATTCTTACCTAAGCTGGGATTCGAACCCAGGCTTAACAGTGCGAACAGCCAAAAATCTGCGTGCTACAGCACCGGGAGACGACTATACAATGCATTTCAGATATATAAGTTAACTAGTGTATAATGTTTCTACACTAACCGCATTTTAAAACGGAGGTCCTACAGGAATTGCCTTCATTTAACGAAACGCAGATGACAGCGTGCGGGACTTTTTATCCCCAATAATAGGGTATTCGTCTAACAAGTCCAATTTATCTCTCAGGCGCATGAATACCAGGCTATGTAGCTGAGTAAGTGAATCAGGAATCACTTTTGTATCCACACGGAACCATTTTCTTCCATTTTTCTTTCTTTCTTTTTTTTTTTTTTTTTTTTCCTGCATGTGTATCACTTTTACTTTATTTAAAGATCGATTGTCTTCTTCAAAATAATGCTAACTACTTCCTCCGGCAGTCTCCGAATGAGATGAATAGTGTGGAGAGGAAAATCTCACGAATATATTGAACGGGTAGAGAATATCACTTCCAACGAAGCTTTCATTCTACAACGGAGCAATGAGCATCGCGCTACCACAGTGGATGAATGCACTGTTTTTTAACACCAACCGCGTAACAACCACTTCTGTGGATATTATCACGGAAATAAATTCAGCGACTGAGAATTTAAAGCGCCAGCATACCAGAGTAATGTTTTTAAATTATAAGTTCGAAAGTGAACGTTGTCATTTTTTGGGGAGGGTGGGGGATTAACGACCATCATTTAGCCCAAAAGAAGTCGCATTCTCCTGATTTGGGGCTACTGGTTTGGGAGAGGGAATAGAATCAGCACAAAGGACAATCACTCCACACACCCATGCCTCATTCAAGTCGGGATCAACTCGAACTTCTGGGCCGCCCCGGTGGCGCAGTGGTCTAAGCGATGGCCTCTGATCATTCGTCCGAAAGGGGTCCGGGTTCGAATCCCGGTGAGGCATGGATGTTGTATTTGTCTTACGGCACTGGCTCTCTCCTTTCTTTGGAACCAGTGACCCTAAATTAGGGACGGGCGACTACTTACAGCCCATTGAGTTGCTCACGGTGGTCGTTATAAACCTGCAATCAAAAAAAAAAATAAATAAAAGAACTTCTGGTCAGAAGTAGGACCCAGTGACAGAAAAATGAGGTCTCCATCTAAACAAAATCGTTCTCCCAGGTATACCTCTAGAGATGTGTGAATCACACAGCACAACATATATACAGTATGTACATAAGAGCAGATACTATCATTATCAAAGTAAAGATCCTCAACTGGCAGTGGGCTGGGCATATTGCTAGAACAACTGACCACCGTTGGGCTACTGAAATACTAGACTGCAGACTGCATACCAGGAGACAGGAAAAGACAGAAGAAATCCAGATGAAGACTGCAGACTGCAT
The DNA here is from genome assembly GCA_039090855.1 of Macrothele yani. Classification (NCBI taxonomy): domain Eukaryota; kingdom Metazoa; phylum Arthropoda; class Arachnida; order Araneae; family Macrothelidae; genus Macrothele; species Macrothele yani. The sequence goes on along the minus strand of CM077009.1, from coordinate 67,256,031 downwards.
ACCAGGAGACAGGAAAAGACAGAAGAAATCCACATGGGAGATGGGTGGATGAAATCCGAATGCATGTTGGAGTGAAATGGAAGAGAATTGCAAAACTGTAGATCCCTTCATAAACTTCTGATCAGGGTACATCCTGCTACTGGTTTTTATATCGTAGGTACGGTACAACGACACAATCTGCATTTGCATACGGTTACATTTGTGAATATGCAGATTCGAATCGTCGCGCATCGATTTCGGACATTGTAGGGCATTTAGGCGACAATTTATCTTATCCGTGTGAAACAAATGTCGTTTTGTACTAATGAATTAATGCTCTATAACTTTGTAATTGGAAATTTTGCTCTACCTCTTTTCGTTTTCGATTTGCAATGGCTAACTTCCGCATTTCGCCACTAGGGGTGCTGCTATTGGTTGCATTCGATTGGACGTAGTCGCTTTACTATACCGTTATCTCACTTGTATAACTGTACCTCTCTCCGTTCGCAAGTTATTCCAGGCTAAAGGGACTTTCCTATGCACCCTGTATATAATACAGTATATAATAAAGTTGTTCAGAAGAGAAAAGTGATGTACAATACTTTTACCAGAAACGAAGATTTATCGATTGATAGAGAAAAGCTTGAGACAACCGCAACCTACATTTATCTTGAGCAGCAGATATCAAGTGGGGGTCACATTGATGAAGAAATTAATCGGCGTATAAAACTTGGATGGAGAGCTTTTGGAAGAAACAGTATAATTTTTAAGAGCAGTATGCCATTATGTCTTAAAAGAAAAGTGTTAATCAGTGCATCCTGCCAGTAGTTACGTATGGAGCAGAGACATTGATCTTAACTAAAAAAGACATACAAAGACTGCAGACAAGTCAAAGAAGCATGGAGAGATGTATGCTTGGTGTAACCAGGAAAGATAAGAAGAGAAACTTGTGAATAAGGAAAATGACAGGAGTGGATGTTGTGTTTGTCTTACCAGAGTGAAATCACTGAAATGGCAATCGGGCTGGACATGTCAGAAGATCGGACAACCGAAATTTTAGACTGTATTCCGAGGGACAGAAGAAGACCCCGTGGGAAATGGATGGATGAAATTCGAAAGCATGTCGGAGTAACACGGAGGAAACAGGCTGCTCAAGACAGACAATTGTGGAAGAAACTTGGGGAGACCATCCAGCGGTGTTTTGATAATGGTTGACAATGATGATCAGAATGTTGTAGAAGAAATTTGAGAGACTTAGCAGCAGTGGATTCATAATAGTTGATGACATACAGTATAAGCCATCGAAACAGGTTTTACTCCGCTACAAGATTTAATAACTACCGTGAGCAACTCGATGGACTATGAGCAGTCGCCCGTCCCTAATTTAAGGCCACTAGTTCCAGAGAAGGAAGAGAGCCGGTGCAGTAAGTGAGACAAACGCAACATCCAATCCTCACCGGTATTCGAACCAGGACCCATTGCAGAAGAATGGTGAGAACCCAGTGCTTAACAGTGCGACGCTGGGGCGGCCATATAATTATATACATACGTACTTATATTTCCTTCTCTTTAAACTTATTATCATCATCAAATGAGGAGGTCCACCCAAGATGGGTCCGGATTCGAAACCTGGTGTGTTTGTCTTACGACAGTGGCTCTCTCCCTTCCCTGGAACCAATGGCCCAAAATTATGGACGGGTGACTGCTTATAGCCCATTGAGTTGCTCACGGTAGTCGTTAAACCCACAATAAAAAAAAAAGAGGGATTTGTTTTATATTTCATCCTATGTCGCAAATTCGATTGTGTAATAGTTGGAAAGTGGTGGAATCTGACTGAAATTCTACGAATTTGCAATAATAATTTTTAATAATCTTAAAACTGGTAAAAAATTCTAAAGTCAATTTGATTGTGATGTTGAAGTGAGGCAACAGTTTCGAAGAAGAGAAACAAAGGGATTTGTGAAAATTGGCACTGCTCCTCCAATGAGGGAATTACAGATTGAGTGAATCCCCTTGAATGATTAAGATAGTTCAAACAAATAATTACACGCCATTGAAGAAAGAAAATAGCCATTTTGCCGTGGATTTTATAGTTGCTTTTCTTTTTCTTTCTTTTTTTTTTTAGAGAAGGAAATCGCCCGAATTTTCTAGACAGGCAGCAATATAGACAAACCTGAAACCTAATTATGGCACAGGAATATTAGATGGACGTCCTTTTTGATTTTTTAGCTGCGAAACTAGCCCATAACATTCTCAAATCGAGTTTGCACGTGAAAGGTTATAGGTTACATTGTGTTGTTACCAATTTCTAAAATTTGTAAAAATAGCAATAAAAAGAAGTTTTATAATGTTTAGGCCATTTCTAGAAACAATTTTTAAAAAATGGGGCCCTTGTTAAACACTAACCCAAGGCTCCTGTGGCGACGAGTCTCTGGTCAGAAGCAATCGCCCTAGACTATTGTTAAGACCCTGGTGCAGTGCCTTGTGGTGTAAAAAGCGCACGTTTTAGTGCAGAATCCGGCGTGTGAGCTTGCACGCCTTCTTTTTTCAGATCTGTTTGTCTCCACTCCGCCCAGACGACTACCGTGAATTACAAATAAACTCAATAAATCCTTTTAACGAATTGTACAGCGTCTGAATGTGCAATTTTGAGTTTTACGAAGAATGGTCCTAGAGGTCTATCTACTTTTTCTGTAATTCTAACGTTCCGGTTCGGGACTGCCCTAGTTTCCTTAATAACTTTATTGCAGGAGTGTAGCCGTTTTGATTTTTGGTTTACCAATTTTAAGCACCCAGGGACTGAAGTTATATACATCAGTTCATTATAAAATATTTTATCTTGCATAATTAAGACATCAGGTGTAGGAGGTAATTAAGAATTAAAAAAATATGAGAAAAAGAAATGCAGTCAACATACATTTTATGTCATATAATTTAACAAGATGATTTTTTTCTTCTTCCACGGCCTATCGTTAGATAACAAACATTTACAGGTGTCTCTTGATCACGTGACCTCTTTCCCACGCCAGAGAGAACGCAGCTGGCTTCTGTTACTGAGAGAGTTTACGTGCGCAAGCGTAACTTTGTAATTTCGTGGATCAGCAGAAAACACCGTTTGGAAAACTCTGTGACATTCACTAAGCAACAGTTTATCTTGTGCGCATCGCTTTTGATCTTGAAGTTTGCGAAGAATAAGGAAAATGTCGGGAAAGACAAAATCTTAGTTATCAAGGAGTCTGTTATTCTTTCAGTCAACAATAACAATGCTTTGAACATTTGCCGCCCTCCGAGTGTTTTGGATGGTAACGAAGAAGTGATCTTTAAGCATCAGAATGCGTGTAAAAGGCATAATTGAAGTACTGATTAGCATAAACAATTTTATATTGTGTATGCTTATACACTTGATAGATGATAATAATGTCCAAATGATAATAATAAACATGTTCACTATAAACGGCTTATAATTACGTACTTCGTTTTTTTTATTTGCTGCTTGCGAAAATATGCCAATGCTGTCTGTAAATAAATTCTAGAAGAATTGATATATTGCCTCAAAATTCTGCTGAATGTATGCTGAAATACTTTAGCGAGATACATATAATTTTCTGCCAGCGTAATGTACGAATCGTCAGTGTAAATACAGCATGTTAAAAAAGTTCGCATCATAATTGTTGATTGTCTAAAAGAATTTCCACAGTGACAAATGCCCGAAAAGCAATTTCCAAAACCTAAAACTATTTCCTCTATGCGCAGCGGATAAACGCTCTGGCTTCTGACCGTCCAAGTGACCCCAGGTTCGAATCCCAAGCAAAGCATGGACGATGGATGCTTCGCTTGGAATTCGAACCTGGACGAACTGTCAGAAACCTAAACTGAAATGGAAAATTTTAACGAAATGTGAAAATTTGCATGATACGAGAAAACCGCTCACTATTTGGATTGCTGATTGGTCAGAGAAGCAGATCTCCGGCAATAGTCCACTTTGGGCTAGGGTTCGAGTCCTAGATAACCCACGAGCATTGTGTTATAGTCAGAGTGACATGCAGGAGACTGGCTCAAGACAGACCGTTTTGAAAGAAACGAAGAGACCTTCATCCAACAGGGGATTGATAATGGTTCACAATGAAAATGGTGATATCTATATACACTGAGTGGCCACTTTATTATGATCACCTGACAGTTTTAAGCAAATAGGCTATGGCTGCACGCTGTTGCCGCCAGAGGGCGAGGCTAGTATAAAAAGGGAAAGCTTAGTGCTTACGATAGTAGTAGAAGGGATTTTTGAGTGACGAGATGGGTAAAAAATGCGATTTGATGGACTTTCAACGTGGGATGATTGTAGGAGCTCGGAGCCGTGGAGCGAGTATCACCGAAACCGCAGCATTCGTGAAATGTTCCAGAGCAGCTGTTGTTAAAGTGTTTAATGACTGGACTGTCTGCCAAAAAACTGGGTCTCTACGTGCACCGTGTGGTCGTCATCGACTAGTGATTGGTCGGGCGGAACGGAGAGTGTCCAGGCTGGTAACAGACAACAGAAGAGCAACAGTGCAGCAAATTATAGACCATCTTAATCAAGGATCCCCTCAAATGATCTCTGCACGCACTGTTCGCCGTACACTGCATCGGATGGGATATGGCAGCCGAAGGCCTGTTCGAACACCTTTGCTGTCTGCAGTTAACAAGAAAAACGTCTCCAGTTCACACAGAAGCACAAGGATTGGACAGTCGATTATTGGGAATAAATTATGTGGTCCGATGAATCACATTTTCAGTTGTACCATGCCGATGGCAGAGTGAGAATTTGGCGGAAACAGCACGAAAGCATGGACCCCAAATGCATTGCTACAACTCTTCAAGCTGGTGGAGGCAACGTTATGGTTTGGGGAATGTTTTCCTGGCATGCTTTGGGCCCTTTGATTCGTGATGATTAACGTCTGACTGGCACATCATATCTAAACATCGTTGCAGACAAAGTGCATCCTGTCATGTGGATGTTTTATCCCAATGGCGATGGCTACTTTCAACAAGATAATGCGTCCTGCCATAGTGCTCGTATTGTACAGGATTGGTTTCAGGAACATGCCGGTGAATTTACTTTGCTTAGGTGGCCCCCACAATCTCCAGATCTAAACCACATTGAGAATTTGTGGGATGAAGTTGAACGAGCCATCAGACAGCTGGATCCTCAACCCTGCAATCTCACACTCTTGGAAAGCGTTATTCATCAAGCATGGTCTCAGATTCCACAAACCACCTATCTACATTTCGTGAAGTCCATGCCCCGAAGAATCGACGCAGTATTAAAAGCAAAAGGTGGCCCAACGAAGTACTGAGAGGGTGGTCATAATAAAGTGGCCACTCAGTGTATATGATAAAGCAAAGTGGGAAAGTTCAAGTGCTTCCGTTGGCGAATTGTTTGACCACTTGTAAGCAGAAGAAAATTGGTATGCTGGTAGGTCCGTATACCTTGAAAAGTCCGAAAACCCAAAATACCAAAAATGGCGGCTTTGGAACAGTGGCAGCTTAAATATTTTCCCGAATCGTTAGACCACTTCTAAATGAACTGGAGATCTGAAAATTGGCGTATTCATAGGTCTTAAGGTCGGAATACCTAGAAAAGTCTGAAAACTAAAAAAATCAATATGGCGGGTTTGGGATATTGTCTACTTGAAATTTTCTACCACTTTTACGCCTAGAAAAGTCTGAAAACCAAAAAATTAAAAAGGGCGGCTTAGCTTTACTGTTCAGAATGGTGATTGATCTTAAAGTTCGGTTACCTAGAAAAGTCCGAAAATCAAAATGGTGGCTTTGGAATATTGTCTGCTTGAAGTTTTGTACTACTACACCTAAAAATCTGAAAACCAAAAATTCAAATACCTGGAAAAGACCGAAAAAAATCAAAATGGCGGCATTGGAATGTTGTCTGCTTGAATTTTTCTACCACTTCTACACCTAGAAAAGTCTGAAAGCCAAAGAAATTTCAAAACGGTGTATGCTGATAGGAAATTGTATCAGAAACGTTGAAATGCTGTTTGACTTCTTTTGTTTTTTTGCGGGTTTAACGACCACCGTGAGCAACTCAATTGGCTATAAGCAATCGCCCGTCCCTAATTTAGGGCCACTGGTTCCAGGGAAGCTGGAGAGAGCCAGCCAGCGCCGAAAGACAAACACAACATCCATGCCTCACGGGATTCGAACCCGTACCGTTCTCGGACGAATGGTCATAAGCCAACGCTCAGACCACTGCGCCACCTGAGCGGAGTAAAAATTTCATGAAATTTTTATTTAAAATTAAGGAACGCCCAAGCCTGCTACTGATTTACGTCAAAGTGTATGCATTGAAGTCACTACCCTGTTCTAAATCGTAAAACAGTTACTTTTTTTCCCTTAATTACTTTTCCATTTCTTTAATTTTATGTTCAAAAAATAATTTTATGGATTCAGCGTTCGGAGAACTGACATGACTGTTAGTATACATGTACACCTCTCACAATGTGTTCCTGTGAGCTCTAAATAGAACCTGCTTTTGATATCCGGTTGTAAGCCGTTATTTCTCACGATAGTCATCGAGGATTATTTAACTGCCTAACAGAATCTAGACATAATCCCCCGTTGTGCGATCGCTCCTTTGTAACATGTGAAGCACCCAGAACAACAATGTCTTCTAACGTTCGCATGCGTTCAACGTCTACAATCGTTCCCGTGCTGCCATGGGCATCCATTGAGCTCACCTGGTACATCTGGACACTAATGTTTTATGATAGAACAGCTCATAACGTATCGGTATTCCGGTGAATGTGTAGCAAATGGCGAGTTAAACAGAACAGGACATTTTGAAGGACCGTTTTCATCCACTTCCTAACGTATTGGTGCTTGTATTGCCCAGACAGGTGAGCAACATTCGTACTGATGATACCCTGATATTCATGCATTCGCTTCACTAAACACACTGCAAATATGATTATTTGTTATTTGTCTTACTAACTCTTAGGACTTGGCTTTTCATTCTACTCACGATATTACTTCTTCTGGGTGGAACAGTTATTTCTTCGTTGGGAGGCGTATGTAATGGAAAACTACTGTAACCGGAAAATTTTCCTACATTCGGCAAATTGCCCCACATTGCAAAACTTCCCCATAGGAAATCTCCCCCACCTTTTTCGTTCAAGGGACCGTGCACAAATTGAATTTTACACAAAATATCGAATGTGTGGGAGATTTCCGGGTTCACCAATTCCATTTTCAAACACTTCAAATCATACGACAGCCTTACATGTAGCACAAATATGTGGGGCAAATTTTCCGGATTCGGCATTTCGATTTTTACTGCAATTTACAGATGTTTTGCAAGCATTATTGCCATGTGGGGGAAATTTCCGGGTTTGGCGTTTGCACTTTTAAATCAGTATATTGTAACAGACAGTTTTGCAAGTAGCAGCCTGGTAGGGTGGGGGAAATTTCCGGGTCCGGCGTTTGCACTTTTAAATCAGTATATTGTAACAGACAGTCTTCTTACTAGTAGCAGCCTGGCAGGGTGGGGGAAATTTCCGGGTCGGCATTTTGACTTTTATCCCGCAATTTACAGATGTTTTACAAGTACTATTCAGATGTGGGGAAAATTTCCGAGTTCGGCATTTCGATTTTTACCACAACTTACAGGAATTTAACAAATATTATTGAGATGGGGGGATTTCCGATTGTTGCTATTTCAATGGCCAGCAGTGTATACACTGAGTTAAAAATCTAAATGCGGTACCCCAAAATCCCCCCCATGGCAATAATACACTGCCGGACAATTGCTAAGGACGGATGACAATAGCAACGATAGCAACCATAAAATGGAAGGCAGGTAAATGTGGAAATTAGCATAAGTGCGGGATACAGTAAGACGTGTTGTGCGTATGCAAATTTTGGATTGCCGAACTTGTTCGTGACGTCATAGCGCTGATAAGAGATATAAAGGATTTGACGCGTATTGACCGTTGTTGTTCAAACGCAAAGTTGAAAGGGAAAGAATCAATTGACGAACTTGCAATTTTCAGTATGTCTTCCCGACATCACCTAGATGATTTTACGCGTGGCCGTATTATTGGCAAGATTGAAGAAGGGCGAAAAATAACAGATGTTGCCAGGGAGTTCGACGTCAGCCACAGTGTTGTTTCAAGGCTTTGGAAATCATTTCAAGCAAATGGAGAGTGTAGCAAACGTCACGGGTGAGGTCGTGTTCGCAGTACGACACCTGCAGAAGATCGGTACATAGTGCTATCAGCAAAAAGACACCGGCGCAGCACAGCTAGTGAGGTAGCAAATCAGTTTAAGGCTGCTACTGGCAAGCGGATCTCCCGAAAAACTGTCGCCAGACGTTTTCATGAAGAAGGACCATACGCCCGCCGTCCTGTTGTGTGCATCCCATTGTCCAGACGTCACCGTACCGCCCGTTTGCAGTGGGGCCATCAACATCGCAATTGGACTGATAACGACTGGTCTGCTGTCCTCTTCTCAGATGAGAGTAGATACAGTCTGTCGTCTGATTGTCGACGACAACTGATCTGGCGTGACAGTGGTCCAGCAAACATACAGGAAAGGGACCGATATCCGACATGTAGTGTCATGGTATGGGCTGACATCATGATCAATGGCCGTACGTGTCTCTACCTGCTTCCAACTGGGACTATGACTGGCCAACGATACATTAATGATGTTCTGCTACCTCATGTTCTCATGTTCCGTGGTGCTGTCAGTGATAGATTGATTTTCATGGACGACAACGCAACATGTCATCGAACAGTCGCTGTCCAGGAGTGTCTTGAAAGCGAGGATATTCAACGCCTCGTATGGCCAGCACGTTCTCCATATCTGAATCCTATTGAAAATGTGTGGGATGCTTTGGGGAGGAGTCTTGCTGGTCGCCAATGCCCTCCAATAAACAAGGACACCCTCATCCGTGCACTGACAGAGGAATGGGATAAATTACCCCAACAGCTGCTTGATAATGTTGTGCAAAGCATGACACGACGTGTGGAATCTTGCATCGCCCTCCATGGTGGCCATATCCCGTATTGACTTCTTACGCCGGAACGCCTGCGGACGGTAATTGCCTTTTTTTCACGTTTACGTATTCTGCACAAAATGGCCTGTTTGTCCCTTGAACACGTTCGAAAGCCTTCTGGATTTCAAAGCACAATAAATTGTCTTTCTTGTAATGTCCTGGCATTCTGACATTATTTTATTTCACTTGGCATCCAACCACACTTACTTTTTTATGTGCTATATAGCCGTTTTTGATCCGTCCTTAGCAATTGTCCAGCAGTGTACTTGCAAAACATCTGTAAATTGCAGTAAAAATCGAAATGCCGAACATAGAAATTCGCCCCACATATTTGCGCTACTTGTAAGGCTGTCGTTTGATTTGAAATGCTTGAAAATGGAATTGGTGAACCAGGAAATCTCCTCTACTTCATCCTTGTACTATATGGTATAAATAAACTCAGTTTGGCTATCTTATCTTTTGTCCTTCATGGTGTTACTATTTTAATTTGAAAGTAGAAATACATTTTAATTTTTAAATGTTCAACATTTGGATTTTTTATGCAGTGTATACACTGAGTTAAAAATCCAAATGCCGAAACCGGAAATTTCCCCCACATGGCAATAATACTTACAATAATACTTATCAGTAAATTGCAGTAAAAATCGAAATGCAGAACCCGGGAATTTGCTCCACATATTTGTGCTACTTGTAAGGCTGTCGTTTGATTTGAAGTGCTTGAAAATGGAATTGGTGAACCCGGAAATCTCCCACACATTCGATATTTTGTGTAAAATTCAATTTGTGCACGGTCCCTGACTGAAAAAGGTGGGGGAGATTTCCGTGGGGGAATTTTCGTATGAGGAAGTTTTCCAATGTAGGGATATTTACCTAATATGGGGGAATTTACCGGGATTCGAAAATTTCATGGTACACATCAGCGTTCGATTTAAATAAAATGAATTTAATCAGCAGAAGATGCTGTGTTACTTCTCTCCTATAGAGTGGATGGGCTTGCGGAAAACATGCCGGTCGTTCTTCCGAAGACCGGTTCATGAACAACATGATAAGAGGTTTGCACAGGGTTCGCCTGATCCGTGCATTCGTTTAAGCACGGTTACTGTTCATCTCCAACTTCCCTGTTCAACAGGTCTGGATTTGCGACTCACGATTACTACAAGAAGCCAAGGCCATGCTCTCATTACTGGGACTGTACAACATAATGTTGCTGCCCAGTCTGAATCCTCTGATCCGGTAAGGTATGAGCTCATCAATTATTTGGGGCCACTGGTTCCTACGAAGGGACAGATCTAGGGCCATAGGAAAAGCACATCATTCATGCCTCATCCGGAACTCGGACACGGACCCATCTCGAACGAATGGTCAGACACAAGCACCGCAAATCACTTGGCCACCGGTTGTTGAACCAGGAATCACGTCATACCGAAGCAAGGGACTAAAGCTAGGAAACTGGAGACCTATAAGTCTCTTAAATACGACTGCAATCGTTTCGTAAAGATCTTGTTCAAACACTTAAATTCAGCCTTACCGCATATCGTCAATAAAGATCAGGTTAGCGCAGTAGCGGATCACAGCATTTATAATAACATCACTGTTTTATTTATTTGGCTTATTTACATAAAAAATATTTCACATGATTAAAAGTCGACCCAGGAGCGGGGCCTCTGATAAAATCCTTATCCAGCTATCTTCAACTGCCCACATATTGCACTTATCAAAATGGCCATGCCTTCACCCGCAGTGGCTACTTCGTGACTTGATCCCTTCCCTTCCGGAGGCGGTTTAGGCTGGGTTGCCGATTTTCCATGCAATAATTCTCCATGGCATTTGAACCTTTCCTCATTCATTTTAGACGTCAGTTCCTTCCTCGCACGATTTAAACTTTTTCGATTTTTAGACATCATAAAATACACTATATTGACAAAAGTCACCGGGTACCACTTCAAAAGCAAATGAACGGATCCACTGCGTTGTTAAGATGCACGGTACAGCTGCAAACGATATAAAAACAAGCCTGCAGCTGACTGCGATCATATGGCACTGTGATGTTAAGTGAACATGTCGCGGCGGGTGAGAACTGACTTTGAGAAAGGAAATATTGTTGGGTGTTATATTAGTGGGTTATCCATAAGAGAAACCGAGAGGCGTTTAAATGTACCCAAGTTAACTGTTTTAGATGTATTGAATAAGTGGAAGACACATGACTTGCCTGAAGCAGCAAAACGTACCGGCGGACCAAAGAAAATCAGTGATAGAGGACGTCGAAGCCTCACGAGAGTCGTTATAGCTAATCGACGGAGTACTGCGCAAGACCTCAGTGTACAGGTGAGTAACAATTCTGGAACCTCGGCGTGTACATGCACCATTCGCAGAGAACTTCATTCGATGGGTTACCGTGGTCGTGCGGCTGCTCATAAGACTTTCATCTCTACTCGGAATGCTACTTGTCGTTTAGCATGGTGTAAAGAACATTTACCGTGGACCGTAGATAAATGAAAACGGGTTCTATGGACTGATGAATCCAGATACACGATCCATCAGTCTGACGGCCATGTGTGGATATAGCGGCAGCCAGGGAACGCTATTTACCTCAGTATACTGTTCCTACGGTCAAGTTTGGAGCTAGCAATGTGTAGGGGTGTTTCCCGTGATATGGTCCCGGCCCATTGGTTATCATGGACAAACCTGTTAACCAGCACCTCTACCTCGATATTCTGGACAATTATGCCCTACCAACTCTGTGGCAATACTATGGAACCGAGCCTTGTTGTTACCCGAGAGATAATGTACCGAGCCATAAAGCAAGGACTGTTACGGCGTGGTTTGACGGTAATTCCGTATCGTGTGTGGACTGGCCAGCACAAAGCCCTGATCTTAATCCCATACAGCACCTATGGGATGAATTAGAGCGCCGCATAAGATGTTTGGAACCAAGGCCTACTACTAAACAACAGTTAGCGGTGCATTATGTACCGAATGGGAATGCATACCTATCGCTGTGTTCCAAATCCTTGCGGAAAGCATGTCTCGAAGGGTCAGTGCATGTCATGCATTAAGGCCGAAGGTGGACCGACACCGTGTTAATGTATGTCACTAAATGCTATGCTGTGTTTCTCTTCTAGGTGTCCGGTTATTTTTGTCAATATAGTGTATTTGTAGCTGCTTACACAGATGTGACGCTTTTTACAGAGAGTGTTCAGAAAGTAATGCTTCCATATTTATGAACAAACCCAGTGGCAAGGTACCAAATTAAAACAAAACAAGAACATAGCTCAGAAATTTTACTTTAATTCGCATATTTTATTTTTCTACAGGGACCACCTCACGGTTAATACAGATACGCCAACGTTTGAGAAGTTTTTAAAACCTGTCTCTGTTAAAAATATTCAGGTTGATCTCGGAACCGTTTCCTCGTAGCGGCGTGAACATCTTCGTCACAGGTGAACTGATTTCCTTTCAGATGTCTCTTGAGAGCGAAAAAACCCAACGAAAGTCGGACTGCGCCAAATCTGGGCGGTAGGGTGTTTTTAAAATATTCAACCCCGATTTTCTGTATGGCCTGTGAAGTGAAAGCACTGTCGTGGGGTTTTGCGTTGTAGTTTTGCAGAATCATTGATTTCCCCCCCCCCCCCCAAGCACGCGGTTTATTCTCTAGCTTTTTCAAGGAACACACGTAGCTCTGAGAGTTGATAGTCATTCCTTCGGCCATGTACTCCTGATGAATAATGACTCTGTAGTCCCAAAACAAAGTGCCGCCCCGGGGGCGCAGGGGTCTAAGCGATGGCCTCTGATCGTCCGTTCGAAAGGAGTCCGGGTTCGAATCCCGGAGAGGCATGGATGTTGTGTTTGTCTTACGGCACTGGCTCTCTGCCTTCCCTGGAACTAGTGACCTTAAATTAGGGACGGGCGACTGCTTATAAGACCATTCAGTTGCTCACGGTGATCGTTAAACCTCCTATCAAAAAAAAAAAAAAAAAAAAAAAAAAAGGGAGGACGCACTTACCAACAGAAATTTCAGTCTTGAATTTATTCGCATGAAGAGAAGATGGATGTCGGTATTCCAGCGATTGATTTTTTATTTCGCGGTCATAATGGTGAGCCCAATTCTCATCACCAGTCAAAATGCGTTGGAGAAAATCACTTCCATAATTTTCATAGCGAGCAAACAACCTTTGGCTTGTTTCAAGTCTTGATTTCTTAATTTAGTCAGGTGGCGCTGAACCCGACGAACACACACTTTGCTGTATCCTAAAACGTTAACAGTGTCATTGACACTACCTAAACTAGTGTTCAACTAACCTGCCATGTTTCTGTGAGATATTCTTCGATATTCCCCGATGAGCTCATCGACGTTTTACCTGTTCCAATTCCAAGCTGCGATTTTAGGCCTCCCACTCGGCGGTCGATCCTTTACGGCCAACATTCTTCCACTGTCCTTTGATTTTCTTACCCAACGACGAACAGAGCTTATGTCCAAAGTTCCAGAACCCTAAACTGCTACTAATCTAGCATGGATTTCTTTGGAAGGTACAATTTCACGAGTTAAAACTCTACAACTGATCGTTGCTTGACAACCGTCGACACAGTTGAAAAAGATTCATCCGTTTTAAACACAATTAAGTACGAACATATAGATGAACGGAGTTTTGTAACGCAGTAAAATGAAGCTAATGGCACAAAGAATCGTTTGCCATCTGACTGGTTACTGGGCAACCAGTCATGCGCGAGACACCTGCGCGGATGTATTACTAATTGATCACGCCTCGTATTAGATTTAATAATGAATTTCACTTGTTTGAAACTAAAACTGAAATTTTGCTCGAACATCTGGCGCATGCCTGTATAGAGCAAAGGATTGTGTTGAGGGTCATGTAATCCTGGTGCCAGTGGCGTAACTAGCGCAACCTGCGCCTCCCCCGCAAGATTTACTTCAACACCCCTATGCACAGTAATTTTCCCTGGATTTCGAACACGAAGGAGGATGCATTTTTCGCTGTGTGTGTGTATGTAATGGTGGTGGGGGCGGGGGGGGGTAGGAAGTCGGGGAGAGTGTCTGCAAAAGTAATGGTGGTACCAAGAGCCCTGTAGTTTTAACTTTTCAAGTAATAGATTCGACAATACGTGTAACTGCTTTGCCCAAAACTAAAATAAATAACTTGAAGAAATCACCTTCTTACACATGGTAGATCTGTGGCTGCTGTGAATAAATGTTGACGCCTATCGTGCCCATAATCCTAGGTAACTGATTGTTTTCCCACATCCTCCACGGGGAATCCCACTGTAGCCTCGCGCTTTTCTTCAGCAGCACCGAGAGAGGACGATTGCAAAGCGATCGTATTATTTACAATCCATTGCAGAGCTATCTTATTACAACCCGAAGTCAAAGAGCCGAGTATTTTCAATCTGTAGGACATTCAGTGTTTTAAAAGGGAAACTATGCATTTATTTAAGCAAAGCTAAATATATCTTAAAGCAAAATATGAATCCTTGAGTTAATTATTGTGCATATTCGAATTTTTTCATAAAAGTACGACTGGGAGCTGCAGTAAGCGCTTTCGTTACCTGCACCCCCATCCCCACGCAGATGCAGGGGCTGCGGTGGTGGTAGTTACGCCACTACCTGGTGCTGATTGCCCTTTCGGATATTCAGTACTCATCCCGTGGACAGCAAGTTATTGATATTTTTACCTCGGGGACACTCATCGCTGCCATTTCTGGATTTCGCCTATAAAATTGTTTAGAAAACTAGGGAAAGGTCTTTACTGCCTGGTGTAAACGAAATTTTTCACCTCGTACTGTGAACGTGCTGTTACTGTTAACTGTTTAGTGATGTCAAGTCAGCGCTGTGGTATAAGCGCTGGCTTATGACCATTTGTCCGAGATGGGTCGGGGTTCGAATCCCAGTGAGGCATAGACGTCTTGTTTGTCTTACGACACTGGCTCTCTCCCTTCCCTGGAACCAGTGTTCCTAAATTAGGGACGGATGACTGCTTATAGCCCATTGAGTTGCTCACGGTGGTCGTTAAACCCCCAATCAAAAGAAAAATGTATATAGTGACGCCACGCTTGCGATACGTTTGTGAAATCCCATAAGCTACAAAACATGCCCTGCTAACATTTCGCCGTCGAATCGCGTTTGGTATCAAACCCATTGGACTTTTCAGTCTGCATTAACACTTCCAGTTCATTGCAATGGGCAAGAACTAACCTCAACTCTGCAGGGTGGTTGTAAACTCCTTCAACAAAGCAAGAGGGGTGATAGTTCACATCAAAACGAACAATATTTGTAATGGAACCTAGAGCCGAATTCCACTCCTAGTGCCAGAAAAGAACACGTTCGAAATACGTCCAGCAGGCACACGAATTCCAACCAGTGCATGAGAAGCACAGGATGCAAATCAGGTGCGCTGAACACGTGCCTAGATGATGAGGAGCAAACATTTAAAAACGCAACCAGACCCGTTCAGCGATATTACCGTGTGAAACATCACATGAGAATTGACGTATACGTCTAATCGGCGCAGCGTACCGTGTGTTCCTGGAGCAAGTGCTTCCCGGTCTGTTGCAGGGTGTCCCGCTCACCACACGGAGGGACATGTGGTTTATGCATGATAGGGCCCCAGCACACTCTACCACCGAGGTCTGATGCTTCCTAAATGCGACATATCCGGGGAAGTGGATTGGAAGCGGTGGACCTGTGGCTAGGCTTCCACGCTCCACGTACCTTAATCCACTGGACTTCTTCTTATGAGGGCACATGAAAACATTGGTGTACGAGACACCGGTGGACTCTATGGAAGATCTCGTCGTACGAAACCTTGTTGCTGCGGACAAGATCAACACCACACTGGGATTCCACAGAGGGTGCAACAGTTCCTCATTCCCCTGTGTGGGCTGTGCAACGACACCCTTGGACGTCAGTTTGAGCAGCTCCTTTGAGTCTTTCTGTGATGCGATTGGAATTGTGCAACTCATCAATTAGGTATGTCTCTTTGCTTTCACTGTTGAAGGCTCAACGTGGATATGTAAGTTTACTCTTTTCTGGCACTAGGAGTGGAATGCGGCCCTAGGTTCCATTGCAAGTATTGTTCGTCTTGATGCGTAGTAAAACCCCTCTTGTTTTGTTGAAGGAGTTTACAGTCACCCTGCATATGAGTATCAAGAGCTTCGTAATTCTACTTTCCTTTGTTAAGTCTTCAGCGAATTACATTCCTCCATTCAATGCATGAATGTTTATGTCTCTCGAAATAGTAGGCACCTAACAGTTGACACATTTCTAAGAGTGGATTTATACTCTTTCAATCTTCTGTTCTCAGTATTTATTGTAGAAATCCCTCTAGATCACTCATGTTCAACCTTCCTGTACCAGTGGACTAGTAAGGAGGCCTTTGTTGTGCTCTTCGTCACTTCACTTTCCACAACACAACAACCGTAGCTTTATTTTCAATCGCAGATTTCATCTACCGTAATGGTGGACTGGCGGATGTTTAATTAGGACCCTTGCCACCACGGTGGCGCAGTGGTCTAAGCGATGGTCTCTGATCATTCGTCCGAAGGGGTCCGGGTTCGGATCCCGGTGAGGCATGGATGTTGTGTTTGTCTTTCGGCACTGGTTCTCTCCCTTCCCTGGAACCAGTGACCTTAAATTAGGGACGGGCGACTGCTTATAGCCCATTGAGTTGCAAACGGTGGTCGTTAAACCTCCAATAAAAAAATAAAAATTAATTAGGACCTTGAATGGATATCTCTACCAGAAATTATATGCCACTTCTGCAGATCAAGTAAAATTGCATATTCTACAGACAACTTTGAAATCCGCGTTTCCGTTATAAATTTATGACATCGTCTTAGTAAAATTCTATGAGACCCATCATCTGATCTTCAGCAGAGATGAGTCGTTCGCGATTGATCCATTCCAAATGACCCAGTCGACAGAGTGAACGAAAAGCTCCGTTCAGTAGTTCCAGCAGATCTCGTTCGCCGTTCGCTTCGGTTCTCGAGCCAAGGATCCGAAAGATCCAAAAGAACCGTGGTTCCGAAGGTCTTACACATCCCTTTCGTTCCTCCGTCGGAGCTCGTATTTCATTGCCCATTGATTAGTTACTATATCGAAATTTTTTTCGTGTTACTAGAAGCATCTCATTTCATCTTCGGTTTTATCTAATATACTGCTGGGCACCCAAAATGCAACACCAAGAAGGAGGCATCCGATTGACCTGACATTCGCAGCATGCGTCGCCCGCGAGAGGACATGCAAACGATTAGTATTGCAGGGCATATGCAAATCATGTGCGCCCGGAACGCCACCGAGAAGCACTATAAAAAGGGTGCACAGAAGGCGGGGTGTAAGTAGTGGAAGTGTGTTGTGCTGCCGGACCTGTGCGTGGGAAGCTTCCTGATGCCTCGTCGCAGAATACGGCAGTCATTCCAGCACGTTTTGGAGTTCGACAGAGGACGAATAGTGGCTTATCACGACAGTAGTTTATCGTACCAAGACATCGGAGCCCGTGTGGGACGACATCCAGCCACAGTGAGGCGAGTATGGATTCGGTGGGTGCAGGAGGGACAAACGGACCGACGTGAGCGATCGCCACAGCCGCGGCACACCACCGAACGAGAGGACCGGCGTGTTGTGCGACGGGCATTGACGGCTCGTACCGCCACATCACGAACGTTAGCGCAGGAATTAGGGTGTGTTGCGCAACAACTTATGTCAGCACGTAATGTTGGACGTCGTCTGCAGGAGCGGGGACTTGTCGCACGGCGCCCATTGCTCCGATTACCATTGACGTAACACCACCGGCAGGTGCTGCGACTACGGAATGGCACGCCATTGTCTTCTCCGACGAATCCCGCTTCTGCCTCCAACGCCAAGATGGTCGGATCCGCGTGGGGCGGCACCACGACGAGAGACTGTATGACGCCTGCATTATGCATCGCCCTATCGGTCCGTCGCCTGGCGTTATGGTTTGGGGCGCAATTGGATATGACACCCGCATTCCTCTGGTACGCATCGCCGGTACACTCAACAGCCACCGCACCATCTCCGACGTTTTGGAGCCTGTTGTCCTTCCTTACCTGCAGGACCTGCCAGCGGCCACGTTTCAACAGGACAATGCACGCCCGTGCGTGGCACGCATCGTGCAACAATTCTTCACGGCCCAGTAGGTGTCACTGCTGCTGTGGCCCGCCTGTTCTCCCGATATGTCGCCCATCGAACACGTCTGGTCGCTGATCGACAACCGACTGGCCCGGCAAGCACCACTCGCGGCTACGCCTGATGAACTGTGTCAACGTGAGGAAGCAGCCTGGACCGACATACCCTAAGTCCACAAGCCTCTTTCGTTCGATGCCGCGGCCGTTATTGCCATCCATAGGGGCCACACGAACTATTGATGTCTGCGTGTTTCGCAAGTTGCACGGGCCTGTAAGCTCAATCGTTTTATCTTTGTATTTGTTGTTATGTGTCCAGTAAATCTGGCTTTACTATCTCGTGTCCTTCTTGGTGTTGCATTTTGGGTGGCCAGCAGTGTAGTTTACAGTGAAATGAAGATATATCGCATTTTTTTAATTCCATTTTTTTTTCACATTTTGATTTTTCCATTACGGTTTCACTCACAATATGAGGACATCAGCTTAGAACTCTGACAGCACTTTCTGTTCTGTAATATGTAGCTCGTATTCGTTAATATTTAACTTGTAAATGTATTAATAAACATGAAATGCAGTATTTCTGCTGCCATAGAATGAAACTATTAATTGTAAAAATCGTCACGCTTCAGTCTAAAACGTTTAATTTATGGACAACTGCTAACTTCATGAACATACACCAACAGGGAGAGACCTCACACTATTTCCTGTTTCCAACGAACGAAACGAAGGGGTCTTCGAAACGGATCACTTTAGTGACCCGATCTGAAAGATCCGGATCGCGTAAACGACCGAATCTTCCCACCACTAATCTCCAGTTTACACTGCGGCTTCAGATGGTGATCAAGAGTTACACAACCTCAGTACTGCTGACTGGGTCTAATTCCTACTCTATAGGACAGAACTCCATTACCAGTGTCAAATATCCCAGCCAATCATCTGCTACGCATCTGGAAAGCCAGATTACACCATCATTAATCGGAGGAAAGAAAATGATATAAATAGGCGCCATCTTCGTCAGTGGTTTGCAGTTTCTGTGGTATTACATAGATTTGTGATAAGCAGTTCTCCTAATGTCCTTAATACAGAATTCTTGACGTCATCACTCATATTTTTAGTAAGTTTTCTGCAAAAAAGATCGTGCGTATGTTATCGGTTTGTCCCTCCATCTGTGGGCACCATATCTCTGCAACTATTAGCCCGATTTGAAAAATTCTTTTTGCGTTGGGAAGCCTGAAATGTGAGAATGATGATCATTGATCCTTGCATTCCAATTCTTCCCCGACGTACAACTTTGCCGCTAGAGGGCGTAAATGTAGATAATATCGAAATCATAATACCTTTTATTGCATAAATTTGCTTCTAAATTTCCGATTGAAAGAAGTCATTTTTTTCCTGTCGATGCAGTTATAACCAATACTATTTTAAGCTCAGTTTTTGTTCAAGTAATGCATAGATTTCCCACTAGAGGGCGTAAAGGTAAATTGATTTTCCCCGTTATCTCTGCTTCTAAATGTCTGATTTGAAAAATTCCTCCTGCATCGGAAACAGCTATTCATTTGAAGTTTTTTGCACATAATGTCTAAGTTTTGGTAAGCAATCATTTCGCCACCAGGGAGCGTAAGTGTCTATTTCTGCTTCTGATGTATTTGCAGCAAAATCTATAAGTTTCCGAAAACTCGATTGTAAAAAATTTTTTCGTGGACCGATATCGCTCACCTCGGAAAACCTTTTCAGAATACCTCCTGCTTAAAATAGCGCATAGTTTTTCGGCCACGAAGAGTAGATGTATATCTTATTTTTGTCGATATATCTGCTTCTAAGAGTCTGATTCAAAAAAATTCTTTCTTTGTTGGAGAGCACTTCCGGTGCGAAATGTTTCTCATATAGTTTCAAAATTCCTAAGTAAAGCATAGATTTTCCGCTAGGGGTTGAAAAGGTATATTGCGCCCCCCACCCCGGATATCACCGATTCTAAAACTTCGATTTGAAAAATTATTTCTCTATCGGATACAGCTCCTCATGGGAAATGTTTCGCACATAATTTCTAGTTTTTGATAGACGATGGTTTGACCATCAGGGTGCGGCGTCAGTGTTAATTTCTGCTTTTGAAGTATTTGCAGCAAAATCTAAGCTTCTGAAAACTCGATTGAAAAAATTCTTTCGTGGATTGATACCGCTTACTTTGGAAAACCTTTTTAGAAAACGTTCTTCTTAAAATAATGCATAGTTTTTCTGCGAGTGGCGATGATGTATATCTTATTTTTGTCGATATCTCTGCTTCTAAGAGTCCGATTTGAAAAATGTTTTTTGTTGTACAATGTTTCCACTGCGAAATGTTTCCCATATAATTTAAAAATTTTCTTAATGCACAGTTTTGTCACTAGAGGGCGTAAGTTCACGTTTCCGTTTACAGCAATATCTGCGGGACTAAAAACCCGATATTAAAAATTCATTTTCGGTCTGATACTACTAACTGTGAAAAATCTTTGCGCGTCTTTTCTTTCCAGAATAATATACAATTTCACCGCTAGGGACGCCATTGTTTAATCTGTTTTTCTTAATATCTCAGCTGCTAAATGTGCGATTAAAAAAAATCAGCATTGGATGTCGTTAACTTTACAGGTCAGTATTGAGGAGTTATAGTTAACAGTTCTGTCCCTAGGTGGTGTTTGTGTTTTGTTTTTCAGCTGGATCTCCGCTTCTAAATACCCTATTGAGAAATTTCATTTTTAATTTATGGCATTTGCTACAATAGAAATGTGGACCTTTAAATAATGCCCAGGATTCCTGATGGGGGCTTTAAGATAAATACCTTTTTCAATCTATCTCTACTTCCGGGAGACCTATTTGAAAGTTGTTTTTTCTTCGCGTAGCTGTTTTTCCATGAAGAATATTTTTCGCCCATTTTCAACAATCCTATTATGCAAAATTCTTCCGCTAGAAGATGTAGACTTATGTTATGTTTCCTTCTATACTTCTACTTTTAACTGCTCGATTTAAAAATCAGTTTGTCTCCGTTACCTTTCATCTGCTATGAGAAACTTTTTTGTGTGCTACTTGTTGATTTTCGTAACATATTTTTTAGCCGCTTGTGGAAGTAAGCAGGTGTTTGTTTTTCTGGATACTTTATCGATTTAGAAATCCGACTGAATTTTTTTCTAACCTGTTTCATTGATTTTGAATAACTTTGATAAATTTAATTCGCGTCAGAAAGGGTGAAAAGACGTACTCATTACAACCGAAAATTCGGTGACATCTTTCTTGTTTTTTTACTGTTCCATCGTACAACTGTTGATCCGCAGAATTTTCCTGTTATCATTCAAGATGTTCTTTTGATCTACTCCTTTAAGTATTGAACGCTTATTTTTTGTTCCTCCCGAGCACAATGGACATGCTATATTGTCTTGCATCTTTACCTTAATTAAGCATGTCAGTTTTAGTTTTCATCTCACGGACCGTGTTACACGCATATAGCTTCGTTTTGCTCATTAAGCATTAAGAGAAGAATTCGTGTATCGACCACGATCACGCGTACCAACAAAGTATTCACACTTACGAGTACTAATGATGGAAACTAGAACATTTTTAAACCTATTGGTTTTCTAGTCAATTGTGGTTTATTCTAGAATCCGGAAGAATTTGGCTACTGCTTTGACCTGCTTTTTGATTGCCTTTCACACTACTGGACTTCAGTGTTAGCGTTCATTCCCGCCTTTTTATGCTTCCTCAAGAGATGCCATGTCTCGTCTATGATGTATTCTCTAATTTAACTTACAGTTTTAGTTTCTTTTTTCTATAAATTTTGAGTTCATTCTCTTTCAGGATTTCATCCGTAATGTTATACAGTCAAACCTCGATTTAAGGAACTTCAAGGGACGAAGAGTCTAGTACGTAAAATCGAGGAATTCGCTAAATCGAGGAAGCCTTTCGAATGAATAATTCAAATTATGCTAGTGTTCATAGCAGAATATGTAAGCAGCTGAGGCAATCCGTAGCGTCACACAAATAATTTCATACGAAGTCGCCCTATTTCTTATTGTGATTTTGAGTTCTTTCTTTCAGTGAAATTTAAATTATGTATAGTACTTTTAATTACGAAATGTATTATCAAAAATGTTATAATACGTACACATTTACGTTGCATATTTAATTACATAAAATTCGTAGATATGTACGCTTAATATTTGATGCTACATATTGAATAAATATGTAGCATCAAAATTTAAGCGTACTTTAAAATTGCGAGAAAATTATCATAGTTGATTTTTTCCGAGTATTTAACTTCTTAAATAACGACTTCAGTGTTCATTTTTCCACGTTTGTGCCGTCACGGAATCAACACATTTACTTTCGCTGGATAGATACACTATGTTATTGTACGTAAAATCGAGGAATTATCTTTGCTTAAAACGATTAATCTATCTATTTGATGCGGTGAATTCCTTTATTTGGAGTCACTGGGCAAGATTAACTGCTTTTTCCTTCCGAAGTGATCGACTAGTGTGCAAATTAGCAGCCCGTGTTTATTGGAACTAAGTGACAAGAGCGTTTAACTCAGGTGCCATGCTTTCATAGATTTCTTCTTACTCGAATATTGCCCACACTTTGGATACACAGCTTACAATTTCTTTTCTGTTTTTCGCTATGGTACACAACGTTGACTTGGAAATTCCGAGTTTCTCTGCTACAGCAGCGTGTGATTCTGGGTTCGAATCAAGCTGCGACAAAATGTCCATTTTTTCACTGATTGAAAATCTTTTCCGGTTTTTTTTAATGCTCTCATAAAATGCACTTTTGGAAATTACAGTGATCGGTAAATTTCACGTACAACTTTTCTAGTTCTATCTACGTTCATCAAAACTTTATCGGTAAAAGAGTTGTGTTGTTTAATTTGAACTGTAAATTTAACACTGAAAAGAAAAGAAGAAGCGCAATTTGGGGAAGAATTCCAGAAGTTCAGTAATGGGTACGTAAAATATGTGTCCTCCGACTTAAAAACAAAAGCTATCGTTCTGTCTTTAGCCGAAAACAAGAATACCCAGAGTACTCTAGATTTCTTCCTCCACACAGCCTTTCTTTTCCTGCTTCCCACTCATGCGAGAAAACGTTGCGCTCCTTTGGAACTTGTTCGTCATTTGCTCCCCCTGTAAGACGCTTACGCTTGATAGTCGGAGGGAAGGCGAACTGATTTATGATTCCTTCAAGCTGTGTCGCAGATGGTGTTCTTTGTAACGCTGTGGTTAACTGCATGCGTAAAATCTTCTTGTTACGCGAGGCTATCTTTCTTGTTAACTTTTACCATAAAAATGCTGGTAAACATAGTTTGGTGGTTTAAAAAAAAATTAAATGCTCACTAAATTGAGGAAACCTGTTCGTTAAATCAGGAAACGTCAAGCATTAATTTCAATGTGGTTCCGTCCGGACCATAAAAAATGTACGTAAAATCGCAGTCCGTTAAATAGGGGTTTCACTGCATTTTCCCACTTACGGAATGTTGTCTGGCAGCAGCCTTGAAGTCAGGGTGCGTGACATGTGTGTGTGTGTGTGTGTGTGTGTGTGGGCATGATAAGAACCAGCTTTATCATGTTGGAGCAAGAAGCAAAAAATGTGGCACGTAAGTGGTAATCGTGGTATCTCTAAGCTGTGTTTTTTCGTACAGATAACGTCTGTCGATCTATGGTGTATACAGTATATATACTCCTTCTTTAAGTGTCAAACGTATATTTTATGTTAATCTTTTCAAACTACTGCTGTGTTCACTAATTCAAGTGAATTAAACTAAATGCTTATTGCGTTATTGGAGCTATGATTCAGCTATAGCTATGTGCGGCTGAATAAAAGGCGAACTGTGAGTTATCTTGAACTTTATTTGTGCGACTTTGTTTCATTTAAGGTGGGTGAATTGGAAGGGAAAACCTTACGTAGTGTGCCGTAAGCCACATATACGAGTATCAAAGAGTGAAGAACGCTGTTCGTCTTGGTAGAGTTTTCTTGCACTGAGCATAAAACTTATATAATAGGCTACGTCTGTCCCTACCTCTCTGACGGCATTCAGTAGTTGCAGCGTCTTCTGCTTTTACATAGTGGCCGAAATCGAAACTAAGCTCACCGCTATATCTCACGATACGTGAAATCAAAGAGAAAAATAGAAATATAAAAGAAAGTTAGTAAGACAAACGACTTCATCTGTGGCAACATGCACGTGCTCGAACAACTGTCCGCGACGTTTGTTCTGTTACGTAGGTGTTATGTCGTGTTTTATTTCATTTTCTTCGCATTGCAGAGTAATTTCATAAAAAAAAAATTCAGTCACATATTTTTCACCCGTGCATGGGACGGTCTATGAGCTAATTTTAAATAAAACTTCTCTCCTGAGAAAGGAAACGTTTTATGAAAAATATTCGCAAACTGATGTTGCCTTTAATATTTATACGGAATACGAGGTTGTTTGATAATTATTTTGTCAACTCTACGGGAATACGCGTACAAAGGAAACAGCACAGCTATCTACACCATAGAGCATAGTTTGCGTTGTAATGTTTTGACATGAAAAATTAATGGAACGGATTACTCCCTTCTTAAGTTTGATTTGTCGAGATTAATATTTTCGAGAAAATAGATAGATTTTTTTCTTTGAATAAAAATGACAGTGTTAATTTAAAACTCTTACCTTTTCTGATTCTTACCTCTCCCTTAAGAATCTTTGCACTTAACCACTGTTAGAGAGTGTGCTTCTTCAGTGTCTCGTTATGTATATCTCAGAGTAGTGCTGATGAAAATACAGAAAAATGTAACAAATGGATTTTAATCAAACTAAAAATTCAACGAGTTCATTCAACTTGCTTAAAGAGAGCTACCCTCTCCCCTTATTTATAATTAACCAAATTCATTTTCCGTGTTTTGTTTTGTTAGGTAAGCTCTCATTCTCACCTCGTTTATTAAGCAAGCTCCTGTTTGTTATGAACAAACGTAAATGTGTTGATTACCGCATTTCATCTTCTCCATTCGGGACGGTCAAACAGGTTCTTTTGAGTTATTCAGTAATTACAAGGAGAATTCCGAGACTGAAGTTAATCATGTCCCAAGAGCAGCAACGAATTTACAACATCACTGGGGTGATAACTAAGTGAATTGGACCCGGATCATCACCGAGCCAATGGTAACGCAAACTTATCTCTCCACAAAGGATATTAAAATTGCACGAACTCCTCTGATCTCTTCGCAAGACCCAATGACGGTCTCAGATATTCGTCAATTATAAAATTTAGCAGAAGCCATTCTGCTAGCCCGAATCCCTACCCTCCCCGGCTTTCCTCAAGGAGCCCTGAAACTTCAATAAAAATAATAAATTATGTTTGTATCTTTTATGAGACCTCAGAGATGATGCCACGGCGAATTCCACCAGGGCCCCATACATCACTGGGATGACATATCGTAAATGTAGAATAAAGTAATTTGTAGCGATAGCATCCTGAACACAAAACCCTACGAGTATTTTGAAAGTTCCGTCGCGGCCGATTGAAACCTTCAGTGATGTGCTGTTAGTAGTCTTTCACTTAATTATTGATTACTTGGTCGTACGGAAAAGGAAATTTGTTGATGTTGACGCCAGTGTGGGACAGCATTTTCTGAGCGAATATTTTAGCAGTTCATTTTGCTTATATACACGTATGCCAAAAATTACGTTCTTGTCTATGCTTTGTCGTTCTGCTACTGAACTGTGTTCACTTATTATGTATGTAGATGATACCTGCAAAGAAATAAAACAAGAAAGATGACACCGAATGTTCGGTGTAATGAGCACGTCTTTTGAACCCGTTCTGGCGCGAATTAAATTTGTCAAACCTATTCAAATTTAACGGAACCGGTATGAAGAACAGTAGTATCTGACTGAAGAAAGAAGTTTTTCAGTCGGGTTTTTAATACCGTGTTACCGCGAAATCACACGATTTACCATTAACAAGTAATTTAAATATTCATTACGATTCCTAAGTAACCGGCAATTTAAATATTTAATGTCCCAACTCCTGGTTTTCTTAAGGAACCCGCTCCACAGATTTCATAATTTAATTTAAACAATCGGTTTTCCATTTTTTCTCATTCATTGATACGGAAGATTAAATTTAAGAGACTAAATTTAAGCACTCTCAATTTCGTTATTAATATTTTTGCGTTAGGCCCGGAGTAGAAATGTTGAAACACTTTTTTTTTCTTTCGCTAAAAACCCCCAAAGACCCGGTTAGTTACTCGTTAAGGCGTGCAGCTGTCATCCCCATATAACATCCTTTTATTTCTTGAGCGCCAAGGAAAACATCAACAAAACACAGGAAACCGTGTACGTGACATGAACAAAAGTTGCCTATCTCCCAGAGATTACTTGGACAGGGAAGGGCTATGAAGGAGCAGTCATCGACTCTTTCACTAGACAGCGAAAATAACAATGTAGTGAAACTTTCTCTTTCACCCAGCTTGGGCACTCGATTCAAGCAAAAGAGTAGGTGGGTCTCTTTTCTGTTATTAGGAGTGGCAGGCCGTTTAAATTCCCAAAATTCGATAACAGGAAAAATTACGACAGGTGACAGACCAGGTAAATGGTGACCGACCCCCTTGTACTCCTTTGGAATGCCATAGAAAGTTTGCTAGCCAATCACGGGCCTGGGAAACAGGTTAACTTCCAATCAAAATTCTCGGTAACACCCACAAATTTAACCCCTCCTCTTTGTGGAAGCGAAACTGAGAAATAAGAAAATATAAGGGAATGGGTTTGAAAAAAAGAAAAATATCGGACAAGGAGGAAGAGAGAAAGCGGAGAGAGAGAGAGAAAGAATTTTTTGGGAGAGTTTTTTTACGGCTATGGAGATGGACATGCGTGAGAGAAACGCACGGAGGTTGAAGAAATAAACTTTGAAGGTGTTAGTGAAAGAGAGCCATTCCGAGAAGGAAGACGTCGACGACTTAGAGATTGGGTAAGATGAATTTTCACTGTCAGTTTCCCTGTACTGCATGTTCTCTGCGAGTTATCTTATCCCTTCCCATCTTAAATGGGAAATTTCCCAATACGTGCACCATGACAACATTGTAACTGAAAGTTTGCTAGAAGTCAGGATAGTAATAATTTTAAAAGTAATAACACTTTAGAATTTGGTTTAAATAAATTATTAACTTCCACTGAAAACATGTATTAGTTTTAAGCAGCATTTATTCAGAATAAACATTTTATTTAAACGTTAACCTTTTGTCGTAATTTTATATCTACAGTCTTTCACTTTTTATGTAGTGCATAATACCGTATGTATGAGTATTTTCGTTCTAGTAGCATGCTATCTGCTGATCTTAACTTAACTTTTGCGACACCTAAGTTTAAGCGAAATACCCGGTGAAACACAACGCCTAATTTGTCCGCAACTTCGAGCACGGAATTCCTATAAGGGATAGGAAATCCGAATTCAAAGTTGTTCATTTTCTAGGCGATTTCATTTTGATTTAACATGTAAATTCCAGGAGTAGTTAATAGAAATAAATATTCCATTGTGTCGAATTGCCGGCACAGTGGTTCACGTCCACTGTCGAGGGCGTGGTAATACCCGCAAGTATTGCTGTAAACGTCATGGTGAACTTACGCCCTCTGGTTGCAGACTTGTGTGTTAAGAAAAACTTGAAATCATATGAGAAACATGAAGGGTTCGGGAGTAAACCATGGTAACCAACATTTTTGTAAAAAAATAATTTGGGTACGAAAACTAACTGTATTGATAATCTGAACATTTTAGAGTATTTATTATACATTTACGTCAACATATGGCACCACAATACAACTTTAAATTTATGGTAAGTGCAAACGTTTATATTTTTTTACTACTGGCAATCTACGTATCTATACACACTGCTGGCCACCCAAAATACAACATTAAGATAGACACGAGATAGCAAAGCCAGATTTACTGGACACATAACAACAGATACAAAGATGAAATGATTGAGTTTACAGGTCCGTGCGACTTGCGGAACACGCAGACATCAATACTTCGTGGGGCTCCCATAGCTGGCAATAACGGCCGCTACACGTCGCGGCATCGAACGAAAGAGGCTTTGGATGTGGGCTTGGGGTATGTCGGTCCAGGCTGCTTCCACACGTTGCCCCAGTTCATCAGGCGTAGCCGCGGGTGGTGCTTGCCGGGCCACTCGGTTGCCTATCAGCGACCAGACGTGTTCGATGGGCGACATATCGGGAGAACAGGCGGGCTACGACAGCAGTTTCACCTGGTGGGCCGTGAAGAATTGTTGCACGATGCGTGCCACGGGCGGGCGCGCATTGTGCTGTTGAAACGTGGCGGCTGGCAGGGCCTGCAGGTAAGGAAAAGACTACAGGATCCAAAACGTCGGAGATGTAGCGGTGGCTGTTGAGTGTACCGGCGATGCGTACCAGAGGGGTGCGGGTGTGATATCCAATTGCGCCCCAAACCATAACGCCAGGCGACGGACCGGTATGGCGATGCATAATGCGGGTGTCATACAGTCTCTCGCCGCGGTGCCTCCACACGAGGTTCCAACCATCGTGGTGTTGCAGGCAGAAGCGGAATTCGTTGGAGAAGACAATGTTGTGCCATTCAGTAGTCCAAGTACGGCGTTCAACGGCCCACTGCCGCCGCACTGTGTAACGTCAGTGGTAATCGGAGCAATGGGCACCGTGCGACAAGTCCCCGCTCCTGCAGACGACGTCGAACGGTACGTGCTGACAGAGTTTGTTGCGCAACACACCCTAATTCCTGCGCTAATGTTCGTGATGTGGCGGTGCGAGCCGTCAATGCCCGCCGCACAACATGCCGGTCCTCTCGTTCGATGGTGTGCCGTGGCTACGGCAATCGCTCACGTCGATCCGACCGTCCATTCTGCATCCACCGGATCCATACTTGCCTCCCTATGGCTGGATGTCGTTTCACACGGGCGCCGTTGTCTCGGTACGATAAACCGCTGTCGCGGTACGCCACTATTCGTCCTCTGTCGAACTCCGAAACGTGCTGGATTGACTGCCGTATTCTGCGACGTGGCATCAGGAAGCTTCCCACGCACAGGTCCGGCAGCACACACACTTCCACAACTTACAACCCGCCTTCTGTGCACCCTTATTATAGTGTTTCTCGGTGGCGTGCCGGGCGCACATGATTTGCATATGCCCTGCAATGCTAATCGTTTGTATGTCCTCTGGCGGGCGATACGAGGTATCGCGTCGGGTGTGCACGCGGTGTCTTGGTAGGGAGAGGGTTTTACTTCAAGAACTGGCTGCAAATTCGTGGCAGTTCGAGTGAGACGCTAACATTGCAAGTATTACTGTTGGTAATGATCTCCAAGGTTTCCCAAATTGGTGTACATTTAGGGATAGAGTAGTTAGTTAGTTTTTTTATATCATCCCTTATAGGAGTAGCGGACTTGAATTTGACTTCTCTGGATAAAGCCGTGGTTACTTTACCGTGAATAAACAAATACATCGTTCTTTTCACGTTTTAGCAACACACAGAAACCGAAAAATTGTTATTCAGTCACCGCCGGGGACCGAATAACTACGAGATAGGAGATCAGGTCATCTCTCTGATACCTGACTCCTACAACAAGCTATACGCGTGGTGGGCAAGTCCCGTTAGAGGGAGAGAAAGGATGGACACCAATAGCTACATTATCGAGACTGGAAACGGGCGGAGAAGGAAGGTGCACGCAGGGAAGCTGCGGGAGTTTAAACCTAGGGTAGGAGTTGTGGGAGTGATATTCGAGGATGATGAAGATTTTGGGAAAATCACGGAGGTGCCCAGGCATGACGCAAAGAAGAAAAAAATAACTGCGGAGAATATTTGTGTAAAAAATGAGGCCATTTCTCCGAAGCAGGTGAAAGAGTTGCAGGACGTGGTGGGAAGATTTGATAAGTTTTTCTCAGGGAGAGTAGGAGAAACCACCGTGGGGTGCCATAAAATTACTCTCAAACCGGGGAGCGTACTGAAGACGCAGCACCGGTATAAGGTACCGCAGTCCATGCAGAAAGCGGTGGTGGCACAGATCGAAGAGTTGTGGCAGAAAGGAATGATAGAAGAGTGCAGTGAGGAGTACAGCCACCCGATCGTGTACGTGGCAAAGAAGACGGGGGAAGTGCGCATGTGCATAGACTTCCGGATGTTGAATGCACATACGGTCCCAGATGCATTCCTTATGTCTCAGGTACCAGGCCTTTTAGCTAAGGTGGGAGCAGCTAAATTTATATCTACTTTGGATATGCTGAAAGTATACTATCAGATGCCGTTAGACGTAGACAGTCGTCGGTATACAGCGTTTGCCACCCATCTAGGGCTATACCAATGGAATGTTATGCCGTTTGGACTGGTGGGGGCCGCGGCTACTTTTCAGCTGGCCAAGAACAAGGTGCTTACTCCGCAGCAAGACTACGCTGTTGCGTATTTGGACGATGTTGCCATATTTTCACAGTCCTGGGAGGAGCACTTGGAACATCTGCAACAGGTGTTAGTGAGTTTACAAAATGCAGGGTTTAAGAGGAATTTGTCAAAGTGTTGTTTCGCACGGTAGGAGGTGCATTATTTAGGACATGTTGTGGGATCGGGGAGTCATCGCCTGGATTCGGAAAAGCTCCAGGCGATTATACGACTTACTCCCTCTCGAACCAAAAAGGATGTTAGAAGCTTCTTAGGTTTAGTTAGCTATTGCAGAGACTATGTGCCGAGATTCGCAGAGATAGCGAAGCCTCTGACGGGTCTCACTGCAAAGAAGGTGCAGGACAGAGTTTGTTGGACGACAAAGCTGGAGAGTGCCTTTCAGCAGTCAAAGGATAAGCTATGCCGGGCACCTGTGTAGTACTCTCCAAATTTTGACCAACCGTTTTTAGTACATACCGACGCTAACGCTTTCGCGGTAGCGTGTTGTTTAAGTCAGCGGGACGAGGAAGGTTAGGTCAGGTTCGACCGGTGGCGTATGCCAGCAAAAAATTGAGTGATACGCAGGCACGGTGGGCTTATGCTATTGTCTGGGGGTTGCGTAAATTTGAAGGGTGGATCTTCGGACACAAGATCGAGGTGATGCCGGATCATAATCCACTCACATTCCTTACTAACTCAGCTTCTTAGAGTTCGAAACTGCAACGATGGATTTTAGCCTTCGCACAATTTAATTTATGTTTAATGCATGTGCCAGGAAAAAGATTCCACACGCGGACGCGTTGTCACGTCTGAATTTCGTTGACTAGGGTAGCGCCATGATGGGGTAGGCCGAAACAGCCGCAGGTTATACGACAGAGGGTCATGAGAGTGGTACCCGTGGCTTATTCCCAATGACCGGAAAATGCTACAAGTGAAGTGAGTACGAAATGCCACAAGGAATATATGCGCTGAACTTTATGGTGATAGCCAAACACAATTCCTTTCTTTGTAGGTTGCGTGATCTTTATCATTGGACTTGAGCATTCACTCGCGGTACATTATAAATGTGCCCTCGAGTTCAAAAAGTGAGGAGCTGTAAGGTGACGGAGGCGGGCCCCACTACTTATTTTTATGTAGTAATATGTTCTGTAATTATTTCTCATTTCAAAGGCAATGTAATGTAAATTGAAACGCACGTGGTACGTTCCCTTTGTATGATGGATTGTGTAACACAGAACGAAGCACGTGACTAGCAAGATCCGTTGACTTCGACCGGGTCGACGGGGTCTGATGTATAGGTCAAAGGTCACCACTTCCGGTGAACGGCTAACTCCACCCCAACAGGATTTCCAGAGGCGGAATGGTGGGGGAGAAGATTAAGGATATAACACGTTCGCTGGAGAGGCTGTAGGATACAGCAGTGCTTCAACTGCCAAGGCTTTGGTCATGCCATGTCCAACTGCAGACAGAAGCCAAAATGTGTACACTGCGGCAAGGATCATTGCAGCAGGGAGTGCACGGCTGACAAGAAGACACAGCGTTTCTGTGTCAATTGTAGTGGTGAACATGGGGCTAACTGGCGTGGTTGCCCCATTTACAAGCAGCTTGCCAACAAGCTGCCGAAAAACAACAGGCAGAAACCAGAGCTGAAGCAGAGGAAGATGTCAAAATGCAGGGCCCCTACTAAGCCTACAGCTGTTGACCCAAAGCGGTTACGGAGAATCCCACAGCTGCTTACACGCCTTCCACATCTGCTACAAGCTCCAAGAGAAGGAAAAGGAGAGGCAAAAAGAACAAAAACAAGACTCAACCAGCAAAAGTCACGCCTGCCCCCTCAGGTGGTAACAAAAGTGGCTCCCCACTCTGCCACTACCGAGGTCACGGGTCAAAAGCTGCTCTCAGAGCTTGTGGAGCTCATTGATCCCGCTGTCCTCAAACGGGTTCTGGTTGCCTGTCTGACGGCTTAAGCCTGAGCTCCCGTGCCTAGTAGCGCCTTATGAACGCGGTTCAACCTCGTCAGGATGATATGTGGACGATCCTTCAAAAACTCCGGTGTAGTAAGACTGTCATACTGCCCATTCTCGGTCCACGGGATTTGGTGTACTGCGACGACGAAAAAACTGGGGTCCTTGTTGGTGCCCTGCGGAGGAGCAGTTCTCACCTCATGACATCCAAAAATCTTAGTCACACGGATTGGGTGATGGAGGCTTTAACTACATACGATCTTGATGATACAGACGAGGTCATCTCGCCTGTTAGTTACCTCGAGGTAACTCGACACATCAAAAAACTAAAGGTGAAGAAAGCTTGCGGAAGAGATGGAGTTTCGGCAAGAGCTGTTCAACTGCTCCGTGAGAGCTGGATTCTGGCACTGGTAGAGATTGTCAACAGGTCTCTCCGGCTGAAGTATTTCCCCAGTGACTGGAAAAAGGCAGTGGTGGTGGTGTTGCCCAAACTTGGAGCCAATCATACCTTACCTGAGAACTACCGTACAATATCTCTCTTGCTCGTCCTGGGTAAGCTCCTGGAGAGGGTCATCCTCTCTAGGCTTCTAGAGTTCTGTGAAGCTAATGGTGTGATTCCTGACGAACAGGGAGGTTTCCGGGCGAAGCATGTTACGACCCACCAGTTGACAGACTTACGGAATTCGTTTCTGAAGGACGAGTTAAGAGCGAGTATTCCACTGCTGTCTTCCTGGACATCAGCAAGGCTTTTGACCGCGTTTGGCATGATGGACTCCTACACAAGTTGTAGAAGCTTCGATGCCCTCGTCCACTTGTTGTGCTGATTGGCTCGTACCTCAACAGCCGCAGTTTCACTGTTAAGATTAACGGTGAGCTTTCTTCGGAAAAGAAGATTCGGGCTGACGTTCCTCAGGGTTCGGTTCTTGGACTAAGGCTGTTCTCCATTTATCTGTACGACTTACCCAAACCCAAACAAGGGCAGGTCATGATGTACGCAGATGATACAGCTGTTGTCATCAGGTCCTTGAACAAAATCAGAGCAGTGACGCTCCTCCAGGAATTTCTCTCTCAGCTGGAAACCAACTAGACTGACTGGCGGATCACGATCAATCCGTGTAAGAGCTGTGCGCTGTTTTTTCATCTCTCCAAGGAGTATCGAAACTCGTTATGTTTCAAGAGACAACTCCCTGGGCTACCTTCACTAAGTACCTAGAGCTTCAACTGGATTGTCGATTATCGTGGGTGGCGAACACTAGCTACCGCACGAATAAAGCTAGACAATGCCTTGGGCAGCTAGCTTCACTACTCCACCGGAAAAGCTTTCTTAAAATACGGCACAAAATACTGCTGTATAAGACGGTCGTCAGGTCGGTGCTTACCTAAGCCTCCTCCATCTGGATAGTAGGAATCAGCGAGAGAAAATCGAGAGGGTGTAGCGCCGAGCACTTCGAATGATCACTGGGGCTCCCCCTTGGACCCCACTTCGGAACCTGAGGAACAGACTTGGAATCGAGAAGATACATGAGTTTTCCACCAGTCTCGCCATGAAGTTCTTCCAAAAAGCGGAAACCGACCCTAATGAACTTGTTAGGGACGCGGTTGACTACAATCCCAGAAAATTCCTTAGGTATCCCAGAACTAAGGCGGCGATCGTTGACCCCCCTTGACGGACTGGGTAAGTATGCGAACACTGGTGGGTGTTAGACAGACCACCACACCCTTCCTTTTCAGATTGGCATCGAGACGTTGGATTTGGTCTCGTTGAGTTGCAGTGAACCCCTGGTGTGTCGGCGGCCGGGTGGTGTTGTGGTTTTCTGTGATGTTGTGCGGTGCTTGGTTCCCCTTTCCCCCCTTTCCACTAGACTGGTGTTACGTTTCACAGTATGAAAGATGTATCACCCTCTCCTTTCACTCAATTTTTCTGTTTGTCTTTCCTATTGAGTTCACTTACTCAGATCTCATAGCTTCCTATTTCTAAGGGTAGTTTTAGACATGGAGTCAGACACTCCCTTCTTAAAACTTCTTCAAATATCGTGCTACCGTGCTGGAGAGGCTTTTCGCGTTTCACCTTCCAATAAGTTGGGCGTCGTGTTTTACGCAGAGAGTGTCGGTTTGACCACTCGGGGCTTTACATTTTCACTGACGGAATAGTCAGGGTTTTTCGGCGATAAGAGATCGGCCGGGTTTTAGACGGAACGACTCGAGTCCACGTGGCGGAGGGTCTCCCGGGATATCGGTGAGATACTGAAGTGTTCACTAGCTGGAAACCGGTTGGCACGTGGAGATAGCCAATCGAATGGAACTTATTCTTTCATATATTAAATTTTTTTTCGTCTTACCAAGGACTTGTTATTGGAGTTACTCATTATCGTAGATCTTAAGAATTGCTGACTACACGTTCCAGAACTCGATGGCACTCAAAAGAACCTACGTCAAGCCCATTTGAGAGATTCGGATTCAGTAAGGCCTAGTGGCAGATCGAACTCAGCGGGACCTGACAGTGTCCTTGAAAGGAAAACTTTAGTAAACTATCAAAACGGGTCTTGTGAGAATTCCTTATCTTTTTTTATCGCACTCGACAGAGGGACGTGTTCGAATGTTCCTACACGCACCCTCACTTTTTCTATGTCAATGAGCTTTGGTTGGATGACCGAACTCTGACAATTATGGAAACCATACTTCGTCGATGGAAGAACTATTGTCGAAGCTGCGAACGTTGGCTGTTCCACGATTGTTCGGCAAATACTGAAAGTAGAAACAGGTTGATATTCAAATGGAATCCCTTATTTATTACAAGCTTGAAAGCTATCCTCAGAACGACGAAATCGTGTAAGAACAATTTAAATGATCGTGCAAATGGAAGGCCTCTAGATGTTTTCAATATATTTCGCACAATACGAGTTTCCTTGGTCTTTTCCCTTCATTAGAATGTAATCTGAAAAGTCATTTTGAGGTTAAGTAATAAGGGAAATTCGCAACGTGACCTTCTGAGACTTTTCAGATATTTCTGCTGGGATAACGAGGCTTCAAGCTTCGGAAATCTAAATTCTTAGAATTTTATTGTAAGGCAAATGACTCAAGGGGATGATATCTTACGTATTCCAAACTGATTTCTTCAGGATAGGTAATTTTCACTGATTTTGATGAAAATTTAAAACTGCCAGCAGATGTGTTGAATGAATATCAAAAGTGATTTTGCTGCCTTTTGCACGCTTGGATAACATGTAACGTATATCTCAAAATTACCTTCCTTTGGAGTTTCTGCATTCTAATGTAAATTTCAGTACTCATTGGTTAAAGATTTTCTTATACATAAAAGGCACATTACTCTCCGAAACAGCATTTGCATTTTGGCAACTTAGTGTCTTAATCAATCAACTCAATGCATTCCAGTAGCCTGCCAAAATATGACGAATTGCCAACAAACAAGGTCCATGCGCCATTGCATCGTGCTCAGAATTAGAAGTCACCAAACCTCTCCGTGAGCAATGTCAGAATGAGTTTATCGCTCATTGAGTCTTCGTACCTTATAAGATTTTCTGTTCCTGGCGATGAAGACTGATGCACATCCAGCAGTTTCTTCTATTTTCCGGTATTAGTATATTCAGTTCACAATATTTTTGTGAACTGAATATACTAATACCGGAAAAGTATACGGTTTCGATTATTGCTAACGGTGTCTTGTGGTATTAGTATATTCACCATTTTAAAAAGTATACGGTTAAATCCTCTTGTATTAGTATATTTACCATTTTTAAAAGCATACGGTTTAATACCGGAAAAGTGTACGGTTTCAAGATTGCTAACGGTGTCTTGTGGTATTAGTATATTCACCATTTTAGTTGAATATACTAGTACCGATGAAGACTGATGCACATCCAGTAGTTTCTTCTATTTTCCGGTATTAGTATATTCAATACCGTTTTAGTGTTATAAAAATAAGCAAGAACGCTGGAGTTATCAAAATATGCACCATGCCCTGGAGTTATCTACACTGAAGAGCAATTGGATTAAAGATACCTGTCTAGTAACGTGGAGCACCACCTTTCGCCCTGATGACGGCGGCGATTCGTCTCGGCCTGGACTCGACAAGACACCGGAAGCGTTGGGAAGCCATACGGATCCACGACCCCTGAACAAGCTTCCACAGTTCATGAAGATTTGATGGAGGGGGGTCAGAGCTTCGAACATCTCTCTCGATGGCATCACAGATGTGCTCCATGGGATTGAGGTCAGATGACCTAGCTGGCAAAGGAAGCGAGGTCACGTCGGTGGAGTGTTCATCCAACCATTCGGATACAATTCGGGAGCTGCATTGACTTGTTGCAGGATGAGGTCCCCAGTGGGATGTTGAAGACGCACAAACGGGAGTAAATGGTCGTCCAGTATATCCCGGTAACGTGGACCTGTGAGGGACGATGTCACACGTACCAGGGATCCCATTTCAGTTCACGTAAAGAGTCCCCAGACGAGAATGCCACCCCCACCAGCTTGATGAGTACCCAGTTGGCAAAGGATCCATCGCTTCATGTGGTTTGCGCCGTACTCGTATCCTGCCATCCGCATGTACCAACGTGAATCTCGACTCATCAGTCCAGGAAAATTTTTTCCATATGTCTAGGGTCCAGTGGCGATGTTTCCGCGCCCATGCTAATTTTTGCACCCTGTGATGTGCGGTCAGCAGCGGTACTCTCGTGGGACGATGGCTTCTGTATCCTATTGCGAGATGGTTCTGGATGGTGTAGCTGCTTACACGTTTTTGTGCACCAGCGTTAAATTGCCGAGTAATTTCTTGCACTGTGGCCCGTCTATCCACTGTTACAATGCGAGCTAGCTGACAATGACCCCGCTCATCCACACGCTGTTGTCCACGGCAGTTGGCCCTTGCAGGGATGGTTTTACAGGATTCGATGTTCTTACGGTGCACCCGTGACGCAGTGGCTCGTGAAAATCGCAGTGCCTGCCCGACTTCCGAGATGGAGTGACCCATTCTTCGGACCCCGACAATTTGCCCACGATCAAATGCGCTTAGATCCTTCGTCTTACCCATACTGCGTCCGACTCTTACTGATTCCCGTCGCATCACTCCTTATATTGTCGGATCGCTGCATACGTGATGTCGTTTCCGTTTATAGGGCCACCCACAGCGCCACATTTGCATAACGCCAGGTGTCTCTAATTCAATTGCTCTTCAGTGTATATCAGTGACGTTTCGTGAATGCGAGGTCTGGGCTACTACTTTCTACCCCCTCTTCTCTAGTAAGTACTATTTGTCTGAAGTTTTTCATTTGTTTAGTAAAGTGAAAAACATTTTAGGTGCATGCTTCCTATTACCTGATGCAAAATATTGACTTTATTCGGAAATATAAGTGATGTTTCTGGTAGTCTTATTCCAAGAGTCTGTTTCAGGGGGGGGGTCAAGCATGCCACAAGTTAAGTGCAATAAAGTCAAACGATTCAGTTAACCTTAGCGTACGTATGTTTTTTTGTTTTTTTTTTTTTGCAATTAATTTTCAAGTTCTTCTTTCTTTTCTTTGTTTCGGGAATTTAACTGTTACTATGAGCAGTTCTTTAGGTTATGAGTAGTTGCCTGTCCCGGGTTTGGGGCCGCTGGTTCCGGAAAGTTGCCTGTCCCGGGTTTGGGGCCGCTGGTTCCGGAAAGTTGCCTGTCCTGGGTTTGGGGCCCCTGGTTCCGGAAAGTTGCCTATCCTGGGTTTGGGGCCACTGGTTCCGGAAAGTTGCCTGTCCTAGGTTTGGGGCCGCTGGTTCCGAAAAGCTGATACCACCGCTCTGGGACGGACGCTCCCTTCACGCTTCATGCGGAGTCGGGTTAACACCGTGCTCGGACCAGAAACCAGCACCTTTAACCAGAAAATGCGGGCCACTGGGCTGGCATTTTCTAATTTGCGATACTGAAGTTATATCTAAGATGAGAAAATGCTGTTTCGTTCTATTAGTGGCATCACTCATTTTAATTTACTAACACGTGGTACTTATGTAGGGCACACAGTAAACCAGTGTATGTGTACTGTTTTGTTTTTTCACTTTTACGGGCTTTCTCGAGCACGTGCAGGGTACTAATTTGTAGGACGATGGTGCTGCTCTTTGTTCAGAGAAGCCTTGCCAACGCAAAAAAAAGTCGTTGATTCTGTTCCGTTCCCGTTGCCATGGACACGCGATGGTGTGTCTTGCTGGACAGCGGTCATCTCGGAATCAGTTTTTTAACGAGTCTACCAGGTGTCATTGGCAAAGGGAGTTAGTTCACACGTGTTTCTTAATATTTTCTTTTTAATCATATGAATTTCCTGAACTATCGAGAATATACTACTTTCTGACCTAAATAACTCTTTCTCACACACATATATAGAGTTGCAACACATATATATTCCCACCTTCAAAGAGAGAAGTTTTAGAGAAAATCGAAATTTACATTCTCTATCTAAAGATACAATTTTTTATCTGTTACACAGCGCATTCAAAGAGTACAGAATGCATAATTCAATTTAGTAGTAC
This sequence comes from Macrothele yani, assembly GCA_039090855.1. Lineage (NCBI taxonomy): Eukaryota > Metazoa > Arthropoda > Arachnida > Araneae > Macrothelidae > Macrothele > Macrothele yani. Next base: position 67,216,960 of record CM077009.1, on the reverse strand, counting down.
AAGGACGTACACTGCCTTACCATTTCCACTGATTTTCCTTATCCGGACATCTGCATGTATACAGGTAATCTTTATTTACAGAAATTTAATATTGTGTGCTGAAACCTTTGGCCCTGATGACGCTCTCCAGTCTTCGTGAAATACTCTCCAACATTTTGTTGTAAATGTCCGCCTATATATGTTGCGCTATTACGCCATCAAAGTAGGGATTAGTTCAGCATTTTTTGTAGGGCGATCTCTTTTAAGCACACCTGACGATCCTATTCGTCCCAGATATTCTATATAGGGGTCAGATCAGGATTCTGGGCTGGCCAGTCGAACCTTTTGACGCCCATGTCCTCAAACCAATCTGTAACAACGCGGACGTTATAACATAGTGCGTTGACCTACTGAAAGAAGTAAAGACCTTCCCCAAAGTACTGCAACAACTTTGGCAGTGCATAAATGTCCAAGACGTCTTAGTAGAGCTCAGCACTCATGGATTTATCCAAAACGACTTATGCGCAAAAGTTGAGACACGAAAAACAGCTCCACACACTTTTCTCTCTTGATTGGATGTTTAACGACCACCTGGGCAATGGGCTATAAGAACTAGGCCGTTTCTAATATAGGGCCACTGGCCCAGGGAAGAGAGAGAGTCAGTCCTGTAAGACAAATACAACATCCATGCCTCACCGGGATTCGAACTCGGACCTCTCTCGGACGAAAGGTCATAAGCCAGCCCTTAGACCATTGCACCACCGAGGCGGCCATCCACATCATCACGCTGCCTCCACCCAATTTCATTATCTGGACGATACGGCGCAGAAAGTACGCTTCTCCCGGCATTCGGTACAGTCAGAAACGACCGTCAGAATAGTAGAACTGCGCACCGTGACTCAGAAATGACCGTCACACTAGTAGAACTGCGCAACGTGACTCGTCAGTCCAAAGCAGTTTTCCGTTGGTCTGCAGCACAAGATCGACTTTCCTTACATTACACTAATCAGCGTGAGGCATTAGTGGAAGTGATTAGCAGTTTGTGAATGGATGCTCGACTGTAAAGTTTCATGTAGTGCAACGTCCTGCCCACTGTACTGGCGCAAACATCAGTCCCAATATTCTAATATTAAGTTTGACACTGGTAACCTATGTCGTGTAGTGTCCTGCACATTATACTGGTTCTAACATCAGTCCCAATAGTCTCACTTAGGCTTTCACAGTATTAATTCATGTTGTGCATATTTCTGCAGAATGAACTCGCGCTACGAATATGACATTGGGATCGACAAAGGTAGCCTACGTTACGCAGCGTCCTACGGACTTTATTGGTGCTAACATCAGTCCAGTTATCTCCCACTGGGTTCGACAGAGGTAAAAACATTTCGTGCAACGTCCTGCGCACTATACTGGTGTTAACATCAGTCCCAGTAGTCTCATATAGCGTTTGAGAGTGGGAACTCATGTCGTGCAGCGTCCTGCACACTGCAGCCGTACAAACATCAGTCTCAATAGTCGCACACAGGGTTTGACAGTGGTAACCCATGTTGTGAAGCGTCCCGCACACTATAGTTGTGATGGCATCAGTATTAATAGTTTCACACAGGGTTTGTCAATGGTTACCAATGTTGCGCAGCATCCTGCACACTATAGTCGTGCTAATATCGGTTTCAATAGTCCCACACAGGATTTGACAGTGGTACCCACGTCGTTCAGCGTTCTGCCCACTGTACTGGTGCTAACATCAGTCCAATATTTTCAACTAGGGTTTGACAGTGGTAACCCATGTTGTGCAGCATTTCTTACACTGTAGTCATGCTGGTATCAGTCTTAATAGTCTCCCACAGGGTTTGAGAGTGATAATCCACGTCGTGCAGTGCCCTAAGTAATGTGTGTTTGGCAGTGTCCTAAGTAACGTACACTGGTGTGCAAAACTTAAGGACAAAGTAGAAAAAGTAAAGTAATGCCATAAATAGCAGCAGCACCCAAACACAAATTAACTCAGCACCACATCTGGGAACAGGAACAACAGCACATGCATAATACTGGAGCGTGACATGAGAATAAAATGCGCTCGCACAGTCCGATGGCATAAGTTGAACGAAAGTTACTGGACAGTGTGCATAAGTGTTACAAACATTAGATTGTGTTTGTTGTGGGCTAGAAATGACGAAATTGCCCTTTGAGAACATCTTGACGATTATACGCGTGGTCAAAATATTAGAAGGCTCGAGGAATGATGAACTGTGATGAGTGTGGCCCAAAAGTTCATAAGTCTTACAAATGTTCAATTGTGTTTGTTGTGGGCTCGAGATGACGAAATTGCCCTTTGAGAAAATCTTCATGATTTTACTCGTGGTCGAATAACTGGGACACTCGAGGAGAGATGAACTGTGATGAGTGTGGCCCAAGAGTTCATAAGTCTTACAGACGTTCGATTGTGTTTGTTGTGGGCTAGAGAAGACGAAATTGCCCGATGAGAACATCTTGATGATTTTACTCGTGGTCGAATAACTGGGAGGCTCGAGGAGAGATGAACTGTAATGAGTGTTGCCCAAGAGTTCGGTACCAGCCATGCAGCCATGGCATCGTATTGCGTGTGTGGTTGGCCTTCAGGATTACTGATACAGCTATGCAAAAGACTGGTGGTGGTTGTCCACCAAAAACTACCCCCAGTGATGACAGCTATCTTTCTCTTACAGGCCAAGAAGGACCTGCAACAGACAGCAAGTGACCTTGAAAACAACTGAACATGAGCACAGGATGCACAATACCACGGTTTACAGTAACCAGGTGACTACACAAAGGTATACCGCCAACCATCACGCTGTGCTCTGTTAACAACTGGAGACACAGTTTACAGTTGTCCAGAGAGCACAAGGACTGGTTAGCAGAACAGTGGGGCGTGGTACGTTTTACTGATAAGAGTAGATTTAGTCTGCCTGGTGATTCTGGACGTTAGCTAATCTGGCATGCGGTAGGAACCTGATATCGCCCAAAACACATCAATGAAAGGGATAGATATGGCAGGCGCGATGTTCTCGCATGGGGAGACATTCTGATTGATGTAGGTACAGAACTCCAGATACTGGAAGGAGGTACTGTAGCTAGTGCACGCTTCTGTAATGAGGTAATCATTGCTCATGGTCGTCTGTTTCGAAGTGTCATTGGCTTACAGTTCGTGTTAATGGACGATAACGTCACACCCTATCATACAGTGGCTGTTGATGAGCTGTTGCAAACTGAAGACATTCAGCGAATGGATTGGCCAGCACGTTCCACCGACCTAAATCTCATAGAACAAATTAGGAATGCTCTGGGGAGGTACGTTGCAGCACGTCAACAGATGCCAGAAACTTTCCAACAACTGAAGACTGCGCTGACTGAAGAATGGACTATGATACTGCAAGAACTCATCAGCAACCTAGTGTGAAGTAATGACAGATGGTGCAAATCATGATTGGATATTAGAGGTGATCATGTGCCCTGCTAAGGACCTGCTCTTCCCTTCATACTGTATTTGGTAGTAATGCATCTTTATCATGATCAGAGTTGGAAACGGGTCAAAAATTTCTGACCCGGACCCGAACGTCCCATAACTGGAGCCGACCCCAATTCGGACCCGTAACTGACCTGGGCAAATCTGCTTTGAACTATAAATTCAAAACTCAATTTATATATACGCACACATAATACACTGGTATTATGACCACCCCCTCAGTACTTCGTTGGGCCACCTTTTGCCTTTAATACTGCGTCGATTCTTCGTGGCACGGACTCCACGAGATGTTGATAGGTGATTTGTGGGATCTGAGACAATGCTTGATGAATGGCACTTTCCAGGAGTGTGAGATTGTAGGGTTGTAGATCCAGCTGTCTAATGGCTCGTTCAACTTCATCCCACAAATTCTCAATGGGGTTGAGATCTGGAGATTGTGGTGGCCACCTAAGCAAAGTAAACTCACCGGCATGTTCCTGAAACCAATCCTGTACAATACGAGCACTATGGCACGACGCATTATCTTGTTGAAAGTAGCCATCGCCATTGGGATAAACCACCCACATAACAGGATGCACTTGGTCCGCAACGATGTTTAGATATGATGTGCCAGTCATACGTTGATCAACACGAATTAAAGAGCCCAAAGCATGCCAGGAAAACATTCCCCAAACCATAACGTTGCCTCCACCAGTTTGAAGGGTTGTAGCAATGCATTTGGGGTCCATGCTTTCGTGCTGTTTCCGCCAAATTCTCACTCGGCCATCGGCATGGTGCAACTGAAAACGTGATTTATCGGACCACATAATTTGGTTCCAATTATCGACTGTCCAATCCTTGTGCTCCTGTGCGAACTAGAGACGTTTTCTCTTGTTAACTGCAGACAGCAAAGGTGTTCGAATAGGCCTTCGGCTGCCATATCCCATCCGATGCAGTGTACGGCGAACAGAGCGTGCAGAGATCATTTGAGGGGATCCTTGATTGCGATGGTCTGTAATTTTCTGCACTGTTGCCCTTCTGTTGTCTGTTACCAGTCTGGACACTCTCCGTTCCGCCCGAGCAGTCACTAGTCGATGACGACCACACGTTGCACGTAGAGACCGAGTTTTTTGACTGACAGTCCAGTCTTTAAACACTTTAACAACAGCTGCTCTGGAATATTTCACGAATGCGGCGGTTTCGGTGATACTCGCTCCGTGGATCCGAGCTGTTATCATCCCACGTTGAACGTTCGTCAAATCGCATTTTTTACCCATTTCGTCACCGAAAAATAACTTCTACTACTGTCGCAAACACTAAGCTTTCCCTTTTTATACTAGCCTTGCCCTCAGGCGGCAAGAGCGTGCAGCCATAGCTCATTTGCTTAAAACTGTCAGGTGGTCATAATTAAGTGGCCGCTCAGTGAATATATAAACGTAATATATATTTTCATCCCAATAACTGCTTGATATTTAATAACTGAAATCCTTTTTTAATAATAACATTTGGTTACCAGCTAAGTTTTAGTGCCATGTTTAGTGCCACTATTTTGCGTAATCCAGAAGTAATGACTGACTATGATCGTGACTATGGAGTATACTACAAAGAGAATCATTATTTACGATTTCACAAATGTAATGTTTTAAATGTATTTAGATTTTTCACTCTTTCCACGCTTTGATGGAGGTGCGCATTCTTTCATATGGTCCGTTAAATTTTTGGTTCCATAATCTTTTATTACACCGTCGACATGTTTCTTTGTAATTATACACTTTCCACATTTTCCACAACAAGCAAGAGCAAACAACACAGAATTATTCACCGGTTCATTAATGAGACGAAACAATTTCCAGCATTCACTCTTCTCCTTGTGGTTTTCAACAAGCACGTATTCCTCGGCCTCGACGCCTATCTCAACCTCCTTAATATTAAATCCATCCATGTCAACAAATAAGGAGTTAATTTCGACATGGCATGTCATGGGAACGGGATGTTAGCACATCAATCGAAAACCTCTGTATGCTCAATGTGAAAGATGCGATGGGAAAAGTAACTCTTAGTCATACAGTGAACTTCTCATGGAGAGAGTGAATCAGCTGAGAAGCAGGCGAATGGCGTTTGCCTGTACCTTTCCCTGGGCAACTGCACTCTAAAAGAACGCAAAAGAAGTATCTTTTTACGATATGGTGTCAGTGTGTATGACGTCGGTCGGTGGAAATCTTCGTTGCTTTAAGAAAGAGATGACAATATTTTTGCATGGGAAATCATTATTCACTCCGTGGGCACCAGTATCGGCTACAGAATTCCCCAACGGGCATTTTTCTTTGGAATGTACTTTTCTCTTTTCAAAAATAAAACGGGAATAAAACCGGGTCAAAATCGGATCAGGAACACCTTGTCCGGACCCGTTAGATCCGCAAAAAATTGTTGACCCGTGACCCGTTTCCATCTCTGATAATGACTCCCACTACTATGTAGCCAGTTCTGAATGAAGTTCTACTATAACCTTTAGAATCTGCAGTTGTGTTAGTGTTGTTTCTGTCATCATTTCAGTAAGTAATGGAGTTCCTGTGGTTTGCATTTCGCATATCCAGACCGCTCTTGTGCAACACTTGTATATCACATCACCATCCGTCGACCTAGATGTATTGAATGTCGTTGAAATGTCACGTACGGAGCTACTACTTACGTGGCACCGTATTATCGATAAGCGGTTGAAATCGGTTAACTCTGTCGATCGAGGCATTTTGCATTCACAGTCGTGCTATTGTCTCATCACAGCCCTAAGAGCACATTTTTTGATGGATCTGTGACGTGGTGCTTGCGTAGGACCTAATTCGTTATCAATAGAGATGCCTCTGGGTATTACTGGTTGGCCATGGGAAATTTAAGTACAGTCGATTTCTGTTCTAAAAATTACAGAAATCAAAGAACCTCACACTGCGAAGTGGGATATTAAACGATGTCACTTGCCACACAGGGGACGCAAGCCAAAACGGAAAGTTGCAGCGATAAGCTTTGCCGTCGCATTTCAGTCGGTAGAACAACCACTCCGGGGCGTAGGAAGATGTGGGTTCAGAAACCACCGCCACCGGCAAAAATGACAATTCGCTGTAAGGACTACGTCCTGCATCTATGGAAAATTTGTGACTCCAACTAAGTTAAATATGGAAAACTTATTTCTTTGCGCTCTCTTTAACATATGCACCATTGGCAGAAATCGTGCACATAAATGAATATTGGCAGAATATCGAGTTCAACGGAAACTAAATGTCATCATTAAATACTTCCAAGCACTAACACAGCGTAATTTCGAGATACATTCAACCCCTTCTGTATGATGGCGTGCTGAATATAAAATTTATGTAAGCTGAGAGAGAAACTGGTACTACTGAATGTAATAGAAATCTATGGCACAGTGATTGACCAGGTGAATGAGTTTGTGTATTTAAGAAGCATGCTTGACACACAATTGGATGGGGAAATTAGTTGGCTAGCGAATTCTTCATTGAAAATCATGGCTGCTTTGGGGGGGGTTCACAGGAATGATGGGTTCTCAAGAGAGTCCCGTATGGCTGTGTATGAAAGTGTTATAACGAAGTACCTGTGTTTGATGTTCCTAGTCCACGTAAAATGTCTGTATTAATAGCGAAGTAAATTTCTCCGTCATTTTTGTCCACGCCGGCATCGAACCAGGGTCCCCTCATTCCGGAATAAGTCGCTCTCCCAACTCAGCTACGCGGACGTGCGCTCTCGCTGCTATCTGCATTTATTTATCTCATGTGCGTCCTGCACCCCCCCCCCCCCCGAAAGAGGGCCATGACCATGTGTTGCTGTAGGCAGTCATCCGCTGAAGAACGTACGTTGGAGAAATCCCAGTCAATTTGGTGTGTGGAACGTAACATCACACACATTTTTTTTTTTTTTTTTTTTGATTGGAGGTTTAACGACCACCGTGAGCAACTCAATGGGCTATAAGCAGTCGCCCGTCCGTAATTTAGGGTCACTGGTTCCAGGGAAGGGAGAGAGCCAGTGCCGTAAGACAAACACAACACCCATGCCTGACCGGGATTCGAACCCGGACCCCTTACAGACGAATGATCAGAGGCCAGCGCCTTAGACCACTGCGCCACCGGGGCGGCCCATTTATTTTTCGAAACGCTGAAGAAGGGATTCTCTTATTTTTCCTGTCTCGCGGTGTGGAAAGAACATCACACCATTGCGAGAACTCTAACCGCCAGGTCATTCTTGAAGTTCTGGCGCCAATATAACGAAGTAAATTTCTCCGTCATTTTTGTCCACGATGGGGCATCGAACCCGGGTCTCCTCATTCCGGAGTAAGTCTCTCTCCCAACTGAGCTACGCGGACGTATGCTCTCGCTGCTATCTGCCTTTATCTCATGTGCGTGCTGCGGGGCAGGCACGTCACAGTGTAATTGTTCCTACTCTGATGTATGGCAGCGAAACTGGGTACTACAGAAGAAACATAGGAGTCGTGTGTGCTGGTGAAATGCGTTACTTACGGGGGGGGGTCGAGGCTGGGACGTCGCTAGACTTCGAAATCAGGATGGGAGTAGGCTGGGCGAGCATTCTTTTTGAATGGGACAAGCTTGAGAATTTTTTTTTTTTACGAAACACTGTAAGAACTAATTTTTAATGCTTTTCACTACCGGCTACAAAGGAATTCGTGCAATCCTCTCCCCTTCACCTGGACACACATACACGGGTATGACTAGTTACGCCACTGGTGTGAGATACAAGTGTTGCTAGAATGTTGCCTTCGACTTTTTGCTTGCTTTGGTTGTAATGTCTTAAATTGCTTTTCATATTTTTGCATTCTTGCTTGCAAAAATAATACCGTACTTTGACAGTTTAAAGGAAAACGTCGTTTTTGTTTATCTAAATCAAATTTTAAGTAGTGCCACGCAGACACAATACCTCACCTCCCCCTTCTTAACACTTCCTTCCTTCAAGCCAGCAACTTTGCCTTGCACTCCTCTCCTACAAAGAAAGAGAAAATACGGAACAGGGAGGCGATTATGCAAAAAGAGCCAGTGGGTATTAATTTCAAGAGGGGCGGATAAGGGTGAGCGGGCAGCGGCCCAGACAAGAGGAAGAGAAGCAGGGGGAACCTCCAGAATAGAAAGCGGTGAAGGGGTGGCAAGGTGCACTAGAAAACGATAAAGAGATTTAGAGGAGAGAGAGGAGAGAGGAAGAACCGAGTTTGTGAGTCGGAGGAAAAACGGCAGCGGAAGAGGGGCAGAAAAGACAGAGACGAGACCGGTGGGGGAGACAAGATCAGGGAAAAGCGAAAGAAGTGCAGTTAGCAGAGAGTCATAGACCAAATGGGCGGATGGGGACGAGAGAATAGCAGGGGGAGGCCAGAGAAAGGGCGCCAGGATAGATCCGAGTTAGTGAGGTCTTGTACGGTTACTACACTTGCTCGGAGCCAAGAGGGGAATGAAAAACAGGGGAGATGGGGGAGATGAACAAGGGAGTTGAAGAAGAGGGGTTCAGAAAGAAGCTCTAGAGTTGAAGAGGGGGGGGAGCGAATGAGGGGGAGAGAGCGAAGGTGAGTGAGGGCTTCAGAATATGCAGGTGAGAGTTTGGAGGGGGGGGAAGGACAGCTCTGTTATTCATCCCCATTTTCATTGCAGTGTATATAACATCATCTTTTAACAGTTTGTATTATTTCCCAGTGAGACATCTCCCTCTTATGTTTTCTTATGATGAATAATAATAAAGCGATTTTGAAACCTCTACTACAAAACAGTGACCAGTCACTTCCTACACTTTCACTGTCCCGGGACAGTCTTATTAAGAGCGCTAGTGTAACTTTAGACTCCACTTTTCGCGTTGGAATCCCCTATTTTGTAAAGAAAACAAACAGCAGAGCAATTAGTCGTGACCCCCTCAGTTAATTCCTATGCAGCCACAATACAGACATGAAAAAGAGACTTAAACTAAGGAATTCGAAGACCGGAGGGCAATTGAATTTTCATGGCCCTATGGATGCTAATTTGATAACCGTTCTACTCAGAAGTAAACAACGCACTTCCTATGGGGAAATACTTGGGACTACATAAAATAAAACACAAGACTTATTACTTGGCGAAGTCCAGATTATATTTTAAAGTTAAATACACTGAAAAATGTCCCATTTTGAACTAAGTGGGCGGCAGGGTGGGTAAGACAAATTTCAGGGTGGGCGTGAGCCCACTCTCGCACCTCCTTGGCGACGTCCTCGGTTTGTGGCAAGAAACGTTCTGATTGTGTGAGGAATGAAGATGTGTTGCAGTTGTGTAATGTGAAGCAAAATGTTAGCAAGGTGGAGACTAATATGCTTCGGTTGTTTGCCCATGTTGAAAGAATGAGTAATGAGATGCTTACTAAGAATATCTTTTTAGCCCAAGTGGCAGAAAGGAAAGGCAGAGGAATGCCGAGGAGGTCATGGGCGGATCAGATTCAGGAGTGTTTGCATGAGTAAAAGATTATGAGTATGAAGTAAAGAAGATCTTGCATACGGCGTGTGATGGATGTCAGTGAAGCCCGAGTTGTACGTCAAGATCGCTGTAAATGGAGGTTTGATACGGCAAGAGTAAGTAAAAATTATCTGATAGTTTGTATTTCTTTGTGGAGCTAACCTCTGAATCTCAGAAAACAGTTTAGTGATATGTATTAGAAGCATCACCAGAAAAATTGTTCCACAGCACTGTGCAGAAAAAAGCTGTGCTAAAATTACTTTCGATTCTTTCACGCTGTATTCATCATTCACAATAATGCGAAGGAAAATTTAACAAACGCAACTTTGCTCCTGATTCGATTTTAAATAAGTAACCAATGTAAGTTGATGACAGGAAACAAATCAATGTTTTCGAGTGTGATTCTTTGAAAGTTAAACGAACGCTCTTGAGCTGCCGTTGCTGGTAACTTAACCAAACACTTGCAATGGAGTCTGTTTTAAAAATTTTGTGCGTTTTTATTTCATCTATCGTTTATTTTTGTTTTGCAGGAGTAAATTTCCAGTGTTTGCTTGATTTATAATTTTAAAAATCTGTCCCTAATGTCAAGACACCAGAGATTTTAAAACAAAAACATCGGTCCAAGCACTAATAAAAATACTACGTTTTCTTAAAAGCAATTTTATTTGCAATTTCTACAATAATTTTGAAAGAATGAATAACATAGTTTGCGATTGAAAAAGTATTTAAAAATGTTCATAATGTGTGGTAAACAATATCAGTTTTAAAAATAAGTGCACTCACAGTGTAGAGGAAGTAACAATTAGGTGACATCAATAATTTCAGTAGTTACAGATTTAGACAGAAAAATAAGTCGTACTAAAGGTCAAACAAAAGAAGATATTGACTATTTAGTAAGCGATAAGTAGATTACTCGTTTTTTTCAATGTATTGCTAAGTATAAAGGTTCTACGTGCAGAATATATATTTGCTTGTATAGACAGAATAAAAAATTTGGAAAAATGTAATTTGTAATAATATTTGCAGTTAAAAATTACGTTTCGTATTGCTTAATTGATGACTGATAATGTTATGTAAAATAATTTTGAATGTTTCTGCCTAAAAAGTACAACAGAACGGTTTCTGCTTTCGCGAAAAAATTGCATTCAATCTGATATTGTGAAGGCATAGCTGAAATATGAAATGATCCGAATCCTTCGTAAACGTCATGTCACTGTTTCGTTTGAAAAAAAAAAAGTAACCAGCAGCCATCTGTGCTTCCAGGAATATTATTTTGTTCTAATATTTTCTTATAGTACTTTATTTATGTTGTAGTTTACATTTTTGTTCTCAAATAAAATTTACTGGTGCAATCCTGGTTTAAATGGAAGAGCATCGGAACTCTTAAAAGCGAGTGTTCCTTACACATTGGAACACTCGCTTTTAGAGTTCCGATTTTCTTCCATTTAAACATCTTAACGCTGACTGCCTATCACACACCAAACATCATTCCTGACATGCTGCATGGATTACTTAACGGTACAGTATATACCAGAGGTTCTTAACCTATGGGTCCTTTGTGTGTGTGTGTGTGTGTAGGTTTAATGACCACCGTGAGCAACTCAATGGGGCAGTCGGAAGTCCCTCATTTAGGGTCACTGGTTCCACACTGGTTCCAGGGAAGGGAGAGAGCCAGTGCCGTAAGAGAAAAACAACATCCATGCCCCACCGGGATTCGAACTCGGACCCCTTTCGGACGAATGATCAGAAGCCATCGTTTAGACCACTGCTCCACCGGAGCGGCTAACCTATGGGTTCGCGACCCAAAATTGGGTCGCCAGGGCTTCCGAGATGGATCGCCGTTGCTTCTCAGAAAAAAAAAAAAATTATAATGTTAATTTTTTTTTAATTTTAAATTTTAATCCTTCTTCGTATTTAACACGTGTGAAGGCCCAGGAATGTCTGGAAATAACGTCACGGGAACCACCAGCGTTGCTTCTTCCGGTCACCGGGATCGTGAGAATTTTCAAAACGTCGGAGCATTGCAAAATTTCCCCAAAAACGTAAAATTTCCCCCCAAATTTAACGGGAAAACTCCCAACTCGGCAACACTGGCCTGCCGTCAGAATCCTATGGCAAAAGATCAACAAATGCGACACGGAATGTAGACGGCAGAGAGAGAGAGAGAGAAAGAGAGAGAGAGAATTTGGACTATGGAGGATTTCAGCGAACATTCATTAATAATATGAACACCCAGATCTCTCTTTCTGGAACGCTTGAAGTCACACCAACGTCTGCATTGTTGCGTCATCACTTGTCGATCAATTCGTGCGTGCTCTGGCGATGTCAAAATGATTGCGTGTTGTATAATAGCACGAGATCACTTTCAGATGTCAAGGTGATCGTGTGCTAATTTAAAAACACTGGATTATCAATGACTCGAGTTCTACTTACCCGTTTTATAAAAATCGAATGGAAATCTTAATATCACGGCAAGTTGAGTTTGTATATTGATTTAATTTAGCACAATTCTAATATTAATTTGTACGCTTTAACTATTTTTTACTTTTTTAATTTAACTAACTTTCCGAGTTTAGTGTTGATTATATAAAACATTTTGCAAAATATCGATCTATCTAATTGCTCTAACCTACAATGAAAACAGAAATCTTGCGATGTCGAAATGAGCAAAATTGCATCTAAAAACAGATGTCACCCCAACAACACATTGCCGATAAATTAGATAATTCCGATTTGTAATGCCAGATGTCGCTTATTTTGTAGAAAAGGCTTCGGTATGAAGTTTCAAACTAACCTCCGAATAGGACAGTCCAAAAAAGTAATTTAACGCAAAAAATCAAAGCAAAAGTTATTAAGGTAAGTTTACACGAAAAAACTGGTTTGCAAGGAAAATTGTTAAACAACAAATATTTTTCTCAGAATGTTTATTTATCGCGAGGTCTTTTGAAAAAAGGGAAATAATTAGCATATAATTTTCAGTTCAAACATGAATGAGTTCTTGCTATATAATTTTTTACTATCTTTCCTTACAAAAGAGTCGGCGTCTATTTGATTTGTTTTAAATCTACTTCAATTAAAAATATCACCGTCTTAGGACGAGAAATATCTTCTATACATTAATATTTATTTAAATAGTAAAAGCAACCATCTTAGGACGGGCTACAAGCTAGTCTAATATATAAAACACAAAACGTCTGTTTGTTTGTCTGAAGCAGTAAAAACTCTCGAACGTAGAACTGTGGCATCGTGAAATCTGCATAGCTTATTAATACTGGAATATTTAGGTCAACGCAACTATTTTAAAATATCTAAGTTATTCCGTTCGCAAGTTATGAATTAATTAATTAGCTAATTAATAACTTCAGCGTCGTTCGCTACGTCATCGTTATCTGTTCCAAATCTGAAAGCACGTGACTGCATTCATCGCCGCAGGTCGTCCACGCACATCCACGGTGTTTGTGTTCTTTGAGAATCGTGCACTAAAAAAAATGCAAAAACGAACTTTACGAAATCTTAACGAAACGGGCTGAATTTTTATCAACACCATGAATTGGTAATAAGAGGAGTCCCTCAAAATTTCACCGGAATCCAGTCAAAATTTTTTAAAATAGGCTTGGAATTTTTAATTCATCGGTAAACAGAAATATAAACGCAGAAACGGTTAATAAAATTTTGACGGCTAATTTAAAAAGTTATTTACCGATTCAGGCGAAATTTGGAGGTCATGTTCCTATTAACGATTTATGGTGTTCATTAAAATTTCAGCCAGTTTCATAAAATATTTGCAAAGATACGTTTTTAACTTTTTTATCCCAGAGATTCGCCCCTCAAAAACGTCTGAAAGTGAAAGCACGTGATGCCTTTGATGGTCAATAACAAATTGCTAACGAATTTTGTTCAGTCAGTGTTCTAATGCTGTGTCTCCTGGACGCGTGTTAAATAATTCGTAACACTTTTGGTCCGTTTGATTTTACAGATTCCATACACAACGGGAAAAGCCGGGTAATAAAGCTAGTTAATAATAAAAAGAAAATACCTAACTTCTAAAGTTTTCATCAGATTTTGACGAAATTTCAAATTGCAGTTTATTTTGACGTGTCTTGGTTACTGTAAAATTTGCATTCAGTTATTTTAAAAGAAATTGGAGAAACTGAAACCTGTTTCATAAAAGGTTTTAATTTCCAATTATTCATGTTATTCGTCTCACAATATGTTATTATTCATACCTTCTCACTATATAGATAACCCCAACCTCCCCCCTGGTTGGGCCACTGGTTTGACTGTAATTTCAAAAACCAAAACTTTTGTTTGCATTCTGTGTAGTAATGAATAATTACTAAACTTATTTATGGTATTACATTAGCATTTTTAATTTCAAAATAAACCCATGGGTCACGAAGTTGATCGTTTTGTTGATTTTGGGTCGTGACCGATAAAGGTTAAGAGCCCCTGGTATGGATGATGAAGATTTTTTCAAAATTTAGTGACCATCATGAGCAGCTCTTACAGCTATAAGTAATCTCGCACCCGTAATTTGGAGTAACTGGTTTCAGGGAAAGGAAACAGCCAGCGAATATAAACGGGCACACTGCCCATGCCTCATCCGGGGCTCGAACCCTGGCCTATCTCAGACAAATGGTCTGGATCCAGCGCCTTCGTGAAATCCAAGTTTAACCAAATGGTTTTCTGATTTGACCTCTTATATACTAAACAAGCCAGAAACTTATAGCTTGACCAAGGTAAATAAATGTGCTTTGCACTTATACATGTTCACATTGAGAAATCAAATCTCGAAGGATTTCCTCTATGTGCTTCTTTAACTTACACTCACTAAACTTCGCTGCACCTGAAGTCAAGTCCATCACATTTGTGGCCAAGTAAGCTTCCGGCAGGGGCGGCAGGTCAGAGGAGGCAAGGGAGGCCAGGCCTCCTCAATGATTCTCTCAGTAAAGTATTTGTATAAAGGAGAAGAATAAATTACATTTAAGCAGAAAAACAGAAAATGCAGTGCTATAAAATACAGCATTAACCAGTTACGCAGAGCGCCCGTTCACGCAAGCACTTGTACTTTCGTAGCTAACAACACGTGATAAATGTGTCAGAGAGAGGTCAGTTTTCCTCGGGCCGCAGGCGTTACCATGGTGACAGCGCAGAAGCTAGTCAGGGCATCCGACCGAAGCTTGCCGGTTCTATTAATAGAGCATGGGAGGCACGTCGCAAATTAGCTTCCGTGCGTCCTAAAGTTGTCTGTTAAGTTTTCCGAGAGTACTGCATCAGACGGCGTGAGTACCGTTTTGTTACTTTTACTGTCACAACAATACATTTTGCATGTAAACTTTTTGGATTTAGCTGAATAAAATCAATATAATGGATGAGGAAAGTAGTAGTTGCAGTTTATCAACGTGTAATACTGACATTATTACTTCTTTGTTAGAAGTTCCTTTCTCAAGAAGAAATGACATTGAAAGACATGCGATTATAAAACAAGGAAGACCTCTTCCCAAGTTTTCTCTTATGCAAAAAGACAAAGGCAAAAACAGAACATTCCAATCTTCATGGTACAATCAACATAAATGGTTATGCGGTAGCATAATGAAGGCGAAGTTATTCTGTTGGCCTTGTTTGTTATTAAGCTCGAATAAAAGTGTGAGGTCTTCTGAAGGATACGACGACTTAAAAAATTTATCTAGGGCAGTGGTTAGACACGCATTTAGTAAAGATCATTTGAATTCGTATGTGTCATTTAAGGGCCTATCGAAGCAAGTATACAATATCTCAGAATTACTAGACGAACAAAATAAATTGCTAAAAATTAAATACAATGAAGAGGTGAAAAAGAATTGAGAGATATTGAAAATTTCAATTGATGTTACATATGTCTTATGCAAGCAAGAGCTTGCTTTCAGAGGCCACTACGAATCAGAGGAGTAATTAAATCCTGAGAATTTCAAAGCTATATTCCAGCTTATATTAAGCAGAAACGAAGAATTAAAAGAACATTGGGAAAAAATGGGATACTTTAGAGGTTTATCCAAAACTATTCAAAATGAACACTTGGAAATCATTCAAGAAAATATTCAGAAGTTCATTGAAAATAGCATAAATGAAGCCCCTTTTCATGCTTGCATTGTTGATGGAACCACCGATGTGACTGAAAAATCTCAGTGTTCGATAATTGTGAGAGTAGTGGACTCTGCTGGTGAAATTCAATAATACTTCCTTGGATTTTATGATGTTAGTGTAAACAGAAGTGCCGAAAGTCTTTGCAGTATTTTGCGCAGGGTATTTGAAAAGTACAGTGTACAGAATAAAGTGGTTGCTCAAATATATGATGGTGCTATGTTATGGCAGGAGAACTGAATGGCTTTAAAGCGAAAGTTCATGAATTTGCGCCTCAAGCTCTTTTTACTCATTGTTTTGCACACCGTTTGAATTTAGTTTTAAAACAGAGTTGTTCCAGAATAAAGTCCGTGAATTTTTTTTTCCACTCTTCAGGGCATGCCATCTTTTTTTCGTCGCTCTTCAAAACGTACTTCTGTTCTTGACAGAATTGTGGAGCAACGTATGCCTACAAACAGTGAGGTTAGGTGGTATTCCAACGCCAAGATCATCGCAGCAGTACATACAAACAGGCTGAAATTAGTCCAGGTATTCAACGAAATTATGAATTCTTCAAATTCAAACGCTGCGACAGTCAGAGAGGCAAAAGGCTATAAAAACAGCCTCCTTGACTGAATTTTTTTATTTCTACTCGCAGTTCTTCAAAATATCTTTCGAAAATCTGATTTACTTTTCCATGTGATTCAGAAAAAGACAAATGATGTTCGGTTCTGCATCACTGCAGTTTCAGAATGTATATACATGAGAAACCTGGGGAGTGAAGAACAGTACGACAAATTTGTGGTTTTTGCCGAAAGTGCTACTGGGTCAACGTCGTTAACTTCTCTGAAACGCCATGAACGAAGAGACGGACATGTTACAGCTTCCAAGTACAAACAGGTGTATTACGAAATTTTCTTAAACATTTTAACGCAACTGGAAGTAAGATTTTTACCCTGTGAGAAATTAAAATTTCTTAAACTAGGTGACACGACGCAGTTCTAAACCTATAATGAACATTTTCCTGTGGATGCTTTGGTTTCATTAATGGAAAATTATGGGGCATTGTTCAACAAAGAAAAATTACGCACTGAACTTGGAACGGTTTCTCACCACTGCACAAAGAAACATTTCATGATTTGTGTTTGGACAGATTAATAAAAAAGATTGAAAACGAGTCTAATGAAATTCTTACAGAGACCTTTAAGTTATTCTGTCTAATAGTGACCATTCCTGCTACAAGTGCTTCCGCAGAAAGACGTTTTTCATGCCTGAAGTACATCAAAACATTTTAAAGAAATTCTACGACTCAAGATCGTCTCTCAGCATTAGCTTGTTCTTCAATTGAAAAGGGAATCCTCAGCAAACTTCAGAAACGATGTATGTGGCATGCTGAAGTTATAGAACGATTTGCGAGGAAGAAAGATCGTCGAGCTAATTTACTGTATAAGTAATATCAATTGGAATCAAAACAATATGTTGCACCGATTTTGGCTGCAACGAACAAAACTTTGTTTTTTTTTTAAAACAATATTTAAAAGGCATTCTGTGGATCTGCATAAAACTCCATATTTTGGGGCTTTATGTAACAGAAATGCGTCGAGCAAACCTTGAGTGAAACAGTGAATAGGATATATTCGTACGTATATGAATGAACATATGGTCGTGCGTATGTATGAAAAAGATATGTGAATGACACCCTTTTTTTTCTATGGCTACCGACAAATTGTCGGTCTGGCCTTGCCAGAGTTTGATGCCACCGTCAGCCAATGGCTTCTGGCCGTTTGTCCGAGAAAGTCTATTTCCAGCGCCTTCATGAAATCCAAGTTTACCAGGAGGAACAAATGTTTTTTTGATTAAACCTCTTATAAACCATCAGCAGTTACAATGGCTCTGAAATCCTGCGGTATTGAAGATGCATACATTAATATTATTAATAACATCTATGAAAATGCAAGTGCAAAGATTCGGCAGTTTGAAAATACAACACACGTAAAAACTGTTAAGGGAGTGAGACAAGGTGACACCATATCTCCGAAGCTTTTTAATGCCACTTTGGAAAATGTCTTTCAACCACTGAACTGGGAAAACAAAGGGATAAAGATTAATGGAGATTATCTATCCCACCTTCGTTTTGCTGATGACGTAGTCATTTTTGCAACTACCTCATCAGAGCTGCAGAGTATGATCCAGGAACTTGTTGACAAGAGTAAAAAAGTGGGATTAAAACTAAACTTTCAGAAGACAAAAGTGATGTTCAATGTTTTTACAAGAAATGAAAATTTATCGATTAATGGAGAAAAGCTGGAGATAACAGGCACGTACGTTTATCTTGGACAGCAGATATCAAGTGAGGGTCACATTGGTGAAGAAATTAATCGGCGTACAAAACTTGCCTGGAGAGCTTTTGGAAGAAACAGCATAATTTTCAAGAGCAATATGCCATTATGTCTTAAAAGAAAAGTGTTTGATCAATGCATCCTTCCAGTGGTTACGTATTGTACAGAGACGTGGACCTTAACTAAAAGAGACATACAAAGGCTGCAGACAACTCAAAGAAGCATGGAGAGGTGCATGCTTGGTGTAACCAGGAAAGATAAGAAGAGGAACTCGTGGATCCGAAAAATGACAAGAGTGGAAGACATCACGATCAGAGTTAAATCCCTGAAATGGCAATGGGCTGGACATACTGCCAGAAGGACAGACCATCGATGGACAGCCGAAATTTTAGATTGGATTCCAAGGGACAGGAAAAGACCCAGAAGAAGACCACATGGAATATGGGTGGATGAAATTCGAAAGTATGTGGGAGTAACCTGGAGGAGACTGGCACAAGACAGATCGTTGTGGAAGAAACTTGGGGAGACCTTCGTCCAGCAGTGGATTGATAATAGTTGACAATGATGATGATGATACTAAACAAGCCAAAAACTTATAGCTTGACTAAGGTGAGGTAAATGGATGTGCTTTGTACTTATACATGCTCACATTGGTGAGAAATCAAGTCTCGAAGGATTTTCTCAATGTGCTTCTTTAACTTACACTCACTAAATTTCGCTGCACCTGAAGTCAAGTCCATTGGATCTGTGGCCAAGTGGGATTCTGGCCGTTTGTCCGAGAAGGGCCCGGGTTCGAGACTCGCATGTTGCATGATCGCGCTGTCACTGTCCTTTCTCTGGAGCCAACGCCCATAATTCAATTAGGGCTACTGCTTACAGCCATAAGAACTGCTCATGGTGGTAGTCGAACCCCGAAAAAAATACAATGTATGTCCTACTTCCACATATACGCACTTACTGCTACGTGGAATCGAAAGGAATGTAGTGAGAAACAAGAATGATTTATACATACAGTACACTGTATGCAGGGTGTATAGGAAAGTCCTTAAACAGGGAAATAAGTTTTGAACGGAAAATGCTAGATATGTGGAAGTAGTTTGTATATACAGTAAAGTGACTATGTTCTATCAGATGAGGCCCATTGCAGCACCCCTAGAGGCGAATTTTTGAAGTTAGCGATCGTATCGCGAGAACCAAGAGAGACAGCGAAGAAAAGTCAATAGCAAACGTGTAGAGCCTCACCTATTTAGTATGAAATGATGCCTGACATTCACCAAAAAATCCAATAGAAGTCCGGAAATGCAAATCTCTCGGTATACGATCACCGGCATAAATACGTCACGAATGACATCGAAAAACATAAAATCTGTAAACGAATTTGCCTGCAAAACAGCGAAGGATGGATGAAAGTATGCAAATGAAAACGCTACGTCATACCTCATCGGGAAGTATAAATTGGCGGTCAGGGAAGGTTTGTCAGAGAGTGCGTGGACTGGATCTTCGAGTCTACACATGGCTAGTTATTCCAACGAGGAGTACTGCGAGATGGGGCGGCTTTTGCAAGTATAACAAACATCATTTACGTCGTAGAAACCTTTTTCGTTGTTTAGCTAGAAGTGCTGATGTATATAATTCTTACTCATCCGTGATCCTGTGTCGAAGGGCCGTGGGTGGCCTAGTGGGCAACGTTCGTGATTGCCACGGAAAGGACCTCAGGTTCGATCCACTAAATATCCGCCGTGCGTCGGATGAGCACGTTAAGCCGTCGGACCCCGGGTACTGGCCCCCCTGTAATAAATAAGGGCGTCTTCCTCCCCCTTTCTACTTCGCTTCCGTGTCACTTTCCTATCGGGCACACTAGCCCAAATCTTCTAGCTTTCTATTTCTAAGGGTTTTTAAAACCTGGGGTCAGACACTCCTTTCCTAAAATCCTCTACATATGATCATTATGATCATGATCCTGTGTCGAGTTTTTGTACGGAAACAAGATTAGAAACTTATATCTACACCAGCTACATATATTCTTTAGAGTTCCTGCTCGCGCAAACACCTTCCGGAATTTAATCACAATTTTTTCTCGAAGGGAAGAAAAATTCTGAAAACTGTTCAGCGGCATCAGTCTTAAAATAGGACTTTTGGGCTCACGCGATCGCCTTATATTGATCTGCTTCGTAAATTCGTGACAAAAGAAATGATCCCTGAATTCAGTCCTGGTGATATTGCTTTCTTGTCCCGAACGAATCTTACACCATTTGAATTGATCCTTCCGTTTGTCTTAAAAGACGTGTATTTCCTATCGTTATCCTTGCTTTTTCAATAACAATCAGCATTTCAGAAGAGCAAACAGTCTAGCACGTGGGAATTAATCACAGGGAAACGATACTTTTAAATGGTTGACTTTTTTCTTGACCTTGATCAAGACAACAAGAAAACGTTAAATCTTCAGTATCGTTTACTACATCAACACGCAATCTTTTAAATGATGGTCAAGATTTAACGTATGATATAATATAAGGACATTATCTGAAATAAAATATAGATATTTTTTCGACATTGTTCATACATATTTTATAACTTTCTTCATACAATAATTTCATGAAAATTAGAATTTCGATGCATCTCTTCCTTATAATTGATGAAGCAATAAAGTCCCACGCATCTGTTAATGTTCACATGCTGTGAAATCGAAGTGAGCAAAGAAAAGTGATTTAACTATTCATTATGATTTTCAATCTGGAAACGCACAAGTAATACCACCAAGTGGAAACTCCTAGCAGTTAGAATCCTACCATATTCTTTTCGTACAAATATTCCTGAATTTGTTTTAGTTGGCTATGAAGCCCCTGGCTCAGATTTCGTTTCAAAGTAATGCGGTTGGTAAAGACTAAATTTTATATTTCGGTCGGACAATGCCTTCTTTTGTACTTACTTTTTTCACTTTAGAGTTTATGAAAAGATTGGTACTTATCAGATGATACTGGTTGACAAGAAAGAAAAGAATTTACAATTCAGATGTTCAGGAAAGTTGAAATACTCTCTGTAACTGGTCAGTACCGGAGACAAAAATAAATAAAATAAAAAAGATTAGATTATAACATATTTTTCTCAACAGCAAGAGATCAAGATAATCGCATCATAGATTTTTTTGTCAGTCAATAAAAAATATTATGCGTTAAGCTCCCTCTTTTGTGGTGGAGTTTAGCAACAACCGTGAACATCTAAGGATGTAATCACTGTCCTGTTGCTTATTCGGAGCCATTAGTTTCAACGAAGAGAGAAGGCCAGTGCCGTGGAGCATTTCTCTCATGCCCCATCCGGGACTTGAATCTGCTTCCAACTCAGGTAATTAGACAGAGGTTCGCGCTTCTTTCCACTATGCCACCGAGTCACCGATAATTCTTTAGAAGTATAAGACCGAAAAATAATTCCTTAGAAATATAAGACAGAACCATTATTCCTTAGAAGTATGAGACCGAAAAATATTCTTTAGAAGTATAAGACCGAAAAATAGTTCTTTAGAAATAGAAGACCGAACCATTATTCCTTTATAAGTATAAGACCGAAGATAAATCTTTAGAAGTATAAGACCGAAAAATAATTCCATAGAAATATAAGAGCGAAAAGTAATTCCATAGAAGTATAAGACCGAACCATAATTCCTTAGAAGTATAAGACTGAAAAATAATTCCTTGAATCTTAAGAAAGGCAAAAAATTTGTCGCCTGTGTTCAGCATTGTAATGAGAAAAATTGGGCTCATTTCTACTCACACGGAAATTTTAAAGGTAAAACGCGGACCAAAAGCATTTTTATGAGAAATATTGCTGTAACGCCTATAGCTATTCAATCTTCGTTATTCAATTTGCTTTCACATAATTTTAAAAGCATGCTTGATGCAGTGTAGTTATGAATTTTCAAGCGTATTGGAATCTGTAAACTACATATTAAGGACTTGATGTAAGAAAACGCTCATGTCATAATAAAAAAAAATTGATTTTTTTAAAAGAAAACATGTACGTTTGTTTAAAAACGTGCAAATCAACGACGATACGAGGGATTCGAAATGCTGGTTAAAACTTTTCCACTTAATACGAATTACACGGATCTCCTAGTTCTTCCCACCACACAGCAACAGAATTTCTATTACTCAAGTGTGCAAATTTTTTTGTTATGCTCAATGCGTTACTCAAGGAACAGGCCTAACAACAGTGAGAAACGTTTACGAAGGCCTGAGAAAAGAAGGAATGAACTGTTAATATAGAATTTAGTACCAACATTTAGCTTTGTTTAGTACTTATAGGACACATTTTAATATCAAATTGCGGCCTATTTTTTTAAAATGTTGGAGAACAGAATTTGATAGAAACACTTCGTTTCGTTTAGGCACATCTTAACTTTGAATTGTGCCTTACTTTCTTATAACGTTTGAATGCCTTCGTTGATTGAATGCACAAGAAACTGTGGTGTGAAATCCTTTGGAAATGTCAGTGCGTTTGATATCTTTTACGAAGAACCACAGCAAAATTTGTACAGCGATAGAAATATGAACATGTTTCTAATAAAACGGATTTCATGCTGACATACAGGTGATGATAACATTGAAAGCTGTCGCTTGAAGTAAGAGAACGGTAGTTACTTTAAAATCATGACAAATATTCTTTTGATATAGCTTGAATCGACCGTAAAGTATGTTCAATAGGTATCCAGGAAGATTATTACGAAAAAGCATTATTAATACAGAGAAAGATACAGATTGAGGGGGAGATAGAGATAGCTAGGGAAAGACAGGGATTAATAGAAGAAACACTCAGAGCTTGCCTCATGACTTTTGTGTTCACTCATTCTAGTACACAATATCACAGAATGAAAACTTTAAATATGAAATTCTATCGTGGAAGACTTTAATTATAATTGAGGTCTTTGAACTACTGCAAACAGTAGCATATTCATTAAATTATTTCTTTTTTTTTGTACAAAAAGGTCACAAATCACTCACACTTAGATTGAAATATTTTCCTTTTAAACACACTCCATTTCGCAAACAGAGGACATGAGCATACATTCTTAAAATCTCGTGTTCCTTTCAGAAACTGTTACTTGAGATATGTGAAATAGCTTAATAGAAGTGTCACTCTGGAAATAGGGAACAGATGCTCCTACGAATTAAAAAAAGAATTTATATTTGTCCCACTCAGAGCAATTCAACTCCACAGAGATATATAATATTTACTATGCAGACATTGCTTGTTTTCATCGCATACTTTAAAATCAGAACAGTATTTTATGATGCATTTTTGCTACATGATTCTTGTAAAGTGACTCCATTTTATTTCTTAATCATAATATTTTTTCTTGATTTATAGAAAAACAGTTAAGTACATTGAGTTGGTCCAAACAAATAGTATACAAACACGAAAACTTGAATATAACATTATACTACGAAGAACAACAAACGAAAATAATTGCAAAATCGTTTACAATCGTTCATATTTGAAAATAATTGAAAACAACATAGCAAGTTTTACACAGTATCGAATCATTCTGCATTCGAAATTGGTCTAACGTCCTTCATAGGATAACAAAGTAAACTTAATTTACAGTGATACCAAATCATTTAAAAGAGTATAAATTATGTTTCTCTGTAACATTACAATAGAATACACTATTCAAATAAACTGAACAATGTACATTGAACACGTACAAGCTGAAAAAATAATTTTACTGAAACATCGTGAACTAATTCAACATACAGTTTTTCATAAGGACGTATCAGGATGAAAACAGTTCGAATGGCTATGTTTGTCTGTAATTTCAATTTTAGAAATGATAAGTAAGCCACAGGCATTTCAATTATGTACGCGACAGACATTTTCGATGATACGTAAGCATAATCGAAAATGCTTGTCAATATGTAAGGTAGAAGAACTTGACAAAAGAGACGTCTTACAAGCCTTGAAAAGATATGAGTATTTTATCTAAGATGCAGAAATGTTTGCAAAAGATAGCAGAAAATTAGGCGTGGCAATTTTTTATGAGGAATAAACGTCGGCCGAGAGAGTAAAGTGAATGAAATTTCTTGAAATTTAGAATGAGGTTTTAAATTGATCTCATTTTGTGTGGTAAGCTTTCAGAAAAACATATCGGTTTTAATAAAGAAATGTAAGAAATGGCGAAGCATTTTAAAATTTCATGTTGAACGTCAGCTACAGCTGTATAAAACAGCGGGCCTGTATTTGAGAAATAAGAAACACTTTATGGTGTTGAAATAAAATCATTTCTATAAGTATAGAAATACAGATTATCTCTCAAAATTAAAATTATCCCCTACCAAAGTTGGTGAAACAGTTAAACAATAGGAACCTATTAATCGCACTGCAGTTGGCAACAATCTTTCCAGTGATATTAATAATTAATTTATCATAGGTCTGGCATCAATATTTTTGAAAGGAAAAGTTTTGTTCAAAATCTTGTTATCTCAGTGCCTTACAAAATAATTCCGGCTGAAGAGGAACCTTTTTATATACATCTAAATCTGAATCTGTTAAAACCTGCTAGGGTATCAGAGGAACACCATTTAGCAATAATTATAATTATTGCTAAATTTCAGTGTACAGAATAATTATTCTGTACATTGAAATTCTGTGATTAACACTGAGGTTGTCGTTTTGTGGCAAGCATACGGGCTATTCGTGTGGACACTTATTCGGATGCAGTATTTCCTTCCACTCTCAATCTTTTCCACTCTGTTGCAGTTTACGCAGCTTACTGTACTGATGTGGACAACATATTTTCAGTTGCTTGACAAGTGGTCTCAGCTCTGGCTTCTCCTCCGACAGTGAGGGTGAAAGTTCTGTATGGGACATAGATGTTGTATTAGTTCTTTAGACTTTCACTGCTTCCGACACCTATGCGACATAGATGTTGTATTAGTTCTTACTGTACTGATGTGGACAACATATTTTCAGTTGCTTGACAAGTGGTCTCAGCTCTGGCTTCTCCTCCGACAGTGAGGGTGGAAGTTCTGTATGGGACATAGATGTTGTATTAGTTCTTTAGACTTTCACTGTTGTATTAGTTCTTTAGACTTTCACTGTTGTATTAGTTCTTTAGACTTTCACTTCTTCCGACACCTATGGGACATAGATGTTGTATTAGTTCTTACTGTACTGATGTGGACAACATATTTTCAGTTGCTTGACAAGTGGTCTCAGCTCTGGCTTCTCCTCCGACAGTGAGGGTGGAAGTTCTGTATGGGACATAGATGTTGTATTAGTTCTTTAGACTTTCACTGTTGTATTAGTTCTTTAGACTTTCACTGCTTCCGACAGCTATGGGACATAGATGTTGTATTAGTTCTTACTGTACTGATGTGGACAACATATTTTCAGTTGCTTGACAAGTGGTCTCAGCTCTGGCTTCTCCTTCGACAGTGAGGGTGAAAGTTCTGTATGGGACATAGATGTTGTATTAGTTCTTTAAACTTTCACTGTTGTATTAGTTCTTTAGACTTTCACGGCTTCCGACACCTATGGGACATAGATGTTGTATTAGTTTTTATTGTACTGATGTGGGCAACCTATTTTCAGTTGCTTGACACGTGGTCTCAGCTCTGGCTTCTCCTTCGACAGTGAGGGTGAAAGTTCTGTATGGGACATAGATGTTGTATTAGTTCTTTAGACTTTCACTTCTTCCGACACTTATGGGACATAGATGTTGCATTAGTTCTTTAGACTTTCACTGCTTCCGACACCTATGGGACATAGATGTTGTATTAGTTCTTATTGTACTGATGTGGACAACATATTTTCAGTGGCTTGACAAGTGGTCTCCGCTCTGGCTTCTCCTTCGACAGTGAGGGTGAAAGTTCTGTATGGGACATAGATGTTGTATTAGTTCTTTAGCTGTGGTCTTTTTCTTTTCTTGGAACCAATAACCTAAAATTAGGATGAGCGATTCTTAGCAGCCCTTGCCGTTCTTTGAGGCGATTAAACTTCCAGAAGAGTAATAAAACAAATATTAAGTTACTCACACAGTTCCAACAAACAACAGAAATTGCGCTGTGGCATCATGACCAACTTGAGCTTCGGCAGCTAAGCTGCTTATTGCGGAAATGACGGTTAGCTCCTTTCTTGCTGGTATCTTAATTCACGCAAAACTCGTTGTCTGTGTTGTGAGTAACAAGCAATATATTTCCTGAGTTATCATGGCGAATAAACTTTTGACAAAGAATAAATAAATAAATAAATAAATAAATAAAATAGCCGCTCTATCATGCACCCACTAATTGTCTTTTGTTTCTTTTCACACAGGTGAACCATCAATTATTCTCTGCATCCCTTACAGATAATGTCCATCTGTCTAGACAGCAGTTTGGAATTAATCTTCGTGCATCAGTTATCAACAGCACTGCAAGAAACATACTAACTTAGTGCCCAGTGCGCACGGATGGGTAAGTACGTTAGAGGTAACTTGGGAATTAATTCAATTCTGCTTTGTAAAAATTTATTCCTGTTAGGCAAGGCTTTCTCAAACGTTCTGATCTTCCCTCATTTACACCAAGGAAAATAAACCACTTCTTAAAACTTCGTGCGTATGTTTTCCGTACTTGAATCTTATTTTGCAAAAAACTCTTCAGAGGAAAGAGATATGAGTCTTGTGCCGTATGCCTGATATAAGATAAGAACGAGAGATAAAAACGACGACTAAACTGTTGCATGGGGGAGAGTTGTAAAGCGAGCGTTGTAAAAGAGAGCGTTGCTTGGAGAAGTGTTGCAAGTTGAGCGTTGTGTTAAGAGCTGTGTGGTGTGTGGAGAGTTTAGTGCAATATGCTATGCTATGTTACGATGTGTTTGCTACATCCTGAATAAAGCATCTTTTCTGTAAGTTTGACTTCTGTTGTTTACATGTTTCGCCTGGCTGTTAAGGTTCAATTTAGGAACTATTTCATCTTATGGTTATGTTTTTAAAATAACGTAGAAGTACGAAAAGACTTCTACGTCATAGTCTTTATTATCGGATGGAGGACTCGTGGTACTTATTGATGATGCTGACATACCGCACTGATTTGCCGTCAAAATGTTGCATTAACAATATTAAGTTTATGTGTTGCAGGAATATGCAGTTTTTGTATGTAAAGCTTTTCTCTCATTTTTAATTTCTTTATGAGATTTTAAGTAATGAAAAATGTGTTCATTTAGTAAACCGAAACTAATTCTCCGTCAGTAACTTCCTTTTTCTGTTATGCAAAAGGTTGGATTTCTTAAACGCTCATTAAAATTCATTAGCAAAATATTTTGATGCTGCAAACAGCCGTTACAAGTTCGAAACCTGTACTTGCGTTGGCGTTGTATTATGAAATACAGTATCTTTGGATCCCTTTAACGCTCAAAATTCCTTTATATGGTTCAGTAAAACAAAGACAAGGAATATAATTTTAGATCTTCAGAGTAAATGAACTGAATTATAAGGGTAAAAAAATGTCACGCCTAATTTACTATAACTTAACTGTTTTGAAAACTACCAAATTTTTAATAAACTCTACATATTTCTAAATGATATTTATGATGTTATTTAATTCAATTTAAAAGAAACGGAAATTTAAAGGCTTGTAAATACTTTTGGCGGAGGAAGGTTTTGCTTCTGATGAAGTCTCTCCCGTTTCAAGATCTTCAGTCTACAGTTTTTGGCGCCGATGCTTTCGATATGTTTACAGGAGCTTCCAGAGACATCTGTTATCTTCCCAATTCTTTTCTAAGAATCTCGTCTTTCTTTGAGTTTTTCACTTTAAATCATTTTTGTTCTTCACTGTTAAGGAGTCTAAGTTAAAATCCATTTTAGAAAGTCTTTTTGCATGGAACTTAATTAGCATTTTACCAACTGTTTCACTTTAACATCGTCCAAAGAACCCTTTTGAGCAAACAACTTTCATTTCAGACATCAGTATATAAACACTCTACATCGACTTTTTAACAGTTTTTATAAAACACGTGACTTAACTTCATATTTCACAACCACTACCATTAGATCACAATAAGGCCCAGCAGATAAAACATTCAGCTATTTGTGCAGAATTTTCAAATAATCGTGATTTGAAACAGTTCTAAAGTGTGACTGATATGTAAGTACACAGAAATGAAATAAAACTCATGTTTTGCAAATGTCTTCATCGATCTTGAACAAAGAAATATAAGCATGATAATAGGAGTATTCGATGAGCAAACGTAATGGTTTCTCTCGGAAATAATTTATAAGGAATGATTAGATTTTCTCCATATGTACACGTCCAAACATTTACCATTTCTCTTATAAGTACTCATTTGTAAACATTTCAGTACTTCAAATATATTGAAAAAAAATCTATGGAACATAAATTCAACGTATATCTTGGTCCACTAAAAGGATGGGAAACTATTAGTGACGATATAACATTTTCAGAAAAAAGCCAGGCAAAATCAGACACTCAATAAGTCCTTCTAAACTTGTTATTTTCGAGGCTGTAGCAGCTATTAAGTTGATTGCAGCGTCTAAACCACCTAATTGAAAACGATGTAAGAAAATAATTGGCTGACAGGGACACAATTAATGTATTCTAATACCATATTTTTGATGCTTGTGTTGTGGATACAAACTAACAAAAAAATCAGTTTTCTTAAGAATTTTATGACTGAGTAATTTTTGCACTGCCAACGATGAAAAAATACAAATGAAGTCAGATGTTAATACATTTGGGGCATTAATTTTGTTTTAATATTCCTATTCATGATTTTATTTCTAGTCGAAAAATATTTTCTGTCATACAAACCGGATTTTGAACAACTTCGAGTATGTGTAAACACATAATGAACACCCATTGATATGGGTTTTATAACGTCTGTCCTTTGATGAGTTTTCAGCGTTATTCTGGTGAACGCATTTTGATGAATTACGGGCATCTTTTCATTTTTTAAAACTCGAAAACAATTACACTGTTTGCCAAAACAATCGAAGCAGCCAGAAGGAATCATCCAATCGGGATGAAAATTGGTACGCGAAATGTTCAGCATATGTATAGGAAAGGAAATGATTGCAATTCCAGAGCAGTTGGATCCTATATTCGGATAAAACAGCTACACGAGTGGAACTAGTCAGTACGTTGTTGCGCCGCCTCTGGCTCGGCGTAGCATCGACGCATACAGTTCATGGATACTGTCCTAAGGTATAGCATGCCAGATGGTGTCCAAAATGCGGGCCAGTTCGCTGACATTTCGGGATGGGCGTAGGTGGTGTGCCATTATGTCCTCAAACATGTTCGATCGGAGAGAGGTGGGGCGATCGGACTGGCCATGTAAGGGTGTAGGCATTACGGAGGTAGGTCTGGGAGAGTCGTGCCTTGTGTGGCCGGGCATTATCATGTTCAAAACTTGCTGGGTGATGCTACGACAGAATGGCAACACAAAAGGTCGTAGAATGTCATCGACGTACCGTTGAGCTGTGAGGGCGTTACGGAAAACTACCAAGGGTGTCCGGCTATCCTAGAAAATGGCTCCCCGGACAGTTACTCCCGATGTGCAAACCGTATGCCGTTCCACGATAAAGGCAGGATCCGTGCGCCGCCTTCAGACACGTATGGGGTGGTCATCGGCGACAAGTGCAAACCGTGATTCATCACTCAAGACAATTCGACGTCACTGGACACTATCCCACTTTGATCGGGCCAGACACCACCGCAACTGGTGCCAGTGATGCTTGCTGGTCAGTGTGGTAAGCGGCGTAGTGACCTCATCGGATGACGTCCCCGTGCTGCAAGTCGTCTAGCAAGGGTCCGGATGGCAACTTCCATACCTGTAGGTGACGCAACATGGCCACGGATTATTGAGAGCGAGGCTACTATTTCGTCATTTGTCGTTTTTTTTAATCATCTGCATATTCGGCCCTGAGGAACTAGAATGCGGATTTTTATCAGGATCGAACGATTTTCTCCGGGTGCTCCGTTTTTTTTGGCAAAGAGTGTATTTTTATTCAAAACATGAGCTGAACACACTTATCACAAATTACGTATTTGTACATTACATTAGAATCAATCACAGTTTTTAAACATTGAAATTAGGTCACTTATGATAGGAAACTGCTTTTTATTTTTTGGCATTCCCAATGATGTGTGAGACATGTGATTATTTGCTACCACTCCTCAGTATAAAAGTATGAAAATCAGCAAAATAAGTATCACGGTACATCTAGTAAAAGTATGAAAATCAGGAAAATAAGTGTCACGTTACGTCGAGTAAAAGTGTGAAAATCAGCAAAATAAGTATCACGTTACATCGAGTAAAAGTAGGAAAATCAGCAAAATAAGTGTCACGTTACATCGAGTAAAAGTGTGAAAATCAGCAAAATAAGTATCACGTTACATCGAGTAAAAGTATGAAAATCAGGAAAACAAGTGTCACGTTACATCGAGTAAAACTGTGAAAATCAGCAAAATAAGTATCACGTTACATCGAGTAAAAGTATGAAAATCAGCAAAATAAGTATCACGTTACATCGAGTAAAAGCATGAAAATCAGCAAAATAAGTATCACGTTACATCGAGTAAAAGTGTGAAAATCAGCAAAATAAGTGTCACGTTACATAGAGTAAAAGTGTGAAAATCAGCAAAATAAGTGTCACGTTACATCGAGTACTTAAAAAACAACAACATAAAGTATTCATGTAGTGCTTTGTTTCCATAAATATTGGTACAAAGAATCGAGCGTTGTTTTGAGTCACAGCTAACCATTCACTGACTCCAGAAAAAAATGAACGCCTTATCAGATAGACTCAATCTGCACAAATAAAACAAAAGAAACACCCGAAAAGCGATTCTACTTCTTGATTCACAGTGCAGTTTTCACTGTGACTGGAGCAGCAACAGATGCCTGAATTTAGTTAGTATGTAAAATAAAGCAGCTGATGCTGCTTCGTTCAATTAAATTTAAACCCGAGAACCCCACTTTGCGCGTTCAGTTTTCTAACACGTAGAACATTTATTTTTTTGTTTGTTTCTTTTTCTAATTGGAGGTTTAACGACCACCGCGAGCAGCTCAATGGGCTGTAACCAATCGCCCTTCCCTAATTTAGGGCTGCTGGTTTCAAGGAAGGGAGAGAGCCGTAAGACAAACACAAAATCCATGCCCCACCGGGATTCACCCCCGCACCCAACTCGGACGAATGACCACAAGCCACCGCTTAGACCACTGCGCCGCCGGGGCAGCTTTCTGTTCCCATTAATATTAAAAATAGATGGAAGAAATTCTGTGTTTTTAGATGATTTATAAACATATTTCATACCATTTTAGTATAATTAAAGTCCAAGTCACTCGCAAAAATAGTATTAGGTTTTTCAATACATAATGTGCCGTAAAAATTACGTAATTTTAAGAATCCCAGTTATTTCAGAAAGTATGTGCACGATGAATATCGTTAAAAATATCGTGTAAGAGAACTTCCAACACGGCGCTTCTTACTGTATAGATAACCTCTCAACGTAAAATTTCGTGGTGAAGATAGATGAAGTCGTCATTTCATTTCAAGAAACTTAGCAGTTTGCGCTGACAGTATTGCGGTTTGCACTGGATGTAACCGGAGCTGCTTTCGCCAAACATGGGAGGAGAAATAAATGTTGACATGCTGTCTGCTTCTCAACGAGAGTAGCTCGAACCTTTCGTAAGATTTATCTCAACGTCTCTCTTCTCACTCGGGAATGATTCTCGACAGTGTAAATTAGTCTTAACCTCCTACACTCACACCTATTTGTTCTCTGCACTCAATACTGAATTTTGCAGCGTTGATGTTTGTGTTTTTTTTTTTTTTTTTTTTTATTGGAGGTTTAACGACCACCGTGAGCAACTCAATGGGCTATAAGCAGTCGCCCGTCCCTAATTTAGGGTCACTGGTTCAAGGGAAGGGAGAGAGCCAGTGCCGTAAGACAAACACAACATACATGCCTCACCGGGATTCGAACCCGGACTCCGTTAGGACGAATGATCAGAGGCCATCGCTTAGACCACTGCGCCACCGGGGCGGCGATGTTTGTGTTCATCAGTCGGTTCTTGTTTTTTCTTTTATTTTAACGAAATAAAACGGATTTGTACTTATGAAGATGATCATTTGTTTTAAAAGCGTTAGTGAAGAACATACAGCCGGCCCCGGTGGCGCAGTGGTCTAAGCGATGGCCTCTGATCATTCGTCCGAACGGGGTCCGGGTTCGAATCCCGGTGAGGCATGGATGTTGTGTTTGTCTTACGGCACTAGCTCTCTCCCTTCCCTGAAACCAGAGACCCTAAATTAGGGACGGGCGACTGCTTATAGCCCATTGAGTTGCTCACGGTGGTCGTTAAGCCTCCAATAAAAAAAAAAAAAGAACACAAAAGACTTTTCGATTAACAAATTTTCATCAGAAGCTACTAACACACATTTGAACGTACCTAAACCAACTGAATTCTTACCTTGAACGCTAAAAGGTATTTACTGCTTTTTTAATGTATATGTTGTTTTGTTTGGGGGGGGGGGGGGGGGACAACAACTACTGTGAGCAACTCTAATTTGGTGTTCCAGGGAGGCGCAAGAGACAGCGCCGTAAGGTTAACACAGCATTGTTGCCTCACCCTGGATTTGATGCCAGACCTATCTCAGATGAATGGTTAGAAGCCAATACTTACCCCACTGTGGCATCAAGACGGCGTCTTAAATTTAAAAATAATGTATGTTGCATGTGTTTGTTTCATTCCAAAAACATTTTTTATATATTTCGCCAACTGGATTTGCGTTTCAACTGAATCAAAGCGTGATATCTTAAGATGGTTTTAATAAAGCTACATATTACATAATATCCCGAATCCAAACTTTCGTGGTTTCTCTGATATGTGGATAACACTTTTCTCCATGTGGCTGTATCATTGGAGTGCTTTTCGATAAAAATAAATATACTACATAACTCCATTAAGTTTACCATAGAGTTAGTGATGGCATTCTACTGTGCAAACTGTTTTATTAACTAGAATTATTACCCAAAATCATTTATGTAGTGTCGTTTATTAACTAGCCTTCGGCAACTCCTAACATTGCTACGCCTGACCATATGAGCCTGGCTTAATACAAACTAGTATTTTTTTCTTGGCTCATGGAGGTCTTTTTGACAGCAAAACAACTAACCAACTAATCCAAGCTCCTGTTTTCAGATCGCGTTCCAAGTAAGCCTTTGTCATGTTTTCTAATGATGAAGCAAGACGAAAATAGGTGAAAATTATTACTGTCCAAGCACTTATCTGTTGGACTTTCCTAGGACTTAAAGAAATCCAACAGTCAAAAACCACAAGACTAAGACGACAAAATTGAGCAAACAACATCAACAAATAAAAATGGGACTGCGGGTTATACGCCACGTGTAATAACAAAATATGCATTTTATTCCCTTTATAGGTGAAAATTTTACAAAACGTTCGCAAGCTTTTCAAAATTAAATTCACTGATGGTATTTAAACCTGAACACTCTGAAAGTGGAAAGATCCAAGCTAAGAACACAAGTATTTGATCACAGAAGACTGTGTTCTGAGATCTGGACAATCTCCTTAACAAATCATTGCATGATCTCAATAACTGGCTTTTGCGTGTTTTAAAAAATATGTCATTTTTTAAGATATCCAATCTGTTTTCAATAAAAGAGAAAATAGTTTCACATTCTTCCAATGTGGAGCAATCACACATGTAACTTAATACAAGCGCTGTCAAATTAACTGTACACAGATCTTTGAAAGCAGCTTTAATAGAAAATGAAAGAATCCGCTCCAAGACTTTGGTGCCAACATTTATTACTACATCTTTAAGACAACCCCTAACAGCTTGATCGACAACATTTCTGACATCTGTTTCACACCAAGAAGTTCATTTGGATAAGATCTACAAACTTCTCAAAGTCATTTTCAATAACAGCTTCATTAAAAGGAGTTGATATTTTGATCCGATTCAAATCATATTCCCCGAAGAGCAAACCAGCAGACGTCATCCTCACCATTAAAGTAACTACAACTTGCATTTATTCTTAATCTGTTTGTGTTAACTCTTTATATTCAGGAGCCCGAAGAAACTGCCCGTTGGTAGTGAAAGCTTGCGAATTGTTTTTTTGTAAATTTTACGCCTAAAAACGGAATAAAATGCATATTTTGTTATAACAATAAATATTTTTAAAGTACATTGGTTCGTTATCTCACGCCTACAAATGTTTTCAAAAATACTCTTGAAAAGTTCGTTCTAGAACTAAAAACATCTTCGTCAATTAAGGTATTGTTAACGCTTCCAGAGACAATACGAATGCAGATGAAAAAGCTGGAGTTTATTTCTTACAATGAAATTGCGATTAGTTCCTTGGAATTTTGTGTAGGAGTGACAGAAAGGCCAGTTGCACTACGACTATAGAACAATAAGAATGATATTACTAATGGAGCCATCTTAACAATAATTTCTCAGGATATTAGATATAATGATGCTTGTACCTCAATAGAAACTCATCAGACGTTACGAACCTTACCCCACATCGTAAGGAATGGCGACCAGAGTAAGTATCGAATCTTTAAAATACCGAATTTAAGCAACTCTTTGATATCTTTCAACTTACCTTCAATTTTGGATGGATGTTTTAAGGACAAGGTATAACGAAGTAAATTTCTCCGTCATTTTTATCCGCGCCGGGGTTCGAACCCGGGTCCACTCATTCCGGAATAAGTTGCTCTACCAATTAAGCTACGCGGACATGTATTCTGATTCCTATCTGCCTTTAAGTCATGTGCGTCCTGCTGGCAGGTACGTCACATCTCCTGGTACGTTACAAAGGCTCTACCTTCTTTATCTTTCGTTGCTTTTATTTTATTTCATTTGTTCTTAACTTTACTGAGCATATTTCGTATGCTTTTTGTCAAACTAACAGCTTGTAGTATTGTATTATTTAATTCATTTTAAGTCGCGTCTAAAGCCACATTTTAATCATGACGCGTAATATTGGAATTATGAATTTAACAATTACTTTGAAACTTGTCTTGGGAAGATGAGAAAGCCATTCCTTGAAAGCGAAAGCTTAAGGGGGGGGTGTCTCATTTTTTGTGTTAATAAAATCGATTATTTTAAGTTATTTTATTAATTCAGGTCTTAAGAATATGTGTACCAAATTTCAAGTCGAAATTTACAAAATTGGCCAAGTTATAATCTATTATTGTCCAGTGGGGTCACAGAGAAAGCCGGAGCTGAGAAAACTCTGGATGAATTCAATCACAAACCGCCACTTCATAAAGACGTCGAAAATGCTATAAAGCCGATTTACAACGATTTGTCATCAAGAGAGTTGCTAGAAAGGTGTTTGGGTGGTGACACTCAAAACAACAACGAAAGTTTCAATTCTACTGTTTGGCGGTCCGCGCCCAAACATCTTCACTGTGACTCAAAACCCATCGAAACGACAGCTTATGAAGCAGCAAGAATTTTTAATGAAAGTTTTCTGCCTTCCTGAAAATGATGACAACAATAGGAATCGTTATTGGCGAGCAAACAAAGATATTTTTGCCAACGCGCGGGACCAACAGCGTCTGCAGAGATCGTCGAGATGCAGCCTCGATGCTACAAAAGAGGCTCGTACAAGGCGAAGAAGCGAGCAAATGTCTCTAAACGAGTTCTACGTAGCAGAGGAAAAATCACTGTATGATGGTATAGCAGATTAGCAGAAAAATACTGTAAGTACTCGATATGCCTCCGTAAACTGTACTTGAAACTTTAAATGCGTTTTTCTCGAAACAGCTTTTTCGCGAATGGTTGGCATGATAATTCAAAAACTATTGGACCCATCGACTTCTAATGTAAAACTGCATGTTCAGCAAACATTTTTTTATCGTTTGATGAACCAGAAACGTGATACGTTATGTATATTTTTTTAATAGCAAAAAACATTTTAAATTTTTTGAGCTAAATTGATAATTTGAGTTTGACAAGTCACCATTACCTCAAATATATATATATATATATTTATTTATTTCTGGTTGATCAAACGGTAACTACTTGCGCATAGAGTAAAACGCCGTTCGAGTTTTTTTGTTTCAGATCACCAGGAGTGGAGAAATCATGCCAACCAGCAACAGCGGATCTTCGCACAGTGTCATGGTCGAGGGGAAATTGCGGGCGTGATTCTTCATGAAACTTATTAAAAATTGTTTTGTAAATACCTGAAAAGATAATAAATAGGTGTACCTACTTTGGAATCAATTGATTGCATAGTTTCGTCAATACTCAATCCAAAAAAAAAAAAAAAAAAAGCGGTAATTTTAGCGTAAATAATGAGAATCCCCCTTTAAATGACTTTATCATAATGGGATGAAACACACTTTAAAAACTTTAATTAATAATTACACTAGTATGAAACACACTTTAAAAACTTTAATTAATAAATTACACTAGTATGAAACAAACGATAAAAACCCTGAAAACCCCGAAGGCCGCTCCTGTGGCGTAGTCCCTGGCTTCTAACCAATCGTTTGAGGCGTGTTGGGTTCAGGTTCGAATCCCGGTGATGCATGGATGTTGTGTTTTTCTTTCGGCACTGACTATCTCCCTTCTCTGGAACTAGTGGTCGTAAAGTAGGGATGGCCGGCTGCTCATAGCCCGTCGAGTTGCTCAAATCGGTCGTTGCACTCACAATAGATAAAAAAAGAGAGAAAAGAAACAATACTTAACAAAAAAAAATTTTAGTTATGACCTTCCGAAATGTATTAGAATTTAAAGCATAAATAAAATCCTGCAATCTAATGCACTTTAAAAGTACTCCTTTAGCTACATGGAATAGAGATGTAGCAAATAATCTTCACAATGCATCTGTCAGACAGACGGTAGTGTAATGTGAAACACTATTTTAATAAACAATGAAACAATTTCATATGAACTTATGTAATTCCAGTCTACTTCCAAGTTCTTTTAACGCAGGATGCCATGTTCGTGTAGTGGTGCTGGTAATTATTTTTGGTAAGTTAGTGTTGATTCTGAGAGTTGTGTTCCTTAAATTTCAGGAAAATGTAACGACACCTCTTTACTAGGCAAAACTGTTTTCAAATAATAAACCAGAATTTTCTAGAGGGTTTCATTTCACACATTTTCGCTGAGAAAATTATGGTAACAGAGCAAAATCTGATGTAAGCGGGATTTGTTCAACACACGCTGAAAAAGCCGTAGGCTCTTCCCTATGACGCTAACACATGCGGCCACTTTCTCTTACTCATCTCCAAATAATTTGATTACATTTCGGGCATATCGGGTGAAAACTTAGACTGCAACTTATTTTTTAATTAAGTTTTGAAAATCAAGACAGTGATATGTTTTTTCCGCATAAATTTGGAAAACTGTAGGTGCACAAAAATCAGAAATAAATTACCAAGAAGTAGATTTTTGGAAAATAATCCATACACAAAACTGGTAAGCTTTCCATAAAAAAAAAAATGAATTTCTTACACTTGTTGTTCCTGTATAGACCATTGGACTTCACACTAAAATTATACACTGCTTTTGTAGTTTATGCAGTAGATTTCTAACCACACACGCACTTTTCCGATGCTGAGAAAAGTGTTCGTATGACACGCAGTTTCGGACACTCATTAATATTCAATTTCAACTGGTAATTCCCAGCATATATGATTTCTCATGTAACACAGCAGCCGTGAGGTCATTATACATCTTTTTGTCACTAAATACGAAGTGCCCTCCAGGGACTACTTCTGATGATACTGCTTTCTATGCTTTTATCTGTTTTCTCCAACATCTAGCTGTCTACGAACTTTGATATTTCACTTGCACTCTCTCTTTCTGAGCTGTCCGTTAGTTTTCCTTTATCTACCGGGTTACTGTTGCTTCTCCTTGGTCAGAAATCAGTTACGATTATGTACTAATAAACAGGCTGTTGATAGATTCTTCCATTTTGCTTTGTTTTTTGTATTGTCTTTTTCTGTTGTCTCCATTTTTCACTTTCTTTCCACAATCTACCTTTGCACCACAGTCTCGATACTTTCCCGCCCTTTCAGTCCTATTGTTCTTCACTTATTACCTTTTATTCAGTTTGTGAGGTATATTCCCTTCCTCAACACTTTTCTTTTAATCTTTCTTGTCAGGGCGTTATGAAGAATATTCTGTATTAATCATTCTTCTGAGCGTAAGAGTTATCAT
Source organism: Macrothele yani (assembly GCA_039090855.1). Classification (NCBI taxonomy): domain Eukaryota; kingdom Metazoa; phylum Arthropoda; class Arachnida; order Araneae; family Macrothelidae; genus Macrothele; species Macrothele yani. The sequence continues at coordinate 67,178,383 of CM077009.1, read as the reverse complement.
TGAACGAAGAAATTTTTAAGCTAAGCCTCATTTGCCTCTTTGATGGAGCCTTAGTATTGAATTGAAGGCTTAGTGAATGAATTTTCGCCGTTAATATGGTGCAAGAGTATAATACAGCTTTGTTACTGTGTATTTCAAATTACCTTCATGTAATGTCTTCGTGGCAGAGCAATAGGCAGTATTTGATGTGCTTATTCTTCTTTTTCTTATCTTACTTTATGTTTCCTTTGTTTTCTTCTCTCTCTCTCTCTCTCTCTCTCTCACTTATTGTCTTGAACACCACCTCCACTGCCATTGAGTCTTACACATTCTATTTCGGATCTAATGTGTGACCCTCTAAAAGTGACGATGTAAGTAGAAAGTTGTCCATTTTTGTATGTTCTTTCTTGATTATATGTTTCACTAGAGTTGACCCTTGATATGTGCTTGCTTTTCTTATTCTTCTGACATCTTCGTGTCACACTTTTCATTCCTTCTCTTTTCAGGCAGGTATTACTAACGCATCTCTCCCTCCACACCTATCTAACTGGCAAACGGCTGCTCCGACAGTCAAACAAGTCATAAGTTTGAAGATGATTGCAGTATCTTTGTTCTTCTACCATATTTCCTTAATCCTGCTGCCCTCCTTAAACTTGGACTACAACGTTTCTTCTCTAGGATCTTTTTGGAGATCCCTTTTCTTCATTCATTGGGTTGACAAAAAGCATAAAAAAATAAGGAGCGTATTTCTTGGATTCAACAATGATCCTGCTGCCCTGTACTACAACGTTTCTTATATGGGATTTTTTAGAGATCACTTTTCTTCATTCATTGGGTTGACAAAAATCATTAAAAAAAGGAGCGTATTTCTTGAATTCAACATTGATCCTGCTGCCCTGCTTAAACCTGGACTACAACGTTTCTTATATGGGATTTTTTAGAGATCACTTTCCTTCATTCATTGGGTTGACAAAAAGCATTAAAAAAATAAGGAGCGTATTTCTTGGATTCAACATAGATCCTGCAGCCCTGCTTAAACCTGGACTACAACGTTTCTTATATGGGATTTTTTAGAAATCACTTTTCTTCATTCATTGAGTTGACAAAAAGCATTAAAAAAATAAGGAGCGTATTTCTTGGATTCAACAATGATCCTGCTGCCCTGCTTAAACCTGGACTACAACGTTTCTTATATGGGATTTTTAGAGATCACTTTTCTTCATTCATTGGGTTGACAAAAAGCATTAAAAAAAAAGGAGCGTATTTCTTGAATTCAACATAGATCCTGCAACCCTGCTTAAACCTGGACTACAACGTTTCTTATATGGGATTTTTTAGAAATCACTTTTCTTCATTCATTGGGTTGACAAAAATCATTAAAAAAAAAGGAGCGTATTTCTTGGATTCAACATTGTTCCTGCTGCCCTGCTTAAACCTGGACTACAACGTTTCTTATATGGGATTTTTTAGAGATCACTTTTCTTCATTCATTGGGTTGACAAAAAGCATTAAAAAAAAAAGGAGCGTATTTCTTGGATTCAACATAGATCCTGCAGCCCTGCTTAAACCTGGACTACAACGTTTCTTATATGGGATTTTTTAGAGATCACTTTTCTTTATTCATTGGGTTAACAAAGGCATAAAAAAATAAGGAGCGTATTTCTTGGATTCAACATTGATCCTGCTGCCCTGCTTAAACCTGGACTACAACGTTTCTTATATGGGATTTTTTAGAGATCACTTTTCTTCATTCATTGGGTTGACAAAAAGCATTAAAAAAAAAAAAAGGAGCGTATTTTCTTGGATTCCAACATTGATCCTGCTGCCCTGCTTAAACCTGGACTACAATGTTTATATGGGATTTTTTAGAGAGACTTCACTTTTTCTTCATTCATTGGGTTGACAAAAAGCATTAAAAAAAAAAAGGAGCGTATTTCTCTTGGATTCAACATTGATCTTGCTGCCCTGCTTAAACCTGGACTACAACGTTTCTTATATGGGATTTTTTTAGAGATCACTTTTCTTCTTCATTCATTAAGCTGACAAAAAGCATTAAAAAAAGGGGAGCGTATTTCTTGGATTCAACATTGTTCCTGCTGCCCTGCTTAAACCTGGACTACAACGTTTTCTTATATGTGATTTTTAGAGATCACTTTTTCTTCATTCATTGGGTTGACAAAAAGCATTAAAAAAAGGAGCGTATTTCTGGATTCAACATTGATCCTGCTGCCCTGCTTAAACCTGGACTACAACGTTTCTTATATGGGATTTTTTAGAGATCACTTTTCTTTCATTCATTGGGTTGACAAAAAGCATTAAAAAAAAGGAGCGTATTTCTTGAATTCAACATTGATCCTGCTGCCCTGCTTAAACCTGGACTACAACGTTTCTTATATGGGATTTTTAGAGATCACTTTTCTTCATTCATTGGGTTGACAAAAAGCATTAAAAAAAGGAGCGTATTTCTTGGATTCAACATTGATCCTGCTGCCCTGCTTAAACCTGGACTACAACGTTTCTTATATGGGATTTTTAGAGATCACTTTTCTTCATTCATTGGGTTGACAAAAAGCATTAAAAAAAGGAGCGTATTTCTTGGATTCAACATTGATCCTGCTGCCCTGCTTAAACCTGGACTACAACGTTTCTTATATGGGATTTTTTAGAGATCACTTTTCTTCATTCATTGGGTTGACAAAAAGCATTAAAAAAAGGAGCGTATTTCTTGGATTCAACATTGATCCTGCTGCCCTGCTTAAACCTGGACTACAACGTTTCTTATATGGGATTTTTAGAGATCACTTTTCTTCATTCATTGGGTTGACAAAAAGCATTAAAAAAGGAGCGTATTTCTTGGATTCAACATTGATCCTGCTGCCCTGCTTAAACCTGGACTACAACGTTTCTTATATGGGATTTTTAGAGATCACTTTTCTTCATTCATTGGGTTGACAAAAAGCATTAAAAAAAAGGAGCGTATTTCTTGGATTCAACATTGATCCTGCTGCCCTGCTTAAACCTGAACTACAACGTTTCTTATATGGGATTTTTTAGAGATCACTTTTCTTCATTCATTGGGTTGACAAAAAGCATAAAAAAATAAGGAGCGTATTTCTTGGATTCAACATTGATCCTGCTGCCCTGCTTAAACCTGGACTACAACGTTTCTTATATGGGATTTTTAGAGATCACTTTTCTTCATTCATTGGGTTGACAAAAAGCATAAAAATACAAGGAGCGTATTTCTTGGATTCAACATTGATCCTGCTGCCCTGCTTAAACCTGGACTACAACGTTTCTTATATGGGATTTTTTAGAGATCACTTTTCTTCATTCATTGGGTTGACAAAAAGCATAAAAAAATAAGGAGCGTATTTCTTGGATTCAACATTGATCCTGCTGCCCTGCTTAAACCTGGACTACAACGTTTCTTATATGGGATTTTTTAGAGATAACTTTTCTTCATTCATTGAGTTGACAAAAAGCATAAAAAAATAAGGAGCGTATTTCTTGGATGTAACATGTTAGCTAATACTGACCGTTGTCAAAACACTCCACCTTGATGTTTAACCCCAAAGCGAAAGATGGAGAGCCAGAAAAGTAGAATAATGGTCTTCATGCAATACAGTATGAATTGTTGATGTCAAAAAGATTTGCCAATGATATTCATTCTTTATTATAACGCCAATTTAGTGTTAGATCATGCAACTAATTAGAAGCGTTAAATATCCCCAAGTGAAGCACTCTGTATGATGATTTACGAAGTCATACACTCGGTAAGATAGTTCTAATAGAAACTCTATTATTTCTAATATGGCTTCTATTAGAACTAATTAGAATTATATTATGCAAGTGATATCAATATTAATTTATATACACATGTAACTAAAGATCTGATGTCAAATTTAGAGCTATATCCCTTGTTTTTTTTTATAGGAGGTTTAACGACCACCGTGAGCAACTCAGTGGGCTATAAGCAGTCGCCCGTCCCTAATGTAGGGTCATTGGTTCCAAGGAAGGGAGGGAGCCAGTGCCATGGGACAAACACAACATCCATGCCTCAACGGGATTCGAACCCGGACGCTTTCACGGATGAATGGTCATAAGCAGTCGCTCAGACCTCTGCACCAACGGGGCGGCATGTAACTTAAAACACCTACCGATACATGTGGAGGACTAAATATTTCTTTTTCAAAACTATTTGCTCGTTTGTGATTTTCAATCTGAATCTTGAGTTATAGGTATTTGAGACAAAAACTTTTATGCTTCATGCATGGCGCAATTCACAGCTATCTACATAGTTCACAGCAGCTACATCGAGTATTAAAAAAAAATTCAGCTGAATGTACTCCAAGTCTGTTTTGCCATGGCTATTTTTCTCAAAGCATTTCGGAGACCCTCAACTTTTTCATTGTACAGAATCTGGTCATGCAGTTTTAGAGAATATCATAAAGTGGAACATATTACAATGCACAAAGTGATATTTGTAGCAATATCTTCAATATATACATCTAAAATTATATACTCTTGCATAGTACACTTATGTTAGAATATATTCAGATACTATCTACATCAAAATTTGAAAAACTACAGTAACGACTCTGAGGTCTAGTGTCAAAGCTTTTCTTTGTTTCGCATAGGATAACCTATTATTTCCTATGAGCGGAAACTGATGATTAATTAAGATCTAGAAGGTTAGATAAAAACATGTCTGATAAGTGTACAGTTTTTGCAGGAAGATATGATATTACAGACATACAGTCTTATCAAGTAAATATTAACTTGTAGAGGGGATTCCTAAAGAACTGTTATTATCAGTAAGTGTGAACACACACACACACACACACACACCTGCAGCACTACAGTAAAATCAGGACTACAGTGAATCGGCTCAAGTTTTCGTACACTCAAATTGTCTTGGACTTAAAAAAGGAACCACTCGAAATTCTTAGTATGGACACCTGAAATATTGTTATAAAAATTAAACGATCATAATCAAGTACTTGATTTCAGATCGTAATGCATGGTACTAAACGCTAATCCATAATAAAATTAAATATTATTATCTACAGGTTTCTTACATAAGGATATTGGTCACTTCTTAAAAAGGCTCAGACGATCGGAATTTGAACTACTCTCTAACTTATAGCTTACTGTTCTACAACTTTAGATGTTCTAGTATCTCCTAAAGACAAATTTGATTTTGTACCTCATAAAGATTCATTTTCATTCAAAATTTGCAGACATTTTAATCAATCTGAAACTGATTCATTCACTTTTCTACATCTTTTAAAGTGAAATATAAGATAATACTGTTTCTGAAACTCCAATTTCAAATTCACAGATAAAAACTTTTCGTTTTTGTTTTTAGTTGGAATAACACAGATGACGCCTTTGATACAAAAAGCCGGATAGATACGCAGTGAAGAAGGGTGTGACGCTCGACCCGAAGCAAGACAGTTGATTCTACTTTGATACTGTGTGATAAACGAATTTCTTTTTCTTTAAATGGGACGTACTGATGATCGTTACTGAGACTGTTCTAATATTCCACGAACAGGTCTTAGAGCTAAGTGTCTGCGATATGTAGAAGTGCAACCTAGTGTAGAACAAAACGGAACTTTAAAATAGTTTCTAACAATTCAAATAATGGTTTTCTTTAGATGGAATTCGCAAACAGCAGCGGTACATCAAAATTTTTAAAAGTTGAAAAGGCTCGTGTCATATAGTTTTGGCCATAATTTTCTTATTGATAGGATGACTGACATTGTATCGATACAGGACTTCATCAATATAACTGTCTTAAAGAATGATTGCTTTCAGATGGTATCATCACACCCTGGGAAACACCGAAATTTTTGTCAGTTAAAAGCTTGGGAATGCAGAGACTTCATCTGAATTATCTGTTGGATTACAACCTCTAACGCAATTACGCTAAAGTTTTCTGGTAACAAACTTTTCTAGTCTATTACACTCCGCAAGACAAATTTTGTTAATCTCGAAAGCTTAATTAATATTGAACAAAAAATGTAAAACAGATGTTCCAGAAAGAGACAAATTTACATACTGCTATAAAAAAGCTCATGTTTTCATTTTAAAGGAAATTAAATATTTTTATGACAAATTTTCTTTGTTTCATTAAGAAGCTGAAATATCAAAGGCCGAAAAAAAAAGCAAATTGCTTCTTATATTGTAAAATTATACTGCTTGATTCAAAAAGCTCAGGATTTCTTTTTGTTTCAGAGAAACAATTATACTTGCTTAAATAAGAAGCCACAATAGTGGTAATCAAACCACTTTCATCATATAGATCTATCCTCCTTTGGGACTGCTGAGTCAGCCAAAACAGGTCCTAAGCTCAGGGAAATGGCCAAAAGCCCGTGCTTCTGACCATTCGGTCTTTTGGGCGACTAATATATTCTGCGTTATAAGATAAAAAAAAAATAAGAAATCTGTATTTTCTCAAGCGAGAAACTTTCGTGGTCAGCCTTCCTAGAAAATAAATATTTTTGCTTATGGCCGATTGCCCTTGTTTCTGAAAGAAAGAAATATATTTGTAAGAAAAATAATGCATATTCTCGATCGTGATAAATTACACTTGATTGAACTGAAAACTAGGTTGTTTAGCGATGAAATATTTCTCATTTTTATAAAATACACTTGAAAGGTCAGTGCTTGAACGTTTCAAACAAAAACTTTTGATCAAAGCTAATTATCTTTGTCTTTCTGTTTCTTAAAGGAAAGTAAGTTTCTATGTTTGGTAATGAAACGACCTGTGTAAGCACATTAAGTCTGCTAGAATACGATTCATGAGATATAAAACAAACATACAGAATACGCAATATTTAATAGATAAAGAAATGTTTTCATCAGTGCGATTTATATTTGCTTTGCTGTATTCAATCTTTAATCATGAGCAGTATTTCCCATTAAGAAAATTTATACCTGCTTGAGTGAGAAGCAAAGATGTTCAGGGAAGAAGCAAATGCCTCTGATTATTGCAAATTATAATTTGCTCTATTCGATTGTTGTTCAGTTAGTTAAAAATAAATTTGTAAATACTGTGGTTATGCTAATCTGTAGGGTCTTCTTTGTGAGGCTGGATGTTCATTAGCAAAAAGGAAACAAGTGCTTCTTGTTATGGTAAATCACACTTGGTTGAATCGAGAGATGGATTATCGGAGATGAAAGAAAATACTTACTAACTACACATCCGTGAATAAGTAGTTAGAAACCCAAACAAAACTAGCCTTTTGGTCGCGGATAATTATACTTGCTTAAATAAGAAGCCAGAATATTAATTATTTTAAAGAACGTGGTGCTGGGAAATTCCATGCGTGTTGCTCTGAAGTTCGGATATTTCATCACGACTCAAGTGTTTTGCCCCTGTATGGTGGTCAGGTACGTTTTTGGAACAGATGGATTAGTTAGGGGGAAATTATTTCTCTTTTGAAGCAAACTTTCCCATCTTTTTATGTCCAAAATAATGTTCTCGAGAACTAATGCTTCACATTTCCCCTTCAGTGCCCTTTGTTGCAGATCTCCTTTTTTGAAACTACAAGACTAAATCAAATCAAGTCTTTCTCGTTGAGCTTTTCTTCTACCAAAGATGCTTCCTGCTCAGTTCTGACGTCTGCGTTACTAAATAAATTTTAGCAATAAATTCACATCAAAAATATTATCACGAAAAATTGCACTTCCCTTAAACTCAAGTTAATATATTAAAATTTCAAATTAAACTGGGGTTCCTGTTCAGAACAAGTTGTACATGGATGAAATGAGAAGTACTGTATTCAAAAGGAAATATAGACAGTTGATCATAACAAAACACACTTTTGAATAAGCGCACATGCACATCAGGAAAGACACTGCTGACCTTGACAAATGATTTTATTCCCCAATGAAAAAAAAAAAAAGAATACCACAGAGGGCTAATGCTTCTAATCACGAAAATTGTGCTTGTATGACAGACAATGTTTAATATTGAGAGAATGAGTCAATCACGGCAAACTTTTCTGAATGAGAATTTGGGATATTTGATGTTCAAAGAGAACAGGTGCTTTTGATCGTGATAAACATGAATGAAACAGAGGTGAGTTCACGTTTTAAGAAAAAACTAAATTTCGGATCATGAAGAATTACATTAGTCCGGAAATAGAAATGGAAAATTTAACATTCAAAGAAAGACGATGGCGCTGATCATGAAGCACTTTACTTGTCTCTATTGAAAGTGATTATTCAAAATATAATGCAAATAAATTCCGTTAACGAAAGCGGACTGCATTGATGAAAAAGAAAAGCTCAAACGTTGAGTGTTTGAAATTAATTTACTTAAAAACATGAAAATTAATTCAAAATTTTACGAAGACTGACGCTGTATGAAAAGTTTAAAAACAGTTTGTCAACAATGACGGGGGGAAAATAAAATATGTAGAGCAATTTTAATAACCACGTATTTTCTTTTTGTTTGTGAATTTAGAATTGCGCAGTTGAAAATGTTAAGTTAGTTGATGTGCAGAGGCACAGATAGTATTTCTTTTTCTTTTATTGGAGGTGTAACGACCACCTCAGTGGGCAATAAGCAGTCGCCCGTCCCTAATTTAGGGTCATTGGCTCTAGGGGAGGGAGAGTGCCATAAGGCAAACACAGCATCCATGCCTCGCATCTGGGAGAGTGCCGTAAGACAAACACAGCATCCATGCCTCACCGGGATTAGAACCCAGACCCCATCGCGGACGAATGATCAGAAGCCATCGCTTATACCACCGTGTCACCGGGGCGGCTTTTTTTTTCACTTCTTCCACAGATATAAATAAAGGAATACCTGGTTGAATTCTGCGGAAAAAAATTAGCTATATTCTGAGAATTTCGTGGTTTAAGGAAAGAGACAGTTCCCAAATCATATTTCTTTAGCATACGCATGAAATAATAATAAAACACTGTTACCTGCTCTATTGGAACTCTCAATTTGCAGACTTAAATGAGAAAAGAAACTGGTTTGACAATCTAAAATAATCATTTTAGGTTCTCAAGGGGGAATCTTAGAATCAAATTTCACACGGTGGGATTCTAAGTGAAAAATTCTATGTGGCGTTTATGAACGACAAAGTACGTTTTCCTGTTCCTAAAAAGTTGATCGTGTGACGTAAATTGTGTGACGTAACGCATCATTGATACCATGTCAGAATAATTTGGATAAGATGACGTCACACCAACAGCTGTGAAAAATCGGTCTTTGTTGCTATGATAACGAAACAAAGTCGTACACGTGTGTGCTGTGCGCGTGTAGGTGATGACGTCACCTACACGAAAAGCTAAGCATGACGTCACAAATATTTATTTCTCGGTTGTTGCTATGGTAACGAGTTTCCGCTACGCCACAATAGTGGGACATATGCTTAGACAAAGGAAATTATATTGTTTTAGATTGCGATTACAACAGTTGGTGTTTTTCTGTAAATATTCACTTCTGTGTGTCGCCAGTAAGACATCTTAAGAAAGTGTTAGAACATGATATTTTGGTCAAATATCTGTTGACAATGAACTTTTCCGTACATTTTGGTAGTTGATCTATTTCGGTAATGCTCCTTGTGTTGTAGCTCGATCAGTTTGGAAAGGAGACTGATGGATGCTCAGAGATAAATTGTCTTCAGTACATATGCGGCTGCAAAACATAAAGTATTTTTTCGCCGCAGTGTCTTGTGAATTTGAGAAAGAATTGAAAGTGTCAGAGAGGCACAGGATTGAAAGGAAAAGCATAGAAACTCATGTGGTACTAGAGCAAAACTAAGAGCGGAGCAGTGAAATAATCTGAAACAGCAGCTTTTTTCATTGTGTTAACTTGTATGGGAATGAAAGCAATCGTTTGACTCCTAAGACATTACACTTACTTTTGGGTGATAGTGCTTTTTATATAGAATGCAGCACCAAGTTGAAATCCCCGGAATTTACTAGTGCCTAGTAAGTACGCTAACGACTTAATGATGTCATGTTTTTCGGTATCATAGATACTAGAACAAATATTACACGTGTTGAATCATTGAATGTTAGGGATTTTTTAATTGATAATACGAGTAGTTTTCATCGTTGTTGCTACAGGTATTCTTCGATGAAAAGAAAATTACTATGTGGAGATATAATCGTATCGTTCGTCCTATCGCCAGTAAGGATCTGAATTTTGTTTTAGGGAGAAACACAACTGTGATACTAACGTAAAACCAATTTGTTTAATTTTCAAAAAAGATAATATGCGTAACAGCACCTGAGACATTTTCACTAATAAAAATATCATGTATTATTTAAAAAAACTGTTTTAATATTTTTAAATTGTACAGATATCAGGTAACGAAATGCACGGGAAAAGCTATTTCCATGCCCTGTCGGAAGGCTGATTCTTTATGAGTGGTCGCAAATGTTCATAAAACAAATCAAAGTTAAATGCGAGGTAAATGAAACGTGAAATTAATGGAAAGGATAGCAAAAATTAAACATCTTGTATTTGCAACATGTATTACGAAACGTTAAAAATTATCACTGAGGTAATAAATCTATTTACATTGAGCTCAAATTATCACAGCCAAGGAGAACATCACACCCGATATATCCTTTGTGGATTTTGATTTATTGCTAACACAGGAGATAACAAATAAAATCGTTCACACGAATTGGTTTCTGATTCTTTGTAGCCATTTAAACATTTTTGGTCTATGCTCACACCCCTACTTAATGACAGACTGTGTTGCATTTGAGCATTGGAGCTTCAGATGTCATTACAAATTTCCAATAATTGTTCATAGAATGAAGAGAATGCTAATAATGATAACAATAATACCTTTAGAAGGCTATATATGTATATGATTATATTTTAATATATGCATATATACAGACCTTCCATTTGTTCATAGCTATTCACGCAGTGTTCTTCATATTCACTTTGAAAGCACTTAAGTTGATAGGACGTACACCATGACAAATATACAAGAGAAGTGCCGAACAAAGGTCTGTTTGTTCTTCCAATAGGAGAAGAGACATTTGCACTAGTTAATACGTTCTACATTTATAAACAAGTAGTAAAAGCACAGCGGTGGACTTTTTCTTGTGCTGACGGCGTGAAATGCATAGCAATGCCTGAAGTCTGGGCTGTACCTTTAGTTCAGTCTTGAACGAAGGTATGTCCGAAAGAATGATACGTTAATATTAGTTACCTAATCGCATTTTATTAAAAATCTTAAGTGAAAAAATATGACCGCCACTGAGTTGAAACGTGTAAGGGTTACTAAGAAATTCATTTGCCCCAGGGCTTTGGAGAAATTCCACCGATAACTGTGAGCATGGAAACATTACTTTTCTTTTGGATCTGCTACGGTCAAAACATCGTATCAACTTCATTTTAGAAGAACGTATATCAAAACCGTAGTTTCCTTTGAAGAAAAACATTTTCTGGCAATTAATCATATGATTTAAAATTTTGGGGCTGTATAACCTGGTTCAGACTTTCGATGATTGGTTACTCTCAATAAACTGATCTAATATTACTGCTATGCCAATTATTCTTTCTTCCTTTCACACACGCACACTTACTTTCGGAGGAGAACCTTTCAAAAAATATTTTGCTCTTGATGTGATCCATGGCTATTCTGGCTCTCCGTTGCAGATTTTGATCACACTGGGAAAACGTGATTTGAGATGGGACTACATTTATAAACAAGTAGTAAAAGCACAGCGGTGCTTTTTCAGCATCCCTGAAACCTGTGTGTGGTTCTGAAAGGATTGGTAAGTCATTCAGTGATGATAAGCACTGGGATGCAAAAAGAACAGAAAGAGGAACATAAGAGAATCCAGAAACGAGTCGAGCACACTGTGGGGAACTGTTACGCCATTAGCCTTTTTTGGAAACTAAGAAATGAGCAATGTACAGACAGCAGGTATGTGGGAATATTTTTTATTTCGATTTTAAAGGCATGGATATTCTAAAACAATTGCTTTTTTTTTTCATGTACGGTAAATAACCCAATTTTACCTGTGTTTTTCTTTTTACGAAATGCAAAACAACATTTTATGTAACGAAGTTTCTGAGTGACTAGATGTAGAGTTTTCCATTAGATTGCATTACTTTGTATCAGTACAAACACCACGAATGCCAAAGCAGAAGAGCTCAGCAGTGGCAATTCCTAACAGGAGAAAATATTTCGAAAACTCACCATTGTGGGTACCCCATCTCTGAGTATTGATAGAAACATCGTGATACCTAATCCATTAATTGAGCACGTAGATATGAAATACATACAACTGAAGAAGAACGTGCCCTCATAGGAGGCGATGAGTTATCTGCATCTGGTTTTGAAGAACTCTCATTCAACACAAGGTAAAAGTTATTGTTGGCCTGTGACTGTTATTATTTGTTTTTCTGAAATAAGCCTATGAAGAAACTGACTACATTTCTTGAGAAACAAAAACTGATTTCAGACCAAGTTTAAGGTGAGGAAAGCAAAACGCCTCGTTTGGCTCAGGGAGTACACATAAGTCATGTTCGAGAAGTTACTGGGAACCAACATTATGGATACGATTTTAGGGATTGAAAGTTTGTGCAATTTCAAAAACATTCTGGACATTTAGGTTGTTGAGTGTGAAACTGGGTTTTGGAAGTGGATATTCAAGTTTTCATAATTTAGCTTAGCTGAACTGACTTGCCATCATCCTAGGGCATTTCGTTTTAACAATATTTATAATTTTTTTTTATTTCGGAGGTTAACGACCACCATGAGCAATTCTCAGTGTTATAAGCAGTCAGCAGTCACCTGTCCGTAATTTAGAATCTCTGGTTCCAGAGCCAACGAAATCAGACAAACACAGCACCCATGCCTCATCCAGGACTCGAACTCGGGATAATTTTTTTTTTAATTTTAAATAATCTTGCAGGAACTGCCAGCGCCTCAGATATTTTGTTCTCATACCAGCGCCTCATAACACTTGGACACCGGGGAGGCCATTTTATTTTTATTTATTTATTTTTTGATTGAAGGTTTAACGACCACCGTGAGCAACTCAATGGGCTATAAGCAGTCGCCCGTCCCTAATTTAGGGTCACTGGTTCCAGGGAAGGGAGAGAGCCAGTGCCGTAAGACAAACACAACATCCATGCCTCACGGGATTCGAACCCGGACCCTTCTCGTACGAATGGTCATAAGCCAGAGCTTAGACCACCACACCACCGGAACGGCGAGGCCATTTCAGCAACTTCATTTCATTATATGAGAATACTTCCCTCTTAATTTTGTTATAAGCTTTTGCAAAACATATCTTCACATGTTACAAGGACTATGGCAGCGGGGATTGTTTCTTTCTTTTCTTAAAGTGTGTTCTGCTCCATAGTATCTGAATCAATTATCTGTAATTTTGCTATGGAGCTTTTCTTCACATTTTGTGAATAAACAAATGTCGTAGAAACGGCATGTATGTTTCTGATTACTTGATGATCGACACTTTGCCATTTCGGCTACACGTAACTTTCCTAAATCAGCTAAACACGTTCTATAACTTAAGCTGAAAGCAGCGCACTGTATTCTGATACAAGCTCACGTCTGGAACGTGCCAAGTATAAAATGCGAATGAAGTCACGGCAATTTATTGCTTAAGAGTTCGTTATATTTGTGATCCTGCTCAGCTATGTTGTTTAACTTCGTGGATCAGGTGGCTCTTATTAATTTTTGATCCACTATCAAGTGTTTTGTGTACTGGACGCAGGAGCCAAACACTCTTGAATTAGGTGCCTGTATTTAAATGACTAGTTTCACATGTATTTTAAGTTGATCGATAAGCATTTACTTTGGCATCAAGTTTATATCACGTTTTAAACAGCAATACGGACCATTTTAACAGAGCAATCCCTATAAATTATGTTTCACAATTTGATATAATGTATCGATTGCCTGTTTAGCACCACATTGAAACAATTTGTTAGTGACATATACTTGGCATTTTAAATACCTTCTGTGAATCACACCGAAGTTCGACTCACTGAAGAAAGCACCGACTTTTTTCTTGAAACACTTTACAATACACGCAGAAACAAAACAAAGAGCCAGTGCGGAGATATTTAATGTGTAAAATGTAAAATGCATCCATTATCAGAAGAAAAGCAGATTTAATACTATTATAGATTCTTCACATTTATTTTGTTATTTTAGAAATGAAATTAATTATCTTTCCGTGAGATCTAAATCGGCTACAAATCCCCAGTTCCTAATTTAGGACCATAAGTTGCTGTAAAGGAAGGAACCAGTTCCATCTGAATGAAGCATAAGTTCCACAAATGTAACATCCTTTAATGACTTAGAGAACAAATGTAGAGTGAATTGGCATTTTTTTTTTACATTCTAGACGTTTTTGCGCTCTAGTTTTGTTTAATATTGTTCCTAAAAAATATAGAATTTCATAACTGTAGTGTACAAAGTACGACAGCTTCTACGCTTTGAAAGGTATATACAAAGAAGTCACAATTCTATGAAACCGGAGATTTTTGCGTTTCAGGATAAAAAAAAAAATTTCCATTGAGAAAGCAATTCCGAGCTTATTTTTGAGGAACATTTTTAGGCTACTAGTTAAAGAGCCATCATGCTACCTTCAAACACACCAGAAAAGGTAACATATGTTTGTTTCTATAATTTCTCCGTTTTCATAGGGAAAAAAAGTATACTTTTGAATATTTTAATTAGTGTTACAACATTAATTTGCTAACCAACGATGTAAAATTTTGTTTGTTTTGGGGAGGGGGGGGAGATAATGTATCGAATACCGTTTCTTCAAGTAAAATTTCCGGATCGTAGGCAAGACCTTTCACATAAAATGGTTTCAAAGATGCCAAAAGAAAGTTTAATAAAACAGTTCCACTCAGAGCTAAAGGACTAAAATTCTTAGCACTGTTGAGAATTGAATCCTCTACCCATGATGAGAAAGGCAGCGGCAGCTGATAACTCGGTTTGACGAATGAGCCGGACTTAAAAAAAGAAACACCTGCTTATTTTGACAAATTTACAAACTGTTAAGGGCAGAAAGGTGAACGAATTTTAGACGGATTACGGTTGAGGTTGAGAAACATCTAAGATCAGTACTATCAGCAGACTCAGTACGAAAATCTGCATACTGCGGTGAATGGAAAATATGTCCTTTGCCCTATCTTCAATTCCAGAGACTCAGTACGAAAAACTGCATACTGCGGCGAATGGAAAATATTTCATTTGCTCTATCTTCAATTCCAGAGACTCAGTACGAAAAAATGCATACTGCGGCGAATGGAAAATATGTCCTTTGCCCTATCTTCAATTCCAGAGACTCAGTACGAAAAACTGCATACTGCGGCGAATGGAAAATATGTTCTTTGCCCTATCTTCAATTCCAGAGACTCATTACGAAAAACTGCATACTGCGGCGAATGGAAAATATGTCCTTTGCCCTATCTTCAATTCCAGAGACTCATTACGAAAAACTGCATACTGCGGCGAATGGAAAATATGTCCTTTGCCCTATCTTCAATTCCAGAGACTCAGTACGAAAAACTGCATACTGCGGCGAATGGAAAATATGTCCTTTGCCCTATTTTCAATTCCAGAGACTCAGTACGAAAAACTGCATACTGCGGCGAATGGAAAATATGTCCTTTGCCCTATTTTCAATTCCAGAGACTCAGTACGAAAAACTGCATACTGCGGCGAATGGAAAATATGTCCTTTGCCCTTTCTTCAATTCCAGAGACGACAAAGCTGCTGATAACGCTGCGTATGAACAGACTGAAGCTGAAATTGACTGTATGTAGTTCGAGGAAAAATTCTGAAAATAATAGATTCTGATCTGAAATCTAAAAAGTTTCAAAAGGTTAAGTGTCTACAAGGTGAGCGACAACTTTTAAACAACGAAATTTAACTTAAATATCCTACACATAAAGGTAAATGTAGGATATTCAAGTTAAAATTTGTAGGATATTTGAGTCAATATCCTTTTGTACTTACTGATATTTTAATTATTTAAAGGTGTGTGTGTGTGTGTGTGTGTGTGTGTGCACTTCCTGTATTTTGAACTTTTCCTTTCCCTGATGTCAGAAATCCTAAATTAGGAGGAGAAAACGCCTGTCCTTCTATGTACAACACGTAGGTCGTTAAACAAGTTCTTCTTTAAGAAAAAGAGTTATGCGGCAGCCAACTGAAGCCAGGTTAAAACAGGTGACCAATGTCTCAGCAGGAGCAGATCAAAAGTCAAAGGCTGTCGTTTTTCTGCGGAAGAGAGATATGTTGTGTAATGACAACCGGTAAAAAACATCAATTTAGTATATATATAGCCGAAGTCTGGTCCAGATCGGTAAATAACCTGTGCCGAAGAAAATATTTATTCGCATGTTTCCAAAGAGGTGGCGTATTTGTTTCAGTTTTGTCCAAAATTTATGTCGCTCTATGATCATGGCACCAGTTATCGGGGATATTTTTTCAGGGAAACATCTAACTTGCGTTAAAACGCAGCAGGTTCCATGTAAGTGATCACCTTTGTTTGCATTCGAATGTACAAAGAGCGAATCGGAAGTTTTGCAATATTTCCATAAATGTATGTCACATAAATGTATGTCACGTGTTTAAACTAGTTCAAGTCGCGCACTGCAGTCAGTCGAAAGGGATATAAAGTGGTAGTCGTTGCTGTGAACAGCATCGCATGTCGTCGTCCTGTCAGTGGTTGGGACGCCTAAAAGATGAACAGCCACAATTGGCTAACTAAGGAACTTTTACTTTACGAGTTTGAACTCGGCCATAACGCTGCTCAACCAACACGAA
The DNA here is from genome assembly GCA_039090855.1 of Macrothele yani. Lineage (NCBI taxonomy): Eukaryota > Metazoa > Arthropoda > Arachnida > Araneae > Macrothelidae > Macrothele > Macrothele yani. The sequence continues at coordinate 67,161,590 of CM077009.1, read as the reverse complement.
ACATTTTTCATTCGAAAGGGGTAGGTTCCGTGGACCACAGCACCACAACCAGATGGCTCAAGAAATTTCGTTCAAGTGACAGAAACCTCAAGGATCAGCCAAGCTCAGGTAGGCCGCGAACCGTGGATTCGGTGGCCGTGAGGCAGTCTATAGAGGCAAATCCGACAACCAGCACTCGGAGATTATCAGGCGAGCTGGGCATTTCACAGACCACCATGGTTCGTCACATTCAGGACCTCGGCAAGGTCTACAGGAGTTGTCGCATCGTCCCTCACGAACTGACGCCAGCTGAAGCAAACCGTCGATGGAAGTGTGCACGAAACTCTTAGATTACCCACGCGATGTTTGTTTCATCGAGACAATTGTTACGTGCGATGAAAAGTGAGTCTATTTCCGTAATCCTAACACCCAACGGCAGTGGTTGAGCCCGGACCAGCTTCCTGAACCTGTCGCCAAACGTGGGCGCATCGAGCTCAAGGTGATGCTCTGCGTGTGGTGGAATTTTGAGGAGATATTCCATTACGAATTTGATCCAGAAGGTCGGACCATCACCGCCAACCTATACTCTAAACTTCTGGAGCGGATGTATACCCTTTTGGAGCAGGAGTACCCGTCACTGGTGAACAGAAAGCGCGCTCTTCTACAGCAGAACAACGCTCGGCCTCATACCGTTCGAACGACCCGTGCAAAACTCCAGGAACTTAAGGGCATCGAACTGATGCCACACACAGCTTGTAGTCCGGATCTTGTCCCATCTGATTATTACATGTTCCGGTCCATGGCCCACTTCCTTCGTGGGAGGCACATGAACAACCAGGAGGAGGTGGCAGCTGAGGTGAAGGAGTTCTTCGCCTCGAAGGAAATGAACTGCTACCGCCGGGGAATCGAAGAACTGGCAGACAGATGGCTAAAGTCGGTGCAACACCATTGCCTATAATTTAAATGCTAGTCAGCTTTTGTCGTAAAGGCACGTATGAAGATATAAAGTTATCCAAATATTGCAAAACTTTCGACTCACCCTCTGTATGTGGCACATTATTTTGTTTTTGTATCAAAACGCTCTTGTCAGAATGAATGCGAAGGTTTCAGTTCGTTCTAACACTGTTGTTTCCCATACTATATTGCGATATTTGTCAAGATGAAGGTCTTTAGGTAGGTCCAAAAGACAATAATACACTCTAACAACTAAAAAGACAATCAAGTCTCTTAAATCCGCAACTGGTGTAGTGACAAAGATATTTGAACTCACCGGGCTTTCTCCTACCAAGAGCTTTCTCCTACCTCTATCATGGCAAGTTATTATAGACGAACATACATCCCGCTTGGAGGTTAAAGTTAAAATCTGGAGGACAGAACTGAATTTGAAATCACATAAACTTAACAACCTAAATACGTGAATTTTGGATGGCCATTATGTGGGTCTAATGTTCACGTGTAATTGTATAGTGAAGTCATAGTCTTTGTCTTGAGGTAGTGCATGTGGAGCGTAGAGATTGGTGCATGTGAAGCAATGATAGCAGTTGAATAGATACACCATCATTGCAGATGTATGATCTCGTGATAATTTCTGAAATCTCTCTGATAGCTGTTCCTCTGAAAGTTGTGAAGTGGACCACCAATTTCCTTTCTTCTCACAGTGGAACTGTCGCATTGTATAGTTCTTCTTTTGCTAAAGCAGTTGTTCCTCTCCCTTCCAATATACCTTTCATATGCTCCTTAAGTCGTACACATAGAAATCTTTTCGTCCTGCCGAAGTAGAATTTTATCGAGGAGTCCGCGTATTTAAGGGGAATGGTGTAGACCCACATGCACCGACCAAAGACCATAACTATACAACCGTGACTTGATAACTTCGTTATATACGCTACGTGAACATTAGACCGTTGTAATGGCCATCACAAATTTATGTGTTTGTATTGTTATGTTTATGTGATTTCAAATCTAGTTCTGTTCTCCGGATTTTCATTTTAAACTGCAAACGGGATATATGTTCATCTAATATAGCTTGCCTTGATAAAGCCTGTTGGCAGGTGAATGCTTGGCGAATTAAAATATCTTTTCTTCTACACCAGTTACAGTTTCATGAGACTTTATTGCCTTTTCAATGGTTATGGGAAGTTGTCAATAATGTCTGTAGGATGACACTACGCTTAAAAAAGCGTTGTTATTGTTGTTCTACGGAGCGCCTAGTAGTTGTGATTTGCACGAAGCAAATCCATTCTACTAGATGCCCCAAATCAGCATTTACCTCAGGTTCAAGTCGTCCGCTGGCCGAGAGATACAGCGTGCGGATTCTGGTTTTTTGTACACTTGAGCTTGTAACAGAACCGCTAGGAAGGTATAGATGCTGCGTTTGCTTTGACGTCATTGGCTATCGTTAAAACCATTTTAAATTAGTTAAATCTCTTCTTTAAAACTATGGATTTCAGATTAGGACCAGGAGATACTACCCAATTTTATGCTCATGGGAGTCATTAAGCAAAAAAATCTAATGCGCTTATGCTGATGGGAGTCACTAAACTATGCTTTTGTGCTCATGGGGGTCATCAAGCTAAAAAGTTTTATGCTTTTATACTCATGAGAATTATTAAGCTAAAGTATTTTATGCATTCATGCTCATGGGACTTGTTTAACTAAAAAATGTTTCAGCATGCGATGGCGCTTTTGAATATTGTGTTAGCAGTTGTATTCTTTTCCACTTCAAGTTTAGCATTCTGTGAGTACATACTTTTGTGGCGTTGTGGTTCTAGTAATCGGCTTGAAGCGGCTTTTTGTGTAGCAAGATAATAGGAATAGATCACCTCCATATGTGATTTTCAAAACAAATCGCGCTATGTTATTTAAATAGTAATTTGATGAGAATGAAGGTAAATTCTTTTTCGACGACAAAAGAAGTAATAAGTATTTTTCTCCAATAATTTTTGTCGGCCAATTAGTTATAAACATTCTTATATATATATTATATTTTATCCCTCCGACTTCAGTGGATTCGCAAATCTATCTGGGTTATTATATCATGCGATAAAAACCCACAAATGCAATTATCTAAAAAGCCAGAGAGAATGAAATATTATCCATTTCATCATAAGGAAACACCACAAAATAAAAACTTCCTTAGCTCTGAGCTTCTGCACTTTTGTGCCACATAAGCACTTGGTCATCACATACGTAACCTAGGGATTAGAAATATATTTCACGGTGTATGACTAATCCCATTTTTATGAAGACATGTATCAGTGATATTTGTCCAATAGCTGCCAAAAGAGGAAGTATGGTAGTCGTATCACTACAAAATTTCATTTACAACAAAAGATCTCCAATTTTTCTAGCAATGGTATCCTGGCAGTCATGCACATTTCTTACTCACTAAGATTTGACAGCATAGTGATATAGCAGGCGGCTTCAGAAGAATTTACAAGGACGTTAAAAAACGAAAGAAATTAGTTTTATTACTGTTTTTATTACTTTTATTATCCACCGTTTTTCTGCATTCGTTCTCGATCCCATTTGTACGCCAGCACAGGGGTAAACTTCAACATTTGGCATAAAATAGGAGCTTAGTATTTCTTGTGGGTTTTTTTCCCTCTGCACAGAAAGGAAAACTCCGTTTCGGAATATTCAGTGGCGGTCACTTTAGAACAAAACAATATAATACAATAAGTTTGAAAGTGCAATAGCAAAAAAATGATATTCTTATATCTATACATATGTACAAGAAACTACATACACGTCTTTGAAATATGCCGTTTCGACCAGCATAAAGTGTTTGTATTGCATTTCAACCCGCGGTGCAAATACTCTTTTAAACCCTTTATTTTAAAGATATATATATAATATATATATATATATAGGTACAGTTATCGTTTTACTCTTTTGTTCTGATCTCTCCGGAAATGAAAGCTTCCCTATAAAGGCTAAGAAGGAGTTGCTGATATGCTAGAATTGATGGCGAATTATAAGTTTCCCCGTCATTTTCCTGTTTTTGTTCGGGGAGATATGTAATTTGTTTCGCGATTAATTATAAAACTTGCGTTGCAGGAAGAATCACCATCGCTTTTTCTAGGTGGCCTGAGCACCAGAAACTGTTGAGCACGAGAGCCTATTTTGAAAATTTACATTGCGACCCGATGGAAATTCACTTCGCAGCAAAATAATAACCTGTACAACGTAGGCAACAAACTGTGCTCTTGAAAGGTAATGAAAACTTTAGATGTTACACTCTTTTACAAATTCTAACTATAACGGCAATGAGAGCCTTAATAATAGCAAAGATATTATCAATCTATTTAGTATAGGACTCATATGCCTTTGAGACTTAGTTTCATGAAGACATGAGATATGAAAATTGTATTAAGAGACTGAGGATTATATTATGAGAATCAGATGAAGTTCAAACGTAGTTCTTAACTACTTCAACGAGCCATAAAATTTGTAAGTCACTACAGTCTATCACGTTTGATAAAACGGAGAGTTATTTACAATATTTGAGCTCTTGTTCTGTCTAAGTCTCTGACAACTTTTCATACACACATCCCTTAGTAACACTAAATCTTTAGCGAACTGTGATTAACAGCACGCGTTTTATTCTTTGGCTATTTTCGCTCCGAAAATTTGCAGATTTCCTGTTTTCATTTTAAAACAATGAGCACAGAAGATAGATCTCTTAAATAAATGATTCCAACTACATATGTAAAGCTTTAGAATGCTGAAAGTGAAAGAAAGAAAGAAAAGGGCAATTAACTTGGAAATTTGAATGAACAGATTTAAAAAGATTGCGTATATATGTTTTCCAAATGTACAATACATAATGCATTGATTCTAACTAATTTAATGGTAACATGTTTAGTAAAGCAGTTGTAATATTCAGAGTTGTGTAATCTGGTTCATGAAATCAAAGATTGTCAGGGATTTCTCTTCTAAAGGAAAGAGAATATCACGTCCCACAACAGGACGAAACAGAAAAATATGTATGTGAAACATGTCTAAACTACCAAACTGTACTTGAACGCACAGATTATATCAAACTGGCAAGGAAAACGTGAAAATCCACCACTTGGAAGGCTGTGAGGCAAGCAAAATTGCTGAAGTGGTAAGGGCAATCGGTGACATGGACTGGTTTTTGAACTGAACTGATTTGCTGAACCTTCACATGCAAGATCAGTTCTGAAACATGCAAACGCTTCATGGCAGAAATCAATTTTGAGATCGTTCAAATGGTCCAAATCATCCTGAATGATCCGCCCGCTTCATTGCATAAAGTAATTCTGAAATCGTCTTGAATGGTCTGCTTTACAGCAGGCAAAAAAATCAATTTTGAAATCGTCCAAATGGTTCCGCTTCATGGCAGATCAGTTTTTAAATCTCTCTGAATGATCCGCTTTATGGCAGAAATAAATTTTGAAATCGTCCTGAATGGTCGTTTTTATATCAGGCAGATATCAATTTTCAAATCGTCTTAAATGGTTGGCTTCCTGGCAAAACTCAATTTTGAAATCATCCTGAACTGTCTGGAGTTATTTTTAGAAAGTGTTAGTCGCACAAAACGGGCGCAAATTCATTTGACACGTACATGTCTTAACAATTTGAAGGCTAGGAATACTTCAGACGGCACTTTACAAGACGCACAAGTGGAACCTTTCTAGAAGCAAAAAGTATTGAAAGGTATGCACTCGGTGAGATATTCAAAGATACTGCGCCTGGTTTTATTTTCTGAATTCTTTATACACATATTCTTTCAGAATGACGAATCATCTCTTTTGTTGGACGCAGTACATTTCACGAAATTTACATGTCAAAACATTCTGCTGTAAAGGTGTATTCAGGATGCACAAATGCCTTCTTCACTGCGAAGTATTTTGCATATTATAATAAAATTTTTGTGTGAGTATGCCTTTTTATGCGGAAAGGAATGCTCGGCACATTGTCTTGAAGAGACTTCAGCCAGTTATTTTTTCGAAAGTGCGATTTAAAGCTTGCAGTTTATAGTTTAATTGGAGCTGCTTATATCTCTTCTTCATAAGACTTAAGAGGCGAAACATTAAATTCGTAATTGTGTAAACAAGAGTGCGTTAGATTTCTACAAAACTCGTCACGTGTTAGACACAGATGCAATGTAAATAGTAAATAATAGTACAATGGACTTTTTACTGTTTAATATTTTATTGTAAGGCATGTAGGACATGCATGCAAAATTAAAACTGCGTGCTCACTTTCTACTCCTCCTAAAAACATTTTGAGTAAAAAGAACTTAAAAAATGTCTAATGACTTCCTTTTGATGACTTTTGCTTAATACTTTCAAATTACAGGTGATGTTATGGTACTGATCCGACTAATCTCGTTGGAAATATATGTGTCACACTTAAAAAAAACCACCTTTCCCTCAATACTTCAACGTTTTTCCAATTTCAGAACAGTTAAAAATCCTCTGTAAGTTCTTTGAAGTAGATTACTACAAGTACTACGTGCTTTTTTATAATATCCGTGCTGGAATTACTGAATTATCGGGAGTTCTTACAAATATCATTTCAAACACACATTTACGTCACTGGCACAGAATGGCTTTGCTACCTGAAATCCTTCTTTCTTTCTATTCAGTGAAGAAATTATGGCATTTGTAATCTCTGTATTTCGTGATATGTACATTATCCTCTTATTCGTCAGAATACATTTGAATATTACATAGAAAATATCTTTTGAATTGACTATGAGTAGAGTACTACGGAAGGAATATGGAAAATAGATTGCTGAGCAGCTACGTAATTTCTGGTAGTACTCTGCAAAATATTAGAAAAAGTGAAGGTGAATTCTTCCAACGCAATTTTTGATCTTATAAAAAGTATACAGAACATTTAAAATGGCGCATGGCACCGTTTTGTTCTAAGACTTTTCCTTTTTCAGAAAATTCTACACTAATATTCTTGTTATCAGATTATCTAAATGTTCGATTTTAGAATGCGAGGTGTAAAACAAATTTTCTTCTCAGTAAGAGCAACTAGAGGGTTAGAAAGGATTCCAGCCAAGACTTTCTTGATCCCTCCACAAGGCTGTCGCGCGGTCAGTTGTGATGCTCACACAACTTCCCGAACTTCAGGCTAGTAATCGAGGCTTCACCCGATCGATTTTTGGTTGCGATTAGTGGAAATTTATAAGATTTTATGAAAACATAAGAGGAAAATGTGGCAACTCGGAACCACATACGTTACGTTGCGAATTCCTACGGGAGGCTTCGTTAGGTTTCAAGAAGGCCTTGGACAAGAAGGAGTAGTATAAAGAGTGATCAAGAGGTAAACAGCAAAGATAGAGAAACTGAGAGAGAGAGAGAAGGGAAGTTAGTTGGAGAAGTAAAAGAATGGCAAAAGAGAGTGAAGGAGGGAGGGAGAGTCGCCATCTCTTCTGTTCCGTGGAGTGATCTGCTTTCAGCCCGCACCCGTTACCAGAAGAAATGCTGCACAGCACCATCAATTGTTCAGTCGACAGAAGTTCGGTGAAGCTTTAATTAATTTGCACGAGGATAGGTCTCTGTGGAAGTTATAACGTTGATATCCTGACCATTGCTACGGTGCCGGCGTTACTCGTTACGATGGTGCTAGGATTGCCAGAGTCTCCTCGACCGTCCGAAGGTGGCAATGAAACGACTGTGGTGACTGCAGCACTACTTCCAGCAGGTGGACTGGACACAGCGATTACAACTGGAACAGGGTTGCTGATACTCGACCTGGAAAAGGTGTGCTCACCAGAAGGCATCCGATTCTGCAACCGCACCTGGATGTCATTCAGTTCCTCTTCGTGGTCCGAAACAGCTGTTACTGACCGCTGCTGCAAGGAAAGAAACATAAAGGAGGAGCACACATGTTATTTCTTTTCACACAAACATATAGAGCTGTTTTAATTGAAATTTTCTAAAGGTTAAACGTGTTAGCAAAGAGAGTCGCAGTTAAAAACATTTTCAAAACAAAGCCATAAATACGCGAATTCTATTAAAAGGAATCTCGATTCCAAGAATTATCTCAGCTGAGGTGCCGTATTGATGCGGTTTCTGTACACTTTGCAGTTACGACATGCACATAGTCAGAAATCAGAGTGCGGATAACGCGCAGGCCATACACACGTGAGGTGTTCAGGAGATGCTGCACTCACCGAAGGTATGCTTCCACACATGTGGTGGGTCATCATGTGGATATCGTGATGTGCATTTTGTTTTTGCAACTAAGAGACGGTCAGCAGTGCTGCTTAATCATAGGTTTCGCGCTGCACATCTGTAATTCTCTTAGCTTAGCTATTGGGTTGTCAGAAAAGTCATGACGTATTTTAGCCATGTCTTGCAAAGGTCATTTATTGATAGAAAGAACAAAGATCAATCAACGATATAATTCCCGTTTTGTTCAATAACCTTTTGCCATCTTTCAGTGAGCTGCAGAATGCCTCGTTCATAGAAGGACTTGTATTTCGTAGCGAAAAACTGTACAAGGTGCTGATTTACAGCCTCACCTGAATTGAACGTTATATAACGCAAGGACTGTCGAAGAGAGCGAAACAAGTGGAAGTCTGACGGCGCAAGGTCAGGCGAGTATGCTGGGTGTGGCAACACATCCCACCCAAGCGCCAATAATTTTTGGCGGGTGATCAAACTTGTGTGTGGTCTCGCGTTGTCGTGATGGAACACAACACCTTTACGATGAACGAGCTCTGGACGTTTCTGTATAATGGATTCGTTCAAACTGTCCAATTGCCGACAGTACACATTCGAATTGATTGTTTGGTTCCGTGGTAGGAGCTCGAAAAACACGACACCTTTAAAATCCCACGACACTGAGACCAGAACCTTTCGCTGATGAATGTCTGCTTTGGATGACGTTTGAGGTGAAGCAGCACGTCGGGACCAAGACCGTTTGCGCAGCACATTGTTGTACACAATCCACTTTTCCTCACCACTTATCATTCGCTTCAAAAAAGGATCGTTTTCCTTACGTTTAATTAGTATATCGCAGATGTTTATACGCGCCGTCAATTGAGCTTCTTCGAGTTCATGAGGAACCCACACATCGAGCTTGCTTACGTATCCCAGCTTCTTCAGGTGGTCGTGAACGCTTGAATGATGGATGTGCAATGTGTCTGAGAGATTTCAGACACATTGCACTCGATCAATGCCTTGATTTGGTCGGCATCATCCTCGCTGGGCCTCCCGAACCGAGGAGCGTTGTTGAAGTCAAAATCACCAGCACGGAATTTTGCGAACCACCGCTGGCAGTGACGTTCTTGTAGAGCATTATCACCGTACACTTTACGCAACTTTCACAAGCTTGACGCGCGTTCTTCCCTTCACGGAAGTAGAACAGTAAAATATGGCGAAAATGCACAGTTTGGTCTTCCATCTTCAATTTGATGTCAAATCTCCGCAAATATAACCAAATCGCTCACTATTCCTTTTAGACTGCAGTTAAAACTGGCACCTATCGAATGCCATAGCTATAACAGAGATGCGCATGTCTCTAATACTTCTAAAACCGCCCAACCGCCATCTGGTACCAAAATACATAATTACTTTTCCGACAACCCAATAATTCATAACAACGATCTAGCAGGAAGGCATCAACTACCTCATGTAGGAAGGCATTAACTACCTAGCAGGAAGGCATCAACTACCTTATTTAGGGAGGCATCAACTACCTCATTTAGGAAGGCATCAACTACCTAGCAGGAAGGCATCAACTACCTCGTTTAGCAATGCATCAACTACCTTCACGTTATGCAGAGGCTTCGGCAACAGGTCGTGGGGATTTGTCTACATCTGAACGAAGTTCTTAGTGTTCACTTAGCCACCCCTGTGGCGCGGTGGTCTAAGCCGGGGGTCACCAAACTTTTGGAGAGAAGGACCAAATGGGGAATTGGGTAAAGCTCGGCTGGCCGGATTAAAATATAATGTTTAATCAAAGATCAATTAATGCAGATATTGTAATTTTTAAATGAACTAATTACTAATATGTGTCAATGTGTAAGTAATTTTATATGTTCTGTAATTTAACATAAAAGTTTTCAAATAAATATTTCAAGATATTTATACACATCTAAAACAAATACAAAGCTAAACTTATTAAATGACTTCATGACATCTTAAAGTAGAAAAAACAATCAGTGAGAAGAACAGTATTGTTTCTGGAATGATTTAGCTACATTTCCGGTATTTGGCTTCAAATCGGACAACCCAGTTTTTAAAAAAGTCTGACAAGTGGTCGTTAGTCAATCGTGAACGAAGCTTTGATTTAACATATTTCATTCTGGAGAAAGCTTGTTCACAAAGATATGTACTGCCAAACACTGAAATCATTTTCCTGGCAAAACTTTTCAGGTGTGTAAAAAAGAACATCCTCCCTCACTCTTCTGAAAGGCACTTTAGTAGTAATAATAAACAGGTTTTAAAAGCGAAGCGTCCGTCAAACGTTGCTATGATATCCGGCCATGTTGTGACATATAGCAACTCTCTTTCTCAGTCAGAAAAAAAAATTAAAATATGTAAAATTAATTTTGAAATTGTAAAAATAAAAATTTTCTGGCCGGCCGGATTTGCCCCGAAGGCCGTAGTTTGGCGCCGTAGTTTGACGGATTTGGCCCGAGGGCCGTAGTCTGGCGAACTCTGACCCATCTCGGACGAATGATCAAAAGCGATGGCTTTTGATCATTCGTCCGAGATGGGTCAGAGTTCGAATCCCGGTGGGGCATGGATGTTGTGTTTGTCTTACGGCACAGGCTGTCTGCCTTTCCTGGAACCAGTGGCCACAAATTAGGGATGGGCGACTGCTTGTATCCCACTGAGTTGCTCACGGTGGTCGTTAAACCACCAATCAAAAAAAAAATGTTGTTCACTTCCCCAGTTAGGGTAAAGCACGCCTCAAATTTCCATGTAACTCGTAACGCGACATCGAACCGCGCCAAAAGTTTTGCTACAAAGATTTGTCGCTGTTCGATATACTCTTCAAAGCATGGGTAGTGTTGTTGATCGTATAATCATTCATCCCGAACAACTGGTATGCCGCCCCGGTGGCGCAGTGGTCTAAGGCGCTGGCCTGTGATCATTCGTCCGTAAGGGGTCCGGGTTCGAATCCCGCTGAGGCATGGATGTTGTGTTTGTCTTACGGCACTGGCTCTCTCCCTTCACTGGAACCAGTGACCCTAAATTAGGGACGGGCGACTGCTTATAGCCCATTGAGTTGCTCACGGTGGTCGTTAAACCTCCAATCAAAAAAAAAAAAAAAAAAAAACAACAACTGGTATCGCCGTACTGCGAGGGATATTGTGTGAACTTGTGCCCGGATATTCTGTGATGACTTAGTGGACCTCCGCTTCGGTATCTATTCATGGCCGTTGCCGGTCACCTCTTACGGGCTTTACCGCAATGTGCCTAAATTTGAGTTATTTTTTTATTGGAGGTTTAACGACCACCGTGATCATGATCATATGTAGAGGATTTTAGGAAGGGAGTGTCTGACCCCAGGTCTTAAACAACCCTTAGAAATAGAAAGCTAGGAGACTTGGGCTAGAGTGCCTGCTAGGAAAGTGACACGAAACCGAAGAAGAAAGGAGGAGGAGGAAGACGCCCTTGTTTATTACCAGGGGGCCAGTACCCGGGGTCAGACAGCTTAACGTGCCCATCCGACGCATGGCGGATATTTAGTGGATCGAGCGTTCGTACCTGCCTGGGATCGAACCTGAGGTCCTTTCCGTGGCAGTCACGAACGTTGCCCACTAGGCCACCCGCGGCCCAACGACCACCGTGAGCAACTCAGTGGGCTATAAGTGGTCGACCGTCCCTAATTCAGGGTTATTGGTTCCAGGGAAGAGAGAGAAGAGTCAGCTCCGTATGACAAATACAACGTCCATGTCTCACCAGGATTCGAACCTGGATCCATTACGGACGAATGATGAAAAGCCGCCGCTTAGACCACTGCGCCACCGAGGCGGTAATTTGAGGTTTAATTCATACTTTCTGGAACATGGGCCCATGTGCAGATGATGATTTTGATGATAGTGCAATAACACTCCCGCAGCATTGCAACTGTTCGCATAGTAATCACAACTTCATCATGATGTTTCAGTATAAGTCCCATTGTTCATCTTTCTATAAGCCAATTGAGAAGTTACTTTTAATTCGTGGTATAACGTCATTAAATATCATTGACGAAGAGCAGTCAACGCCTCTAACGCCACAGGTGCAGGCTTGCTGCCTTCGTTTATGAACTCCAGAAACTTCTTCCTCTTTCATGTCAAGAGGCACTGTTTTGACTCCGTATGCTATTTTGCCATTGCATTACCTTAAAGATATGGTAATTTTTCGCATTATCCTGTTTTTCCGATTATAAATCGATACTGAGAATAAGTCGAATGGTTTGAATTTTTTTTTTTGATTGGAGGTTTAACGACCACCGTGAGCAACTCAATGGGCTATAAGCAGTCACCCGTCCCTGATTTGGGGTCACTTGTTCCAGGGAAGGGAGAGAGCCAGTGCCGTGAGACAAACACAACATTCGAACCCGAATCCCTTTCGGACAAATGATCAGAAGGCATCGCTTAGACCACTGGGCCACCGAGGCGGCGGTTTGAATTTCTCAATTGCATTATCTTTATTCATAGATGAGTGTAACCTGAGTACATGACGAGGCTAGAACAAATACAGTTAGTGTTCCGAAATTCTGTAGCCATATTTTTAAATGTTTCAGTAAATATTAAATGGAGGTGAAAGCGAGGTAACTTCCGCATTCCCCTTCCGACAAACGCATAAACTTATTTATTCTTATTTTTTAAGTTTTTTTTCTTACGAAATAGCGCTACCGTATTTCTTCTCTCCGACCAACCAGTCGGAGAATCCGCCGCGCAAAGTGAAATAAAACCAGTCACACAAGTTTGCCAAATAAAAATAAGCCGCCCCGGTACTGCAGTGGTCTAAGCGATGGCTTCTATTCATTCGCCCGAGATGAGTCTGGGTTCGAAACCTGGTGAGGCCTGGAGGTTGTGTTTGTCTTACGGTGCAGCCTCTCTCCCTTCGCTGGAGCTAGTAGCCCAAAATTAGGGAAGGGCACTGCTTATTGCCCACTGAGTTGCTCACGGTGGTTGTTAAAGCTCCAATAAAAAAAAATAATGCTTGCAGCGTGAGTTATCGTTCGCTGCTTTCTCACAGCGTCATATTGAGATCAGAAACCAAAAGAACTTTTGATTTCAATCAGAAGCATGAAGTAAATTAAGATAAGCAAAACAAATGACAGCAATAGTTGATTTTAATTCAGTTGATGAGCGCCACTGGTCATAGCAAAACCTAACGACAGCAAGAGTTGATTTGAATTCAGTTGATTGGCCAGCCACTGGTCATTGCTGTTCTTAAAACGCATGCGCCACCCGTTGTCATCGCGATTGTCAGCAGTGAATCATATGTGTGGTAGCGACTTGTTTCAGAGATTTAATCATTGCGAGGTATATGAATTGTCCCCATTTGGCAGCTTTGTGAAACCAGGGATGAATGTCAGCCATGGAGTTTCGGAGGGAACGCAAGGGGGATACAATTAATATTCGATAGGTGCCACCAAATCGCTTATGCCGATTATTAATTATGTTTTTCGTGGAACGAAAATATCCGTTTCAGAAGATTTTAACCAAGTTCTTACGGAACGGAATATTATATTCCGTACATTTTCGGAATGGTTTGTAATATTGCATTTCGTGTGCTCAGATCAAGAGCAATTTTTTTTTTAGAGCACAATATACAGGGTAATTCAGAATGATTCATCCGATTTCATTAGATCATAGCTCTGTAAAAAATCAAGGTGATACTACACATTAAAATGAAGAGAAACACACCGAGTTTACGAATGTAACCGCTAGATGGCGCAATATAACCCGTTTATCTGAACCTGGGTGAAAGAATGTCATTGTGAAAAATGTCATGCAGGAGGCGATGGAGGACGGCGAATTCGCTTCACGGCCGGTGTTTAGTGACGAAGCAACATTCAATTTAACTGGCAAGGCCAGCCGTCACACCATTCGCATACGGGGCACGGAAAACCCACATGCAGTAATTGAAACTAAGCGCGACTTTAACGAACAGCGGTGAGGAAATCGCCGTTACCTTAACGAGCAGCTTCCTAACCACTGGATTGGTTGCTACGGACACTACGACAAAGCGCTGTACAGCTGGACCGTCATGTCTCCCGGCCTGACTCCTTGCGTTTTTTTTTTGTTATGGGGGTTAAATTAAGGATAATGTGTATGTGCCATCATTGCCCACAACGCTAGATGAACTCAAAGTTCGCATTAATAGTGCTCTACAGACAACAGCCATGCTTGATCACGTACGGCAGGAATTTGATTATCGCTTCGACGTACTTCGCGTGTCCAACGGAAGTCACATAGAACATTTTTAAGGTATGAAAACAAAATTTGGACAGTGTTTTCTTTATCCTATGTATACTTATTCGCTGTATATTTAGAAACACATAAAATACAGTCATTTGAAATCGAATGGATCATTTTGAATTGCCGTGTATATTATTTTTATTGAGAAATTTTAATGACCAATCGAAAGATAAGTCGATGTGGCGTATAAGTCGAGGCTCATGCTTCTCAAGAAAAAAATCTCGTCTTATACGCCAAAAATACTATACTTATCATTCTTACGTCACTAAATGTGTGTTCTTCTATTCGAAATGTTTGAGATTCTCGGCATGATTGACCGTAACCGACGGTCAATACCTGTCTCGTTTTCTGGCGAGCAGTATCTGCTTTACCTGTCTCGTTTTCTGGCGAGCAGTATCTGCACACAAAAACTTAATGGCATATGTCCATCATATCTGGCCTTGGAATGGTTTGAGTTGGCCAAGTTAGTTCCTCACCACCTTCCGTAGAGGTCCAGAACCAAAGAAAGCCTTTCTTGTGAATAAAAATATTTATTTTTACAAAATAGTAAAACTATACTACTGAACCGATTTATTAGCGTAGGAATACATAAATAAGCATTTCCAAGCTTTTGCACATCAACCAGATGGCTTTTTTAAGGACGTTAGACAGAAACTACAAACTGAATAATAGAACGCTTTAACAATTTTAAATTGTTTAAAAACAATTTTAAATGAATAACAGAAAGCTTTAACATTTTTAAATGAATAACAGAAAGCTTTAACATTTTTAAATTGTTCAGACACTTTAACAATTTAAAATTGTTTAAAAACAATTTTAAATGAATAACAGAACGCTTTAACATTTTTAAAATTGTTCAGACACTTTAACAATTTAAAATTGTTTAAAAACAATTTTAAATGAATAATAGAACGCTTTAACAATTTGAAACTGAATAATAGAACGCTTTAACAGTTTCAGATTGAATAGTAGAACGCTTTGACAATTTTAAATTGTTTAAACGCTTTAACAATTTATAATTGTTTAAATACAATTTAAAATTGTTTAAAAACAATTTAAAATTGTTAAAGCGTTCTATTATTCAGTTTGCAGTTTCTGTCTAACTTCCTTGAAAAAGCCATCTGGTTGATGTGCTAAAGCTTGGAAACGCTTATTTATATATTCCTACGCCAATAAATCTTACCATTAGTATAGTTTTACAATTTTCTACATAATTGGTGTACTGTTCCACGTTATTATTTTCATTTATTTTTACTCTTTTTCTTTACATTGTAGCTATAAGGTTGGTCTCATTTCGGTAAAAACAGAGGAATATATTTTGTCCCATTCTTTTAGCTTCATACAAAAGAAAATTCTGAATGGAACGAATATGGAAGGAACCTTATAATTTTGTGGGTTTCAAGAGCACAATGCTTATTTTCAGTTTAAGACAGCAAGTAGAGCAAGGATCTGAAATTTACAATTAAAAGCCCTTAAGAGAGCAGCTCAGTTGCTACTTCTTAAGTATGTTACTTCTTTAGTTGCTACTTTTTTTATCTCTCATAATGAAACAGAAATTGTACAAAAATGAGTGAGAAATTTAAAATTTTGCTACAATAATTGTGGAAAGGTAAAATAGTTTACATACATCATCTTATTACCTTTTCTTGACACCCAGTTAGGCTGCATAAACGCAAGGCGTGTAAATAGGAAATTGGTAGAACTATCCAAATAATTATAAAAACTGAAGCAGAATGTTGTGGGCAACAATGAGACCAAGATGAACACGTTGAGGGAAAGTGGTCTTTGTGATGCATTTACTGCGATTTATTCTACTGAAAAATTCGGGATCAATAAGGGCTCACAATGACTTCACGTATTTATGTAGGAACGTATATAGGAATGAAGTGTAGATGAACTTAGTTCTGAGGCGGCGGTTCACATTTACAAGTAAATCTGGAATTTAGATGTAGTGGTGAAATCTAGTCAGACAGAAAGTGTTTTTATTCTTGGGAATTTTAAATAAAGAGTTCGCTGGGGATTAGAATGGTACAGTTCGAAAGGACCACAGTAGAATGAAACATTCAATAGCAAATTTAGTGAACTCTGCTTGGCACGTACGAAGAGGACTAAACTCATATATTTGAGATGGGGCAATGAACTAATAATTGTGAACTACCATAAGCCAGAAAGACGTCCACAGTTCATTTTTGTTGGCATTACGTACAAAATAATCCTCAAATTTGCTCTGTGCATAGATGCTTGAAACAGGTACAGTATAACTGAATATGGTACAGCGGCGAAAAGATGGGTGAAAAATTATGACAAGGAGGGCTTCAAGAATGTAGTTGCCCATGAACTAAGATTCTATTTTGCCCGTGATACGAAGTAGAGGTGTAGGTTAAGATGAAATTAATCCAGAACTGGTTGTTGTGGAAGGACTAGTGTCGTTTGACTGCATGAACTGGTTTGTTTCTAGGGGTACGCGCACCACACTTCGAAGACCACTACTCTAGGGATGTAGGTTTTCTTCTGGGTTATTAGTTGAAGGCAGTCATAGTGTCGGTTAACCAAGAAAGGTAGATCATCGATTGCAATAACTGCCGTGACATCTTGATGATGGTGTTCTCTACGATCTTTGACCAAGTATTTTCAGTAAGAAATTCAAAAAGATGGTAAATATTCCATAGAACCTAAGTAAGTGTAGCTTCAGGAAGGGTATGGGATGTCAGAATGATATTTTTGAAATTCGCGGACTTTCTGGAGAGTTTAGAGGGTGAAGCAGAGGATTATATTGTGTGAAAATATTAATGTTTCTTTAATATCCAATTTAATGTTTGAAAAGAAAATGATTCTTCATAATTTCCATAATGAGGAGTAAGATTCAATTTTCCATAAACTTTCTTATTTCCATAAGTCAACTAAGCTCGATGAAAAACAAACTCATAACTCTTTTATCAGTTGTTTACAAAACCTTCACTAAGGTATGGTCACATCTCTTGAATGAAACGGTGGACATAGCTAGACCAGAAAAAACAAGCTGGTTCTAAAATTGTCTACAGCACTGCATATCATATAACGCACTGAGAGAATTAATTGAAAGAACGACGAAATATTAACTTCCATTACGTATGACTTCTATTGATTATGAAAAGGCTTTTGATTCCGTAGAACATCACCATCAGCAGTCATAATGTCTTTGAAAACCTTCGGTATTTTGATGCATATATTAATATCATTAATAATATCTACGAAATGCAGATATAAAGGTTCGGCTGTTCGAGGAAACAGCACGTACAAAAATTGGAAAGGGAGTGAGGCAAAGTGACATCATATCTCAACATTGCAGAACACTTTTCAGTCATCGAACTGGGAAGACAAGGAGATAAAATTTAACGGAAATTAGTTAACCCATCTTCGTTCTGCTGACGACATAGTTGTTTCAATATAGTCATACCTCCAAATTTATAGTCATAGTCAGTAGGACCCAGGGACTTGGTGACAAAGGTAAAGAAGTGGAATGAAAGATAAACATACAGAAAATTCATATCCAATGCTTTTACTATAAATTTGGAGGTATGTAGCAAATCTAGAAGTAACTCATGTCTGCATTTATCTTGGACAACCGATATAAAAAGTTAGGGCCGCATTAAGGAGGAAATTAGTAATCGCATAAAACTTGGCTGGAGAGCATTTGGAGATAACAGTAAAATTTCAAGAGCAATATTTTTTTGATTGGGGATTTGACGACCACCATGAGCAACTCAAAGGACTATAAGCAGCCGTGATTTAAAGGTGGTACTCAGATATTTAACAATTCACACACCTTCGGTGTCCACACGTGATGCCGAGGTTTTGAGGGATGCCCAGGTAAAGCGCCTTACTACCAAGATCCGTTTAAAAAAGAGGATTGATAGACTTTTTAAATCGCAGAACATATGCCGCGTACTTACGTATATCTCGCAGCATTCATTCCATTCAGTTGGATAGGACTATGGTTCTCTTGACAGCAACCTTACAGGCTGAAATTAATACTGTGCAGTTACGACATATCCACAAACTCCGATGTTTGGTTTCTAATGCTTTGGAATCTGATTCTAACTATCCTCAAAAGTTAAAAACTAGGTGGTTTGAATATACAGCTGCACCCTCCTCATATATTAATTTTAGCTCATATGTATTGTCTTCAGTACAAAAACCTGCTTTGAACAGAGGTAGCAAATTTGCCTACCCGACTAGTAGAGCTAACTATTATTCATTCGTTCCACAAGCTGAGAAGGTCATTCGAGCTCTGCCAGAGGAACAACAGGACACTGCAAGATATGGAATTTCAAAAGCTCTTCAAAGCCACATGTCGAGAAGGTTCCAACCGGATGAACGCCACTACCATGAGGAAATCATACAACTAAAGCAACTGACAGAACAACAGGACTTATCTCTGATTTTGGCTTATAACGGAGTAAATTTCTCCGTCATTTTTGGTCTACGCCGGGATTCGAACCCGAGGCCGCTTATTCCGGAACAAGTCGCTCTACCAACTGAGCTACGCAGACGATTATTCTGATTCCTATCTGCCTTTATGTCGTGTGCGTCCTGCTGGCAGGTACGTCACATCTCCCCCCCCGAAAGAGGGCCGGGAGCATGGCCCACGGGTCAGCCGTGACCATGAATCGTTGCAGTCAGCCATCCACTGTAGAACGTGCACTTGAGAACTCCCAATCTGCTGTGTGGAATGCAACGTCACACATTTTTATTTTTCGAAGCGCTGGAGAAGGAATTCTCTGATTTTTCCTGTCTCGCGGTGTGGAAATAACATCACACCATTGCGAGATTTTGAACGGCCGGGTCATCCGGATAGTTCGGGCGCCATTATAACGAAGTAAATTTCTCCGTAATTTTTGGTCTACGCCGGGATTCGAACCCGAGGCCGCTTATTCCGGAACAAGTCGCTCTACCCACTGAGCTACGCACACGATTATTCTGATTCCTATCTGCCTTTATGTCGTGTGCGTCCTGCTGGCAGGTACGTCACAGGCTGATAAGTCACAACAAATTGTCATTTATGACAAAACTGCATACGTTGAAAAAATGGAAGAGGCAATAAATCAAATTCCTGATAATATTATGAGGTTTGACCCCTGTGCAGCTACAGTGGCGGCATTGGGCAAGTTAAAAAACCATTCTGCCTTGCCAATTTCCATTGTTCGTTCTATGCACCCACCCCCTGGCCCCCATGTGCCGGATTTGTTTGGTAGGGTTAAGCTGCATAAGCCAGGACATCCTATTAGACCTTTAGTGTCCAGTTCTTCTAACCCTTGTCGTACTCTAGAAAGGGCTATGGCAGATTTTTTGGCTCCGTTGATTTCCGACTCACAATTTTCTATTAAAAGCTCAAAGCAGGCCTTGGATAGAATTCGTTCTTTTAACTCTGGAGGTAATGATTTTATTATGGCATCACTTGACGTAACTTCTTTGTTCCCCAGTGTTCCTGTTCCCGATGTTATTGATATTAATGACTCCAGGCTCCTTTCGTTTGGATTATGCCAACCCGTGGAAGCCTTAGCCGTTGTGCAAGTTTTGAAATTTATTCACCAACGTTCCTATTTCAAATTCAATGGCGTTATTTACCAACAATTAGAGGGTACGCCTATGGGTTCGCCCCTGTCTGGAGTTTTGGCGGAAATCGCCTTGCAATCTTTGGAAGAGCGTGTGTTTAGTCAATGTGTCTTGCGTCCCGCATTATATTTAAGATACATTGATGATATTCTTATTTTTTGGACTTACTCTCTCGATGAACTTATGTTTTTTTCCGAACTTATGTCAGCTCAGTTTTCATCTATCAATTTTACAGTTGAGGTTGAGAATTCTTGCTCCCTCCCATTTCTGGATATTTTGTTACAGCGTGACCCAGTATCCCATCGTTTAACTACTTCTGTCTACCGTAAGCCTTCTGCTATTTCTTGTATTATCCCTGATAATTCGGCTCATCCCTTCCGTTATAAACTTTCGGCACAATATTATTTTGTTCGTCGCACGTTCACACACTCTTCCACTTCTCGTTGACGCCAACAGGAATTCAGTATCATTGGGGACATTGCTCTTAGCCATGGGTACACCCAGAGTTGCATCTCCCGTATAATTGCTCATGTATGGAGGTTGAGATTTACTACCCCTGCACGCCCGTCTCGTGAAATAAGATTTATGGGTTCGCTGGATTACCTACCTAGTGTTTGCTCTGGTTTGAGTAGTCTGTGACGAGGTTGTCATTTGGCCTTCGGTCTAAAGACTAGGTCGTTATTTTCTTTTATTCGTAAAGATCGAGACCTTCTTCACAAATTTTCCAGACATGGGGTGTATTGTGTTCCACTTAGGTCGGTTGTTCCTGATGTCATCATCATCATCATTGTCAACCATTATCAATCCACTGCTGGACGAAGGTCTCCCCAAGTTTCATCCACAACGGTCTGTCTTGTGCCAGTCTCCTCCATGTCACCCCTGCATACTTTCGAATTTCATCCACCCATCTCCCATGTGGTCTTCTTCTGGGTCTTTTCCTGTCCCTTGGAATCCAATCTAAAATTTCGGCTGTCCATCGATGATCTGTCCTTCTGGCAGTATGTCCAGCCCATTGCCATTTCAGGGATTTAACTCTGATCATGATGTCTTCCACTCTTGTCATTTTTCGGATCCACGAGTTCCTCTTCTTATCTCTCCTGGTTACACCAAGCATGCACCTCTCCATGCTTCTTTGAGTTGTCTGCAGCCTTTGTATGTCTCTTTTAGTTAAGGTCCACGTCTCCGCACCATACGTAAGCACTGGAAGGATGCATTGATCAAACACTTTTCTTTTAAGACATAATGGCATATTGCTCTTGAAAATTATGCTGTTTCTTCCAAAAGCTCTCCAGGCAAGTTTTGTACGCCGATTAATTTCTTCATCAATGTGACCCTCACTTGATATCTGCTGTCCAAGATAAACGTACGTGTCTGTTATCTCCAGCTTTTCTCCATCAATCGATAAATCTTCATTCCTTGTAAAAGCATTGAACATCACTTTTGTCTTCTGAAAGTTCATTTTTAATCCCACTTCTTTACTCTTGTCAGCAAGTTCCTGGATCATACTCTGCAGCTCTGATGGGGTAGTTGCAAAAATGACTACGTCATCAGCAAAACGAAGGTGGGTTAGATAATCTCCATTAATCTTTATCCCCTTGTTTTCCCAGCTCAGCGACTGAAAAACACCCTCCAATGTGGCATTAAAGAGCTTTGGAGATATGGTGTCACCTTGTCTCACTCCTTTTCCAATTTTTATGTGTGTTGTATTTTCAAACAGCCTAATCTTTGCACTTGCATTTTCATAGATGTTATTAATAATATTAATGTATGCATCTTCAATACCGCAGGTTTTCAGAGCCATTGTAACTGCTGATGGTTTCACCGAATCAAAGGCTTTTTCATAATCGATAAAAGCCATGCACAATGGAAGTTCATATTCCCTCGCTCTTTCAATTAGTTCTCTCAGCACGTGGATATGATCTATTGTGCTGTAGCCACTCCTGAATCCAGCTTGTTCTCTCGGTTGAGCCATGTCCAGTGTTACCTTCAAGCGGTGTGAAAGAACTTTAGTGAAGATTTTATAAACTACTGATAGGAGGCTGATAGGTCTGTAGTTTCCGAGATCCTCAATGTCACCTTTCTTATGTAGCAGGATCATTGTAGCGGTGTTCCAATCCTCAGGAATCTTTCCTTCATTAAGGCATCGAGTGAAAATTTGGGCGAGTACTGTTTCGATTTCTCCACTTGCTTCTTGTATGATGTCTACAGTAATTCCATCTTCTCCTGGAGCTTTTCCTCGCTTCATGTTCTTGATTGCATGTGCAACTTCTGCTGGAAGGACTGGAGGAACTCTGGTACTGGTATCTTTCATGATGTCTGGAGCGCATATATCATCCCTTTCATATAATTTGGAGTAGAAATCTTTCACTCTTGTCAAAATTTCGCCTCTATTTCTTGTTACAGAACCATCTTCTTTTCTCAGTGCCATAATCTGTTTTCTTCCCTTACTAAGATGTCCCTTTGCTATCTTTAGGCTTTGGTTGTTTTCAATTGCTTTCCTCACTAGTTCACAGTTGAATTTCCTTACGTCTTCAGTGATACTTTTTCTTACTGTCTTGCATAGCTCTATATATTCCACTTTGGAAGTCACATCTTCTTTAGTTGTCCTCATCTCTCTTCTTTTTGCATCAACATTTTGGTTTTTCCTGATAATTTGTTCACATGCAACTTGTTCTTAGACCCAGCTAATTTTGTTGCTGTTTCCATAAGAGCTTTGGTTACTTTTCTGTTAACTTCAGAGATGTCCACTTCTTCCGATGTTAGGCCTTCTAAAGCAGAGAACCTGTTCTTCAGTTCTAACTTGAAGGTATTATGGTGTTTTTTAAGGTTGGTTATGTCAATAGATTTTGTTTGTCCTATGAGCTTGCCACGTTCAAGTTTAGTGTTGAGGTGCATCTTACATCTCACCAATCTATGGTCACTACCTGTGTTGAACTTGTTTAGCACACTGCAGTCTTCTATGACGAATTTTTTGTTACACATAATAAAATCAATTTCACTTGTCGTCCCATTTGGATGTCTCCATGTCCATTTCCTGTGTGGCTTTTTTTCTTGAAGAAGGAGTTCAAGATGAAAAACCCTTCTGCCTCTGCAAACTCCACGAGAGTATTTCCACGCTGGTTTTCTGTTGCCATGACCGAATTTACCTACTGAAGTTTCATTCTGTTGCCGTTGCCCTATTTTTGCATTGAAATCTCCCATAATTATCTTCAAATGCTGCTTACCTTTATTATTTAGATGATAAATTTCCTCATAAAATTCTTCAATTTCTTCTTCAGGATGACTTGTGGTGGGTGCATAAGTTTGAATAATCTGAGCCTGGTATCTTTTCGAGAGTTGGATAACAAGTCGTGCAGCTCTGTCAGAGGAACTTTCAACTTCTACAACTTTGTCCTTCAGTTTCTTGTTTATTATAAATCCAACACCACTAGTTCTGCCAGTATCTGTCCCACGATAGTAGAAGAGATGTCCACTTTTCAGTTCGATGAGATCTTCTCCTTTTCTCCTTACCTCACTTAGCCCCACGATGTCCCACTTGATTCTTTGTAGTTCCTCTTCCAATTCAAGAAGCCTTGAATCAGAAGATAGGGAGCGTCCATTGTAAGTAGCCAAGGTCAGCATCAGATGGCAGCCTAGTCCGGTCCTCCGGGGATTCTTAGCACCCTCTGCCTTCATGTCGCACTGGCCGCTGCCTTGGCCAGGTACATTCCAGCTGCCGGAGACTGAGGGCCAAGATTTAAGTTGTGGAATCATTTTGGAGGGGTTTGGCCATAACTCACCACGCTGGCCAAGCGGGTTGGTGAGTGTGGGATAACATTTCCTCTGATCCCGATGGTATAGTTATACCGCTATGGGCGGTCGTCAGAGCCCTTTAGTGGGAACAGGATGCACCACGAGAAGGCGGGGTTGACATTTGTCAAGGAGAGGCTGTGATGTTACGCATCACCTGACCTTATTTACATAGGTTCGACTTTTACATAGGTTCGACTTTTTCGCATCACCTGATAGTATTTACATAGGTTCGACTTTTAGAAATTTTGGTATCAGGTTGGCTGAACATCAGTATAATGTCAAGCGTAAATCTACTGATACTTCTCTCTTACGCCTGGTCAGTGCTGGTACCTACATTCCTGACTGGAATGCTTCGCATCTGTTGAATTACGGCCCAAAGAACAAAGTTTCTTTATTGTATATGGAAAGCATGTTTATTCACCAGTTCGGTGATAAATGTTGCAATGATGATATGCCGTACCATATTCCTCGGGCCTGGAAGAACTTGTTAAATGGACTACCATTACCTTTATAATTACTATTCTGAGTTTTTTTCCAGAGGGCGTTACGAATGTATTTCTGTCATTACTGTACCGTCAGGCGGCGCTTTATAGTTCCTTCAATACCATCATATTAAAACTATTTAAGAACTCTGGTTCCATATGCCATGTGTCACCCGATGATGCGGTAGCTGCTATTGCGAAAGATCTTGTGTTTTAATCTATTTTATATTGCTTTTAACCTCATGTAAATAAATATTGTTCAGTATAGCACTTGAGGATATTTTTTACATTAAATTGGATCGTGCAATGACTTAGGTCTATGTTTTTATACGTTACGCACAGCACGAAATGATGTTATAGTGACTATAAGCAGTCTCCTGTCGCTAATTTAGGGCCACTGGTTCCAGGAAGGGAGAGAGCCTGTGCCGCAGTGGTTTCTGATTATTCGTCCGGACACAACCCAGACGAATGATCAGAAACCATTACACCACCGGGCCGGCCAAGTGCAGCTTACCATCATGTCTTAAAAGTGTTTAATTAAAGGACACTTCCAGTTCTTACTTATGGATCGGAGACATGGACCTTAACTAAAAAAGGCATATAGAGGTTGCAGACAACAGAAAGAAGCATGCTCATGAAAGCAGGAAAGATAGGAAGAGGATCGTATGGCTTAGGGAAATGACAAGAACTGATGACATCATAATCAAAGTAGGTACCATCAAGTGGAAATGCTTTGGATATATGACTAGAACTAACCACCATTGTACAATTGAAATACTAGACTGGAAAACAATGAAAACAAAAAGTCTCAGAAGAAGATTTGGTGGTGGATGCAATTTACAAACACGCCGAAGTGACATGGAAGAGAATAGCTGAAGACAGTAAATTGTGGAATGGACTTTGGAAAACCTTCATCCAGTAGTGGGTTGTTAACAGTTGATGATGATGACGGCACTACCTATAAATTTTCTGATATTCCAGGAACAATTGTTCTGAGCTATATACCCTTTATAGATTTCCGCATTGATACCTAATAAAGGTTTCCATAACGTTACATGACTGATAAACTTTTGATTTTCCAGGCACAACGCTAGATATTTTAAGAGTATATTATCCCTAACTTTCCTGATTTTCCATGGGATAATTGTTTCACCCTAGTAGCCTTAAGAACATGTTTGCATAACTTCACATTATCCATGAAGAGTTTGATTTTCCAGGGAAAATTGTTTCACGCTTACTGCTTTAAGTATATAATTCCACTTAACATTGTACTTTCTGTTTTAAATGCCTAGTTTGAAAAATTCTTCTAATGAAAACTGATATCATAGCACATATTTTGCCCATGATTTCCTTTTTTTGTGATGCAAATTTTTCTTCTGTATAAGGAAAATATATGTTCATCTTTAGCAACATACACTGCTGGACAATTGCTAAGGACGGATCATAAACAGCTATACAGCGCATAAAAAAGTAAGTGTGGTTGGATGCCAAGTGAAATAAAATAATGTCAGAATGCCAGGACATTACAAGAAAGACAACTTACTACGCTCTGAAATCCAGAAGGCTTTGTAACGTGTTCAATGGACAAACAGGCCATTTTATGCAGAATACGTAAACGTGAAAAAAGGCAATTACCGTTCGCAGGCGTTCCGGCGTAAGATGTCAATACGGGATATGGCCACCATGGAGGGCGATGCAAGATTCCACACGTCGTGTCATGCTTTGCACAACATTATCA
Source organism: Macrothele yani (assembly GCA_039090855.1). NCBI lineage: Eukaryota > Metazoa > Arthropoda > Arachnida > Araneae > Macrothelidae > Macrothele > Macrothele yani. The sequence goes on along the minus strand of CM077009.1, from coordinate 67,135,585 downwards.
AGCAGCTGTTGGGGTAATTTATCCCATTCCTCTGTCAGTGCACGGATGAGGGTGTCCTTGTTTATTGGAGGGCATTGGCGACCAGCAAGACTCCTCCCCAAAGCATCCCACACATTTTTAATGGGATTCAGATCTGGAGAACATGCTGGCCATACGAGGCGTTGAATATCCTCGCTCTCAAGACACTCCTGGACAGCGAGTGTTCGATGACATTTTGCGTTGTCGTCCATGAAAATGAATCTATCACCGACAGCACCACGGAACATGCGAACATGAGGTAGCAGAACATCATTAATGTATCGTTGGCCAATCATAGTCCCAGTTGGAAGCACATAGAGGGACGTACGGCCATTAATCATGATGCCAGCCCATACCATGACACTACATGTCGGATATCGGTCCCTTTCCTGTATGTTTGCTGGACAATATGCAGTACCACTATCACGCCAGATCAGTTGTCGTCGACAATCAGACGATAGACTGTATCTACTCTCATCTGAGAAGAGGACAGCAGACCAGTCGTTATCAGTCCAATTGCGATGTTGATGGCACCATTGCAAACGGGCGGTACGGTGACGTCTGGACAATGGGATGCACACAACAGGACGGCGGGCGTATAGTCCTCCTTCATGCAAACGTCTGGTGACAGTTTTTCGGGAGATCCGCTTGCCAGTAGCAACCATAAACTGATTTGCTACCTCACTAGCTGTGCTGCACCGGGGTCGTTTTGTTGATAGCACTATGTACCGATCTTCTGCAGGTGTCGTACTGCGAACACGACCTCCCCCGTGACGTTTGCTACACTCTCCATTTGTTTGAAATGATTTCCAAAGCCTTGAAACAACACTGTGGCTGACGTCGAACTCCCTGGCAACATCTGTTATTTTTCGCCCTTCTTCAATCTTGCCAATAATACGGCCACGCGTAAAATCATCTAGGTGATGTCGGGAAGACATACTGAAAATTGCAAGTTCGTCAATTGATTCTTTCCCTTTCAACTTTGCGTTTGAACAACAACGGTCAATAAGCGTCAAATCCTTTATATCTCTTATCAGCGCTATGACGTCACGAACAAGTTCGGCAATCCAAAATTTGCATATGCACAACACGTCTTACTGTACCCCGCACTTATGCTAATTTCCCCATTTTCCTGCATTCCATTTTATGGTTGCTATCGTTGCTATTGTCATCCGTCCTTAGCAATTGTCCGGCAGTGTATTTTCGTTTATAAAAAATAAAATTCTAACACTTACAATTCTTTTTATTCAAGTATGCTAGTTTTATTTGAGGCAGATTTTTCCTATTATGTGAGGTAATTCCAGACAGAAGTTTTGCATGAACTCTCGATTACCTCAGATAGAATTGAAAAAGTAATTTTAGAAGAGGATAACTCTAAATTTAAAAGGATTGCGTGTGTATTGTGAAACTTTTCATTCATGAATTTTGTTTGAAATGAGTAAATTTATTTTTGTCGTTTGGGCTTTTTAGCACGTCTTTTGTAAATAAAAATCGTGCTTATGTTATCGGTTTGTCTGTCTGTCCGTCCGTCCGTCAGTCCGTCCGTCTGTACCCACGGTATCTCAGCAACTATTAGTCCGATTTGAAAAATTCTTTTTGCATTCGAAAGCTTGAAATATGCAAATGATGATCCTTCATTTCGTTTTTTTTTTACGATGTACAATTTTGTCGCTAGAGGGCGTAAATGCAGATGATGTCGAATTCAAAAATACGTTTTATTCCACATATTTGCTTCTAAACACCCGATTGAAAAAAATCATTTATCTTTCGATTCCATTTATGTCGAAGAGTAGTTTGGATATAATTTTGTTTTCAAAGTACGCACAGATTTTCCGCTAGGGGGCGAAAAAGTAAATTGTATTTTTTCCGACAACTCTTTTTCTAAAACTCCGATCTGAAAATTTTTATTTCAGCGGATACATCTCCTAATGCACAATCTTTTGCATATAATTTCGAATTTTTGGTAAAGAATGGCTACCAGGGGCGTAAGTGTTAATTTTCGCTTCTGATGTATTTGCCATAAAATCTGAGCTTCTAAAATATCGATTGAAAAAATTCTTTCGTGGACTGATGCCACTCACATCGATAAACCTTTTCGGAAAAATTTCTTCCTAAAGTATTCCACAGTTTCTCCGCCAGGGGGCGTAGATGTATATCTTATTTTTGTCAATATCTCGACTTCTAGGAGTCCGATTTGAAACATTCCTTCTTTTGTTAGATAGTGTTTTCCGTGTGACATGTTTTTCATATAATTTCAAAATTTTCAGATAATTCATAGACTTTCTGCTAGGAGGCGTAAAGGTAAATTGCGTTTCCCCCTATATCTCTGCTTCTAAATCTCCGATCTGAAAAATTCTTTCTGCACCAAATACAGCTCCTGATGGGAAATCGTTTGCACGTAATTTCAAATTTTTGTAAAAAATTGTTTGGCCACCAGGTGGCGTAAGTCTTAATTTCCGCTTCTGATGTATTTGGAGCAAAATATGAGCTTCTAAAATCTCGATTGAAAAAAGCCTTTTGTGCACCGATACTACTGATGTCGACAAACATTTTAGGAACATTTTCTTCTTGAAATAATGCACGATTTCTACGCCAGGGGCGTAGACGTATATCTTATTTTTGTCAATATCTCTACTTCTAAAAGTCCGATTTGAAAAATTCCTTCTTTGTTGGATAGTGTTTCCGATGCGAAATGTTTTTCCTATAAATTCAAAATTTGCAAGTAAATCATAGACTTTCCGCTAGGGCGCACAATGGTATATGAGCGCTATCGGTCCAAGAAGCAAAGTGGCGTTTTCTGCTCCTAAAACTCCGATTTGAAAAATTCTTCCTGTATCGAATACAAGACCTGACGGAAAATATTTTTCACGTAATTTCTAATGTTTGGTAAAGAATGGTTTATCCACCAGGGGTCATAAGTGTTAATTTCTACTTCTGATGTATTTGTAGCAAAATCTGGGCTCCTGAAAACTCGACTAAAATTTTTTTCTTGGACCGATACCGCTCATATGGATAAACCTTTTGTGAATACTTTCTTCCTAAAATAATGCATGGTTTTCCTACAGTCACATCTTATTTTTGTCGATAACTCTGTTTCAAAGAGTTCGTAAGCTCACGATTCCGTTTACAGCAATATCTGAGGGATTAAAGACCCGATTGAAAAGCATCTTTCTTCCGTCAGATACTACTGTTTTTCATACCGGTTCCATTGCCTTTGAATAGTTTTGATAAATTTAGTTTGCGTCAGAACGGATTCAAAAGACGTGCTTATTACACCAAAAAATTCGGTGTCATCTTTCTTGGGGTTTTTTTTATTGGAGGTTTAACGACCACCGTGAACAACTCGATGGGCTATTTAGGGTGACTGGTTCCAGGGAAGGGAGATAGCCAGTGCCGTAAGACAAACACAACATCCATGCCTCAACGGGATTTGAACCCGGACCCCTTCTGGATGAATGGTCATAAGCCATCACTTAGACCACTGCGCCACGGCCGTTTGGCCTTTCCTCCACAACACCGGGTAGTCAGATTTGGAAATGTCTTTTTCTGTAGTGAACAGAGATTACTCACACATCTTTTTTTGTTTTTGTTTTCAATAGTTTTGCTCTTGTGCAGCACCATCGTGCTTTTGTACCAACATATAAAAAGCGAAGTGGCACAATGGGGAAATACGAATGTTTCCGCGAATCGTTCAACCACTTCTAAACGACCTAGAGACCTGAAAATTGCTATGCTGACAGATCTTAACGTCCAGATACCTAGAAAAGTCTGAAAACCAAAAAAAATAAAAAAAAATAAAAATGGTGGCTTTGCAACTTTATCTGATTGAATTTTTCGCGAATTGTTCGACCCCGTTTAAATAGCCTAGATATCCGAAAATTGGCATGCTGATAGTCCTTAAGGTCCAGATACCTAGAAAAGTTTGAAAACTAAATGCATTAAATTGGCGGCTTTGGAACATTGTCTGCTTGAATTTTTTATGAAGTGTTCGACCACTTCCAAATAACCTAAAGACATGAAAATTGACATGCTAATTGGCCTTAAGGTCCGTATATCTGAAATAGTCCGAAAAAAATTAAAATGGCGGCTTTGGAACACTGTCTGCTTGAGTTTTTCGCGAATTGTTAGACCACTTCTAAATAACCTAGAGGTCAGAAAATTGGCAGCTGATAGGCTTTAGATCTGGATACCTAGAAAAGTCCGAAAACCAAAAGAATCGGAATGGGAACTTTGGAAAATTGTGTGCTTGTTTCGAGAATTGTTCGACCGTTTCTAAATAACCTAGGGATCTGAAAATTAGCAGCTTATAGGTCTTAAGTTCCGGATACCTAGAAAAGTACGAAAAAAAAAAAAATGTCGGCTTTGAAATATTTGGCTGCTTGAATTTTTCTACCACTTCTACACCGATTACACGACAAAAGGGCGAACGACAAAAATGCGACACGACAAAAATTCGACACGACAAAAAGGCGACACGACAAAAGGGTGACGCGACGAAAGAGCGCACGACAAAAACGCGCATGACAAAAGAGCGATGCGACAAAAGGGCGGTACGACAGAAGGGCGCACGACTACCAGACTAACGATTCAGTAAACTAGAACTATTTAACCAATTTGCAAAAAAACGTTAAGATATAAATTTCCAAATTGCTTATTTCATTGTATATTCAAATCACAACTGAAAGCAAATGTTAATGTTTCTGTACTTCAATAACCTATAGGGAGTGCTTTCAAAAAGATAATGTATTCAAACTGGCGCGGACTTCAAGCAAATTGCTTATTTCTTTGTGTATTTGTGACGTACACATGTGTCAGGACGACAAATCTGCAGCGAGACATTCTTTCCGCTTCACTTGTGTTTTCACATTGGCGCCCGATTGTGGAAACTGGATCCACTGGCTGTTGGGTTCTCCGAAAACTGTGTGATGTTTGCTCCACACACCGTTTGGAATTAATGAAAAATTCCTACTTCGCTTCGAAGACAAAACAAACAAACAAACAAAAAAAAAACAATTAAGAGGGAGATGATGTGACGTACTATAGAGGTAAAAATATGTGTCAAGACGACAAATCTGCAGGGAGACATTCTGTCGGCGTAGCTCAGTTGGGAGAGCAACTTATTCCGGAGTACACGGACAAACTTTTGTTTTCACATATTCAAATTCCAATTGAGCGCAGATGGGACATTGTTTCTTCTGAAATGCAACATAAACAGAAAGCTTTCTAAACGATGTTATTTTTAAAAAGGCCCGAGGAGCACTTTTAGTAAATTGCTTATTTCTTTGTATACTCAAATCTTAACTGAAATGAGACTTGACATTTTTTGTACTCAAAATGCAAACTAAGATCCTATAGAAAGTTTGTAGTTGAAGCACAAAAATATATATGCAATAATATAAGCGTGAAACCTGTCCGTATTTATTATTGTGTAGCATAAAAATTATCTATCTCAAAAACACCCGGTTACCATAACCGGTTTCTCTTTTGAATACATTGCAAGGCAACTGAAGTCTGACATACAAATTTTTAGCAGTTTTTTCACACTTCCAATTTTCAGGTGCCGCCCCGGTGGCGCAGTGGTCTAAGGCGCTGACCTCCGATCATTCGTCCGTAAAGGGGTCCGGGTTCGAATCCCGGTGAGGCATGGATGTTGTGTTTGTCTTACGGCACTGGCTCTCTCCCTTCCCTGGAACCAGTGACCCTAAATTAGGGACGGGCGACTGCTTATAGCCCATTGAGTTGCTCACGGTGGTCGTTAAACCTCCAATCAAAAAAAAAAAAAAAAAAAATTTCAGGCTGGTTCATACGAGTTTAGGGCAACTCTCCACAAAAGTTTAAAGGAGGGGGGGGGGAGCGTTCTATGTAAGCCAAGCGAGAATTGTACTTTAATTTGAGGAAATAAATTGCCGTGACTTAGTACTTTTTTTAAAACCACAGTGTTTGACGAAACAAAGGAATTACTGCATGACTTATGTTGTGTTCAGAAAAGGACGATATGGTGAAATTCGGGTACAGAGAACTAGCCACCGGGGAACTGGCCACATTGCAATTTCAGTGCTACAAAATTGTTCTGAATAAACAAATATCGTGTGGCCATATTTCCCACTACTTGAGGAATTATTGTTCACAAAACACTATTTTTAATATTTCATTTTTAATAAGAAATTTAGACATTTCCATGATTTTCTGACCAAAGACAAAGCGGAGAACTGGCAACAAAAATGTTAAGGGTCCTTATACAATTTGTGTTTTTGACCGTTTTGCGGCCACGTCCCCAGCGGTTGGTTATCTGAGTCACATAAAGTTTCCGTAATTTCGTATTTTCTTAATAGCGATATTTAATGTAATTCTTTATAAAAATTTTTTTATAATCTGCAACTCAACAAAGAATTTCAGGGCATATAAACTACAACTCTTTAAATTCTCTACGGGCATGTGCAATCTCAGGAAACCAGCCGAAGGGGAAGGGCGGTGGGGGCTTAATACTGAAAATATACAATATAAAGAATTTCTGGTCCGATCCGGAGATTTTCAGCGTTCACAAAGTACAACTTATCTGAGAGCACGTGTAAACGCACGAAAAATGTCGGGTTCTTAAGACCGAAAATATAAAACTTAAAGAATTTGCATCCCAATTCGGAGATTTTCAGCGTTTACAATCACTACAACTCAACGACAAATTATCTGCGGGCATGTTCAAACCCAGGGCAGCTGTCGGATGGGGGGGGGGGATGCTGAAAATATAAAGAATTTCTAGTCCGATTGGGAGGTTTTCAGCGTTTACAAATTACAACCCAACAAATTATCTGACGGCGCGTGCAAACGCATGAAACCTGTCGGAGGAAAGGGGGGGGGGGCGCTTAATGTCGAAAAAATAAAATGTAAAGAATTTGTAGCCCAATTGGGAGATTTTCGGTGTTTACAAATTGCAAATCACTGAAGACTTTCTAAACGATGTTATTTTCCATTTTTGGAAATAACATCGTGTAGAAAGCCTTCTATATAGATTTCCCTTAGAGTACAAACGGCGACACGTCGGATTTCAGTTGGGATTATTTGAATACACAAAGAAATACTGAATTTACTGAAAAAGCCGTAGGACCTTTTTGGAAATAACATCGTTTAGAAAGCCTCTATTTATCTAAGATAAGACGTTTGATTTCAGTTGGGATTTGAATACACAAAGAAATATGTAGTTTTCTCAAAGGGACCCCGGTGCCGTTTTTGGAAATAATATCTTTTAGAAATCTTGCAGTTAAAGTAGAAAAATATCACGCCCGCTGATTTTCCATTTTGTCGTGGCGCCCTTTTTTTGCTTCGCCATTTTGTCATGTGTATCGCCATTTTGTTGTATCGCCCTTTTGTTGTAACGCCCTTTTGTTGTAATGCCGTTTTGGCTTATACCTTTGACTTGCGCCTGTTCGTCCTGTCCCTCTTTTGTCGTGTGCCCTTTTGTCGTTCGACCTTTTGACGTCCGCCCTTTTGACGTTCGCCCTTTTGTCGTTCGCTCTTTTGACGTTCGCCCTTTTGTCGTTCGCCCTTTTGTCGTTCGCCCTTTTGTCATTCGCCCTTTTGACGTTCGCCCTTTTGTCGTTCGCCCTTTTGACGTTCGCCCTTTTGTCGTTCGTCCTTTTGACGTTCGCCCTTTTGTCGTTCGCCCTTATGTCGTTCGCCCTTATGTCGTTCGCCCTTTTGTCGTTCGCCCTTTTGACGTTAGCCCTTTTGTCGTGATACGTTCTACATCTACACCTAGTAAATTCTGAAAACAATTTCAAAAGGATGGATTAGCTTTACTCTTCAAAACCCTGATAGGTTTAAAGGTAATAATACCAAAAACGTTGAAAATGCTGCCAAAACACGACGAATTTTTGATTTAAAATTACGGACCCCAAACCTTGTTACCATTTTGCGTCAAACCGTGTGCACTGACATCAGGACCCTTTTATAAATCGTTAAACAGTTACGGATCTTTAATCATTTTTGCTTCCCTTAATTACTCTTCCCTTTCTTTAATTTTATGTTCAAAAAATGATTTTTCAGATTTACTGTTCGGAGAACGGACGTGTCTGTTAGTATACATATAAAACGATGCTGTACGCAAACTTAAAACTGATGAGATTGAGCAAAAGGGCTAATGATCAAATGTAGAGGATTTTAGGAAGGGAGTGTCTGACCCCAGGTCTTATACAACCCTTAGAAATAGGAAGCTGGGAGATTTGGGCTAGAGTGCCCGATAGGAAAGTCACACGGAAGCGAGGTAGAAGACGCCCTTATTTACTACCCGGGTGCCAGTACCCGGGGTCCGACGGCTCAACGTGCCCATCCGACGCACGGCGGGTATTTAGTGGATCTAGCGTTTGTACCTTCCTGGGATCGAACCTGAGGTCCTTTTCGTGACAGTCACGAACGTTGCCCACTAGGTCACCCGCGACCCTCAAAATGGCTAATTACACTCTTCAAAATACTTCAAGGACACTTACTTTCTGATCTTTTTCTGTCTGTTTTTGTTTTTCTTTTGTTTCGGGGATTAACGAGCGCCATGAGCAACCCGTACGGTTCTAAGCACGTAGTCTACAAACAGACTCACCATCAAGCATCATCTGAGACCCGTCACCTGAACTGTCGAAAAAGGATGTAGCATGTATTTCTTTTTCATTGCTTGCCAAGCATTAATAGAAATTACTTAGTACCTTTCATTCTGCTATTAGTTTTAAAATGTTCAAATTCAAATCGTTGAGTCGCTTAATCCCAGTCCGAAAAGCCAAGTTAAATCAGAGAAAAATAATTAATTGAATCCTTTTTATGCTCTGTTGTTGTTGTACCTCTCCTTTTTTTCATTTTTTTAAAGATTATATTCATTTGCAGTTGTCGTATGACTAGTATTTCATAACTATGATATTCTACTGCAATATGGGTAAAAGACACGATAAATTTATCTCGTCACTTCGCTAGAATTTTCTACTAAAATAAATTTTAAGATCTACGTGGGCTGCATATATACACTTTGCCTAGTTTATTCAACTAAATTCACATCTCTTTTCTTTTCGGTTTTTGTATGTATCCGCTTTCGTCTTTCACATTTCAAGGAGAAAATTAATAATCTAGACTGAATGAAGTAACATATATAATTCTGGCTTGCTTGCAAGATATAAATAAATAGATAGATTAATAAACAAATAAATGAAATGCATGTACAAGAAAATATATCTGAGAAAAAGAGAAAATAATGGTTTGAATAAGATGAAAAAATGAGTAAGTACGAGTTTCATGCACGGCAAAATTTTAATCAATAATGAAAATAGCAAGACAAGCACAAACAATGAGCAAACGTATGGCAAATGTTTCTAAGAATAAAAGGATGCATAAAAATTATTACGAGAAGGTAAAAAGAATACGTGACATGAATGTATTTTTGAAAGAAACACGCATGCATGCAAAAAAAAGGTTAGAAGTGAAGGAGTAGGTGCTTAATGCAGTTTTCGGTAAGCGTGCTCAACACCTGAATTTCACTGGATATGACATTTGCATCTTCATAATATCTAATATCTCAGATATTATGTTATTGGCCCAATTGCTTTCAATCCATGAAGCGAACGACGTTTATCAAATTCATGCGCAAGATTTAAACGACAGATAGCGCAGTTTTATTCCTGAGTCAATATTTATGCAAATCTCGATAGAAATTTCGAAATCGACAATTGAATAGTATTCAACTCTACAGTTAGTTGATATCAGAGCGAAGATGACAACAGCTTCTGAAACAATCACAGGAATTGGTATTGGTTTTTTTTTTTTTTTTGTCGATCGGGGGCTTAATGACCACCGTGAGCAACTCATTGGGCTATAAGTAGTCACCCTTACCTGAAGCCAGTAGTTCGAGTGAATGGAGAGAGCCAGTGCCGTAAAACATACGCAGCATCCCTGTCTCACTGGGATTCGAACCCGGACCCAACTTAGACGAATGGTCAAAAACCTGAGCCACTGGGGCCACCTAACACTCTTTGATATCATCTTATAAGTTAAAATCATTTTCCTTTTCGTTAGTATTTGGGGAGGTATTGTGTTTGTCCCTTTTCACCAGTTTTCTGCCAGCGGGGTTAATGGGGAAGGCGAGATAACTGCTCCCTCTACTCTTCTGAAGTCCGAAGTAAACACTATTACTGGCCGTCCATTCTACATATGCTCTTCGTGGAGTTCAGTTTATATTACTTTATTGTTTTGGATATCGTTTTACAGGTTTGTTTGAAGCTGTCGGGATTCATTCCTTTTTAGAGGAAGTCGTGGAACGAACAATGGTTCACACGTAACAGGAAGACACACGTGCAAAATAAGTTGCTAATGAAGGGGTCTGAGAGGGCTTAGAGGTAACATGGAGCTGACCTGGTGGTCGCAAAGGGAAGGGGGTCACGCAAAGTTGACTGGACAAAGGCCGCGCTTTGCTGGGGAAGGGAGGAAAAGCGCAAGTGGGAAATCTTGATCTAGATTTTGGGGAGAGAGTTTAGAAGATTCTCCGTCTGACGGAAAATAAAGGTTGGGACAATGTCCGATGCTTATATCGGAAGATATAAGCAGAAATTAAGTTTGGAAAGAGAAACTTAACAGAAAAGCAGCAGAGGACCGTAATGTAATAAGCACGATAGAATCCGAAATTTCCGGACTGCGCCTGTACGGCAAAGTACGTGTATTGCGTATTATTGGTTTACGTTACGACATTATCCGCCCTCACAGAGAAATTGGTTTCGTCCATCTACGTCAAACGCTCGCTGCGGTACATCCGGGTATTGTAAGCAGCGTGTTAACACTGTTTTGAGTTCGTTTGGACAAAAGTCCAACAGAAACTTACGAGATATTGAACTAAGTTTATGGCGAAAACACCCTGTCGTGGTCACAAACATTCGATTGGCACAGACGCTTCAGAGAAGGCAGATCGGAGGTCGAAGACTGCGAACGTATTGGGCGACCAATAACAGCTCGCACGGGTGAAAACATTTCGAAGGTTGCGGCCATTGCCAGCGCCAAGAGACAACAGACGATGGAGCAAATAGAAGAGGCTTCAGGGATATTGGAGATTATACATATCACCGGATACTAACAGATGATCTGAAAACGCACCGGGTGTGGCAACACATCATCCCACGCATGTTAACTGAAGATCAGTTGGCCATGCGGATGGAAATGGCGGGCGATCTCGTAACCGCCGCCGACAAAGACCCGCAATTTCTTTGAAGAGTCATAACGGGGGATGAAAAATGGTGCTTCCTCTTCGACCCGCAGACTAAGCGGATGTCAGTTCCGCGGAAATGGACATCGTCTCCACGCAAGCGGAAATTCCACCGAGATCGTAGCGAAGGCAAGATCACGATAGAGGTCTTCTTCGACATTCAGGGTATTTTTCATCTTGAATTTTTCCCTGAAGGACGCACTGTCAGCAAGGAGCTCTATCTGGACATCATGCGACTTCTACGTGAGTCTGTCCGCAAGAAGGGGTCTCAACTGTTGGGGCGATCAATCGTGGGTGCTGTTGCACGACAATGCACTGGCACACAGGTCGCTCCTCATTCGTGAGGTTCTCACCAAAACAAGAAATGTTGTCCTCCAACACCCATCGTACTCACCTGACCTCGCCCCCGCGATTTCCAACTTTTCCCTGAGCTGACACGTCTACTTCAGGGCCGTCGGTGTTCGATCGCACAAGAGAAAACGGAAGGACATTACAAAGAAGTGGTTCCAGAAGTGCTTCGACGAACGCTACAGCCACTAGAAGAAAGATGATGTTGCAAGAGGGTCTTATTTTGAAGGAGAATGTGCTTCAGCTTTATAACTCTAACCACTATGGATTTACGGACCCAGTCAGTGAACTTTTGGATCCTACCTCGTATTCAAATGAGCCCTTCTCCATATACAGGGTGATTCAGCTAAGCGTGTACAAACTTCTGGGAGGGTTAGATTGCACAAAGACAAATCGGAATCGCATAGCAATGCAGGGTCGGAAACGCCATCTTCATGCGGTAGATGGCGTTGTTTGGCCGCGAGACTGCTCGTACGTTCTTTCAGGATACTGTCATTTGTAAACCGTCAGCAGAGGTAGTAGGATGGCTGAGTTCACGAACGCGGAAATGGCTGATATGCACCTCGCAAACGGAGCAGCGGACTGCAACGGACGAACCGCCGTGCGACTGTATCAGGACCGGTACGCGATGAGACGAGTGCCAAACCACCAAGTGTTTGCGCGGCTGCATCAGAGCTATTGAACGAACAACAGGTTCATCAGTAGCTGCGCCGTGCAATGTGGTTGCAGCAAGATGGGGCCCCCGCCCATTTCAGCAATGACGTTCGTCATCACTTAAACATGATATTTGGACATCAGTGGATCGGGAGTTGTGGTCCCGTTCATTGGCCTGCAAGATCGCCGGACTTAACATGTCTTGATTACTTCCTCTGGGGTTAAATTTAAGGACTAGTGTACGACACCCAAGTTGAAAGTGATGATGACCTTGTAGCACGCATCTCTGTAGCTGCTTCGGAAGTCCGAGACACGCCAAGAATTTTTCAAAATGTACGTGATTCTTTGCGCCGACGATTTCAAGCGTGTGTTACATCTCATGGCAACTTTGAACACTTTCTGTAACCTCAATGCATTTCGCAAATGTGAGTAATAAAAAGCATTTTGTTCTCTTACGTGCTGCTCTTTCATTTCTCGTCCTCTCTGTACACTAGCACATGAAGATGGCGTTTCCGATTGCTATGTGATTCCGATTTATCTTTCTGCAACCTATCCCTCCCAGAAGTTTGTACACGCTTAGCTGAATCACCATGTATAGTGCTGAATAAATTACACTGCTGCAGAAGAGCGAGTTTTCATTTAGAATTAAAAACTAGGACTTTAATTTCCTTACAAACTAACACAACGTGACAGGTGACTGAAAGTAACGCTGTGAACAGCTCCGTAACTTAGCCATTACCTTTCCTGAAGAGAGAGAGAAGAAAGACTGTAAAAGCAAACACCGCATACTTGTCTTAATGTGATACTGGGAAAACTATGAGTGATGCCCAGCTAAACGAGGAAGCAGAAATTCCGAGCCCGAGACCATTCGACTGCTATGCATGTCGACCTCAATTAATAGAATATCTACTTCTTTTTGATTTTAAGATGAGAGGATTTTTGTTTTTCCGAGGTGATCCTGTCTGATAATTTTTAGTTCAATAAACTACATTAAGAAGGAGTATGTCATGTAAACGTCCTAACAACATGATATTGGTAGCTGAAAACTCAATCCGCTGTGTGTCCAATTAGAGTTAAAAAATTTTAAGAGCTTCGAGTGTGCAGCTGAACGACATTTTCAACTTTGACAGAAAACTGACATCGGAGTAAAATCAGGATAAAATGTTAATAAAAAGCTAGCCGACATAGTGCTCATAATTGTGTGCAATTTCTAAACTAAGACAAACGGTGATGGAACTACATTCTAATACCAGAGCAGTCGAATGTTATATAAAGTATACACTATATTGACGAAAGTCACCGGACACCCATTTCAAAAGCAAATGAACGGATCCGCTACATTGTTAAGATGCACGGTACAGCTGCAAACGGTATATGAAAACAAGCCTGCAGCTGACCGCGATCATATCGCACTGTGAGGATGAGTGAAAATGTCGCGGCGGGAGAGAACTGACTTCAAGAAAGGAAAGATTATTGGGTGTTATATTAGTGGGTTGTCCATAAGAGAAACCAAGAGGCGTTTAAACATACCCAAGTCAACTGTTTTGGATGTACTGAATACGTGGAAGACACATGGCGAGCCTGATGCAGCAAAACAGTGATAGAAGACATCGAAGCTTCAGAAGAGTCGTTACAACTAATCGACGGAGTACTCCACAAGATCTCAGTGTACAGGTGAGTAAAAATGCCGAAAGCTCGGTATGTACACGTACCAATCGCAGAGAACTTCATTCCATGGGTTACCGCGGTCGTGCGGCTGCTCATACGCCTTTCATCTCCCCTTGGAATGCTAGTCGTCAATAAGCATGGTGCAAAGAACATTTATCGTAGACAGTAGATCAATGGAAACGGGTCCTATGGACTGATGAATTCAGATACAAGATCCATCAGTCTGATGGCCGTGTGTGGGTATGGAGGAGGCAGCCAGGGGAACGCTATTTACCACAGTGTACTGTTCCTACGGTTAAGGTTGGAGCTGGCAGTGTACTCGTGTGCGGGTGTTTTTCGTGGTATGGTCCCGGCCCATTGGCTATCGTGGACAAACTTGTTAATCAGCACGTCTACCTCGATATTCTGGACAATTATGCCCAACCAACTCTGTGGCAATACTATGGAACCGAGCCTTGTTGGTACCAGCAGGATAATGCATCGAGCCGTAAAGCAAGGACTGTTATGGCGTAGTTTGACGATAATTCAGTATCGTATGTGGGATTAAGCCCTCATCTTAATCCTATAGAGTACTTATGGGATAAATTAGAGCGCCGCATAAGAAGTTCGAAATAAAGGCCTACTACTAAACAACAGTTAGCGGCAGCATTATGGACTGAATGGAAGCGCATACCAATCACTGTGTTCCGAAACCTTGTCGAAAGCATATCTCGAAGGGTCAGTGCATGCATTAAGGCCAAAGGTGGAACCACACCGTACAAATGTATGTCAAAAAATGCTATGTTGTGTTTCTTTTCTAGGTGTCCGGTGACTTTTGTCTGTATAGTGTATATAATGGCAACAAATTCAAACAGAAAACAACAACATATAATTTACGTAAATTTTCGACTTATTTGGAAAAACAAACTTTTCGCTGAAGACAGCAAGCGTATTTCCATAAAGTACCAAGTTCTTCTAATCTACGGAAAAAATGACGTCATATCCGAGTGCTACAAATCAATCAATAAAAAAAAATGCTGTTTTTTCAACGCGGCTGAACTACTTACGTACTTTAACATATGCCTAAATACTTAAGTTTCTGTAATGGCTATCATTTATTAGTTTGTGACGGCAGAACCACAAGCTCGAGATATACACTGCTGGCCACCCAAAATGCAACACCAAGAAGGAAGCATCCGATTGGCCTGAAATTCGCAGCATGCGTCGCCCGCGAGAGGACATGCAAACGATTAGCATTGCAGGACACCACGGAGAAGCACTATAAGAAGGGTGCACAGAAGGCGGGGTGTAAGTAGTGGAAGTGTGTTGTACTGCCGGACCTGTGCGTGGGAAGCTTCCTGATGCCTCTTCGCAGAATACGGCAGTCATTCTAGCACGTTACGGAGTTCGACAGAGGATGAATAGTGGCTTATTGCGACAGCGGTTTATCGTACCGAGACATCGGTGCCCGTGTGGGACGACATCTAGCCAAAGTGAAGCGAGTATGGATTCGGTAGGTGTAGGAGGGACGGACGGACCGACGTGAGCGATTGCAGCAGCCGCGGCACACCACCGAACGAGAGGACCGGTATGTTGTACGGCGGGAATTGACGGCTCGCACCGCCTCATCCCGATCGTTAGCGCAGGAATTACTGTGTGTTGCGCAACAACCTGTGTACGCACGTAACGTTCGACGTCGTCTGCAGGAGCGGGGACTTATCACACGGCGCACATTGCTCCGATTATCATTGACGTTACACCACCGGCGAGTGCGGTGGCGGTGGGCCGTTGAACGCCGCACCTGGACTACGGAATGGCACGACATTGTCTTCTCCGACGAATCCCGTTTCTGCCTGCAACACCACGATGGTCGGATCCGCGTGTGACGGCACCGCGGCGAGAGACTGTATGACGACTGCATTATGCATCGCCATACCGCTCCGTTTCCTGGCGTTATGTTTTGGGGCGCAATTGGATATGACACCCGCAACTCTCTGGTACGCATCGCCGGTACACTCAACAGCCACCGCTACATCTCCGACGTTTTGGAGCCTGTAGTCCTCCCTTACCTACAGGACCTGCCAGCGGCCACGTTTTAAAAGAACAATGCGCACCCGCACGTGGCACGCATCGTACAACAATTCTTCACGGCCCACCAGGTGTCACTGCGGCCATGGCCCGCCTGTTCTCCCGATATGTCGATCATCGGACACGTCTGGTCTCTGATCGGCAACCGAGTGGCACGGCAAGCACCACCCGCGGCTACGCCTGATGAACTGTGGCAACGTGTGGAAGCATCCTGGACCGACATACCCCAAGCCTACATCCAAAGCCTCTTTCGTTCGATGCCGCGGCGTATAGCCGCCGTTGTTGCCAGCCATGGGGGCCACACGAACTATTGATATCTGCGTGTTCCGCAAGTCGCACGGGCCTGTAAGCTTAATCGTTTCATCTTTGTATCTGTTGTTATGTTTCCAGTAAATCTGGCTTTGCTATCTCGTGTCCTTCTTGGTGTTGCATTTTGGGTGTCCAGCAGTGCAGATAACGCATTTATCTATTTTAGTTACAATTTATGGTTCTAATTTTCTTTCTTTACAACAGACGTAAATTAAGAACGCTTAACTTCTTCTGATGTCTTCTTGACATTAAGTATCAAAATTAAAATTTTTTTTAAAGAAGCCGGGCAAAAATGGTTTTTAAGAATCATGGTTTGTTTCAGCTCCGAATGAGCAGAAATGTTTTTTACTCATGATAATGTAATATACATTTATACCTGCCAAGCCAAAAATTTGATGTTTAAACTTTTGTAATAACGTTTTAACAGACGTTTTGCGTTTTGGTTGTTATATTTATAGAGATCGTTTCATTAAATATTTGCGTGCGAAACAAGTTTTTAATAGTTCTGAAAATTTCTAATCTAAGACTTCCACGAAATTGTCATTTTATTTGTGTTAATGGAATTTCAGTTTTTCTTTTCATTGTTGTCTTCCAAAATAATTTACAAATGCATTTGTATTTCATTGCGTGTTTATGCTTTTCCTCATCGTGATTGGTAAAGATAAACCAGAAAATAATATATTTTCCCTTTAAGTTTCATGAAATTTCAGACCTGGTTAGTCAGTCATAAGAACACAACGATTTTGAGGATTCCTTGATTTTTCGCTCTTAGAAATTTATGTTTAATAACTTATTTCGAACTTATGGTGATGCAGAAATATATTTTATCAATTTTTTCAATAAGTATAAATATCATTTTTTTTTTAATTTTGAAACTGCCACCTTCGAGAAGAGTTAGAAAAATTTGAATCTTTGTATTTTGCATTCAGCTTTACATTTATTATGACTACTTTTTTTGTGCAGATGATTTAGGAGCATGAAGCCAAATTGTAGACTCGTTTGTTCTCCTAGTGGTTACATGCTAAGGATTAACGTATCGTTCTCATCTTAAGTGATCATGTGGCAACAGCTAAAGAGTAGTTCTTTATTAAAATTAGTTTTATTGAGTAAGTAGTCACGTAATAAATGGTGTTATTAGCTTCGCGAAGTGAAATCAGAATTGGACCACTGATCAGAATTCCGAATATATTTTTTGGAAGTGTAAGGACTCCTGTGGTCAATTGAAGCGAAAAAAAGTCAACAATATTTTCTGTTAAGCTACTGGCCGACAACTGACAAAAAAACTTAGAACTAAACATAACATCTGCTCTATTTCTCACCAGGAATTCCAATCTAGCTTCGCCACGAAAAGCAGCAATCGGAACCTTTTGGACGATGGTCAAAAAACTTTTATATAACGTATGCCATGTGCTTGCGGTTCTGATTACCATTCTTCTTTCGGGACCACAGCTCTAAAGAAGATCGTTGTTTCCTAAGAGCATAAATGTTACTCATTTGGCCTTACGGTTGTAGAAATTAAAATGTTAAATAGATGTCCTTAATTTTGAGTATTAAGAAATGGAAGTACTTATTTAAGTATACGTTGGGAAAAAATCTCACAAATGACAAAGGAATCCTGAATAAACCGTCTTTGTTAATTTCTCTGTAGATACTGTTTAACTGAATCTCATCCAAAATATAGGAATACAAACTGCTAGTAATAAATTTACTGTGGATATCTAAGCTTGCCCGTTTCTTGAAGATTGTTCGTGTGTTAAGTAGCGTAGCACGCTTTTTCAGGGATAACGTTAGTAGGAATTGAACGATTTTTTAATGGGATTACTGTGCAAAATAGCGTGAAACATCCATTTGCGTTTCATACACGAATATGTTGCATCTCCATATTGCAAAATAAAGATCGAAGGAAGGGGAATCAAATGAGCAGTGCGCCGCATAAAGGTATATACAACAATTGGGACACGAACTCTCCAAGAAGGCTACAGAACAGGATAAAAACGTGCACATCGTTTTGCGAAGATTTTTATGAGCGTCGAATCTTGATATTTGCACGGACATTCGTGCAATTCTGATAAAGTGCCAAGCAAAAGAGCTCCTCACAGAACTCGGGTAGTGAGTGCCATAGTGTGATGAGTGCACAAGCAGGTGCTGACGGGGCAAGTGATTTCTTTGGCGAATGCCAGTGCCGGAACGAATCCTACTTACCATCCTTAATCGAAACTTTCTCTCTCCCTCTGTGGTGGCTCACTAAGCTTCTTGTCCACAACAACCCTATTCAAGAAAGTTATTTAGGCTGCAACATAGCCCAGGGAAAGTTATGTTCTCTTATCGATATAAACAATAAACAAACACCCTGTGTTGACTGGCAAAGTTGAAAGCGATCGAAACGCGCTTAAAACACTCAGCAGCGTGAGCCTTGGTTAGCGTTGTTCTGAGGAACCTTATTGAATTTAATCTGGATTGACGGATCGCTTTCAGCTTTGCCAGTGGGTTACTTACTAGTTTCACTTTGTACAAATATTGGCAAAGTTGATCCCTCTCAAAATGCTCTTAAATTCACTGCAGTGCAAACACTGGTCAGTACCGCGCGGAAGATCTTTACTGAAGTTGATCATATTCAGCCTGATTTGGTTCAACTTTGCCAGTGCATACAGAATATACAGTACATCATGCAGAACTCAGATTGCGACAAGCTTTTCAAAGAAGTACGATTAATATGTTAACCTTTAGAATTTTTGTTCACATTGGTATTTACTGCACTGCAAAGGGAAAAAATACACGATTAGAGACAAGCAGCATAAAAAGATTAAGCAAAGTTTGATATTCCTTCGAATTATGCCATGCTCGAAACATATCAATCTATACGTTAAATACGCGATGGTAAAACAATACTTTTTTTGTACAATAGGTTAGACACTTCCACTGAAAGGTGGGCATTGCAAGAAGTAGAACGTATGCTTCGTGAAAAGAACTAGATATCAGAATCAGCATTATTTTTCTCATCAGACAGAGAACAATTTAAAATTAGACATTAAATTTAAAAAGGGAAATTATGACAGTCATAGTGGAGAAAAGTTTAAACTGAAAAACCACATGCAGATATTCAATTACACATGAGTTTCCAAGTAAAAACTGTGAAGACACAAACTCTGGGGTTTTCAGTTGAAATCTACAAGCCTTGCAATATTTAATGAAGAAAAACCCCATAAATGTAAAGTCATACAACCAGTAAAATATGTATGTACCAGACTGTTACCTGAAATAGGAAAGTGCAAGATACTTTTTGTTAATAAATGAGGTGATTATGTAAAAAGAAAATTTGCGAACTTGAAAACAAACACTACGGCAATATCTCAATAAAAAGCAAACAGGACTTAAATGTGAGTCGATGAAACCATTAATGAGTACCCTCAACGAACCGAAATCGTGGAACATAGGGTCTCTGGGCAAACCATTAATACGTACTTTGAATGGACAGAAATCATGGGATACAGGGTTTCTGGGCAAAGCATTAATAAGTACCGTGAATGGACAGAAATATGATACAGAGTTTGTGGGTAATCCATGAATAAGTACCCTGAATTAGCAGAAATCATGGATTACAGATTTTTTGGGCAAACCCTGAATTAACAGAAATCATGGGATACAGAGATTCTGGGCAAACCATTAATAAGTACCCTGAATGGAAAGATATCCTACAATACAGAGATTCTGAGCAGACCATGAATAAGTACCGTGAATGGACAGAAATATGATACAGAGTTTGTGGGCAATCCATGAATAAGTACCCTGAATTAGCAGAAATCATGGAATACAGAGTTTTTGGGCAGACCCTGAATTAACAGAAATCATGGGATACAGAGTTTCTGGGCAAAGCATTAATAAGTACCGTGAATGGACAGAAATATGATACAGAGTTTGTGGGCAATCCACGAATAAGTACCCTGAATTAGCAGAAATCATGGAATACAGAGTTTTTGGGCAAACCCTGAATTAACAGAAATCATGGGATACAGAGTTTCTGGGCAAAGCATTAATAAGTACCGTGAATGGACAGAAATATGATACAGAGTTTGTGGGCAATCCACGAATAAGTACCCTGAATTAGCAGAAATCATGGAATACAGAGTTTTTGGGCAAACCCTGAATTAACAGAAATCATGGGATACAGAGTTTCTGGGCAAACCATTAATAAGTACCCTGAATGGACAGAAATATGATACAGAGTTTGTGGGCAATCCATGAATAAGTAACCTGAATTAGCAGAAATCATGGAATACAGAGTTTTTGGGCAAACCCTGAATTAACAGAAATCATGGGATACAGAGTTTCTGGGCAAACCATTAATAAGTACCCTGAATGGAAAGATATCCTAGAATACAGAGATTCTGAGCAGACCATGAATAAGTACCGTGAATGGACAGAAAACATGGGATGCAGGGTATCTGGTCAACCTTCTCGATAGTGAACGAACCCACCGCTTGGAAGATGACGGCGACACCACTAAGTTCATGCAGACCGTAATACGATGTGAATACGGATAAACGTTGTGACTTAACAGAGTTTGAAAGAGGGATGGTAATGGGTGCCCGACGCAGGGGTTACTGTACCGCGGAGGAGGTACAGGAGTTGCAGTGTCTCAGTTTGACTGCTCCAAGAGTGTATCGGAAATGCGCCACTTTCTGAATAACATTGCATCATACACAGCACTGTGGTAGGGGAAAGGTGACGGATGTACCTGCCAGTCGACGTCTATCTCGCATAGTTGCAACCAACCAGAGGGAAACAGTGGCATGAATCACCGCCAATCTCACAGAGGTAGGTGCCAGACATGCTCCACCAGGACCATCCGGCAATCATTAGCCGCAACTGGTTGTGGGAGCTGCCGATCCAGCCGAATCCCACTGCTGTCTCCAAATCACCAGACTGCACACCTCGACTAAGCAAAATAACATCAGTACTGGACCTTGGATGATTGGAGACATATCTCCTGGTCCGATGAGTCTTGTTTCTAGTTATTTCGAGCAGAAAGGAGGGTGCGGATTTGGCGGAAACACCACAAAGCGATGAACCCGGCATATCAAAAAGGAACTTTTCTGGCTGGAGGACATTCTGTTATGGTCTAGGTAGTGTTCCATTGGCACACGTTGGGACTTCTGGTACGTTCTGTACGGTCCATGCTACGTGTGCAACCTCATAGATCATCTGCGTCCGTTCATTGTCATCATACACACAAGACAATTGACTCTCCCAGGAGGACAATACGCCTCCCTACAGAGCCGCGGTGACAACAATATGATCATTCCGTAGGAGTTCTCACCATGGAATGTCATCCCAGTTCCTGGACATGGAAAATCTATGGGATGCTGTGGAAAGACTCGTTTGAGCTTTAGATCCTCCACCTAGAAATGTCACAAAATAATGGACAGCAGTGCAGTAAGCATGGGTGGACATACACGTGGAACGCATTTTTAACCTAGTGGGCTTAATGCCCCTCGGTGTGACTGCCTTTATCCGGGAGAAAGGTGAGCCTACTCGTTACGAGGTAGATATCCTATGATTTCTGGTCATCCAGTGTACATACTTTTTTCATTTTCAGATGTAATTGTTTAATGTAAAGGAATGTATTGATTCTTACCACTAAATGTAAGGATACTATTAAGGTAATCATGAGCTGTACTGTTTGAACTGAAAAATCACTGAAAGAAATATGAGGACACCTTGTTTCCGAGAATTTCGAAATGGAAAATCAATGAACCTTGTAAAACATCGTGACCAAACATTTACTCAATAGTCGATCAACTGCTGTGTTTGCCCACAAAGACGTTTACGGGAGGAAAAATTGGTCACGTATTGCTCCGGGGTTTATCGACCAGCAGGACTAACTCGAAGTGCTATAAGCAGTATCCCGTCTCTAATTTAGGGGCATTGCTTCTAGAGAAGGGAGAAGAGCCCATACCATCAGCAAAATGCACTACCCATATCTCATCCAGCCCCGAGCCCGGGTCTATCTCGTAGGAATGATCATACGCCTTAGACCACTCGGGTGATAGACAACAATGAGTATCATGTTTCCTGAATATTTAGGGGCATTGCTTCTAGAGAAGGGAGAAGAGCCCATACCATCAGCAAAATGCACTGCCCGTATCTCATCCAGCCCCAAGCCCGGGTCTATCTCGTAGGAATGATCATACGCCTTAGACCACTCGGGTGACAGACAACAATGAGTATCATGTTTCCTGAATATTTAGGGGCATTGCTCCTAGAGAAGGGAGAAGAGCCCATACCATCAGCAAAATGCACTATCCATATCTCATCCAGCCCCGAGCCATGGTCTATCTCGTAGGAATGATCATACGACTTAGACCACTCGGGTGATAGACAATAATGAGTATCATGTTTCCTGAATATTTAGGGACATTGCTTCTAGAGAAGGGAGAAGAGCCCATACCAACAGCAAAAGGCACCACCCATATCTCATCCAGCACCCGAGCCCGAGTCTATCTCGTAGGAATGATCATACTCCTTAGACCACTCGGGTGATAGACAACAATGAGTATCATGTTTCCTGAATATTGAGGGGCATTGGTTCTAGAGAAGGGAGAAGAGCCCATACCATCAGCAAAATGCACTACCCATATCTCAACCAGCACCCGAGCCCGAATCTATCTCGTAGGAATGATCATACGCCTTAGAGCACTCTGGTGACAGACAACAATGAGCATAATGTTTCCTGAATATTTAGGGACATTGTTTCTAGAGAAGGGAGAAGAGCCCATACCATCAGCAAAATGCACTACCCATATCTCAACCAGCACCCGAGCCCGAGTCTATCTCGTAGGAATGATCATACGCCTTAGACCACTCGGGTGATAGACAACAATGAGCATCATGTTTCCTGAATATTTAGGGACATTGCTTGTAGAGAAGGGAGAAGAGCCCATACCAACAGCAAAAGGCACCACCCATATCTCATCCAGCACCCGAGCCCGGGTCTATCTCGTAGGAATGATCATACTCCTTAGACCATTCGTGTGATAGACAACAATGAGCATCATGTTTCCTGAATATTTAGGGACATTGCTTCTAGAGAAGGGAGAAGAGCCCATACCATCAGCAAAATGCACTACCCATATCTCAACCAGCACCCGAGCCCGGGTCTATCTCGTAGGAATGATCATACGCCTTAGACCACTCTGGTGACAGACAACAATGAGCATCATGTTTCCTGAATATTTAGGGACATTGCTTCTAGAGAAGGGAGAAGAGCCCATACCATCAGCAAAATGCACTACCCATATCTCAACCAGCACCCGAGCCCGGGTCTATATCGTAGGAATGATCATACGCCTTAGACCACTCTGGTGACAGACAACAATGAGCATAATGTTTCCTGAATATTTAGAGACATTGCTTCTAGAGAAGGGAGAAGAGCCCATACCATCAGCAAAATGCACTACCCATATCTCAACCAGCACCGAGCCCGGGTCTATCTCGTAGGAATGATCATACGCCTTAGACCACTCTGGTGACAGACAACAATGAGCATAATGTTTCCTGAATATTTAGGGACATTGCTTCTAGAGAAGGGAGAAGAGCCCATACCATCAGCAAAATGCACTACCCATATCTCACCCAGCACCCGAGCCCGGGTCTTTCTCGTAGGAATGATCATACGCCTTAGACCACTCTGGTGACAGACAACAATGAGCATAATGTTTCCTGAATATTTAGGGACATTGCTTCTAGAGAAAGGAGAAGAGCCCATACCATCAGCAAAATGCACTACCCATATCTCAACCAGCACCCGAGCCCGGCTCTATCTCGTAGGAATGATCACACGCCTTAGACCACTCTGGTGATAGACAACAATGAGCATCATGTTTCCTGAATATTTAGGGACATTGCTTCTAGAGAAGGGAGAAGAGCCCATACCATCAGCAAAATGCACTACCCATATCTCATCCAGCACCCGAGCCCGGGTCTATCTCGTAGGAATGATCATACTCCTTAGACCACTCGGGTGATAGACAACAATGAGCATCATGTTTCCTGAATATTTAGGGACAATGCTTCTAGAGAAGGGAGAAGAGCCCATACCATCAGCAAAATGCACTACCCATATCTCATCCAGCACCCGAGCCCGGGTCTATCTCGTAGGAATGATCATACGCCTTAGACCACTCGGGTGATAGACAACAATGAGCATCATGTTTCCTTAATATTTATTGACATTGCTTCTAGAGAAGGGAGAAGAGCCCATACCAACAGCAAAATGCAGTACCCATATCTCATCCAGCACCCGAGCCCGGGTCTATGTCGTAGGAATTATCATACGCCTTACACCACTCAGGTGACAGACAACAATGAGCATCATGTTTCCTGAATATACAGTACTTTAACTACCGAGAAAAGAATCTCATATTAAGTTTCAAGAACATCATAAAATAAAGAATTTAAACAGCAGACTTCAACTACAACCAAAGAAAGAGCAATAAACCACAACACCTAAAATTCAAAGGTAAAACGTCATACAATTCATCGACGGTTTTTCGAAAACAATATTCCGAAAACGGAGTAAATGCACGAAGCAGAATTTATGGTAAGATGACGTAATTTTAAGCAGCCCTGCTAAGGTTTCAGCAGAAGATGAAACAAATACAAATTAATAAGATCTAGTCTCAGATTTATATCAGCTGATAAAGCGTCGTTTTCGCGATGCTTAACTGGAAATACGAGTACTTACGAGAATCTGCTATCTGCTGTTCCTTCTACTGTCGTAATTTTCATTTCCAATAAATTGAATTTTTTTTCTAATTCTGTTAACCGGTCACAAAAAAGTACGTAGAATGTACATTATATGATCAAAATTATGCGGAAACTCCCTGTTACAGGAAAGGAATTAATATAGAGTTGGTCCAACTTTTGCTGTTAATCTGTTATCACATCCTCCTCTCTACTGCGAAAGCTTTTTACTAGATTTTAGTACATCGCTACAAGAATTTATTTCCATTCTGCCACAGGAGCTTTAGTTAGGCCGGACACACATGTCGGGTGATTCGTTCTGGCTGGCAGTTGGCGTTCCAATTCATTCATCCCAGAGATGTTCTATTGGGTTGAGATCGGGGCTCTGAGCAAGTCAGTCAGATTCTTTCCCACCCATCTCATGAAACTATTACTGCACGGACCTTGTTTTGTCAATAGGAACATTGTTCTGTTGGTAAAGAAAAGAGTCATCACCGAACTGCTATCATACTGTTAGGAGCACAGAATTGTTGAGAACGTAATTTATTTTATAGGGAGCAGCGTTAATATTCCTCGGCATTGGAACTAGGGAGCTCCATCTCAAACCATCAAAAATAGCCCTAAGGACATGTCGCCTCCTTCATCAAAAGTCACCTTTGGCATAACACGTTCACCAGCATCCTCCACACCCGTACTCATCCGTCGGACTAGCAGATGGAGAAGAGTGATTCATCACTCCATGAACGCATTTCCATTGTTCCAGAGTCTATTGGCCACGAGTTTAACACCACTCCAGCAGTCGTTTGGCGTTGATCTTGCTGATGTCAGACTTGTTGCGGCTCCTCAGACAAAGAAACCTGTTGCCCACAGCTCTCAATGAACCGTTGCGGCGCTGATTTCTCGGGGCATTTCGGAATTTAGTTGTCAGTGTTACAACTGACGACAGATGTGATTCTAAATTAACTTTCCTTTTTAGTTTCTTTCCCTATGTAAATCTTGAGTTTATTCTCAGTTATACTTCACTCTTAACGTAATATCTTTTCTCTCAAACGAATACTGTTGGCAATATAATTGAGGTTGAATGAACGTGACGTATGCCTGATATAAGATAAGAACGAGGGATAAAAACGACGACTAAACTGTTTCATGAGAGCGTTGTAAAGCGGAGCGTTGTATAAGAGAGCGTTGCTTGGAGAAGTGTTGCAAGTTGAGCGTTGTGTTAAGAGCTGTGTGGTGTGTGGAGAGTTTAGTGTGCAATATGTGTTGGCTACATCCTGAATAAAACATCTTTTCCGCAAGTTTGACTTCTGTTGTTTACATGTTTCGTCTGGCCGTTAAGGTTTAATTTAGGAACTATTTCATCTTATGGTTATGTTTTTGAAATAACATAGAAGTACGAAAAGACTTCTACGTCATACAGATTATTATGTCGCACTTCTCGCTTCAGCCCTCGGTAGTCATGCTTTGTCATTTTACTTGACTTACCAGGCAGCAACTGAGCGGTTGTTGCTTCTAGTATAAGCGTTGCCATTTCAAAATATCATTGTTTACAATTGATCAGGAAGCTGCAGAAGGGCAGAAATATCCCAAACTGACTTGTTCCTAAGATGTCATGACTGTACCACGGTGAAAGTCACTGAGCTCTGCCGTACAGCTCATTCTATTGCTCATGCTTGTCTATGATTTTGCAAGCACGTGCGTCCCCACTGAATAAGAATTTTTTATTCAATACCGGGTGTTGACCTTCTTCAGTCCGAACTATAGCATGTATGTGGTTTGGCATAGATTTCACAAGATGTTGGAGTGCATCTACAAAGTTTACAGCATACCGAGTGTTCACCAGACAGTCTTTTAACTGGTTCAGATTTGACGGAAGTGAGATTTTGCTCCCGGATCTGTTTTTCTAACATGTCGCCATACAGTCCCAATGGGGTTCACATCCGGCTATGGGGTGACTAGGGAAGATGGTGGATATCGCTGTCATGCTCGCTGAACCACTGCTGAACAGGACAGTAATATTTTTGTCCATTAAAAAGCCGTCATCTGCTGTGTAAAATGCCAATGCAGGATGGACTTAATCGGCAACAATGTTCAGATAATATTTGCGGAACAATCGACCTTTCAGCAATATCAGGGGATCTGTTTCGTACCAACAGAACGTGCCGCACACTATGACACTTCCAGAATTTTGTATTGTATTTACAAGGCTATATGGGGCCAATGCTTCAGGCTGCTCCTGCCAAACTCTCTCTCTGCCTACCGTCGGTACAAAACAAGGTGTAAAGTGACTCGTCGGATTACATGGCTTTTTTCCAGTCTTTCGGGTCAAGTCACGATGTTTCTGGCACCACTGTAGACGAACTTTCCAGTTTTTTGCAGTAACCAGTGGTTTCCATATAGACATGTGACAGCCAATATAGATCCTCTTCAATTGATAAGGAGATTTTAGACACATATGAGTCGTGTTTTATAATGTATAGATGGTGTAGTGTATTCGGTAAGCATCTAATATTTCCATCATATTTGAATTGCTTATGAAAGCTGATCACCGTAACTTCTAGATTTTTGAAGATACCTCTCTTCTCCACCTTAATTGAGTTTGTAACCATGATGATGGCCATTTCTTGTTAATTCGTCGAGGCTGACAATCATGGTGTTTACTGAATTTCTGGACACTAGCTTCCGGTTAGTTTGTAAGCACCTGTCTTCTCTCCTTCAGTAAATTTGCAAATGTAATTGTAAATTCCTCCTGTAATACTTATGTTTGTCATTAAATCCTTTCACTACTCCGTTTAAAAGCACACCATCCATGCCTCGTCGTGGCATATCTCAGACCTCAGACGAATACTTAGAAGACAGCGCCTCAAAACCCTCTGCAACTAGTGCGGTTGTGTGGAAGATATATAGTTATTTCTATATATTATAAATATATAAAAATCAAATATATTTAATTTTTATGTATTTATATTTCATCTTGTTCTGTTAGTTCATCTTCGTTACTGTTAATCAGTTTGTTGATGTTCTTTGATCCTCACTTTTCTTCTTGGCAGTTTTTCTTTGGTGGTCCAGTCAGTTTTAATATTGATAAATTATCAGTTTTTATATTGATCGTCACTCCTCCATGTTGATGTTGATTATATTTCCCATTGCGAATGTTCTTGGTGGACCTGACGGTTAGCTTTTCATATTGTTCTCACCCAAGTGATGTGTTTCTGCGAAGTTTGCTTAACCCAAAACTTCTGGTTAGCTTTTTGTTCTCTGGTTTCAGTTTTATGTTTATCCATCTGGTTAAAGCACACTGCGGTTTAATTTGAAGTGGGTAAGAACTGAAGTGAATCACTGATCCCAGGGGTGTGTATCCTCCAAACGTCTCTTTTCTGCACGACGTCTGGAAATTTTAGAGCTAATTTCTGTTGCAGTACTCCAAGTAACAGTTATGCAACCTAGGGTTAATAAACTTGTCATTTTTATAAAGTCGAAAAAAATTTCAAAGGGAAGTGTCTTCTAGTTCGATAAAGAGATAAGCTTCTTTGAATTTGGTGGAAAGAAAGGTGACCGTATTACGTCAACTTGGAGAAAATATCATGATAATTAACACAGCAATGAGACATCTCTCTATTGACTGTTCTTCACGTAATAGCAATTACATAAGAAAACTTGAAGAAAATTTCATTGCCCTGGAGCGGGAATCGAACCCGGACTCCCGATTACCGTTCGATTTTGCTAACTGTTACACCCCCCAAGACGAGAAAATCACAAGTATCTGAGTGTTAAGAGCATCGGAAAGTAGTCCGACAGCATTCTTAATCGAAGCAACTGTGCTGCCATCTAGCGTTGTTAAACATATCCCCAGTCGTCCAAGAATATAATATAGAAGAAATATTCCTCTCATAAAGATCAGTACGAACAGTATATTACTTAAAGAACAGTACATTGAAGTGCCAGAAAAACTGGTACCGACAAGCTTATGCAAAATACATAGCAACGTCACCTATGCGCGTAGTCGGTTGTGTCCGCCAGTGCGTATATAAAGCGATAGACATCTTGCCAGCTATCAGAGCTGTTTTCGTCATGAGAATGACAAATATTAACGATTTAAGCGACTTTCAACGCGGTGTCATAGTTGGCGCTCGTGAGATGGGCCATAGTATTCGGAGGTAGAAGCGAAGTTCGGATTTTCACGGACGACCATTGCAAAGGTGTACCGTGACTACGAGAATTCCGGCAAAACCTGCAACCTACGATACCAGTGTGGCCGTAAAAAGACATTGCATGAACGTGACAATCGTCGGCTGTCCAGAAACGTTTCGCGCGACAGGCGTGCAACACTCTCGCAGGTACCATCGGAATTTAATGCTGGAGCCTCAACAAGCATCAGCGTCCGGACTGTGCCACGCACCCTGCACAATATGGGCTTTGGGAGACGACTCCCAACTCGAGTCACCTTGATGGGCGCACGACACAGAGCTATGCACGACAACACCACCACTGGACCCTTGATGACTGGAAACAAGTAGCCTGGTCTGACGAGTCGCGTTTCCCACTCTATCGGGCAGATGGAAGGATTCGTGTGTGACGCAAGCCCCATGAACCCATGGATCCCGCCTGTCAACAGGGAACTGTACCAGCTGGTGGGGGGGGCGTGATGGTATGAGGTGTGTTTAGATGGACTTCACTGGGACACCTGGTAGGTTTACAAACGTCTGTGACCTGCCAACGCTATGTGCGCATCCTTTCTGACGAGGTACACCCGTTCATGTCTTGCATTCATGCTGATGGGTTGGGCTTGTTCCAGCAGCACAATGCACCTCCACACAAGTGTCGGGACGCCACATTATGATTAGATGAGCATTCACCTGAGTTTGGGGTGTTGCCATTCTCACCCAAGTCCCCAGATCTGAACGTGATAGAACACATTTGGGATGCCATGTAAAGCGCTATTGAACGCAGGAATCCGAGACCTCAGAATACACCCGAATTGTGGAACGCTCTGCAGGAATTATGGTGTGCATTCACTACAGCATATTTCCAGAAGCTAGTGGAGTCCATGCCCCGTCGTATTTCTGCAGTTCTATGTTCCCGTGGGTGACCTACCAAGTATTAGACTGGTGTACCAGTTTTTCTGGCACTTCAGTGTATATTACGTGAAAAACAGTAAATACAGTCAACTCAGAGATGTCTGATTGCTGTGTTAATTATCATAACGTATTTTCCATGTATTAAGAGATGAATATTTCCCCCACATTATATACTTGGAGAAAATATTCTGATCTAAGGAAGAGAGAAAAGAATTCCTTGGCAAAGAGATGCTTGCACAAGAACATACGAACGACTTGATTTATTTTGGAAGGACAAAGTAACGCTTTGGAGCAAACGCTGATGTTCATTGCAACTATGCGAAAAACTCGTATTTCAAATGTACGAAGCCACTACTATCAGCAAAACTGAAATGGATGAGCTGTGAAGGAAGTGTGATCATTAATGTCTAAAGGAAGAGCGTAAGTGAGGGAAATGATCTCTCCGATCTGGGACCATTATTAAAATGCATCATAATAAGAGGAAATCCTCCAAATACGTGGCGTCAGTAAATAAACAAATACATCGCTCTTTCCACGTTCCAGAAACACATATGTATTACATGTATGTATATACTTTTATTGCATTTTATTGTTTTCTATGTGCTAATTTTGCTTATGCATTTGTTTTGTACTACTGTTATGAACTGTGGCATTCATAAATTCTTCCTTGTTATTATCATTGAGGTTTTCATAATTTGCCATTAATCAGTATTTGACTTTTTTTCTTGTAGTTTTCAATTTTGACTTTGATAATTGTTTTCCATTATTTCTTGTGGGTTATTTTCAAATATCCCTTTAGAACTGCTTTTTATTGACACTGTTTTAAAGATGGAAACGCTGTTTTTTTAACCTTTAGAGCAATCAAAATTAACACAATAATAAATTAGGTGAAAGGAGCCAAATCACCATCTTCAAAATTGTATGGAAAGCTATATATAAATGCAGTTTTTGCTTCTAGTTTCTGCAGGGCTTATAACAATGTTTCGGTTGTTATGTGTTTCTGGAACGTGGAAAGAACGATGTATTTGTTATTTGCATAATAATACATGGATGAAATAACTATCCATGTCTTAGGTACAGAAAAGGAGTCGGAGAAACAGTGACACAATGGAAGATGAGCATGTAAGTCATAAAATCTGTCTACGTACGATAAAAAACATTATCCCTGCTGATACTATAGACTATTTTAAAAAAACTTTATTCACAAGTAAAAGCAAGTTAAAAGTGAGATCTTTCGGGATCCCTAGATCCCATCTTCAGGCTTAAGGCCATAAAGAACAACAAGTGGTCCACTTATTTACGATCAGGTTTGACCCATGATGCAACGCAGTGGGCGTTGACATCGGTCAACATAGCAAATCAAAAAACAATCAATAGTTCGAAGATATGTAAGGTAATACAATATTGTTCGTAGTGGTTCCGGGCATGTCGATGGGGATTAGTTTTTTCCATATGTGAGGAATGAATGACGGAAGTTCTGAGTTACAGCATAAAGGCCCATATGAATGGATATATAAGCTCTCGGAGAGGAAAACATTTCCCCTTGTTACTTTAGAGATCAAAAACCACTGCGTTCTTCCAGTCAGGTATTTTTCCCTCTTGGTTCACAGTTTCAGTTAGTGCTGTGTTGGTGGAGCCTGACCTCAAGTAATATTGGTGTTCCGATAATCGTACTTTTAAGGTCCTGAGAGTCGAACCTATATAATATTTCACATCCTCTGGATTATTAGGGTTGACCAAAGGTATGCGGTATACACCGGGTCTAGATAGATCGGGAATCACGTCACGATCAGTTCTGATAATAGAAAAGATGTTACGAGTCGAGACTCCAAAACCAAGTCCATATTTCTTGCATGTTTTTCTAAGGATAGTCACAAGTAGTTGAGAAAATTCAGTCTTGCCTATATACCGTAAAGTTGTTTTTGGAGTAGTTAGGGTAGTGGATCGAGTACGTTGAACTATATTCATGAAGCGTCCGAAGTACGAATCCGGGTACCCAAAGGATCGGGCCATAGTCCGAATGTACTTAAGTTCATTGTCCAGGGCCCCGGGTGACGACGAATAAAATCATTAATTTCGATCTAACCCCTGCTACCATCGCAGATTTGAGCAAATTGAAAAATAAAGGCTCTTTACCAACTGTTATCTCGGCAATGATGAAACCGCCCATTGGGCCCAGGGTCCCGGGAGCCTTCGGGAAAATGAAGACTCACAAACCTGATCGCCCACTCAGACTTTTAGTTTCTGGCTTTTCTAGTCCTACACGCCCCCTTGAGACTGCTCTCGCTAAATACCTTCAACCACTTACTAGTAACTCTCCTTTTTCTATTAAAAGCTCTACCCAAGCCATTTCACGTATAACAGCGGTTAACACTACGCGAACGAACTTCATCATGGCTTCATTAGACGTGGTCTCTCTGTTCCTGAGTGTTCCCCTTGATATTGTTCATTCCATCATTACCACCAAATTACAGGCCAACTTAAATATATCCCCCCACGAGATTGAAGCCATTAAATCTGCCCTCCA
The DNA here is from genome assembly GCA_039090855.1 of Macrothele yani. Classification (NCBI taxonomy): domain Eukaryota; kingdom Metazoa; phylum Arthropoda; class Arachnida; order Araneae; family Macrothelidae; genus Macrothele; species Macrothele yani. The sequence continues at coordinate 67,102,953 of CM077009.1, read as the reverse complement.
GTTGGTAGCCAAGAGATCTTATTTCAAATTTGGTGACAAAATTTATCTTCAAAAGGAGGGTGCACCTATGGGCTCCCCCTTTCCCCGGTTTTGGCGGAAATTTTCCTCCAGTCTCTTGAGGAATTAGTTATGTCAATTTTTCCTGCTCAACCTATTTTATTGATCAGGTATGTAGACGACATGTTAGTCTTTTGGCCACATTCAATGTCTCTACTAGAGGAATTCACCGAATGCTTCTCCTCACAGTTCCCCACGATTAAGTTTACTTTGGAACTGGAAACTGAGGGCAAGCTCCCCTTTTTAGACATACTACTCACTCGAGACTTAAATACCAATTTTATCAGTTTTTCTGTGTATCGTAAACCAACAGCTGTGCTCTGTATGATTCCGTTTTCGTCCTTTAACCCTATTTGTCATAAATCTACCTCCTTCTACTTCCATATTAAACGAGCTTATTCTCATTCGTCGTCACCCGGGGCCCTGGACAATGAACTTAAGTACATTCGGACTATGGCCCGATCCTTTGGGTACCCGGATTCGTACTTCGGACGCTTCATGAATATAGTTCAACGTACTCGATCCACTACCCTAACTACTCCAAAAACAACTTTACGGTATATAGGCAAGACTGAATTTTCTCAACCACTTGTGACTCTCCTTAGAAAAACATGCAAGAAATATGGACTTGGTTTTGGAGTCTCGACTCGTAACATCTTTTCTATTATCAGAACTGATCGTGACGTGATTCCCGATCTATCTAGACCCGGTGTATACCGCATACCTTTGGTCAACCCTAATAATCCAGAGGATGTGAAATATTATATAGGTTCGACTCTCAGGACCTTAAAAGTACGATTATCGGAACACCAATATTACTTGAGGTCAGGCTCCACCAACACAGCACTAACTGAAACTGTGAACCAAGAGGGAAAAATACCTGACTGGAAGAACGCAGTGGTTTTGAACTCTAAAGTAACAAGGGGAAATGTTTTCCTCTCCGAGAGCTTATATATCCATTCATATGGGCCTTTATATGGCAGAGGGTGCTAAGAATCCCCGGAGGACCGGACTAGGCTGCCATTTGATGCTGACCTTGGCTACCTATAACGGACGCTCCCTATCTTCTGATTCAAGGCTTCTTGAATTGGAAGAGGAACTACAAAGGATCAAGTGGGACATCGTCGGGCTAAGTGAGGTAAGGAGAAAAGGAGAAGATCTCATTGAACTGAAAAGTGGACATCTCTTCTATTATCGTGGGACAGATACTGGCAGAACTAGTGGTGTTGGATTTATAATAAACAAGAAACTGAAGGATAAAGTGGTAGAAGTTGAAAGTTCCTCTGACAGAGCTGCACGACTCGTTATCCAACTATCGAGAAGATACCAGGCTCAGATTATTCAAACTTATGCACCCACCACAAGTCATCCTGAAGAAGAAATTGAAGAATTTTATGAGGAAATTCGTCATCTAAATAATAAAGGTAAGCAGCACTTGAAGATAATTATGGGAGATTTCAATGCAAAAATAGGGCAACGGCAACAGAATGAAACTTCAGTAGGTAAATTCGGTCACGGCAACAGAAACCAGCGTGGAAATACTCTCGTTGAGTTTGCAGAGGCAGAAGGATTTTTCATCTTGAACTCCTTTTTCAAGAAAAAGCCACACAGGAAATGGACATGGAGACATCCAATTGGGACGACAAGTGAAATTGATTTTATTATGTGTAACAAAAAATTCGTCATCGAAGACTGCAGTGTGCTGAACAAGTTCAACACAGGTAGTGACCATAGATTGGTGAGATGTAAGATGCACCTCAACACTAAACTGGAACGTGGCAAGCTCATAAGACAAACAAAATGTATTGACATAACCAACCTTAAAAAACACCATAATACTTTCAAGTTGGAACTGAAGAACAGATTCTCTGCTTTAGAAGGCCTAACATCGGAAGAAGTGGATATTTCGGAAGTTAACAGAAAAGTAACCAAAGCTCTAATGGAAACAGCAACAAAATTAGCTGGGTCTAAGAACAAGTTGCATGTGAACAAATTATCAGGAAAAACCAAAATGTTGATGCAAAAAAGAAGAGAGATGAGGACAACTAAAGAAGATGCGACTTCCAAAGTGGAATATATAGAGCTATGCAAGACAACACGAAAAAGTATCACTGAAGACGTAAGGAAATTCAACTGTGAGCTAGTGAGGAAAGCAATTGAAAACAACCAAAGCCTTAAGATAGCAAAGGGACATCTCAGTAAGGGAAGAAAACAGATTATGGCTCTGAGAAAAGAAGATGGTTCTATAACAAGAAATAGAGGCGAAATTTTGACAAGAGTGAAAGATTTCTACTCCAAATTATATGAAAGGGATGATACATGTACTCCAGACATCATGAAAGGTACCAGAGTTCTTCCAGTCCTCCCAGCAGAAGTTGCTCATGCAATCAAGAACATGAAGCGGGGGAAAGCTCCAGGAGAAGATGGAATTACTATAGACATCATACAAGAAGCAAGTGGAGAAATTGAAACAGTACTCGCCCAAATTTTCACTCGATGCCTTAATGAAGGGAAGATTCCTGAGGATTGGAACAACGCTACAATGATCCTGCTACATAAAAAAGGTGACATTGAGGATCTCAGGAACTACAGACCTATCAGCCTCCTATCGGTGGTTTATAAAATCTTCACTAAAGTTCTTTCACACCGCTTGAAGGTAACACTGGACATGGCTCAACCGAGAAAACAAGCTGGATTCAGGAGTGGCTACAGCACAATAGATCATATCCACGTACTGAGAGAACTAATTGAAAGAGCGAGGGAATATGAACTTCCATTGTGCATGGCTTTTATCGATTATGAAAAAGCCTTTGATTCGGTGAAACCATCAGCAGTTACAATGGCTCTGAAATCCTGCGGTATTGAAGATGCATACATTAATATTATTAATAACATCTATGAAAATGCAAGTGCAAAGATTCGGCTGTTTGAAAATACAACACACATAAAAATTGGAAAGGGAGTGAGACAAGGTGACACCATATCTCCGAAGCTCTTTAATGCCACATTGGAAAATGTCTTTCAATCACTGAACTGGGAAAACAAAGGGATAAAGATTAATGGAGATTATCTAACCCACCTTCGTTTTGCTGATGACGTAGTCATTTTTGCAACTACCCCATCAGAGCTGCAGAGTATGATCCAGGAACTTGCTGACAAGAGTAAAGAAGTGGGATTAAAAATGAACTTTCAGAAGACAAAAGTGATGTTCAATGCTTTTACAAGAAATGAAGATTTATCGATTGATGGAGAAAAACTGGAGATAACAGATACATATGTTTATCTTGGACAGCAGATATCAAGTGAGGGTCACATTGATGAAGAAATTAATCGGCGTACAAAACTTGCCTGGAGAGCTTTTGGAAGAAACAGCATAATTTTCAAGAGCAATATGCCATTATGTCTTAAAAGAAAAGTGTTTGATCAATGCATCCTTCCAGTGCTTACGTATGGTGCAGAGACGTGGACCTTAACTAAAAGAGACATACAAAGGCTGCAGACAACTCAAAGAAGCATGGAGAGGTGCATGCTTGGTATAACCAGGAGAGATAAGAAGAGGAACTCGTGGATCCGAAAAATGACGAGAGTGGAAGACATCATGATCAGAGTTAAATCCCTGAAATGGCAATGGGCTGGACATACTGCCAGAAGGACAGACCATAGATGGACAGCCGAAATTTTAGATTGGATTCCAAGGGACAGGAAAAGACCCAGAAAAAGACCACATGGGAGATGGGTGGATGAAATTCGTAAATATGCGGGAGTGACATGGAGGAGACTGGCACAAGACAGACCGTTGTGGAGGAAACTTGGGGAGACCTTCGTCCAGCAGTGGATTGATAATGGTTGACAATGATGATGATGATGATGATGGGCCTTTATGCTGTAACTCAGAACTTCCGTCATTCATTCCTCACATATGGAAAAAACTAATCCCCATCGACATGCCCGGAACCACTACGAACAATATTGTATTACCTTACATATCTTCGAACTATTGATTGTTTTTTGATTTGCTATGTTGACCGATGTCAACGCCCACTGCGTTGCATCATGGGTCAAACCTGATCGTATATAAGTGGACCACTTGTTGTTCTTTATGGCCTTAAGCCTGAAGATGGGATCTAGGGATCCCGAAAGATCTCACTTTTAACTTGCTTTTACTTGTGAATAAAGATTTTTTAAATTACTCTATAGTATCAGCAGGGATAATGTTTTTTATCGTACGTAGACAGCTTTTATGACTTACATGTTCCTTTCGTGCGAAACACAGTTTTTATCGGAAGATGAGCAGTATTTGATTAGAATTTATTTCGGTTTTGACTTAGGTAGGAATGAAGAGCATGATTTTCGTTGATGAGATTGGAAGAGTACCCAAAACAAAATTAGATATTCATTAACTGCGTTCGCCATAACTGCCCCCGAAACATACGTCAAAGCTCTGTATAGATCGACGTTTTGAGAAATATGTGAGTCGTGTTCTCTTTGGAATACGTAGATCAAACATATCAAAAATTCCTGTTGAAAAAAACAGATGGAATGGATGACATAAAACAAATACTTATTCAAACACACAGGTTTCAAAACAATAAGGATGTTATCATCTGAACTATTTCATTATTCTCAAACGTACGAAATATTTGGTGTAACGTACGATGCTGAAATCAATAATCTGCCCTCACCGGCAACTGAATTAGAAACCTGTGTATGCAGATGTACGTAAACGTCTCTTACGGGGGTATAAGCAAAATACGTGGTCACGTGCTTCACAAAGTAATCTAGGCAACTATTTAAGGCTTCTTCTCGTTAGTAATTGTCAATAGCGTTGATCACAATGAGAAATATAAAGAATGTTTTGGAGTTCGGTAAAGGGTTTATTGTGGGTTTGCTCGTCTGGTTGGAACGACTTTTTGGAAAACAGCAGAGCTGTCTGTTTTTTCAAAAAGTGAGATGTTGCGGGTATTTAATAAGTGGGAAAAATAACCCACATTGCTTGTCTAAGAGACTAAACTTTGGCCAGAAGATAGTCTGTGAGGAACGAGATCACCATCGCCTGATAAGGCTTATACGGAGCAACAGGACGCTCTGTGCCTAGCAATTGACCGAAGTATTCAACGCAGGATGTCTCCGACACATATTTCAGCGAACAAAAACACCACCAGGACCTTCCACTCCATAATTATTTGGAAGATTAAAACATCATTAACCAGGACTTGCCTATTGTAGGCAAAAGACAATTCCCCACTTGTTGTTTTGAGAAAGGGATGGCGATGTTCTTTAAACATTTCTTACAGGAATACAAACATATTCTAAAGTTCTCAGCAAACTTCATTCACACGATAGCTCATTTGAAGCTAGATCCAACTGATATCCTGGGTTCTTTTGATGTCGTCTCTCTTTACACTAGTTTCCCAGTACGTGAAGCTAAAATCAATTAGTGAATCAAGCCAACATCCTCCAAAAGTAGTGCAATAATTAAGGAGAGCCTTAAAACCTTAAACAACAACAACAACAACAATAATTTTAGTTTAGAGGGAATAATCTATAAAAAGATCAAATGAGCACCCGTGGAATCCTAGCAGAAGCCATTTACAACTAATGGAGGACACGATATTAACGAACTTTACCCCAAAGCCTGGTTCAGAAATGTGGATGACACCTTTCACAAACTACATTGGTGCAGCTATGTCGGACACGGTTGAAATCTCAACTCATACATGCCCGTGCAGTAAATGCTTGTCCTTGGACATATCATACGCCTGAAGAAATCTTATGAACAAATACCGAAGGTACAACCAATAGCGTCCCCCGCACTACGTGAACATGATACACTGGTGTGCAAAAATTAAGGAGGAAGAGGAGAAATTAGCATAACAGCGGAACGAACAGGCAGAACGGACCAAACGACCACTAAGGAGATAGACTAGGGTCCAGTACGGTAGGGCATGCGCATATATGCAGCATGACGTAAGTGGGGGGGGGTTAGTGTCGGAAGGGTATAAAGCACACGGGCGGTGTACGCTCAGCAATTCGGTGAAAGCTATTGCACGGTGTACATCGGTTTGAACGACGTCAAGTTGCTGCCACCGTGTGATATGTCCAATAGGTAATCAAGTAGACGACATCTGGATGACTTTACCCGAGGTCGCGTCATTGGGAAGTTGCACAAAGGTCGAAGTGTGACTAGTGTGGCCGAGGAGTTCGGGATCGCTCACAGCATCGTTTCACGAGCTTGGAGAGCATTTCAAACGACAGAAACAGCTGTCCGAGAGTTTAGCAGTGGTCGTCCACGAGCAACCACGGCGGCGGACGACCGGTATAGTGTCCTACAGGCGAGAAGAGACAGACAGCAGACAGCGGGAGAAATCGCAAGGCACATGCAACAGACAACTGGACGCCCGTTATCGCGTTTTACCGTGGCCAGGAAGCTGCACAAAGGTGGTCTATTTGCACGACGACCAGTACGGTGTGTGCCATTAACGCCTGCTCATCGGAGACGTCGGTTTCTGTGGTGCCAGGAACACAAGAACTGGACACATCAGCAATGGGGTCGAGTTCTCTTTATGGATAAGAGCCGATTTAGTCTGACGAGCGATTCTGGACGTATACACATCTGGAGAGAGCAGGGAACACGCAATCACACCTCCAACATCATCGGAAGAGACCGGTTTGGAGGTGGCGGAGTTCTCGTTTGGGGCGGTATCATGCTTCATAGCCGTACTGATATCCACATCTTCCAAGTAGGTTCAGTCACTGGTGTCCGCTATTGTACCGAGGTTCTCCTGCCTCACGTGCGTCTGTTTATAGGTGCTGAAGGTCCTGAGTTCCTCTTCATGGACGACAACGCTACACCTCATCGTACAGTGGCTGCCGCATAGCTATTGGAGAGTGAAGATATTCAACGCATGGACTGGCCCGCAAGGTCCCCGGACCTAAATCCAATCGAGCATGAGTGGTACCTTCTCGGGAGACGCTTGACAGCACATCACCAGTCGCCGGCAACGATTCCGCAGCTGCGATTGGCGCTACAAGAGGAATGGGCCGCGATGCCTCAACAGCTCCTTGACAACCTCGTCCTCAGCATGGATAGACGTTGTAAATCCAGCAACCACCCCGGTGGCGAAGGGGTCTAAGCGATGGCCTCTGATCATTCGTCCGAAAGGGGTTCGGGTTCAAATCCCGGTGAGGCATGGATGTTATGTTTGTCTTACGGCACTGGCTCTCTCCCTTCCCTGGAACCAGTGCCCCTAAATTAGGGACGGGCGACTGCTTATAGCCCATTGAGTTGCTCACGGTGGTTGTTAAACCTCCAATTAAAAAAAAATCCTGCAACGCAGTCAGGGGTGATCATATCCCTTACTAAAGACCTGATTTTTCTTGGCAGCCGCCTGTCACATGGAAGTTTCTGTCTTCTGTCCAGTTGTTTTTTTTTTTTTTTTTGATTGGAGGTTTAACGACCACCGTGAGCAACTCAATGGGCTATAAGCAGTCGCCCGTCCCTAATTTAGGGTCACTGGTTCCAGGGAAGGGAGAGAGCCAGTGCCGTAAGACAAACACAACATCCATGCCTCACCGGGATTCGAACCCGGACCCCTTTCGGACGAATGATCAGAGGCCAACGCCTTAGACCACTGCGCCACCGGGGCGGCTCTGTCCAGTTGTGCTCAAAGCTACCTTTTCAATAAAGTGCCTTTGTATCCTTTGGATTTCTTGTTTGGACGGTTTTCCTCACTTGTCCCATATTCTTACATCTTCGGGATCTTATGGTATGATTTGAGTCGATGTGGAGCACTTCTACACGACGTTACATTCGAAAAACCGTCTCGTCCTTAATTTGTGCACGCCAGTGTATCTCAGCCACGGACTTTCACGTGAACGGAACAAATTATTGTTCCAAAGTATCAAAACAAATAATAAATAAATACATCGCTCTTTCCACGTTCCAGAAACACACAGCAACCGAAAAATTGTTTTCAGCCGCCGCTGTGGAATCGAACCAACAGAACTCTCGGTATCGCGCCGAGTGCGTTACCTTTACGCCACGGGGGCCAACAATCCACGGTGCTATGTGTATGTTTTTAAGTCAGCTTCTGACATCGTAAATCCGTAAGATGGGCTCAGCTACTGAGGCGTCTCCATCTGTGGGCAAACGCACTCGGCGCGATACCGAGAGTTCTGTTGGTTCTATTCCACAGCGGCGGCTGAAAACAATTTTTCGGTTGCTGTGTGTTTCTGGAACGTGGAAAGAGCGATGTATTTATTTATTAACTGTCGCCACGTATTTGGAATATTTTCACCTTGGTTCTCGCCCTTTGGATTTAACTGCTATAATATATATAGCTAGTGCCGTTAATGCCCACCAGATGGAGACGTCTCAGTAGCTGAGCCCATCTTACGGATTTATGATGTCAGAAGCTGACCTAAAAAAAATACACATAGCACCGTGGATTGTTGGCCCCCGTGGCGTAAAGGTAACGCACTCGGCGCGATACCGAGAGTTCTGTTGGTTCTATTCCACAGCGGCGGCTGAAAACAATTTTTCGGTTGCTGTGTGTTTCTGGAACGTGGAAAGGGCGATGTATTTATTTATTAACTGTCACCACGTATTTGTATTATTTTCACCTTGGTATCAAAAACAATTTTTGAATGGTTTCAGCGTTGTCTGTGACTGTTATAAGCTCTGAGAACCAAGCCCAGACTATGCGTCTCAGCGGAGGGTGAAAGCTCGGGAAATATCGAGTGTTGTATTTACATCATAAAAGAAAATTTTAGACTCACATGAGTAATGTTTTATATTGAATATTTGTTTCATTCTTCGTCATTCTGATTTCATAAGCAGAAAGTTTTATGTGAAAACCTTTCTAAACAGTAGCGTTGGACAAAGGCATTAAAGTGTCCCTTTGTCATTTTCAGAGGAAATATCAATCACTTTGTGAAGGAAAACGATTGAGTTATGAAGGAAAATACTGCTTGGAAATTACAAGAAACTCGTTTCAGTAAGTTCGATCTGACGAAAAGAAAACTTTAACACAATCGAAGTAGATGATTTTAGTCCTAATTAGATAATTTTTCATGGAAAACAATTCAATCTGCGTAGGAACGGAAGAGAGTGGCCGCAGAAAATTGTTTACAACCAAATGCCATGAAATACACACGGAATATTGATTTAAGTAAATAATGATCGCTGGTTGTATTGCTTCTGTGAGTAAACCACGGAGTGAGGATACATTTTGTTTATTTGTTTGTTTGTTTGTTTGCTTTGAAGAGTAAGCCAAGGAACACGTTTATTTTTCCGTTTCTTTCAGGAGGTGTTATCACAGCAATCGAAGGCGTGCGCGCGTGCCGGACAAATCCCTTATCTTCGCCAAGAATAAATAAGGATCAGCTTCGAAAAGCACTTTAGTAAAGTGCACTAACGGTTTTCCCGTGTTTCTAATGAAAAAAAATGACACTGTACGATCTTTGGTGTATCACGAGGGTCCTACAACAAAAAAAGACCAAAGGAGAAAAAAATAATGGATTGCAGAATAAAAATGAAAGTTGGTGCTTTTGCGCCAGATCATAAGCTCGAAGTTGGATCTCACTGTACTCGTTCCTTTTACTAAAAAAAAAAAAAAAAAAAAACCTTAATCTGTAGTTTTTAACGATGTGCGAAATTACTCGAAATGAAACCTAACGGAAAAACAATTTCATCTATGTCAAATTTTAAGCGCAGTTTTTAAGAAAATTACAGAAGTGAATAACAAAGAAAAAGAAACTGCTCACGTGCAATAGTTAAATTATTGAACTCGCATATTTTACAATATATCTTTCAAAATATAATTCTGGCATTTAAAGGACGGAAAATGTATTCTTTTCTTTGCCATGCAATATTTATATTTAGCTCATAAGTTTTGTTCCAAACACTCTAAAAAGTCATAGTAGATATAACGGCAAACTAATTCTTTCAAATGAAAATAAACGAATTCCCCTTTACAAAATTATTTTTCAAACATCCGTTTTTTGCCTGAGATATTTCAATTTATTCCTTGTTTCATCACTCTTATATGATCCTGATGTTTCACGAATTTCTTGTTCGGTCAGTGAAAATTAAACTCTGACGTAGTTGAATTTCAATTTTTCCTAAAATAATTTAATAACAGATTCATAATGTTGTCTCTAAACTTTTATTTAGACATTTTCTCTTGTAATTTGAGTTACACCATTTTGGCTAATTCCTGCGAACTTATTTTACGGTGATCTTAAAAAGCAATCAAATTTGTTTATATTTTCATATCGCATACTTGAGTTGAACACTTTTTTTAAATATCAATGACAGAATTTTCTGTTGAAAATTCTGCTTGAAAGAGCTATGTTTCCTCTCTTCAAAGTTTGACATTTATTTGCATCTAAGCAGTTTTGACTTACTTTTGCAAGAAAACATATTGTGTTGAATAATAAAACAAGCCTATATTTTCAACAATTTTCTACAGCCATTCCCAATCAAGAAGGACATGGAATCCATGCCTTACGTTTATCTGTCGTGTCTTGCAAAAGCAAGGATATTTTGTTTCTGCTGTTTCATACACGACATTGACAAAAATCACCGGACACCCAGAAGAGAAACACATCTTAGTATTTTTTGACATACATTAGTACGGTGTCGGTCCACCTTTGGCCTTAATGCATGCACTGACCCTTCGAGACATGCTTTCGACAAGGTTTTGGAACACAGCGATAGGTATGCGCTTCAATTCAGTACATAATGCTGTCGCTAACTGTTGCTTAGTAGAAGGCCTTGGTTCCAAACTTCTTATGCGGCGCTCTAATTCACCCCATAGGTGCTCTATGGGATTAAGATCAGGGCTCTATGCGGGCCATTCCACACAAGATACGGAATTATAGTCAAACCACGCAGTAACAGTCCGTGCTTCATGGCTCGGTGCGTTATCCTGCTGGTACCAACAAGGCTCGGTTCCATAGTATTGCCACAGAGTTGGTAGAGCATAATTGTCCAGAATATCGAGGTAAACGTGCTGGTTAACAGGTTTGTCCACGTTAATCAATGAGCCGGGACGATAACTCAAAAAACACCCCCACACGAGTACACTGCCAGCTTCAAACTTGACCGTAGGAACAGTACACGGTGGTAAATAGCGTTCCCACGGTAGCCACCATACCCACACACGGCCATCAGACTGATGGATCGTGCATTTGAATTCATCAGTCCATAGGACCAGTTTCCATTGATCTACGGTCCAGGATAAATGTTATTTACACCATGCTAAACAACGAGTAGCATTACGAGTGGGGATGAATAGCTTATGAGCAGCCGCACGACCACGGTAACACATGGAATGAAGTTCTCTGCGAATGGTACGTGTACATACCGAGGTTCCCGCCTTTTTATTCATTTGTACACTGAGGTCTTGTGCAGTACTCCGTCGATTAGCTGTAACGGCTCTCCTGAGGCTTCGACGCCTTCTATCACTGATTTTCTTCGGTCTGCCGGTACGTTTTGCTGCTTCAGGCACGCCGTATGTCTTCCACTTATTCAGTACATCCGAAAAAATTGACTTGGGTATGTTTAAACGCCTCTCGGTTTCTCTTATGGACAACCCACTAATACAACACCCAACAATCTTTCCTTTCTCAAAGTGAGTTCTCTACCGCCGCGACATTTTCACTCAATCTCACAGTGCGACATGATCGCCGTCAGCTGCAGGCTTGTTTTTACACCGTTTGCAGCTGTACCGTGCATCTTACCAACGCAGCGGATCTGTTCATTTGGTTTTGAAGGGGTGTCCGGTAACTTTTGCCAGTATAGTGTATTCTTTTATTACTAAAATATTGATAAAGCCACTTTTTTACGATAAATATCAGCGTTTCTAAGATTTATAAACACTAAACAGGATACCGAACTGCCTTACTGACTGTGCGACCTTTTACCACGGTATCGTTACGACTCGTGCAAAAGTACAGAAACGTAACTTTTTCCTTTAACTTTTTAGTAGCTGATTATTTAAGTCAAGAGCAAACAAACTGCTTGATAACAGTATTCTATTTAATGAAGAAATAGGCCTAAGTTGTTTTTTTTGTGATCGATTGAGTACAAAACAAAGTAAGTTCGATACCTGTTCCAGAGTAGTGTACTTACCTGGTATGTTTTCTTGCTGCACCTCCGGCCGCAGCAGCTCCTCAAAAGGCTGTTTTCCTGGGACGAGTAGGAAGGTGCGGGAGAGAGTGGAGGAGGCGTACCGGATGGCCGATTAGGCTGTCCGTTGTAGGGCACTTCGAGCTCCACGAATTCACGATCCTAAAAAAAACATACAGCAATGTGTATAACCGCAACTTCAAAACTACGTGCACATCCACAGTAAAAGTCAGCTATTAGGAGAGCTGACAAAAATCGGAAAAATTGTCGTTATAACAGATTTCTCGTTATAGCTGGAACGTTCAACCGCTACATACATTTACGTACAACAGTACATACTGCATAACACATGAAAAACAGGTACATGTACTTGGAGTGCCACTTTTCTAAAATAAAAAAAATCATCGCTGCCAAAGTTTTGTAAATATTTGTACATCTGAAAAAGATTTTGTACACCACCGGAAGTGGTACTTTTCGGCTCTCTAAAAGTGGCACTCCAAGTACATGCTCGAAAGCCACAAAGGAGAGTAAAAAAAGTACCACTTCCGGTGGTGTACAAAACTGTACAAAACTAAGACAATACTCTGGCAGTGTTTATTTTCAATTTTGGAAAAGTGGCACTCCAAGTACATGCTCGAGAGCTACAATGGAAAGTAAAAAAGTACCACTTTCGGTGGTGTACAACATTTTCTTTCGGGTGTACGAAACTGTACAAAACTAGTACAAAACTTTGGCACCGTTGATTTTTTTGTTTTGGAATAGTCGCAGGCAAGTACATGCACCTAAAAATAACAGTACTGTATGATAAAAGTGATGAAAACCATACATGTTACATACCTGATATTTGTTTTTAATTCAGATTGGGTTTCTTACAAAAAAATAAGAATAGAGAGTCTTTTGTTTCGTTTTTGACACTGATGATTGCAACACGTAACTCTCGACTTTACGGAAAATTGTCATTTCTTCAATAGGTGCATTCAACGCACTATAAAATTATCCGATTGTGTTTGACGCTTGCATGAGTTCTGATTGAGATGGTACTGTTCCATTTTTACCATCACCATCATTCTGATCTTTTTCTAAGCTTTGTCTTTCAGATTCCATGATTTCTGTGTCAGACATGTCATTCCAGGGTACTACATCTGCGTCAGCATTGAAGTATGCGTGAAAGCTAAATATCAATCCTATCTTTTTGGCAAGGATATTCCATCATCTGCTTCCTGTTCAACAGGTTTGTACGCAACGGTTTTCTTATTCAAATCATCTTTGGTAATGAAGCTAGCATGTCTACAGCATACGTCAATGTGCTATTATCGCAGTTCATTCCATACCACGGCAAAGAGCTTTAATGGCATCAATGACGTTCCATTTCACTGGTTTATCATTTGATGAAGTCCACCTGATCGCGTCATTTACCAGACAGAATGGTGCGATATTTTTACTTTATAAGTTTCATAACTCCTTGATCAAGATTGCCTCTTGAAGTACACTACTCCAAGAGGATGAAGTAGACTAGTGCAGCTAGGTGGCAATAATATCAGTTGAATGTTATCCAATTGTACATCTTTGGGACTTGGGTGTGCAGGACAATTATTGATGAATAGCGTTCTTTTTCTCTTCTCATTTCCAACTTAAATGTGGAAAGCCTTTATCCACTTGAAAAATAATGGCACTGTCATCCACACATCTTATTAGCTTTATATGTACACGGTAGCAAAGCACCACGAAAGCAGCGCTGCCTTTGTGATTTTCCAATCACTAATGGCTTTAATTTATGAATACCATCCATACTGGTCCATCCTTTACATGAATCGCATTTTACCACTAAAGTCTTGTCAGGCAAAAAGTTATAAAACAACGCGCTTCATCTGCATTGTAAATTGCTTTTGCGTTGCATTGAGCTAGAATTTCTGAAAGGACAGAGGACCAGTCCTGAATCGTTTGTGTACAAACAGAAGCTGATTCTCCAAATATTTTGTTTTTGCATAGAAATCTGTTTTCTGGTTTTAAATCGATTTAGTTAGCCCTCAGAATAACTAAAATTCTCGATCTTCATTTCAACTCCTTAATTCATTAGGTTTAGCTTTTACCATCGGTCCACTAACAGGAATGTTTTTGGCTCGATTATGGCAAAACCACGTAAACAACGCTTTCTCCAATTCTTTATGCTCACCAATGCGTAACTTCATGGATTTCGCCTGTGCGTTATTCTGAAAAGCCGCCTTCTTGATCTTCTATTTGTTCTTTAAAACTGTAAGCAACGTTGTTGATGCAAAACCAAATTTTCTAGCGATCTCACTTTCGACTTCAAACCTTTCTCACATTCATACAAAACTTTTAACTTAGTTTCCAGAGCCAAACCTTTCGTTTTATTCTCCATTTAGAGAAAGAACACACACGACGTACACGCGTAAAAAATGTTTCGACTTTCCACCTTTCTTGAGACGAATGGAAGAAAGCGGGAAGACAGCATCCAAACAGCTAAGCAGACGTACCTCCGGTATCTCATCTCATCAAAATGTTTCGACTTCTCATCGTAGTGCAGAGGGGGAAAAGAAAACGGGCGGGCTGCATCCAAAGAGCTAAGCAGGCCTAACCACTTGTGACTCATTTCTGGAATTTCAGGGAAAGAATTTGTTGGAAATCCCTGAAAGAAGATTGGCCATGAAAGTCTAACGTTACAGCGGGAGCTCCTTAGATTTACCACTCGTTATACACGAAGATTTTTCCTATCTTTAACATTAGCAAACTGACCGCGCATTTTGAATCTCTCGTAATAGCGGGATTCTATAGGCCGTACTTGTAATATCGGACTTTTACTGTATTTATGTAGAGGATCAGTAGTAACTTCAAATCAAGCACTAAAATCAGTTACGAGAAGTAAATAAGTAGACAGTGAGATACATCAGGCATTTTACACCAACATGTAAGATAACATATATTAGACACACCGGTGTAAGATGACATACATCTTACACATACATGTAAGGTGACATACATTGTACACCGGTGCATACCTTAATCAAAGATTTCGGTAAACACGGAGGTGTAAATATGATTCCTTCGAACTATAGCTTAAGTAGAATCATGCTTGGTGGAGTTAGTTATTCATATCCTCATTTTGTTTATGACAGGGCACGGTATGGTCAATTTCATATTTGAAATCTCAGTCCTGTGAAATGTAGAGCAGAACTATGTACTTTGATGAAGTTTCGGTAATTTTAAACTTACGCTTTTACTTCGATTAGTAGATTTAGTAGCAGGTCATGCGTTGAGGTTTCGGAAAAACTTCGAAGATTAGTAACGTTTTGATGTATTTATCTGATGTACTTAATATCTAACAATCTTTTTTATGAAATTTACATAGAGTTATATTATTCTCATTAACTTCATAAAATATTTTAATATATAACATTCATCTTTTGTTTTGTTTTTTAATTTATTTTAATTTTATTATTTGTTCCTTCTTTCACGTGCCGTAACATACCCGATTCAGCTCTTACTAAGTAGGTGCAACGTGCAATTGAAACTGCTGCAGTAGTAAATACATGACATATACAGATGTGTCATCTGGCAAGACACCGTATGGTCCATCCTATCAAATATTTTGTTTCCTTTTCAAAAAAATTTAAATTTCGGGGTTAGTCTGTTGGTAATGGTACATTGTTTTTCGATTTTTATTCTTCACATATAGGAGCAGAATGTAGTGCATCTTATGGGTGTGTGCAAAAGTTCTAACCGTTTTTGTAATAGATGAAAATTGCGATCGGAGTAGTTACGTCACATATCACGCTGCGATGCCAAATCTTCGGCCAATAAAGCGTGGAGCAGTAGAGCTATATGCTTTACTCGCACTAGGTTTGTCCGAATAAGTCATTTGTAACGGAAATCACGGACGGTGTAACATGGCATGTGATAAGGAGTACATTAGGCATTGTTTACTGTACGAGTTAGATGAAGGCAGTACTGCAGTCGCGGCTTGCCGCAACATCTGTCAAGTGTATGGGGAGGATGTAGTTGTTGATAGCCCATGTCGCTGTCGGTTTCGGAAATTCCGGGAGGGAGACAGAAGCTGTAAAGATTAGCCACGTTCTGGAAGCCCATACGTGGTCTCTGACGAGAATGTGGACCAAGCCATAAAAAATAACACGCATCCAATCGTTCAGGAACTAGCGGAAACGTTGTCGGTACACAGAACAACAGTCGAAAGACGGATGCATGTGCTTGGGTTCATCACCAAGTTCGATAACTGGATTCCGCACGAGCTTTCTGCAAAACAACGAGAGGAGAGAATCTGTTCCTGTGTTTCTTTGCTTTCTCGTCACAAAAATAAACTGTTTTGGGGACGAATTGTAACGGGTGATAAGAAATGGGTACTGCATCGTAATGCAAAGCGTCGACGGACTGTGTGCCAAGGAGCGGAGACTGCTCCATCGACCTCAAAAGGAGGACTGCATCCCAAAAGGGTTTTGATGAGTGTTTGGTGGGATGTCCAGGGAATAATCAACTGGGATAGTGTTGGCACCTAACCGAACGGTAAACGCTGACCTCTACTGCCAACAGCTGAGCAGATTGCGAGAACAACTGACATCGAAGCGGCCAGCACACTTGTCAATCGCAAAGGCGTGATCCTTCATTATGATAACGTCAGGCTTCATGCTGCTTTAATCACTCGGCAAAAATTACTGGACTTTGGTTGGAAAGTGTTACCTCACTCGGCGTATTCTCCTGATCTGGCACCTACGGACTATTACCTTTTTCGATCGGTACAGAACGCCTTCGCTCTCCAAACCTTCGACGATGTGAAAACGGCATTATATGGCTTTTTCCGGCGTGGGATTCACCTACTCATAGACAGATGGCAAGAGGTCATACAGCATGATGGCAATTATGTAAAGTCCTATTTATGTTTTGTTCTCCTCCTTTCTTTGTAGCCTACGCAAACGGGTAGAACTTATGCCCTCACCCAATATTATATTTTTATTACTGTTTGATTTTTAGGAGCAGCATTCATTTTCATTCGTTTGCGATATGCAAATAACAAGGAATTTGAAATTTGAAAGCTATAAAGTGCGCAAAACATTACTATGACACACTTATGTTCGTCGGGAAAAATCCAGCGATTAAAGACCAGAAAAGTGTTCGAAATAAAACTTCTGACTTCGTTCTCACTCCTTACGGCCCACGGTTTTTTTGGTAAAATGAAATTTTCAATAACCGTACGATGAAGATGTATGATTGCAGAACACATCTACTATCGTGCGCTAAGGAAGAAATGCAGTCCCTCATAATGAGGAATTTCTTGGTTTTGGTATTCCTAAATAGGATGATACGCTGTGCCGTTCTTCAAACTTTCCTATTGATGCATATGCTGCCGTACACTGATGGGCTAAGAACCTTTCTGTCTGTTTTGTTCTTTCGTACAGCGTTGGGTTAAGGACTTATGTCTGTTATGTTCTGCCTTACAGTGATGGGTTAAGAATCTGTCTATTATGTTCTGCCTTACAGTGATGGGTTAAGGATCTATGAGGATGATTTATGCTGTTTGCCCATAACATCTCACACCATTTATTTTTGCCACTTTTTAGTTGGTTTTTAATTGAGGGATACATTAAAAGGCTGACACAAAACTTGGAATATGTCGACTGAGAGTTGCCAACAAAAAGGTTATTCTGGCTAACAGTTTCTGAGAAGGAAAAGGAAAAATTGTTTGCAATGTTTCTGGGGGACGATGGAAATGAATCAAATTCTGATACTGGATATTGAAAAGAGTTTCACTGACTAGATGAAATATTTAATATGCTTCGTTAAAATTGTATTAAGCATATCTGAGCGTCTTTAGGGGAAATTTAATTTCAAACAGAGGCAAAGGACTAACCTTGACTTATTGCTGTTTAAGCTTCACCTCCTTTAATATCCAAACACCACACAGAACTCCCAGAGCATCATATTCCACTCGTTTTCTTTTCTGTTTGGATGTTTAACGACCACCGTGAGCAACACGATGGGCTATAAACGGTCCCCCGTTCCTTATTTAGGATCACTGGTTCCAGGGAGGGGAGAGAGCCAATGACTTACGACATTGGGTTAAGAATCTGTCTCTCACTCCGTTAGACATTGTCAACGTATCTTCCCACGTGTCAGCAGAAAATCTTTATATCCACTTCTAGAATATTTAATTGTGTTCTGTAATGACTGATGAGTGTTCATTTCTGTTCTGTAATGACTGATGAGTGTTCATTTCTGTTCTGTAATGACTGATGAATGTTCATTTCTGTTCTGTAATGACTGATGAGTGTTCATTTCTGTTCTGTAATGACTGATGAGTGTTCATTTCTGTTCTGTAATGACTGATGAGTGTTCATTTCTGTTCTGTAATGACTGATGAGTGTTCATTTCTGTTCTGTAATGACTGATGAGAGTTCTACTGAAGCACTTTTAGTTGAAGGTGTTCTGTAATGACTGACGAGGTTCATTTTGTTCTGTAATGACTGATGAGTGTTCATTTCTGTTCTGTAATGACTGATGGGTGTTCATTTTTGTTCTGTAATGACTGATGAGTGTTCATTTCTGTTTTGTAATGACTGATGAGAGTTCTGCTGAAGCACTTTTAGTTGAAGGTGTTCTGTAATGACTGATGAGTGTTCATTTCTGTTCTGTAATGACTGATGAGTGTTCTTCTGAAGCACTTTTAGTTGAAGGTGTTCTGTAATGACTGATGAGTGTTCATTTTGTTCTGTAATGACTGATGAGTGTTCATTTCTGTTCTGTAATGACTGATGAGTGTTCATTTCTGTTCTGTAATGACTGATGAGTGTTCATTTCTGTTCTGTAATGACTGATGAGAGTTCTACTGAATCACTTTTAGTTGAAGGTGTTCTGTAAAGACTGATGAGTGTTCATTTTGTTCTGTAATGACTGATGAGTGTTCATTTCTATTCTGTAATGACTGATGAGTGTTCTGCTGAAGCACTTTTAGTTGAAGGTGTTCTGTAATGACTGAAGAGTGTTCATTTCTGTTCTGCAATGACTGATGAGTGTACATTTCTGTTCTGTAATGACTGATGAATGTTCTTCTGAAGCACCTTTAGTTGAAGGTGTTCTGTAATGACTGATGAGTGTTCTGCTGAAGCACTTTTAGTAGTGAAGTGTGAAAATAATAACTTTTTTTGCATTCTTTTGCTTAGTTGGCGTCTTCTAACTGCTTTCATGGTCTTAATTGTCGCCAAATCCGGTCTACAATTCCCCTTTCCCCATTCGTTTAGTAAACGTTTGAAATTTCTTTCATTCTTACAAAACAAATGATAATTGATTATTATGCACTATACGTTTCAACTCTCTCATTCAGTCCGACTACCTTGTTTCACTAAATCTTACAGGACAAAGGGAATCATATCTCAGACACCTACCGTGGTTTTTTCTAGGCATCGCAGCAAATGATGATGCTGCAGTTCGAAGATATCTTCAGGAAAGTCATCGACGTCTTGCCCGCTTTCCCGTGCAGCTATGCGGGCTTCCACAGCTTTCTTTTTACTAACAAAGGCAGCTCCGGTAGTAGCTTTAGCGATGCGGATCCTTGCCATCCTGGCTTTCTGGAATTCGAAAAAATAAGGGTTAGCTTAATAAAATGTGAGAGGTAAAAATATTCGTGATGCAGTGACATGTTTGTCTACATATCTCATAAATAATATAAACACCAGATCTATCTGTCTGTCTCTCTGAAACGCTTGACGTCACAGCAACGTTTACATTGTTGTGCGATCACTTATCGATCAATTCGTGAGTGCCCTCGCGATGTCAAAATGTTTACCTGCTATATAATAGCACGCTATCACTTTTAGATGTCAAGGTGATCGCATGATAATTTAAAAACATTGAATTATTAGTGGCTAGAGTACTTTTTTTCTGATCTACAAAATTCGAATTGAATTCTTAATATCACAGCACGTTGAGTTTGCACGCGATCACATTGAGATGTCAAGGTGATCGTGTGCTAACTTAAAAACACTGGATTATCAATGACTTGAGTTCTATTTAATCTACTAAATACGAATTAAAATCTTAATAACACCGCAAGTTGCGTTTGTATATTAATTTAGTTTAGCACAATTCGAATATTAATTTGTACGTTTTAATTATTTTCAACTTTTTTCATTTAACTAACTTTCCGAATTTAGTGCTGATTGTATTAAACATTTTGCAAAATATCGATCTATCTAAACGCTCTAACCTACAATAAAAATTGAAATCTTGAGCTATCAAAGTGAGCGAAATAGCTCTAAAAACAGATGTCCCCCCAATGCCACAATGTCGAGAATTTAGATAGTTCCGGCTGCAGACAACTCAAAGCAGCATGGAGAGGTGCATGCTTGGTGGAACCAGGAGAGATAAGAAGAGGAACTCGTGGATCCGAAAAATGAGAAGAGCGGAAGACATCATGATCAGAGTTAAATCCCTGAAATGGCAATGGGCTGGGCATACTGCCAGAAGGACAGACCATCGATGGACAGCCGAAATTTTAGATTGGATTCCAAGGGACAGGAAAAGACCCAGAAGAAGACCACATGGGAGATGGGTGGATGAAATTCGAAAGTATGCGGGAGTGACATGGAAGGAACTGGCACAAGACAGACCGTTGTGGAGGAAACTTGGGCAGACCTTCGTCCAGTAGTGGATTGATAATGGTTGACAATGATGATGATGATTTAAAAAAATTAATCAAATAAACATGCAATCGACACTTTGATTGCAAATAAACATTGTCGACTTGGGTAAGAAATTGTCCATGACTTACGGATTATGTACAATAAACAAGCTCAGCACTGCTGGGCCAAAGAAATATAGAAATTAAAAAATCCAATATCGTTTTAATTGCCACATGTTTAAAGATAATAACACTCAATTTACACTTACTGAAATGCTATCACGATTAGACTGGTGTAGGAGTACAGTAGACCCGTGATTACTAAGTCTGCTGTTCTCCTCCGTGAAGCTGAAGACAGGGAAGAATTCTCCCTGAACAGAAATGAAATTAGTTGAAATTCTGTTCATTAATCTTGTCGAAGTCAAGATTTTGTTTTCTGGCCCCACGAAACACCTGACGGAAGAAGATCTCTCCTTCGGTCCACCAAAGGCGGACGCTTTAAAACTAAATGAAATATCGTTGCTTGAATGCCGTGACAGCCACAAGAACTCCGCTTCGATGAGAATTTATGAAGTTACGCCGGACAGATGTTCTGTAATTAGTTGGTTTAAGAACTTGTTCGAGAGAACGCCTGATCGAAACTTTTGGTATACATCTGTAAGTTTAGCGCCCCTTATCCTCACAGTTCCATCTTCTCTGCCATTCCCGAAGCAACGCCTGCTGAAGTTGAGTTTTTACGCTGCAAAGTAGAGTTTTGCGGTAGATATCAAAAGGACGTTTCCTGGTTGCACCTTCTGCCAGTTTATCAGATCAGATCATATGTAAAGGATTTTAGGACGGGAGTGTCTGATCCTAGGCCTTAAACAACCCTTAGAAATAGGAAGCTAGGAGATTTGGGCTAGAGTGCCCGATAGGAAAGTGACGTAGAAAGAGGTAGGAAGACGCCCTTTTTTATTACCGGGGGTCCAGTACCCGGGGGTCCGACGGCTTAACGTGCCCATTCGACGCACGGCGGGTATTTAGTGGTTCAAACGTTCGTGCCTGCCCAGGATCAAACCTGGGGTTATCTCCATGGCAGTCACGAACACTGACCACTAGGTCACCCGCGGCCCAGAAGTCAGTTCGTTTCCAATTGTACTTTGTTGAGCTCTAAGCCATTGCAGCGAAAGGTGAGTACCGCCAAGATGCCTAATCACCGCTTAAATTTCTTGGACTATTTCATGTTTATTATTGAACCTCTGAATTGCTGTCAATGCAACTTGACTGTCAGAGAAAATGCGAAGATCTTCATTACTGTTATTGCAGTTTGCCAAGGAAAGTGCCACGAGAATTGCTTGAAGCTCAGCTTGGAATTCTGTGCAATTATCTGAAAGACGTAAGCTTTTGGTTTTCATTGCTTTCTCGTCGCTTGGAGGGCAGAATCTTGCTCCCATTCATCCAACTTGGGACCACCTGTAAACAACTCGTGACCCTGGCCTGATGGTAGTGCCGTGTCCAAGCAAGGCAATCAAGTAGAGTTGGGTGAATGATCGACCCGTTGATCTCTTTTTCGACTTGATCGAGATTTAGGGAAATTCCAAGAATAGATATTTCCGAAGAGGGGTTTCTGACGTACCTGCCAGCAGGACGCACACGACATAAAAGCAGATAGCAGTCAGAACGAACGTCCGCGTAGCTTAATTGGTAGAGTGACTTATTCCGGAATAAGGGGACCCGGGTTCGAGCCCCGCCCGGCGTGGACAAAAATGACGGAGAAATTTACTTAGTTATAATGGCGCCCGAACTTCCCGGATGACCCGGCCGTTCAAGATCTCGCAATGGTGTGATGTTCTTTCCACACCGCGAGATAGGAAAAATAAGATAATCCCTTCTCCAGCGCTTCGAAAAATAAAATTGTGTGACGTTGCATTCCACACACCAGATTGACTGGGAGTTCTCAGGTGCACGTTCCACACCGGATGGCCCCGGCCCTCTTTCGGAGGGGGGATGTGACGTACACGACATAAAGGCAGATAGCAGTCAGAACGAACGTCCGTGTAGCTCAATTAGTAGAGCGACTTATTCCGGAATGAGGAAACCCGTATTCAAGCCCCGGCGCGGACAAAAAGGACGTAGAAATTTACTTCGTTATAGGTTTCTGAGCTGAAAAATGGCACCTTCTCTCTCCACCGTGAGATTTAATGGTTTCAAAACTATACGGAAGCAACCCGTTACGCTCAACAACGTCGAAGTTGCTATAGTATCAGTCTGACTCTAACAGTGTCCTGCCACCATCCTCACAGAGGAAAGTAACTAGCCTTTCAAGACTTCTACTAAATTGCGATTTAAATGTGTCTCGAGTCATCCAGTTTTTGCCAGCATGCCATCGCCTGTTTGCTTTGTACCTTTATGGAAGCTTTCCGTTATTTTCCAACACTTCCTTGTTCCTCGTGGTCAAATGCTCTCTGTATTAAGTGTACAAATTATAATAATTCGCAGCCTTTTTTCTACAAAGTTAGTGTTTATTTTGCAATGATTGACTTACAATTTAACATGCGAAATAAACTCCATCGGCATCTATACACTTTTGCCAACGATTGGGCAGCTGGCGTATCTCATCTTGGCAAAAGGACGGCGGTTTGGGGTAGATGAAATCGACAATTGTTTGAGCGACATCATTGGTTGTTTTGAAGTGTGAATCCACTACGTGGTGTTGGGTGGACGGGAACAAATTTTAATCCGACGGGGTTAAGTCTGGAGAATATACCGAGTGCGGGAGGATTTCCCAACCGAACGCAGTTAGGGTGTTTTTGATGGTTTTCGCCGTGTGAGGCCTTGCGTTATCCTGCAGCAGTATCACTTGTTGAGTTCCATGGTCGGCAAACGTTGTTTCTGCTCCATTGCGTCCCTCAAACGATGAAATTGCCGTTGATAACGCCCAGCATTGATGGTTTCACCTGGTTTAAGCAACTCGTAAGGCAATACACCTCTCATGTACCACCAAATGCACAGTAAGAGGGGTTTTTTTGCCATGAATATTGGGTTCAGCAGTCGATGTCGATGCTTCACCAGGGTTGACCCACAATTTTCGCCTTTTGGGATTGTCGTAACACCCACATTTCATCGCCAGTCACTATTCTGTACAAAAAAGATCTTCCGGTTGAACCTGGACAGCAGGGAAACAGCTAGTCATAACGCAGCTCTTTGTTTTCGGGAGAGAGCACGTGAGGAACCCTTCGCCCCACCTTGTGAATATTCCCCAGCTTTTGTAGGTGAATAAAGATTGCTTGTTGGCTTACCCTAAGTGCTTCAGCAAGCTCTGACTGCGTCCGACACGGATTTTCTGCCAACATCCTGTCCAAATCGTCGTCGTCCACCTTTTCGGGTTGGCCGGGACATGCATCATCCGCGAGATTGAAATTTCCTTCTCGAAACCTCTGGAACCACTTTTTACAATTGGTGTAGGACACAACAGCTTCTCCTAACTCTGAACAAATCATTTCCTTGGCCTCGCTAGCATTTTTTTTAACCTGGAACGCGAAAAGCATGCAATGCCCCACACGCTGCTTATCAGACGTCTTTATGCTTACTCCACTTTTCACCTGCTTTGTGAGGTTCTGTCAGCTGCAGCGTCGGGTTTTACGCTGTTGGTCTTGCACAACCCTCACATGGCGACGCCACATATTCAATTTACATAAGTGCTACGGTAGATTATACACTGGCGGACAATTGCTAGGGACGGATGACAATAGCAACGATAGCAACCATAAAATGGAAGGCAGGAAAATGTGGAAATTAGCATAAGTGCGGGATACAGTAAGACGTGTTGTGCGTATGCAAATTTTGGATTACTGAACTTGTTCGTGACGTTATAGCGCTGATAAGAGATATAAAGGATTTGACGCGCATTGACCGTTGTTGTTCAAACGCAATGTTGAAAGGGAAAAAATCAATTGACGAACTTTCAATTTTCAGTATGTCTTCCCGACATCACCTAGATGATTTTACGCGTGGCCGTATTATTGGCAAGATTGAAGAAGGGCGAAAAATAACAGATGTTGCCAGGGAGTTCGACGTCAGCCACAGTGTTGTTTCAAGGCTTTGGAAATCATTTCAAACAAATGGAGAGTGTAGCAAACGTCACGGGGGAGGTCGCGTTCGCAGTACGACACCTGCAGAAGATCGGTACATAGTGCTATCAACAAAAAAGACACCGGCGCAGCACAGCTAGTGAGGTAGCAAATCAGTTTATGGCTGCTACTGGCAAGCGGATCTCCCGAAAAACTGTCGCCAGACGTTTGCATGAAGGAGCCCGCCGTCCTGTTGTGTGCGTCCCATTGTCCAGACGTCACCGTACCGCCCGTTTGCAATGGTGCCATCAACATCGCAATTGGACTGATAACGACTGGTCTGCTGTCCTCTTCTCAGATGAGAGTAGATACAGTCTATCGTATGATTGTCGACGACAACTGATCTGGCGTGATAGTGGTACTGCATATTGTCCAGCAAACATACAGGAAAGGGACCGATATCCGACATGTAGTGTCATGGTATGGGCTGGCATCATGATCAATGGCCGTACGTCTCTCTATGTGCTTCCAACTGGGACTATGATTGGCCAACGATACATTAATGATGTTCTGCTACCTCATGTTTGCATGTTCCGTGGTGCTGTCGGTGATAGATTCATTTTCATGGACGACAACGCAACATGTTATCGAACAGTCTCTGTCCAGAGGTGTCTTGAGAGCGAGGATATTCAACGCCTCGTATGGCCAGCACGTTCTCCAGATCTGAATCCCATTGAAAATGTGTGGGATGCTTTGGGGAGGAGTCTTGCTGGTCGCCAATGCCCTCCAATAAACAAGGACACCCTCATCCGTGCACTGCCAGAGGAATGTTATAAATTACCCTAACAGCTGCTTGATAATGTTGTGCAAAGCATGACACGACGTGTGGAATCTTGCATCGCCCTCCATGGTGGCCATATCCCGTATTGACATCTTACGCCGGAACGCCTGCGGACGGTAATTGCATTTTTTTCACGTTTACGTATTCTGCACAAAATGGCCTGTTTGTCCCTTGAACACGTTCCAAAGCCTTCTGGATTTCAGAGCACAATAAATTGTCTTTCTTGTAATGTCCTGGCATTCTGACATTATTTTATTTCACTTGGCATCCAACCACACTTACTTTTTTATGCGCTATATAGCCTTTTATGAACCGTCCTTAGCAATTGTCCAGCAGTGTATTTAGTAGCCAAGAATTAATTTGTACACTTAATAGAAAGACGTGATTTATGTGACCAGAACAGATGCAAATATACCTCGGCCGTTGCATTCGTTCATTATCCGACTTCTCCGAAGTTTTAAGATAAGCATTCCCACACGTCACGGGGATTTTTTAAAGTAAATCAATGCACGTGGTTCTACATTCGTGACGGTGAGTTTCTTTTATCATAGAAATAAAAAAATGATATCATATGACGTCACACACTTCGAACTAAACATCTGTAAGACCTGCATCCATTACTCGTATTCATATTACCGGGATAAATGCTTACCATGTACACACATATAATACAGCAAACGTGTACGCGAAAATAGCCAATATTCCTACGGCACTCTGCTTTGACATCGCGCTTGAAGATTAGTTTAGTCAGATGAGAAGGCAATGGATTAAACAGACAATGGAAATAGACAAAGTCATAGCTCTTTCCACGTTTATTATTAATTAACACACAGCAAACGAAAAATTGCTATCCAGACACCGCTGGGATAGAACCCCAGATCTCTCGATAATTAGCCGAGTGCTTTCGTCTTACGCTACGATGGCCAACTATCCACAGCGCTATGTGTGTTTACCTGTCAGCATCTGACTTCACAAATCCGTGGGGATGGGCTCAGTAACTGGGACATCTCCATCTGGTGGGGCTGAACGGCACAAGCTATTTTATAATAGCTAATAAATCCAATCGGCGAGAGTAAATGGTGAAAATATTCCAAATACGGATTTGTGACGTCAGTTGCTGACAGATAAACACACATAGCGCCATGGATTGTTGGTCAACGTAGCGTAGCGTAAGACGAAAGCACTCGGCTAATTATCGAGAGATCTGGCACAGCGGTGTCCGGATAACAATTTTTCGGTTGCTGTGTGTTAATTAATAATAAACGTGGAAAGAGCGATGACTTTGTCCATTTACATTGTCTCCACGTATTTGAAGAGTTTCGCTATGGATTAAATTTGGGTCTCTATTGCCAACTGTTAAAGGCTTTTGCCGTGATTCTGTAATTAGTTAATACGTCCTTTCTGCTGGTAGTTTCTATTGGCTAACACTTGCTTGCTACTTACTGGTGGTTCGTTCGGAGGCTTTCTGCACAATGTACCTAAGACAAATTTTATGGTACTACGCTTTCATGAAATCTGGTGCAAGATAAGCTAAGCAAAATAACCTAAACCATGCTATTTGTTGGATCACATAATCTTTTTTTGACGTAGGGCTACTAGGTCTAACTCCGCGGATAGTATGGGGCGACTTACAGCAGACCGCCTGTGACAAAAATAGGTCCCAATTCAAATATTTATAGCTTTTAAAATATGTGCCACACTAATCGTTTTAGCATATTCTTAAACAGCATGGAGTCCAATTCACATACCATGCAATACATCGTGCACGTGACGCTCCCCCTAGCTCCCTGTGCGCGGGGGAGACGATGCAATATCTGGGGGTGCCGCCGCGTTCGACTCAGTCTATCTCGGCAACCGTTAGCGCAACACGACTGTGCGTGGTATCGTTTTAAAGCTCTTGACGAGATCTATTTTAAAATATGAAGAACATTTCTCAGTGGTTTGAACTAAACATTTTAAAATTGTTTTCTTGTGAACCGTTGAACACTTTTCACAATAACACAGTTTATCTGGCAACCGCGAGTGCGAAATGATTGTGCGTGGTATCGTCTTAAAGCTCTCTACGAGATCTATTCAAATATATAAAGAACATATCGCAGTGGTTTAAACTAAAAATTAAAAAAATTGTTTTCGTGTGAACGGGTTAACATTTTCGACAATGCCGCGGAATTCGCAGAATGAACGCAAGCAAAAGTGGAGAAAATCAAAACGAGAGTCAAGAGCAAGTGATGAGGAATGTAAGAAGCCCAAGAAGACTGCAGCCCAAAGAACTAGAGAGTATCGTGAACGCCTGAAAGCAGCCGCCGCCAAACAAAAATCCAACACACCGATCGAACCCGTACCCGATACATCTTGCACTCTGCTTTGTGTTCGCAATGTATCCAGCATTATCTGTAAAAATTATGTAAGCTACTTTTCGTATCATAGACCTGTATAACAAATTAAATAAACGCTTTGAAACCATACTAGACTAGCTCATTTCAACTCTCCCATTTGCAAGTCGTAGTCCTAAGTTACAAACTGACGGTTCAATCAGAACTAAGCCTACCCGTATTTTTAGCACGTCTTTTGTAAAAAAAAGATTGTGCTTATGTTATCGGTTTGTCCGTCCATCTGCAGACACGATATCTCTGCAACTATTAGTCCGATTTGAAAAATTCTCTTTGCATTGGGAAGCTTGAAATGTGCGAATGATGATCCTTTGTAACGTTTTTTTACGAAGTACAATTTTGCTGCTAGATGGCGTAAATGCAGATGATGTCGAATTCAAAATAAATTTTATTACATATCTTTGCTTCTAATCATCCGATTGAAAATTTTCTGTTATCTTTCGATTCCATTTATGTCGAAGAGTATTTTAGGTATAGTTACTTTCTCAAGTTACGTATAGATTTTCCGCTAGGTGGCATAAAAGTAAATTACGTTTACCACGATATCTCTTCTTCTAAAACTCCGATTTGAAATTTTTTTTCTTCAGCGGATACAGCTCCTGATGGAAAATTTTTTTCGTGTAATTTCTAATTTTTGGTAAAGAATACTTTGGCCACCAGGGGGCGTCAGTCTTAATTTCCGCTTCTGATGTATTTGAAGCAAAATCTGAGCTTCTAAAATCTCGATTGAAAAAAAATCGTTTGTGGACCGATACTACTCACGTGGACACCGACCTTTTAGGAATATTTTGTTCTTAAAATAATGCATGGTTTCTACACCAGGGAGCGTAGATATATATAATATTTTTGTCAATATCTCTACTTCTAGGAGTCTGATTTAAAAAATTCCTTCTTTGTTGGATAGTGTTTGTGATGCGAAATGTTTTTCGTATAAATTTTAAATTTTCAAGTAAATCATAGACTTTCCGCTAGGGTTCGCAAACGTAAATTGTGTTTTCCAGATATTTCTGCTTCTAAAGCTCCAATTTGAAAAATTCTTCCTGTATCACATACAGCTCATGATGGAAAATGTTTTTCATATAATTTCTAATATTTGGTAAAAAATGATTTGCCCACCAATGAGCATAAGTGTTAATTTCTGCTTCTGGTGTATTTGCAACAAAATCTGAGCTCCTGAAAACTCGACAGATTTTTTTTTTTTGGACAGATACCGCTCACATCGAAAAAAATTTTTGGGAATACTTTCTTGCTAAAATAGTGCATGGTTTTCCAGGTAGGGGCCGTAGAGGCGTATTTTATATTTGTCCATATCTCTGCTTCGAAGAGTGCGATTTGAAATGTTCTTTCTTTGTTGGAGAGCGTTTCCGCTGCCAAATGTTTCTCATATTAATTCAAATTTTTCTTAACTCATAAGTCTGCAACCAGAGGGCGTAAGTTCACCATTCCGTTTACAGCAGTATGTACGGTGTTAAAAACCCGATTGAAAAACTTCTTTCTTCGGTCAGATACTACTTTTTTCCTGACTGGTTCCATTGACTTCGTATAGCTTTGATAAATTTAATTTTTTTTTTTTTTTGTTTTGTTTGGAGGTTTAACGACCACCGTGAGCAACTCAATGGGCTATAAGCAGTCGCCCGTCCCTAATTTAGGGGCCACTGGTTCCAGGGAAGGGAGAGAGCCAGTGCCGTAAGACAAACACAACATCCATGCCTCACCGGGATTCGAACCCGGACCCCTTCGGACGAATGATCATAGGCCAACGCCTTAGACCACTGCGCCACCGGGGCGGCAAATTTAATTTGCATCAGAACGGATTCAAAACACGTGCTCATTACACCCGAGAATTCGGTGTCATCTTTCTTGTTCTCTTTGTTGTTTTTTTAATTGAAGATTTTAACGACCACCGTCAGCAGTTCGATGTGCGCAGTCGCCCGTCCTGGTTCCAGGGAAGGGCTATAAGCATCAGGGTCACTGGCTCCAGGGAAGGGAGAGAGTCAGTGCTGTAAGACATACACAACATCCATACCTCACCGGGATTTGAACCTGGACCTTTCTCGTACGAATTGTCATAAGCCAGTGCTTAGACCACTGCGACACCGGGCGGCGAGGATTGGAAAATCACGGAAAGAAACTGAACCACAGTCTCTGCAAAAATCATAGAAAAAGTTGAAAATCTAATTATATGAAATAGTGCTAGAAAATTGTGATGACCTTCTACTTTTGTTACGAAAAGCTCAAGACTATGAGAGAGTGAATGATGGCGATAATGGTACACAGGAATGAATGGAAAACGTCGAGGCAAACGAACTGACTGACGACGACATAACAGCTCGTATGACAGTGAAGATGCAGAAGACACGTCGGAGCAGGACTGAGACTAGACAATAAGTTACACTGATGGTGTCATTGCTATCGAGGCGAGATTACCTAACAATCAGCATAGGAAGGCAACTGCTAGTGACATCAGGTTGTTGAGACGCTGGCGCGACCTCTCTGAGTGGAAGAGGTGCAAAGCTGGAAAACAAGCTTGAATCAGTCATTTTCTTAAACAACTTTTGAATTTTACCGTACGTACACTACCATACTGGGTGTGTGCAAATGTTCTACCCGTTTTTGTAAGATACTAAGAAACGAGGAGAATACAACAAATAGCATACCTAGGATTTCACATAATTGCCATAATTCCTTATGATCTCTTGCCATCTGTCTATGGGTAGGTGAATCCCACGCCGGAAAAACTCCTGTGTTGTAGACAAAAAAGTCGTGTAATGCTGTATTCACATCGTCCACATCATCGAAGGTTTGGAGAGCGAAGGCGTTCTGTAATGGTCGAAAAAGGTGGAAGTCAGTCCGTAGGTGTCACGCCGGGTTAGGTAACATTTTGCAACCAAAGTCCAGTAATTTTTGCCGAGTGATTAAAGCAGCATGAGGTCTCGCGTTATCACGATAAAGAATCACTCTTTTGCTATTGACGAGCGCTGGCCCCTTCGATGTCGGTTGTTCTCTGTCCAACAGTTGGCAATAGAGGCCAAAATTTATCTTTCGGTTAGGTGCCAACACCTCTCAGTTGATTATTCTCTGGACATCACACCAAACACTCCACAAAACCTTTTTGGGATACAGTTCTCCTTTTGAGGTCGATGGAGCAGGTTCCGCACCTCGGCACACAGTCCGTCGATGCTTTACAATACGGTACAATATCCATTTCTCATCACAATTCGTCCCCAAAACGCTTCATTTCTGTGACGAGAAAGCAAAGAAACACAGGTACGAATGCTCACCTCTCGTTGCTTTGCAGAAATCTGGTGCGGAACCCAGTTATCGAACCTGGTGATGAACTCAAGCGCATGCATCCGTCTTTCGACTGTTGTTCTGTGTACCGACAACGTTTCCGCTAATTCCTGAACGGTTGGATGTGGGTCATTTGTTATAGCTTGGTCCACATCCCCGTCAGAGACCACGGATGGACGTCCAGGACGTGGTTGATCTTTACAGCTTCTGTCTCCGTCCCGGAATTTCCGAAACCAATGGGGATATGTGCTATCATCAACTGCATCCTCCCCATACATTTGGCAGATGCCGTGGCAAGCCACGACTACAATACTGCCTTTATCGAACTCGTACAGTAAACAAGGTGTAATGTGCTCCTGATCGCATACAATGTTACACTGTAAGTTATTTTCGTTACGAATGACTTAATCGGACAAACCTAGTGCCTCTATATGCTCTACTCCTCCACGCTGTATTGGCCGAAAATTCGTCATCGCAGCGTCATCTGTGACGTAACTACTCCAATCGCAATTTTCATATATTACAAAAACGGGTAGAAATTTTGCACACACCCAATAATAAATACTGCATTGAATTAACTTAAAATCCATTGCTGAAGAGTTTCCTCGGATGAATTTTATTTCTTCAAAATATTTTTCTTCGCTACTATGCTAATTTTGCTGTAAATTATTAATAAACCAGACGTCGTACTAACCCTGCACTTTAATTTGCCGTTTGTTTCGTCCTCACTAGTTTGTGTATTATCCGACATTTTACTAATCCGACTACCTATGGGATCCCTTTTAGGTAGGATAATCCGAACTCTTCAGAATTTCTTAGCATGGCATTTCATTCCTGGCTTTCATTACGAACTTCTATTTGCAATGAAACGAAGCTTCAATAAATGCTATTTTTTGATGATTATATTATATTTCTCCATTTATTACTGCAAACAAACTTGGCTTCCAAAATCACCTTTTTGCCGTTTTTCAGTTGCTCATTTATTTTTTTAACCAATGAAAAGTTTTTAAGCTCTCTCTTTATAAGCGTTTATGTTTTTATATGGGAATAAAATCCTACACCTGTTTATTCCAGTATTTTAGTTAATCTACACACATTTAAATCAAAACATATGAGATAAATCTGAAGTGGAATTCGCTGAAACTGCGAAACCTTTTAAATGAGACGTTCATTCGACAAGAATCTTGCTTTCAATCACAGAGAATTTTGCAAAATTGATAAGAGCTCATAGGAAATCTGTTGCCCTGGAAACAGTGAGAAAACTTGGTCATCCTGGAACAGAACGGAACAATGGTCAGAGACTTGGAAATAGAATTTAATCGTCTTATTTTTTTTATTTAATCGTCTTATTTTTTATTTTTTTATTTAATCGTCTTATTTTTTTTATTTAATCGTCTTATTTGGGTCAGGGTTTGAGTCCTCCCCGTTTTAGGCACGGATGTGATGTTGGTCTCACGGCGCCGCCTGTATCGATTTTGTGGAACGAGCGGCTCTAAATTAGGGACGGGCGACTATGTACTGCTTCGGATGCTCATGAGGGTAACCCTTTAAGCGGCCGAGGAATATGAACTAAATGTTGTTCAAAGCTCTCCACGCTTACCAAAGAGAAATATTCACACAGCGTTTGGGTTTTACGAAAGCTGCCACCCAACAATTTCTTTTCCCATCTTACCTAATCAACACTGACCATGAACCTGTCACTATTAATAAGCATCCCACTAGTCTATAGTAGTATTCATCCCACTACTATTTGGTGATAGTCTTTGATGATTGGTATCCCACTACTATTTGGTGATAGTGTTTGATGATTGGTATCCCACTACTATTTGGTGATAGTCTTTGATGATTGTTTTCCCACTAGTCTTTTCTTGGTGACAGGCGTTTAAAATTCTTTATTATGTGCTCCATAACCAAAGATATGACGGGACGCTATACCACTGGATTATAGCAAGTGACTGAAACATCTTCTTTCTTATGTTCTTCGTCATTGTTACAGCACTTTTAAAGGGTAATCAGTCAGAAAGGTTTAGTGTCAATCATCTCCCTAAATAACCATTTTGAATGACATAGCTAAAGGGGGAAGCAAATCTTTCTCATGAGCAAGTCGACTCTTTCCAACCAATTTCGGTCCCCTTTTTAGATAGTGAATGTATCCGTGCTAGCTGATTTCATCCCAGTTTCCTAACCCGAAGTTAATTCGTTTCAGCCGGTTAAAGGGTTAAACCTTAAAACAAATTAAAAAAGAAACCTTGAAGTGGGTGCTGGTTAAATTGATAGAAAGTACATAAGCGAAACACAAGGCTTTTGATAAATATTTACCTAATCTGTATAAAGTTCACTGTCGTTCGAAGACCAAAACGTTTCTGAAATACAAGGTTGCAGTATCGATAGCTTACAAACAACCAAGATATTAGGAGTTACTACCTACAGTAAGTGATAAAAGGGCGCTGTTGGCTAGAGCCGGCTTTACATGGATTAGGGACGACATGAAAACTGATGGCAACTGACAGCCATGTGACCAAGTAGAAGAGCTTGCTTGGAGAAAACGCGGGATCTGGTTCATTACGTACCATTACCAATTCCCCTTTATATAGAAATGGCTTTTGAACTTCGTCTGTAGATTAACTGAACTGCCATTTCCCGGTTGTAGAGAGGACAGATAATCTGGAACCATTAGTCCTAAGTTGGGGCGGTCCATTCACAGCCTTTAATGCTCATGGGATTGGTTCAACAGAGAAACATGAGAAAGCTACAACTTGATGGAATCTTACGGCGCAGTATGCTTTGCAAAATAACATAAACTGGGTGTCATTTGATCGAGTAATTTCATACTATTTGTCTTTTCATGCCGACAACCTGACATTCTTCTTTCTCTTTTTCGCTCATCGCACACTCGTGGTATCTGTTCTTTGATGAATTGAACGCTATTGCATCCCAACAACGGACTCGTTCCCCATGTGTAAAAGAGTGTACTGCGACAAATCTAACGTCGAATTCTCCTGTTGAGTATATAGTGAATTAAGTAAAACTATAGTATACCCTGCTTAAGATATTCCAGAAAAACGGGTATGAATATCTATGCCGAACGATATCGTCTTCTAGATCAGATACTAAAATACATGGTCTTCTATGCCAACGAATGATAGTGTGCAAAACAAAGTTAATTGCACACGTTGTCAGATTAACTCTTCTTCTATGGTAACCCTTCTTCTTCATTGCAGGTAAATAATTTATTCCAACCAGAAGCAAAGTGCCGTTATTGAGTTCTTGACGAAGGTAGGGCGCAGGCTATCCGACATCCATAGAAGGCTACAGAATGTTTACGAGGATGACACCATTGACAAAAGGAATGCTCACACATAGATGAAGATATTTAAAGAAGGGAAAGCTAGCATTGAGGACAAACCACGCAGTGGGAGACCATCATCTGCGACCACTGAAACCAATCGTCAGTGAGTGAATGAATTGATTCGCGCGAGAAACAGTTAACAATCTGTGAGCTTGTTGCACAACTGGACTGTGGTCACAATGCCATACAGAAGATGGTGGAAGACGTAGGGTATCGGAAAGTGTGTGCAAAGTGAGCGCCTTGGCAGTTGAATGAGAGAAAGGTGGAGGTCTGCTCTGATCTGCTGGAAGCGTTTGAATCCAATGGAGACACGATTTTTTCCGATCTGGTGACAGAGGTTGAAACGTGGGCATATCTTAACGATCCATAAACGAAGAATCAATCCATGGAATGACGTCACACCTTTTCGCCAAGGCCTAAGAAAATCAAGAGCCAACGATTAGCACAGAAAGTCATGTTGACTGTTTTTTGGGATGACAGGGGTGTCATTCTTCTTGATTTTCTGGAACGTGGTGAGCTGGCGATACATGATTTTCTGGAACGTGGCGAGCTGGCGATACATGATTTTCTGGAACTTGGCGAGCTGGCGATGGAATGACAGGTTTGTCATTCTTCTTCATTTTCTGGACCGTGACGAGCTGGCGATACATTGAGATACTCAAGAAGCTTAGAGGAGCTGTAAGGAGGAAGAGACAGAACAAGAATCTGAAAAGGATCCATATTCACCATGACAATGCGAGACCACACACATCTTAGGCAGCAAATCAGGCGATTAGCAGATTAGGCTGGTCGGTGGTCCACCATTCTCCGCACAGCCCAGATCTGGCGCCTTTCGACTTCCACCTGTGCGGTCCAATGAAGGACAGTCTCCGGGGGAACGATATGATGACACAGACGAGGTGAAAGTGGCTGTAAAGAAGTGGGTACAACAGTCCACACCTGAAGTTTTTCACAGAGGATACGAGAGTTGGGTTCAGCGATGGCGCAATGCATCGCTTGTGATGAAGACTATGTTGAGTAGTATTTTTGTATAGAGAAGGAGTTACTCTACCAGCATGTGCAATTTGAACGACCTCTGTCAGTTAATAAAAAAGTTATGCCCACTTTTGCATTACTTTCGGTAACAACCCACGTATATAGTTTGAAGATATTTGGTGAGGGAACAGGAGTCACAGGTTGAAGATATTCGCATCAAACACGTTTTGAATTGAATAATACGACGCATTTGCGTACCTCGCATATTTTCAGATAATTCAGCGAATCCAATGAGCATCGAGTGTTAGAATTTAATTATATGGGGGCAAGCAAGACAACGAGGAAAATAGCGCTTAGAATGAACAAAATTCCAGATGTTCCCTTGGTGCATGGATTTGTGCTTGAGCGCAAGGAGCTGATTTCCCAACAATTCAGCAACAAAGATATACATTTCCTGTTCAAAGCATAAAAAAAAAAAATAATCTTCTTCAAAATAAAGAACCCCTTCCCTTCAAACGCGTGTGAACTTATCATTCCATGATTGACTATACTGTCAATCATGGAAAGTCCCTTTAGCCTGATATAACTTGCGAACGGAGAGAAGTACAGTTACGCAAGTGAGATAACGGTATAGTAAAGCGAATACGACCAATCGAATGTAACAAATAGCAGCGCCCCTAGTGGCGAAATGCGGAAGTTAGCCATTGCAAATCGAAAACGAAAAATGATAGAGCAAAATTTCCAATTACAACGTTGTAGAGCATTAATGAATTAGTACAAAACGGCATTTGTTTCACACGGATAAGATAAATTGTCGCCTAAATACCCTAAAATCTCCGAAATCGATGCGCGACCTTTTGTGTGAACGTTTGAAGGGAACAGGCACAGGTATGAGCAAATACACACAATTTATTGCATAAATGCGTACTTATGTCAATACATAAGTACGCATTTATGCAATAAGTTAGATGACGTCAGACAAAACAAAAACAAAAAAGGCAAACTGGCGCACAGTGATAAAAAGTTAATGTCGATTATGTTTGAAGAGTTCGCCATTGCCCACGATACACATTTGTATTCGTGAAAACACTTTCGATGGTAACCGCATTTGGATTTGGCCCAGCTGGAAAACGAACGGCATATTCCCGTGCAGCTAGCGCCGCGTTTCGCCGTAAATAAGCAACATCTCGCAATATTGAGAGTGATTGAAGCTCGCCATTCTCACACAGCGTACGTAGAATTAAATTTCTGATAAGGGTATATCCTGCTACTGGTTTTTACATCGTAGGTACGGTACAACGTCACAATCTGCATTTGCATACGGCTACATTTGCGAAATGTGAATATGCAGATTCGAATCGTCGCGCATCGATTTCGGACATTTTAGGGTATTTAGGCGACAATTTATCTTATCCGTGTGAAACAAATATTGTTTTGTATTAATGAACTGATGCTCTATAACTCTGTAATTGAAAATTTTGCTCTATCATTTTTCGTTTTCGATTTGCAATGGCTAACTTCCGCATTTCGCCACTAGGGGCGCTGCTATTTGTTGCATTCGATTGGTCGTATTCGCTTTACTACACCGTTATCTCACTTGCGTAACTGTACTTCTCTCCGTTTGCAAGTTATTTCAGGCTAAAGGGACTTTCCTATGCACCCTGTATTTCAAAATTGTTAATTTTACGTTGTTGGTAATCTGAGTCCTCAGACCTTCAAACTAATGCAGAATGTGTTAGTTTGAAGGTCACACGAACCAACTAAGAGACCTCCTCTACTTTTAGCAAAAATTAAGGGGCAATAATGTCATGTTACTTTGAGTTCAACGAGCTAGACTTTTACGTGATTAGACGAACAATGCGTGCAGAAGTACTGAGAGAAACTGCTACTATTGTAGGAAAAACTTCTAATGCATAACTGCACGATTCATTGATCCACTCTGTTATGAAATGAAAGCGGTGTCACCTAGAACACTGACCGAAAAGAATGAGGCCGAGTCATAATTATGTACCATTACGCCAAATACCCCTATCAGTGAAGTTTCAAATTCCAATAAAAGACAGTCAGAAGCACGAAATCACGCATATGCAAATACATCGACTAATTTTGGAAGTTCATTTTTTTGTTACGTTTAATATGAAAACTGAGTACTTCGAAGAATTATGTACTGAATGATGCAAATTAAGCACAATGAGGACAGTTTCAAACAACTTGCCTGAACTAGCTATACTGAAAGAATAAAGCATTTAATTCGTCATTTGATTAATAGTACATTTAGCACTAATTAAAGCGCCGTGAATAGCAGCAGAGGTTACCCTAGATTAAAGAACCGTTCATCATTTGTAAATTCACAAAATTATGGATTTCAATACTTGATTGTTGTGGCTTCAGAATTTACGTTCGACAGTTTACTTAATGCACGGTTTTTCTGAAAGCAGTGATAATTTAATTTATTATTTTTTAATTAGGAGTGCAGATGGACTGGGCATTGTTCAGTTCCTCTTTATTTGACAAAAGAAGTTAATTAGTCATTTTCTTTGCAATTAATTATATTTCACTTACATTTTTCTTTGTAGAAAAAGTTCTTGAGTTCATTTTCGGCCAATCAACGCAGGCTGTTAAAGTTTCCATTTTCGCGACAGCGAAGATAAACGAATGCTTTACTCGGTAAATAGCAGTGGCTTTTCAGTTGATTGATACATCGAGTGCTTGATAAAAGTTATTTTATTCACCTTTCGATTAGAAGCCTACTTTATTCAGTAAATATATATCCCCTGGTGAAGATCAGTTAACATTTTAGATCATGGTTTATCCTATTTAATTGATTATTTACTTTTTAGTACACGTCAGTTCATTGTCTAATAGCCTCCACATAGTTCTGTTGCATTCTCATTACTTGTAGTTGATTCATAACACAGAGCAAAGTTGTTTGAGTCGTTTTGAAAGATAGTGTACACATTTCCAGTGATGACTGCAGATACGATTTAATTTTAATCTTGAAACATAGTTTTTTTTTCACAAAATGATGTAGCATTTTAGGCAGAGTATGCTTCAAATAGCTGGTGAAATGAGAAAAATGTAAGAAAAAGTTTTAAAGGTACATTCATCAAAAATAAACCACTTTTACATATTTTTTGTTCTTACTTTTCACGAGTTTCAGATTATTTCTTGTAAAATCTCTGTCTTTTCTGTTCAAAACCTGCGCTTCTTACACCTCCGCTTACATTATGACCACCTACCTATTAAGCTGTAGGACATCCTTTAGCCCGCAAAACAGAAGCCACTCGGCGAGGCATGTATTAGATGAGTTGGCGATAGGTATTCTGGGGTATCTGGTATCATAATGTCATAGGTATTCTGGGGTATCTGGTATCATAATGTCAACAGCAGGTTCTCCAGTTCCCGTACATCTCGGGGTAGTGGTGATTTAGCACGAACCCGCTTTTCCAAGTCGAACCACAAATGTTCGATTGGGTTCATGTCAGGTGAATTTGGAGGCCAGGGCATTAACAGAAAGCCACCAGCATGTTCCTCGAACCACTCCTTCCCGATTTTGGTAAAGTGGCATAGCGCATTATCTTCTTGGTAATGGCCAACACCAGCAGGAAACACAGTCGCAATGAATGGGTGAACTTGGTCCGCAACGATGTTCAAATACTTCACAGCTGTCAGGGATTGTGTTATTGGGATAATGTGGCCGATATTATCCCAAGAAAATATCACCGAAAGCACAACATCGGCGGCACCGGGCTGTTTCCGCCCAACAGCGCATCCAAGTTCTACAGCCGCAGTTGGTAACAGGCGTATCCGCGCTCGGCCGTCTACGTGATGCACCAGGAATCTTGATTCGTCAGACCAGGCCACTTTCTTCCAATCATCCACAGTCCAATCTCGATGATCTTGGGCCCATTTCATGCGTTATCGGCGATGACGTGCAGTGAGCATGGGGATACTACTGCTGGGTCTTCAGCTGCGCAGGCCCATGCGCAGAAGGCTGCGATGAACTGTGTGCTGTGACACATTGCCCTGATCACTACTGTTGCAGCTGCGGTCGATTTGAACAATCCGCGTCAGTCTCCGCTCCCCTCTGGCATCAATGAGCTGCGGACGATACACGGCTCGACGACGGTTCGTCGTTTGGCCATCTATGCACCACTTTTGATACGTATACATGAGCAACCCACGAGCCTCGCCGTTTCCGAGATCGTAGTTCTGAGGCTCCGTGCCATCACAATTTGTCCTTTATCAAACTCCGATAAATCAGCAGCTTTTCCCATTTTGACTCCGAACACTCTACTAACCGAAAGCCGGTCCTCGCGTTATATACACTATCTACCAACAACTAACTGGACACCCCTGCAATCGACGATATCTGCTGTCCTGATACACGTCACGGCCGCCGCCGTTAAATATCGTGTGGGAAACAACAACGCAACCAGTCGCATGCAAGATGCCACGCAGTTCGGAGCTCTCTGATTTCGAGAAAGGTGTAATCGTCGGGTATCACAGAAATGGCCGATCCATACGTGACATATCCAGCGAGTTGAAGTACCCAAAATTGACAGTGGCCTACGTGATTGGCAAGTGGAAGATGAGAGGTGACTGTCGGAATGTGCCCCGACCCGGCAGACCCACAAAACTGGGAGTTAAAGACCGACGGGTGATGGCCACAGAAATTCGGAAGAACCGCACCAAATCGATGGATTACATCCGCGAGGAGTTTCAACAAGCATCCAGGAGTTTTCTTTCGATGAATACCATCCGTAAGGAAGCCCATCTGCTCGGTTATCATGGACGTACTGCCGCCCACAAGCCTTTGATTACCAAGTCCAATAGCGCTGCTCGGCTAACGTGGTGCAAAGAACGTCAGCAGTGGACCGTTGAACAGTGGAAACAGGTTCTCTGGAGCGACGAATCAAGGTTCACCCTCTACCGTTCGGATGGCAGGGTCTGGGTTTGGCTTCTGCCTGGAGAACGCCTCCTGCCGGAATGTATTGTGCCAACTGTGAAGTTCGGCGGCGGTGGAATTATGCTGGGGGTGTTTCTCCTGGTATGGCACGGGAGCCTTGCTCGCAATTCCTAGTAGACTCAACGCCGAGACCTACTGCACCATTTTGGATGATCATGCGCATCCTACGTTGTGGCAGTTTTACGGGGTGGAGCCATGTTACTTTCAGGATGAAAATGCCACTTGTCATATTGCGAGGTCCACCATGGCTTGGTATTATGACAATGAGGTTAATCAAATAGACTGGCCTGCGCAGAGCCCGGACCTTAACCCTATCGAGCACCTCTGGGACGAGTTGGAATTATTCTGAATAATAGAGTAAGGTTGGCAGATCTGCTTTAATTTTCTACACAGTTAATAATATGATTCTGACCAATCAAAGCCGTAAGGAAGTTGGCTAGAGGATGCCTATTAACTACCTAAAGGAACCTTAGTGCTATGGATATGACGGTCCTATTAAAACAAAAAATTAAATAATATAAACAAAATCACAAAAAAAGCTTAAAAATCTGTTTATAAAAGAAAATAAAAACAAATAAAAAAGAAAACTAGTTATTCATCACTAGGATAGCTATACTAAAAATAGTAAAACCAACATTAAAATTAATAAGATTCTGATTAATCTATAGAAGCTCACTAAGGTGATTTAATACATGCAAAGATTATTAAATAAACTGCTCGTGTATTTTATAATATTTCTCATGTATTCTGGAGAGTTAATTCTGCTCATTCTGATCATACAGATCCACAGTCTTAAGTTTATATATTTTTTTCTCTGGTTAAAATCTCCGCGCGTTGGTTTCTTGCTGTATGAGGAGGCAATCAGCCCCACCCTCACTGCCCCCCAGCGTCTAGGGAGTGGCGGAAGGGGTCAGCCATGTTCTCCTCTTGTGTGGAGAAAAGTTTTTGTCACACAAGAGGTAAGCTCTCTTCCTTGTTTTTGGGTTCTAGGTTTTATAAGTTCAATGTTTGTACTTTATGTACCTTTTCTCTGTCGTTTTTTAGCTTTTCAGCTTTTAAGCATTGGTTTGTCTGTTAACATTTTTGCGGGTTTTAACTCTTACTTTTCTTTGTAACTTTGAGCGTCTTTTGAGGTACCTAGGAACAGAAGAAGGCTAAGCCTGTTCCTTTTCTATGCGCTGTCTATGCGCTGCTTTTTCAAAGTAGTTAAGTTCTTAATAACTAATTAATTATGCACTTAAAGCACTGCTGAAATACTCTGTACATATTGCAACTAACTGTTTAAGGTATATAACTTTCACAAAGTTTTCTTTAGTTAATATTTATCTTTAACTTATTCTCGTTTTCGTGCTGTCATAAGTTGTAGAGTAGGGGTTTTAGACTCAAGTTTTCTTTCAAAAATCTGTTCGTTATAAATTAACATTTCCTTTTTTTTTTTTAATTGCAATGTAAAATTTGGATTTCTTTTGCATTGTTTTTCAGGTTTAAATTCTCTCTCAAACGAACTTGGAATTTCGTTATAGCTGAAAATCATTTCCATTTATTATGTCACTCTCACAGCTTGAGTTCTCTTTAATCTTCTTCTCTCTGTTTAATAGTAACAGATGAAGAGCATGGGTCAGGCCATGAAGGTTAATGGATGCAAGCGAAATTGTTAACTAGTGCTAGGTCATGCTACTCTACGGAGGACATGACTTATATATATATATTTTTTAACTATTTTAGGTGGGAATGTTACTTGCATCTATGGCCTTGCAGAAACCCATTTCCAACTAGGTCTTTGTGGAAGTGAGAAAATGCAGAGTTTTTGCTGGTCCTTGATAAAGCCAAGGCTCAGTATTCTCGACACCTTCTACATTCAGTTGTTTTATTTTATTTTTTTATCTTTTCTCCTTTTACTCACACAGGTAGATACATAACCTTTTCTATGTTGTATTAGGTGTGAGTCAAAATTATATATGTATTTTTTTGCTTAGGTATCTTCTTTATAGAATATGTATTCTGAATTTTCAAAACTGCTGCGTTGCGCGTTTTGATTTTCAGGTTATTTTGCACCCTTCGTTTTAAATTCTAAAATTTTTTCCTTAGTCTTCAGTTTTGCTCTTAAGTATATATATCATCATCATCATCATCATTGTCAACCATTATCAATCCACTGCTGGACGAAGGTCTCCCCAAGTTTCCTCCACAACGGTCTGTCTTGTGCCAGTCTCCTCCATGTCACTCCCGCATATTTACGAATTTCATCCACCCATCTCCCATGTGGTCTTTTTCTGGGTCTTTTCCTGTCCCTTGGAATCCAATCTAAAATTTCGGCTGTCCATCTATGGTCTGTCCTTCTGGCAGTATGTCCAGCCCATTGCCATTTCAGGGATTTAACTCTGATCATGATGTCTTCCACTCTCGTCATTTTTCGGATCCACGAGTTCCTCTTCTTATCTCTCCTGGTTATACCAAGCAACTCTGATCATGATATATATATTCTTCCGATGTTAGGCCTTCTAATGATGGGAAGATTCCTGAGGATTGGAACTGAAGAACAGATTCTCTGCTTTAGTATATATATATATATATATATATACTATAAAGATACCTAAGCAAAAAAATACATATATAATTTTGACTCACACCTAGTACAACATAGAAAAGGTTATGTATCTACCTGCGTGAGTAAAAGGAGAAAAGAAAAAAAAGAAAATAAAACAACTGAATGTAGAAGGTGTCGAGAATACTGAGCCTTGGCTTTATCAAGGACCAGCAAAAACTCTGCATTTTCTCACTTCCACAAAGACCTAGTTGGAAATGGGTTTCTGCAAGGCCATAGATGCAAGTAACATTCCCACCTAAAATAGTTTAAAAAATATATATATAAGTCATGTCCTCCGTAGAGTAGCATGACCTAGCACTAGTTAACAATTTCGCTTGCATCCATTAACCTTCATGGCCTGACCCATGCTCTTCATCTGTTACTATTAAACAGAGAGAAGAAGATTAAAGAGAACTCAAGCTGT
Source organism: Macrothele yani (assembly GCA_039090855.1). Taxonomy (NCBI): domain Eukaryota; kingdom Metazoa; phylum Arthropoda; class Arachnida; order Araneae; family Macrothelidae; genus Macrothele; species Macrothele yani. The sequence continues at coordinate 67,059,244 of CM077009.1, read as the reverse complement.
GAGAGTGACATAATAAATAGAAATGATTTTCAGCTATAACGAAATTCCAAGTTCGTTTGAGAGAGAATTTAAACCTGAAAAACAAATTTTACATTGCAATTAAAAAGGAAATGTTAATTTATAACGAACAGATTTTTGAAAGAAAACTTGAGTCTAAAACCCCCTACTCTACAACTTATGACAGCACGATCTCTCTCAAACGAACTTGGAATTTCGTTATAGCTGAAAATCATTTCTATTTATTATGTCACTCTCACAGCTTGAGTTCTCTTTAATCTTCTTCTCTCTGTTTAATAGTAACAGATGAAGAGCATGGGTCGGGCCATGAAGGTTAATGGATGCAAGCGAAATTGTTAACTAGTGCTAGGTCATGCTACTCTACGGAGGACATGACTTATATATATATTTTTTAAACTATTTTAGGTGGGAATGTTACTTGCATCTATGGCCTTGCAGAAACCCATTTCCAACTAGGTCTTTGTGGAAGTGAGAAAATGCAGAGTTTTTGCTGGTCCTTGATAAAGCCAAGGCTCAGTATTCTCGACACCTTCTACATTCAGTTGTTTTATTTTCTTTTTTTCTTTTCTCCTTTTACTCACGCAGGTAGATACATAACCTTTTCTATGTTGTACTAGGTGTGAGTCAAAATTATATATGTATTTTTTTGCTTAGGTATCTTTATAGTATGTGAATTCTGAATTTTCAAAACTGCTGCGTTGCGCGTTTTGATTTTCAGGTTATTTTGCACCCTTCGTTTTAAATTCTAAAATTTTTTCCTTAGTCTTCAGTTTTGCTCTTAAGTATATATATATATATATATATATATATATACTGCTCTGGGAATTTCACCTGTGCCACCGTTCGGTCTCCAGGCGTGATCATTTCTCTATGATGGGGGTGGTCATAATGTATTGGATCATCGGTGTATGTGGTTCTTGTGTCGGCTTTCTGCTCCACATCCAGCAGTAGCCGTCCATTACTATTTTTGTTGTTTCTTCCTTGTCATTGGAAAAACAAAAGTAATAGTCATTATTGTGATTTTTAAGTTCCCTCCAGATCAATGGCACACAATAACGAATGATGTTTTGCTTATCCTTTGTCCACTGACTCAGATTTTCAACATAAACATTACAGATGGAGCCCACGATTTCTCTTGTTTCCTAGGTATGACTCAAAAGTATGCATAATGAGCTTTATCATTTCAAAAAGTTCCTCAGTTACTTTTTAATGACGAAATCCCCAAATATATAAGAGAAACTGCCCAAAGAGATAACACTCCATAGTGTAGTCATCGTCACAAAAAATACCATTCACTACGTTAAAACCAATCACAAGTACAATATGCATCTAATAACAAGTGCTCTGGTAGTTTCTCGCTACCCCAACTAGCAGCTTTCAGTCTCATACAGAGTTGGAGATGAATTCAAGCATTCAGACAAGTGTGGACATTTTTTCCAGATGCGTCGCTGTCATGTAAACCTCCTTTTCCTCAAAACGTCTTCGTTTTCCTCCCCAGGTGCTAACAGATTCATGTTCAGACTAGTTATACAAAAAGTTTAAGTGGAAATAATTTTTGTAGGTGATCTGACAAAATCAGTAACTTACGAAATGTTCAGTTTTTTGCTAAACCGGATGATTTGAAAGTTTCACCTTTTGGAAAAACAATACGTGATAAACAAATGTGAGCATCATTTAAGAAATCGAGTATAGTAATTAAGAAACAACAGGCAACAAATCTCAAACTGTAAAATTCTTTTAGACATGCGTAATCTGTTTGGAAGTGAATATTACTTAATTTATCTTTTGTTGGCAGTAGAGATTATTTTATTCGCAATTTTGGTAACCTTACTGGTTATTGAAATTACAACTTGTTTGGTAGTGCATGGTAGTTCATTTGTCAACTGCCTGGTGATAAAAAATGGTAAATTATTTGGTACAATTTTTAATACGTTGTATGTACTGGCAGTAGAGTTTGGCGTAGTTGTGAAGAGAGATATGGTTTCATAGCGTTTGCAAGAGATATTGCAATACGGTGTAAGGATTATGAAGGGATAAAATAGGGAGTGCAGCCACCTGAGTCGTGGAGATGCTACGTAATTATAGAAATTGTAAATTAGTGCGGCAAATGATACACAATGGGTAACACCTGTATGATCGTGCTTTGTGGTTAAATTTCTTTTACGTTCGGTAAGTACTTTAGTTTTATGAGAAATACAAGAAATATTATTATGAAAAGAAATAGATTTAAGGAAAGACAAAAAAGTGGTCTTCCTCACAGAAAATCAACGTATAGAGTCGCAAACCAGGAGCATGGAATTGCAGAAAGCAAAAATAGAGATGTAATAGGATTTGTAGATTTTCCCTTTCTTTCTCAAAGGCTATCAGAAATAGCAAACCGTATTGATCATGACGACTTATTTTATTAAATCCACTTCTTTACGTTGAATTTAGTTTCTTTTAAAGGAAAACTGCTCCCGCAAGTCAAGATACTATGGTAAAATTTATAAAATGTTTTATGTTCACTAACTGATTAATTTAAATGTTTTGTAGATAATTATACTTGAAAGAAAAACCCATTCAGCAGCACTATGAAAACTTCTGCTGCTACACGTGCCATTTGTAATTACGGATTACATCATTTCTATAGAAATTCGATTCCAGGGGGAGGGGCAGGAAATATTCCATTTTTTTTTAATTATTCTTTCTTCTCATGGGTGATGACTCCGAAAAACAAATATTTTGGAAAACTATGTGAAATGTTTAGTTTACAAAAATCTGAAAACGTTTAAAAGCAGTTTGCTCCTTACGAAGAAAGTGAAACTGAATTATCTTTTCAAAAACCGAAAACTTTTAATGCTTTTAGAACAAATATACGTTCGCAACATAAAGGGTGCAACTTTCTTAGTTGAGAAACATTTGGGTGATGATTGGATTATTTTCGTGTAGATAGGACAGAAACTTCAGACAGAAAGTTACTGTTTAAAGAAAAGGCCATTTTCCGTACCGTACATACACTCTCTACCAACAAGTAATTGGACACCTGTGATAACAAAGGAAAACGAAGGTTATTCACCTTCAATAGTTGGTGGAGCCTCCACGAGCGGCGATTACAGCTGCGACCCTCCGGGGCATACTCTCAACCAGGCGTTGTACGACGGCTAGCGGTATTTTCTTCCACTCGGCTTGGAGAAGACAGGTCAGTTCCTTCACCGATTTCGGACGGTGGGGGCACCCCATAAGTCGACGCTCCAACTCGTCCCAGAGGTGCTCGATAGGGTTAGGGTCCGGGCTCTGTGCAGGTCAGTCCATTCTATTAACCCCATTGTCACCATACCAAGCCGTGGTGGACCTCGCAACATGACAGGTGGCATTGTCATCCTGAAAGTAACATGGGTCCACCCCGTAAAACTGTCACAACGTAGGAAGCGCATGGTCATCCAAAATGGTGTAGTAGTTCCCGCGGTTGAGTCTACCAGGAATTTCGACCAAGGGTCCCATGCCACACCAGGAGAAACACCCCCATAGCATAATTCCACCGCCGCCGAACTTCAGAGTTGGCACAATACATTCCGGCAGGAGGCGTTTCCCACGCAGGCACCAAACCCAGACCCTGCCATCCGAACAGTAGAGGGTGAACCTAGATTCGTCGCTCCAGAGAACCTGTTTCCACTGTTCAACGGTCCCCTGTCGACGTTTTTTGCACCACGTTAGCCGAGCAGCGCTATTGGACTTGGTGATCAAAGGCTTGTGGGCGGCAGCACGTCCATGATAACCGAGCAGATGGGCTTCCTTACGGATGGCATTCATTGAAAGAACACTCCCGGATGCCTATTGAAACTCCTCGCGGATGTGGCTTATTGATTTGGTGCGATTCTTCCGAATTTCTGTGGCCAGCACCCGTCGGTCTCTAACTCCCAGTTTTGTGGGTCTGCCGGATCGGGGTACATTCCGACAGTCACCTCTCATCTTCTACTTGCCAATCACATAGGCCACTGTTGATTTTGGGTGCTTCAACTCGCTGGATATGTCACGTATGGATCGGACATTTCTGTGATACCCGACGATTAAACCTTTCTCGAAATCAGAAAGCTCCGAACTGCGTGTCATCTTGCATGCGACTGGTTGCGTTCTTGTTTCCTACACGATATTTAAAGGCGGCGGTTGTGACGTGTCTCAGGACCGCAGATATCGTCGATTGCAGGGGGTGTCCTATACTTGTTGGTAGATAGTGTATTTGTAAGAGGTATTCAGAGCAATTAATACAATTGAATATAAGTCGATCGGCGGCCAGTAGCACTAAAGATAATTACATAATATATTAGATGATACATCTGTAAAGATAAAAGTTTGGTATGCCAAATGCTTGAGATAGGATTGCATCTATCTCTTATAATCCTTTTCTCTAAGCCAGTTGCCCTAAATTGTAAATGGTAGCTTCTCACAGGTTCTTTTTTTTTTTTTTTTTTTTTTTGATTGAAGGTTTAACGACCACCGTGAGCAACTCAATGGGCTATAGGCAGTCGCCAGTCCCGAATTTAGAGCCACTGGTTCCAGGGAAGGGAGAGAGCCTGCGCCGAAAGACAAACAAAATATCCATGCCTCACTGGGATTCGAACCCTCCCGGACGAATGATCATAAGCCAGCCCTTAGACCACTGCTCCACCTGGGCAGCTCTCACAAGTTCCCTCAAGTTACTATTTTAGAAGAATCTGGGGTCGATTAAGTGCTATCATATGTATCCACTGTCATGAGAGTAGTCTCCGAAACAGATATAAAACTTAAGTGCATTTTCTCAGTTTAAGTGTATCTCACATCTGTTCAGTTTGAGGGATTCTGAAGGATTTTTTGTAAAGCCGTTGTAGTGTTTCCCATACTGTGAAATGGAATGGGTTCACCTTTATCCGCAGTCTTAGCAGAAATTCTTCTTCAGCATATTGAATATAAAGTCATACAAGAATTCCCACAAAAACCTAGTCACTATATCCGTTACGTTGATGACATCTTGGTAATTTGGCCATATACTATAAATCAGTTACATCAGTTTGTCAACGCTATGTCTGCTCAATACCCCTCCATCAAACTCACGATAGAACTTGAAAATAATTTTGTCTTACCTTATCTTGATTTTCAAAATTACTCGTAACCCTTCTGACAATTCCCTGTCTTTTGCCGTTTACCGAAAACCTACTTGCACACCCACTCTAATTCCGTACAATTCTGCTCACATTTTTCAGCATAAAATTTATGCTCTGCACTTACTATTTAGAAGAGCATATTCACATTCTTCTAGCCATTTTGCCAGAGCTCAAGAACTACAATGGATATCATCCCTCGCTAAAAACCACGGTTACCCGGACAACGTTGTTAAGGGGGTGCACAATAAAGTATGGTTTTCTATGTCAACTGCTTTAATTAGTAAACAAGTGCCTAAAAATTATGTTGGATCTGTTTATTTTAATCCACATATTGTAAACCTTCTTACCAACATATGTTCTCGTCATAAAATACAATTTGGAATACGATCATGCAATCTATATACCATTATCCGCAACGATCGTGACAAAATTAACAAAGGGAAAAAATGGGGTGTGTATGTTATTCCTATGCTCGACACTATCTCTGGTGAACTAAATAATCATTATGTGGGTTCTACCAAAAGAAATTTGGATTTGAGATTAAATGAACACAGATATGATCTAAAAATGAATCACCAAAGCACCTCTTTTGCAAGAACCATAAGTGCTGGAAATTCCATCCCAGACTGGGACAACGCTAAAATCATAAACACACGTAACTCTGTTTATTCCTTGTTATTTGCAGAAAGCCTCTATATTTCGGCTTATAATACACATTGCTGTAATGACTATTATCCTTATGTTTTACCTGAACCTTGGAGCAATCTTGTTGGGAAGGACAGCACAATAGCAATTGTATCTGTTAAATGATCTTCATTGGCTAATTATGCCTTTTTTGATTGTCTTGTTATCTGGTATATCATGTGACATTGACATTACCTTTCCCATGATGCATCTACTCCACGTACTTAAGACCAGCATGTAACCACATGGTGAAATCACATCTGATGAAGGTGTCAATGTGACACCGAAAGTGTTCATGCTTTTTAAACTGTACATAGATTTCGTTTTTTAGCTGAATGAATATCATCGTGCAACAAGACGGAATTTCTTTTAATACTAGTAATCATGCACGAATTACAGTGTCTACCGTGAAATGGAATCTTATGTATAAAAATTGGCGAGGAAAATACAAATGGTCAAGGTTTTTGCAATTAACTCTCGAAATTAAAATAGCTAATTTGGGATATTTTTTAATGACACGATCACCCTTAACTAGTGCTTTTTAAATGACACGCTGAGCATTTGCTCAGGCGTACGCTGGGGTAAATGAATTATAGGGAATTGAAACACCGGTGAAAGCAGCAATGCATTAAACTCAGTTGCGAGTTAAGACCAGAAAGATAACTACACGAAACAAGTTAACAGAATTTCAGTATAGAATGATTGTTATTTATCATAATGAGGGAAATGTCGGTACATAAGGTATCTGGAGCGTTAGACGTTCCTAAGTCAACAGAATAAATGAATGTTCTGCGTTGTGAGCTTGTTTAGAAACAATCGTATAAACAGCAAAAATTTACTCGTAGTAGAAGACGTATCCTGAGACGACAAGTGATTTCAAGTGATCAGCAAGTCTCACGAAGCAGTAGTTTGAAAATGTGAGCAATCATACGGAGACAAATAACCCTTTCCACAGCGCACAGAGAGCTGTAATGCTAAGCATTTTTGCAGAACGCTTGCGGTAATAAAATTTTAAATTACAAAGACGTATAGACCACAAGGTCGAATGAAATGGTACAAAGCACGTCGAATGTACGCTGTACAGATAAATAAAACTCCATTTTGCTAAGTGTCGGGTTGCACGACATCAAGAATTCTAACGGATGTGTCTAGCATTTTAAAAATTTCTGGAGAACGCTTATTCCTTGAGTGTGATGTCGAAAATTAAGTACTCTGAAGTTAATGTGAAGGCTACATCTAATCCACACTAAAATAAATTTTTTCTGCGATTTTTGCTCTTGAAAAATTATTTCATATCGTTTCCGGCGACTAAGAAATTTTGGACTTTCATGAATTGTAAAATTCCCCCTGCGAATGGAGCTTTAAAAATCTTCACCGGAAGTAGAATAATATTTTTTAATTTTCTGTATTCCACTAGAAAGAAGAATGTTATTTTTTTTACCACTAAATGGGAAAATAAGAGGCTGTGCTTTGTGGCAAGATGTTAGGTCGTACGAATCGTGGAAATATCCCCGTTTAGTAGGCTTCATTGTCCTCTGGTGAGAGCACAAGCGAAACAAGGCTACTTATTCAAATCATCAATCACACGACTTATCTAAACTCTTGTCTTTCTTGCACGACAAGTATGCAGTGTTCTATCATTAATATCCAGGGCAACCCTCTGTTTATAGTGAACTCGGTTCCACTCAAGTGCAGTGTCACATATCCAAACATGAATATGTTCGTAGGGCTCTGATGAGACTGTAAAGGCAAAACGACTCGGTCGACAAAGTTACTGATTTCCAGTAAGGATTGGTAATATGGGTTCCACATAAGCAATCGGTCCGTGCTAACTTCCAGCCGCACTGTAGATCCCTAGGTCGATGGTTGGTCATGAGATATACAAATGGTAGATAGCTGAATATGCCAACAACGAACAAACCAGCTAGCTGAATATGCCAACAACGAACAAAGGAGATAGCTGAATATGCCAACAACGAACAAACCAGCTAGCTGAATATGCCAACAACGAACAAAGGAGATATCTGAATATGCCAACAACGAACAAAGGAGATAGCTGAATATGCCAACAACGAACAAAGGAGATAGCTGAATATGCCAACAACGAACAAACCAGCTAGCTGAATATGCCAACAAGGAAGCCAACATAATATGACAAGAGAGCTCTGTGAAGGACTGTCCGATTAGAGAACATTTGCATATCACTTGACCGTTCGTCAACCTAGGGATCCACATTGTCTGAAATCACGAAAAAATGATCAAATGATCATATGTAGAGGATTTTACGAAGAGAGTGTCTGACCCCAGGTCTTGAACCACCCTCAGAAATAGGAAGCTAGGAGATTTGGGCTAGAGTGCTTGATAGGAAAGTGACATGGAAGCGAAGAAGAAAGGAGGAGGAAGACGCTCTTATTTATTACCGGGGGCCAGTACCCGAGAACCATTTATTGACTGATGCCGACTCCAGTACAGTGGACAGAACACTGAATGACATGAGGTACCACTGTCGAACAACCATCCACAAACAACTAGCCACTTCGACTGATTAGTGTGGTATAAGGAATTGCACTGTAGATCAATAGAAAACTATGCTCTGGACTGAAAAGTCCCGACCCAGAGTCCACCAGTCTGATTGTCGTTCTTGGGCTTGGCAAATGTCGGAAGAATGGTACCTCCCGTAGTGTATCGTCCCGACAATGAAGTTTGGTGGAGGCAGGCAGCGTGATGGTGTGGAGCTGTTTTTTCCGGTTCCACTTGGGCACATTAGTCGTTTCGGACAAAACCATCAATGCTGAGATTTACTTACACGCCCTGAGCAATTATGCAGTACCAACGTTGTGGCAATATTTTAGGGAAACCCCATACCTCCATCAGCAGAAAAACGAGCTATGACATACTGTACAGGTTGGTTTAAGGTCATGGGCATCGAAAAATGCGACTGGTCATTCCAGAGTCCTGACCTGGAACCCATAGAGAATCTCTAGGACAAATTGAATCGTCGGAGGCGTAAAAAGAAGAGATCTCCCAGCAAACAAAGCTAAAGTTGTCTCTGCTTTGAAGGCAGCGTAGCGGAATATATACAGAGCCCTTCATAAGGCCAGAAGCTTCAGCACACAATGTTAAATTTTCTGTAAACATAGATTATTATTCGTAGAGAAGCAGTATGAGAATATTAATGTTAGGGCAGTGTAGTACATATGTGATCTAAGTACCATTTTCGAATTTTGTTTTTTGTCAAAAAACCGTAAATTCTTAATGAAAGAACAAATTTAAACCAGCAGCCATGTTCTTCTGAATAATATCGCTTTCTACAGTCGTGTAATTCCACCTTTTGGGTCCGTGATTCTTTAGATGTGTAAAACAATGCATAACCGATTCGGATATCGAAGAAATGCAGGCTTTGTCATCGATTAGAAAGTTTTTAATCAGATATAGGCTTATTTCCTATTATAAGCTGCACATATTTGAATTACATTTGATTTAAACACATATACTTTATAATCTATGCAACAATTAAAATTTTCGAATATATGTTAATTCGATGTCTTGCTATAAAGTATGAATTTAATGCTTGTGTAATTCAAAGCACTGACTTTCGTAAGTATTTCTTCAAACAGAAGGGCTAAAGTGCGCTTGCAGGAAAACGTGTGACAAACTATGCGATTTTATTTGGGCAGAAATACTTTCACAAAAGTAGAAATCCCGTACGAAAATCTTCCCTTGGTTTACTTAAATATCTGTAACTGAAGCATTTAGTTCTTGCAAGGTTTGACAAAGGCAGCTGTGTAGATCTACAAACTAACAAAAGGCACTATAACAGTGAATAGCACAAAGCTAGTTGCAAAGAATTATTGCCGGAGTTTTATGATCCTGCGTATCAGGTAACGATATTTATCAATCTTGACATGATTCGATTACAATGCGTGGAGTTATCATCATCGTTATCATGTCCATGGTGGAGTATTTTTGTCTTCCACTTTCATGTAAGCTGCAAGCTTCTTTGTTCTATTTCATACAAGTAATTGGTTCGTAGATGCAAAAGTAAAAATCCATTTCTGGATTTTTCATAATGTGCAAGTTCTTGGATGAAACTCTTTATGAGATCAAAAATGCACCGCAAAATTTGCTACACACGTCGTCACCGAAGTTTATGTTTAAAGAAACCTTTGCTGCTTAGGGTCCCTCAAAATAGGTGTTGGGTAGTTGCATGCTGGACATTTTCAATATTTAAGGCTCCATGTGCAGACATATTTTTTTATGTAACATAAATTTTAGCCAGCAGGAAGAAACATTTCTTCTCTGGAAATTCTACGATTTTCTCACCTACGAACTCAGCTTTAAGCTTTTTGCTTCGCATTGGTTTTCTGTCGCAAAAAAACATGATGTCGTAAAACATTATAATTACTAGGATGTACTCGTAATTTTCATTAGTTCTGTTTTATACATTCAACCTATCCCTGTTTTTTGAGTAATTTTCGGGATCAGTATTATAAATTTTCAACTGGGTAATAAGCTTTAATGCGATGGAATTGCTTATGCTTCAAAAAGTTTATAGAGCGGACGCCTTTACCGTCATGAACACCCTCTTTTCTCTAGGAATGAATCGACTTGTCCTATCCAGACTGGACGCCTTTACCGTCATGAACACCCTCTTTTCTCTAGGAATGAATTGACTTGTCCTATCCAGACTGGACGGTAAATTTCTTCATGTCTCGATGTCACAGTTTTTGTACTACTACGCGGTAACGGTGGATAGGTAAAATTCGGTTACGGTAGATATGTAGAATTCGGTAACAGTGGATACGTAGAACTCGGTAACGGTGGATAGGTAGAACTCGGTTACGGTGGATAGGTAGAACTCGGTAACGGTGGATAGGTAGAACTCGGTAGCGATGGATAGGTAGAACTCGGTTACGGTGGATAGGCAGAACTCGGTAACGGTGAATAGGTAGAACTCGGTTACGGTGTATAGGTAGAACTCGGTAACGGTGGATAGGTAGAACTCGGTAGCGATGGATAGGTAGAACTCGGTAACGGTGGACAGGTAGAACTAAAGCACCGTGTATGTTCAGCGACAAAGAAAGGACAGTAGAACTGATGGCTATAACATCCAGGAAGAACCGATGGGAATGAGTAAAGAAATTTATATACCTACGTGGTTAATCACGGTAAACTGTACACCAACTACACTTAAAGTAATATAACTATATCAGTATTCTGATTTATTCGAGAAAAAATAGAAAGAAATATGTGTTTCTACGATTTCGCACATCGACCAGATGGCTTTTCAGGGAAGGTAGACAGAAAACTACAGTTTTCTATATCAATATGCCAATAAATGAGATTACTGACATAATTTTACTACTTTACTTACGTGATACAAGTTAGCCAATGAGGCTGAAAATTTACATCTTCGAATCTGTTAAGACCGAAAATGTTGTACGCTGTTGAGACCTGGCCATTAACAAGATCTGGTGAATAAGTTAATCGCTGCAAAAATGAAAAAGCTGAAGTGGGTGTAGGATCACTAGAACGGACAGCATTAGACATGAGAAGGTAAGTACAACTTATGAGATAGAAACGAGAGAGTAAGAACATGTTAGAGCAGCCGTTTTACGCAGTAAAAATGTTGGAAGTGTCATACATCACAAGAAATGGTGGGTTACTTTGCTATGAAACTTTACTGAGAATAGATGCTGGAGAAAGGATGTAGGCCTGGTTTGTACGTTAATATAAATAAAACATAATTTTTTTAAGAAAAAAATAGAAGTGCAGATGTAGATATCAAGACTGAAAAATAAATACAACTAATTTAAATATTATTAGCAGGACTAGTTTAAATGTTTGGGGTCTCTTGCAAACATGATAGGTCAATAAAGAGGAATATAGTGAAGAGTGCGAACAAAATAATTGAAAAGCTGAATTCAATTCTTCGATATGAAGCATTATTGTAAAAATACAGTTTTTTGAAGCTGCTAAAGAGATTTTTATTATGTAGACAATAAACGAACCTTAGCAAAACAAATAACTTGCTACACAGGATGGACGTTTGGCAAGGAGCGGCAAATAAATTATAGTTGGAAAAGACAAGAAATAAAACATCAGATTATTTTAATGAAGGTCTGTAATAACTTCAATAAATCATTCAGCAGAAATCACTCTGACGATAAGAACATGTTTTGTATGTATTATGAATCGTGGGTGACTGCTTAAGGTGTCTACAGTGAGGATAGCTAATAGAAGAAGAGGAAGACTGAAGTAATCATGGATGGAATAAGCGAAGATTGCTTGGGAAAACAAATTTCTGTTCCTTAGTTGTTAACCCCAATACGGAATTTAAGCTGTGGTCTTATAATAATGAAATTTAGCCGTGTGGTCTTATAATAATGAAATTTAGCTGTGTGGTATTATAATAATGAAATTTAGCTGTGTTGTCTTATAATAATGAAATTTAGCTGTGTGGTATTATAATAATGAAATTTAGCTGTGTTGTCTTATAATAATGAAATTTAGCTGTGTGGTATTATAATAATGAAATTTAGCTGTGTTGTCTTATAATAATGAAATTTAGCTGTGTGGTATTATAATAATGAAATTTAGCTGTGTTGTCTTATAATAATGAAATTTAGCTGTGTGGTCTTATAATAATGAAATTGCAAAGGTAATTGATGGAGTCAGTGGCGGCTCTAATGCATTTTAGCAGGTGGGGATATGAATAAAAATATATTCGCAGTGCAGCGAAATGTATATACCCGTATGCAGTGCACATAACAAAATACTATTTAACACAATGTCGTACATAACAAACATATTCCGTGTTCTATAAATTGTTTTTATTAATAATTGAAGGTCCTATAAATTGTTTCAATAATAATATAAACTTGCCACTAAAGTCTGTCCTATTCGCCTTTACTGGCAATAACGAGTTCATCAGGTTGATGTGATCCTAAATGTTTTTAATTCTAACCTTTCGGTGTAGAAAAAATCTACCTTCTTTTTTTTTAAATAAAAATTCTTAGTTTTGAAAAAAATATTCGTTCATTGTAAAAATGAAGGTTAAATATCACGAATGTGTTCACTAAACACAGAACTGGGAAAAACACGGTTGTATTCACATTTCTCGCTTCACAACAACTTTACACAGTCACAAATAAAAGAAGTTAGTAACACCATGCAATGCAGTGATTATGATACGCTTTCCAACATATCAGAAATCATTACTCAAGTTATGAGAATAATGGCTGCGGAATAAATCTCGCTCCTGTGTCCTGACGTCTGACCCCATTTCAGTGATATTAAACAGAACCGGTTCTGTATATCTCCGGAACAACATACTAAAGTTTTGTCGCAATAGAAGCATTTTTAGTCAAGTTATGAGGATAACGGCTGTAGAATAAATCTCGCTCCTGTGCCGTGACCTTCGACCCCATTTCGATGATATTCAACAGAGCGGGTTCAGTATGTCTCCGAAACAACATGATAAAGTTTTATCGCAAACGAAACATATTTACATAAGTTATGACGCATAATGGCGATGGAATGGATCCCGCTCGTATGTCCTGACCTTTGACCCCATTTCGCCTATTTTCAATAGGGTTCGTCTCCAGTTGTCCCCTACCACATGCTAAAATTTAATCGAAATCGAACCATTTTTACACGAGTTATCGTGCGGACGGACGGAAAGACAGACAGACTGACAAAGCTGGAGCATATAAGCTTCTTCAACTTACGGTTGGAAAGCGTAAGAAAGAGATGAATACGGATACCGAATCCATTTTGCAGCTGAAGTGATCACATCACGTGGAGGAACAAGCAGTACTTCGTCCATGTGCTTTTCCAAACCTCTCAAGGTCAAACGACCGCGCAGCGATATTTCATGTTATTCCGACTATGGTATTATACCCATGCCCGCTTACGTACACTTCTCAAGTGCTGAGGATTCTTCAATGGGGCATTGCAAACTACGTCATACGACTCAGGGAATCAGTAGTAATCAAGCGTCCCTTTTTGCAAATTACTTGGGGAAAAGCACACGAATGGAGCGAAAGGCAACTAGAGGGGTTGCATCTATGGAGAATTCATACATATCACTATTACAAAAAAAAAAAAAAATAAAAAAAAAATAGAGGTTTGGCTTTCACACACACTTGGGGGTGGATGGACCTGACTATAACCTTGGTAAGGGCCGCTACTGGATTGAATGTACATTGAAGCCGAACACCGCAAAATATTTTCCTCTAAAAATACGAAAATGAACAAAAGCTTGAGTAAAATAAATAAACTTTAATTCTTTTTTACAGCTTGGAATTGTTCTCAGGTAACTTTTTAGATGATCCAGAACTAAAAGTATTTTCTTGGCAACTGAAGTTGTCGCCGATTGGTAAATTCATATATTCTGAAAGATATTAGACATTTTGCCAGATTACGGTTATAAATCTAATCACTAACACCCGAAAGGTGAACAAACATATTAATTCATAGCAATTCATACACAATTACGAAAGCCATCTGTGATTATCCTCATATTCTTTCCTTATCCACCTGCCCCACTGAACGTGGGGACCAATTTCATGAGATCCTTGAGAGCCATATTAAAACATTTGGTGTAAGTGGTGGAGTTTTCACAGTATGCTTAAGTACAAGCACGTATGATATCAGGGATACGAGATGCACTGGTTTTACAGCTGGGAAAAAATGGAAATCTGTTGAATTTTTTTATACTGTAGTTAAGAATATTTAAAACGGAGAATCCTTTCTCCAAAATTACACACATTCATTTCGTTTCCGGGCTGTTTTTATTTTTTATTTATCATGTTTAAACGCATCCCTAAAAAGGTAAAAACAAACAGCTAGGTATTACAAAAAATGCTTAAATGGTAGATATTAATATTTTCACAAACCTTGTGCTATGCTGAAATGATTCAGAATTACTGCAAAATATGTAACAGACTAAAACAAAGGAATACGTATATACGGTTTGTGGTAACAATCAATAGCGTCTAAACGCTAGGAGCAGTGGGGGCACATGAGATTAAAGGTTCTGTGGGTTATTCCCTCATGTTTTCCGTAATCCGTAGGATCCAAGTAAGCATCATGTTTGTATTGTATTTTTTCCCGTATTTCTTGTGCTTGCACTAAGTGGAACATCATCATGCTTTAGAAATTCTCCTTATGCTACCAACCCAACATTTTTTTATACGTAAACATTCATCTATGAGATCCAAGGACTTTAAAGTAAAGATACTGTCTCTCACATGGTCCCAGGACGTATCTGCCAGTGCGTCCTTACTTATGCCCATGCTGTCTATATGCTCATTAACTGATCAACCGTTTCCTGCATTTTCAACTGTAACACAATGATCAAGTGATAAAGGACAGCTTACTGCGTTCTAAGGAAACAGTGAACGTTTCTCTCTCTCTCTCAGTGCGTGGAGATATTCGTCTATGCCACAGGTTCATTAACACTGAAAAGTGCCAAAGAGTCATAAAAAGGTTACATCACCCTAAATTATCGTTAATTGTCAAACACACTCAAAGGAAAAGGGAGTGTATCTGCTGTGGTGTATTTTTTCGTTTTTTTTTTCTATCATTCTGGGAGGGATGAGAATGTCCCGAAGACCTAGCATTTCTGGAGCAAGTAAAACATACGTATTAGGATGACTTTACCCATCGGATTGAGAGTTTCCGCAAACAGAAGCTGAAAGCACTTTGCTTATTTATTTTGGGTTCCTTCCTTCATGCCACAAATCTGAAAACTCGCTGTACCGCTACCAAGAAGGAATAGTGGAACTCAAACTGAATGATAAAGTCAAGATCTTTGTGCAACGAACTGTTTCTAGAAAAACTGTTTACGGAAAACTCTAATAAACTGTCTGTAACATCCATTCCGCAAGTGCTAGACGTAATTGCTCTCTTTCAGAACACTTGATTTGTGCCTTATCCCTTTGTCTTGGTGAAGTATTAATTTAAAATCGCTTTAATAGCACAAACACTTTCCTTGGTAGCAGCACCATTCTTGTGATAAAAAATTTCAAAATACAAATAATGCTAAAGAAAAACTTCAATGAAAAGCATTGTATAATTCAGATAAGATGCCTTCATTCTTTTCATATAAGTAAGGAGCACATGAATTAAAACATTTAAATTTTAACTAGATAAAACAGTGCAATTTTCGATCAAGAGAAATTGAAATAAAAAAAAAAGTTATGTATAATGTTTTTAAAGCATATGTTCCCAAACTGGCAAATTAGGTGCTACTTGTTGCAATGGCAGACTTTAAAGATATGCTTTAAACAAGAAAAGCTAAAAATGAAACATTAGACTTCTTGTATATACATAGATTTCAAATTAAAAAAAAGAGAGAAAGAATTGCATTGTATTAGATGATACTTTGATACTTCAAGGTAGAACTGAAGAACTCATGTAAATGCTAAATGCTATTGAGAACTTTGTTACATGGTAATAAAATACAAAAACATACAAATATGAGAATGTATTTGCGACTTTTTTAATGTTACAGACCATCTTGCAAAGTGCTTACAATCTTCACATCGTATATTAATAGCAAACGAATGATTAATTTCCTGACAGAAACTGCAAATATATCTGCTTACACAAACTGTGACGTAGTGCAGAGGTGAAGCACGTGTCAAGACAACAAATCTGCAGCTCTTAATTTCAATTCTTTTTTATTTCGCAAAATAAAAAAAGAATTAAAAGAAATGATAGAAAAACTAAGAGATGTATCAAAAGAAATTGGATTAGAAATCAATTATGATAAAACAAGAATAATGTCAAGCCAATTTAATAACAGCGAAGCACAAGAAAATATTAGAATAAATAATAAAGAAATTGAATGTGTGGAAGAATACATATACCTAGGAAAACTAATTACCACAAAGATACAGGGAATTATGGAAGAAATTGATAGAAGAATAAAAATGGAGTGGACAGCTTTTGGGAAGTTAAATAAGGCTATTTAGTAAAATAAAGCCGTGAAACAGAGCAAAACTTTTCAGTCAATGTATAATACTCATCACGACATATGACGTTGAAACCTGGCCGATTATGTGCGGGAAGTGACCCTGTGGAAAATCGTGCGCGAAGCGGCCCTGCTATATTCACTTGTGGACGAAACGACCCTACTAATCGAATCATTTTACTTACAAAGCGTAGTCAAACTAAGGACAAAAGCTACAAAATTCAGAAGATGTAAGTACTTAATTAATTAGATGTAAATAATATGAATACGATTTGTATATATATATAAAATGATATTAAAAACTTGTATTTAGTATAAAAACATGATGTAAGTAATTAATTAATTAGATGTAAATAATTTGACTACGATTTGTATATACACTGCTGGCCGCCCAAAATGCAACACCAAGAAGGACACGAGATAACAAAGCCAGATTTGCTGGACACATAACAACAGATACAAAGATGAAACGATTGAGCTTACAGGCCCGTGCGACTTGCTGAACACGCAGACATCAATAGTTCGTGTGGCCCCCATGGCTGGCAATAACGGCCGCTACACGCCGCGGCATCGAACGAAAGGGGCTTTGGATGTGCGCTTGGGGTATGTCGGTCCAGGCTGCTTCCACACGTTGCCACAGTTCATCAGGCGTAGCCGCGGTTGGTGCTTGCCGGGCCACTCGGTTGCAGATCAGCGGCCAGACGTGTTCGATTGGCGACATATCGGGAGAAGAGGCGGGCCACGGCAGCAATGACACCTGGTGACCCGTGAAGAATTATTGCACGATGCGTGCCACGTGAGGGCTCTCATTATCCTGTTGAAACGTGGCCGCTGGAAGGTCCGGCAGGTAAAGGAGGACTACAGGCTCCAAAACGTCGGAGATGTAGCTGTGGCTGTTGAGTGTACCGGTGATGCGTACCAGAGGGGTGCGAGTGTCATATCCACTTGCGCCCCAAACCATAACGCCAGGCGACGGACCGGTATGGCGATGCATAATGCAAGCGTCATACAGTCTCTTGCCGCGGTGCCGCCACACGCGGATCCGACCATCGTGGTATTGCAGGCTGAAGCGGGATTTGTCGGAGAAGACAATGTCGTGCCGTTCCGTAGTCTAGGTGCGGCGTTCAACGGTACACTGCCGCCGCACTCGCCAGTGGTGTAACGTCAATGGTAATCGGAGCAATGGGATGACAAGCCCTCGCTCCTGCAGACGACGTCGAACGGTACGTGCTGACACAGGTTGTTGCACAACACACCCTAATTCCAGCGCTAACGTTCGTGATGTGGTGGTGGGAGCCGTCAATGCCCGCCGCACAATATGCCGGTCCTCTCGTTCGGCGGTGTGCCGCGGCTGCGGCAATCGCTCACGTCGGTCCGTCCGTCCCTCCTGCACCCATCGAATCCATACTCGCCTCACCGTGGCTGGATGTCGTCCCACACGGGCTGAGACGTCTCGGTGCGATAAACCGCCGTCGCGATAAGCCACTATTCGTCATCTGTTGAGCTCCGAAACGTGCTGGAACGACTGCGGTATTCTGCGACGAGGCATCAGGAAGTTTTCCACTCACAGTTCCGGCAGCACAACACACTTCCACTACTTACACCCCGGCTTCTGTGCATCCTCGTTATAGTGCTTTTCGGTGGCGTGCCGGGCGCACATGATGTTTGCATGTCCTCTCGCGGGCGACGCATGCTGCGAATTTCAGGCCAGTAGGATGCTTCCTCCTTGGTGTTGCATTTTGGGTGGCCAGCAGTGTATATATAAGTAAAATGATTCGATTAGCAGGGGCGCTTCGTCCACGATAAAATATGTCAGGGTCGCTTCACGCACGATACCGATCCTATCAAGAAAAACATGCTAGACAAATTGCAAAAAAACAAAACAAAAAAAAAAAAACCTAAAATGGAAAGATCTTTACTAAATATAAGACTTCAAGATAAAATAAGCAATACAGATGTAAGATGCAGAAGAAAAATTTTAGACTTAGGTGAAAAGATACTCGACTTAAAATGGAAATGGGCTAGCCATATAGCAACAACGGAAAATAATAAATGGACTAAAATAGTAACAGAATGGAGACCATACAAGGAAAAGGGAGGAGTAGGAAGACCAGAGGGAGGATGGGGGATATAAACAGAATTGCAGGAAAGCTGTGGAATAGATAAGTCCAAGACAGAAACATTTGGAAAGAGATGAGGGAAACCTATAGCCTCAATTATCTATATAATGGGTTGGAAGAAGAAGACAATCCACCCGTGTAGTTTATTCCATTAGAACAACTAGCTCCGGAGCGAGGAAGTTGCGAGTTCGATCTTTGTCACTCAAAAATTTGTGTTTTCATATTGGCTCCAGATAGTGAAAAATGGATCTATTGGCTGATGGGTGCTTCGAAAAAAAAAAAAAAAAAAAAGTGTGTGATTTTGTTCCACACATCGTCTGGAATTAATGAAAATTCATTCTTCGCTTAAAAAAAATTATGATAATGATGATGTGACGTATTACAGAGGTGAAGCACGTGTCAAGAAGACAAATTTGCAGCGATACATTCTGTTGGTGTAGTTTAGTCGGTTAGAACAACTAGTTCCGGAGCGAGGAGGTACCAGTTCGATCTTCGTCACCGACAAATTTGTGTTCTTACTAAAGCACAAAAAGATATAAAAAGGTAAAAAAACCAACGCTATTAGAAAATGTTTAAAATATTTATTTATTTCAGCCGCCAATTCGCTTTTGTCTTGGGCATTTAGAAGACATTCATAGCCTACGGCGCTGCAGAAGTGCATCAGCAAAAATTGCGCAAAAGAAAATATTTAGAGAAATTTCTGCTCTACTTTGAATTTTGTCTTGTAGATGGCGCTGTCTCCGTGCTTTTGCAATGACTAATTTGCCTGCCCTTGGCCTCCCTCGCTCCGTTTACTAGAATAATTTTGTTCTGCCTAAACGCTTTTCATTGAAGCCTTCTTATAGAACGTGATATGTGACCAGGTTTTTGAAACACGGAGTCATTTACTTGATGTTCTCGGGAAAAGGTTTCTGCACCTTTAATATGCAAAAATCATAAACCGTCGCCGAAATTTCCTACGCCTTTTTCTTCACTATTTCAATTATTTTTTGAAGAGAAGGAGGTTTATTACTAGAACGTGTTCACCTCTGAGTACACTGACAGCGAGTGTATAAGCTGGAGTGACTGATTATTCTGAAAAAATGCAAATAATTACAATCACATATTATACATTGAATTGAACATTTACCGATTTTCAGGAATTAGATAATTTCGCTGTATTACTGCAAAGTCATTTCGATAAAAATAGCCATAAATATCCACTTGTTTTCGAAGCCAGAAGCATTCACAAGGGTTACTGAAAATTACATGCAGCAAATCAGAAAATACAATTTCCCGCAAACTGGACTTGACTAGAAGAATACAAAATGACTGTGGCAGGCAACATTGCTTATGTCATGGCGAAAATTTTAACCTCTGGTGAATTTCGGAAAGACCTGATCAATCTTTCTGTTGGTTTATCGGAGATTAATTAATGCAAAAATTTTCTCCCGTGACATACGTTAGAAGAAAATTCCTGGTTGAAAGCCAGGGGAATTCATGCGCAAAATTCGCTTGTCTTAATCACAACCAGGAAAACAAAATTTCATGTTGGAGAAAAAAAAAAAAAGAATAATATTTGATTTAACTGACTTTGGGCTTTTTGAAAATAATTATTTTATCTGTTCTTTTATCGCGATAGGAAAAGGCGAGTAGGAGTGCAGCTCAGAGAATAAAAATCAATTTTAGTTTAACAAACATCACGGAACGAGAGAAAAAAAGAATTAAAATTAGTGATTTTCTGCAAAGCAAGAATTCGCCATTTTTTTTTTTTTTTGCGTTCCTGTTTCCAAACGTCGTGGAAAAGTCACCCAAAAGTGTAACATCTTTTCGTCTTTTGGGTAGGGAATTCAGCAACAGAAATCTATTTTTAGACCTCAGGGTCAAAAAGAGCTTGGTCTACACGTGTGAAGGTCAGAGAGTCACCCCTGGCTTGCGAGGGAGTGAAATTCCGTTGGGAGAGTCGTGAGTTGCTAGGCTGAAGTTTCGACCAATGAGAGGGGTCAGCGGTTTCAAGCACCCCAGAGTTTTATCCGTTGAGAAACACTTTTGTTCTTCTCTTCTTGCTGGCCGTCAGAGAAAGAGAGGACGGCGGAGTTTTTTTCTCCTCGCCTTTTGGCGGGAGAGAACCACAGGAAAAAAAGTGGTTTCTTCTTGACTGCCTTTGCTGACCACCAGTCCACCACAAGGGGACACTCTGGATCTGGGCTGCCTATTGAAAATTTTGACGATGTAGAACGCAGTTAAAGCGGCATTCCGCCGGCCGGGAACCTCGCCCTGAGGAACAAAATGGCGGCAGGCTGGGACAATATCGTTAAGGAAAAGTTCTTGGCTGAAGGGGGACATGCCTTCTCCCTTATGGAAATTCCGGAAAGAGTGGGCCCAGCCTCTACAGCTTCACCCTCGGCTGATACTCCGAAAAGGAGGCCTGCCTCAAAGGCCGAAGATAAATAAAGGTTCCATCTCATCCCGAGGTTTCGAAAATGGTTACCTCGGCTATTAACCGTTTAAGGAAGGGAACTGGGAGGAAGAAAAGAAAGAAATTCTAACGAGACTGTGGTTGTGCCAGGACTGTAAACTGTGGTGAAAACAAAAAGGAAAAAAAGAACGCCAGCTCGAAGGTAATGTTTTAGTTCATATCTTTCTGTATTGATATATAACATCCCACGCAGGGTACCTAAACTTCGAGCTGAGCATAAGAAACAAAAAGAAAAAGAGCAAGTTTTTTTTTTGCCTCTGATTATGGCTGTGTTGTCGTTCAGCTTTCAAAATTAAAATTTATTAGTTACTCAGGTATGAATTCAGAAAAAAAGGGAAAGAAAAAGAGAGAGGGGAGTTGAAAATGCTTTCATTTATGCTTTTTTTTTTTTTTTTTTGTCATGACTGGTATTTTAGTAACTTCCCAGGCCAGTAAATTTTGATGTATCGGAAAAATTTTGTTTAATAGTTGGGCACAGTGAATTTTGGTGCATCGATAATAGTTTAGTTGGGCATGTGATAATTGAAAAGCAGTATTATTGTGATGCCGTGGGTGATAAAATAATAGTAAACATTTCTCTCTAGCCTTTTACAGCGTTGAGTTATTTTTTTTGAATGAAGATAAATTATGAGATGATTTATATTGGAATTTTGGGAACATATTATAGTGTGATGAAATTGGAAACCTAAAGTGCTGTTTACATTCTTGAAGTGTTGAGTGTCGAAATTAAGATGGTAGGTGTGTTATTTGAGGACCAGTATTTTACATGCTCCAGATGAGTGTTAATCTCCCATTGGAAAGGGGTGATCTTAGGGCAAACCGGGAATCCGTCCTAGGGCAGAGGGCTCTGAGTAGGGAATTTTCACCAAAATGCGATATGATGTGCAGTATAGAAGTTAAAGTATTTTTTGTTCTCAAGTTTAGTATTTCACAAAAAGAATGAACATCATGGGTTGAGAAGACACACTTTTGCTCACCAGTTCCAGTATTAATTGCTCTTTTCTTTGGCCTAAATTTCCTTGTTTTTACTATAAGGTTAAAAGTCTAAATGTAATTTTAATTTTCAATAAGGTGAAAATATTTAGTGGGTTATGTAAATGGTCAGTGTTATTGTCTGAAGTGGACCTGCTCATTGCCATGGTGCAGAAGAATTTCCTTGCTAGTGATTTTTCCTGGGATATATGTGGAGAGAGATAAGTGGTTTTTCCTGGGATATATGTGGACATAGAGATAAGTGAATTTTCCTGGGATATAGAGAGATAAGTGAACTTTCCTGGGATATATGTGGATATTGTGATTTAGGATTTCTTGGAATATAGAGAGATAAGTGAGCTTTCCTGGGATATAAGTGGATATTGTGATTTAGGATTTCTTGGGATATATAGAGAGATAAGTGAATTTTCCTGGGATATATGTGGATATTGTGATTTAGGATTTCTTGGGATATATAGAGAGATAAGTGAATTTTCCTGGGATATAAGTGGATATTGTGATTTAGGATTTCTTGGGATATATAGAGAGATAAGTGAATTTTCCTGGGATATATGTGGATATTGTGATTTAGGATTTCTTGGGATATATAGAGAGATAAGTGAATTTTCCTGGGATATATGTGGATATTGTGATTTAAGATTTCTTGGGATATATAGAGAGATAAGTGAATTTTTCCTGGGATATAGTTGTGTTGGTTCTGGGCCAGATGTGCCTGGAGTATTTAAGGTTGAAGTACGACAGGCTCTTGCAGGCGTGGTTGATCAAGGTGGGATCATGCATTGGTTCGAAAAGGGAGATCCTTGAGGACGTGGTTTTTGGGGGAAAACTTGTCTTCAACCCCCCCCCCCCCCAGTAGTTTCGCTGCTCACGGAGATATGTACTGCCAGCGAGGGTCGGTCGAGCGTTGCTTCAAGAAATGTGGTGAGATCATGTTAGAGGAAATTCTGTGCCTGATGATGATGTGTCACACTTGAGGATTTTTTCCTTTCCCTTTGCATAGGCTGAAAGTGTATTCACGACCCAATTTCACGCCTTCAGCCTGACTGGTATTTTCGTCCTGTGTTGGTTCTCAAAACCCAGGGTAGTGTCTGAACTGAGAGTATTTGCCTCACCGCTACCTCAGTAATTCACTGCAGGTGTTAAATTTAAGTTTGTTTGGTGATTTAAAGTATCTAAATTTATTTGTTTATGATTTGCTGTAGTGCTAGGGATGTAAATTCTAAATTCTGGTTGTTGGTGTTAGTGAACTTGATATTTAGTTTGGAAATTTAGTTAATTGGTATTTTGAGCTTTTGTTTACAGTATAGAGTTATTAAGTATCTTGAGCTATTATGTGAAGTGAAGAGTGAGGTGATTTTTATGAGCAAGCTAGTGCAAGAAGATTGTTTGAATTTCTGAATTATGTTGATGTTGTGAATATTGATAATTTTTAAGATTAGTTAGTGAGGTTTCTTTATAAGTGAAGTAGGTTCATTCAGTGTAGTTCTATAGGTTATGTAATGTTAATTAATGCTTGTGCTCAGTGTAAATTCTGTTTTGAGGATAATTTACTTGGTTTGTTTACTTTCAGATAGTAGATTTGGTGAAAGTATAATTTGTGGCTCTTAAAATAACTGTAAATTTTAAATTGAAGTCTTCGAAGCTGGTCTGGGAGATTGCGGAGTTTGCTAAGATTGTTTAGGTGCTGTAAATTTAAATCAATAAGTGTAAAATTGTAAATTTGTCATTGAGCTAACTAGGTGAGAGAGAAGAGAGTACGTTTCAAAAGAACAGAACTTGTCCACCTTGTGGAATTAAAAATAATCCAGTATCGTTTTTTTTGTGTAAGCAATGTGAATCATGGTATAATTTTGGATGCATTAAGTCAATGCCTAGTGTTCAAACTAACTGTGTTGAAATATGTAAAGTTGTGTTGGTCATAAGGCCAGTGGCCAAATAGAAATAGAAAGAAAATTGAGATTCTGTTTTTATACTGCTGTGTTTAAGCAAACAACAAAAAGGAAATGCCATCTGATTGTCCACTAAATGACCTTATTAAGTTTTTAAAGAAAAATAATAAATACAGGCAGTAGCCTTTCAAAAAAAGTCCAAAATTAGTGCAGTGTGAAAATTTTTGTGTGCTGTTGTCTTCCATGACTTGTTCCCATGTACCCCACCTTAGCTTGACTAAGGCTATCGATCCGAATCCTGGTTTTATAAGGTATTCCATAACTGCAATTTTTGTCCTATCCTTTTAAATTGACTTTCACCGCCTCCACAAGTTGTTATTGAACGAGCATATTTTATCGTATGACTTATAGTGACACATTTTCATATACATGCAACAATATTCACTTATTTTTGCACTTTCAGATGACTCAACTCTGCGTGAACACGAACAACGCAAACTTTCCAATAACTTCTTGTGGAATGTAAATTTTCAGATGCATTTTTGTTTAGGATGTTCATGGCCTTTTCTAGTACTTAGAAAATATTTTTGTTTCGAAATGCATCCACCCATCTCCCAAATTTTAAATTTTCTATAATTTCCATATTAAATTTCAATACCAGCATAAGCATAGTAACGCTTTTAATAAAATAGCATCAATTCAATATACACAAATTAAATGAGATTTTTTTCTCACCAAAACATTTGGTGCCGTGACCATAGGATACATGCCTTGTCATGGAATTCCACCTGTACTGCACAGTAGTTACGAAAAATCTTGAGTATGGTTTCATATGTGAATTATTTTCTCGTAGTGATAAGTTCTGGTAGTCTCTCTCTCTCAGTGACCAAAGTAGTGAAAGTGCATATTTTTTGATTTCAGCTGAATTTCTGTGTATAAGTATTATAAAATTTCAGTAGCAGTGTTTGTAATATTTGAATAATTTTGGGCTTAACATGAAAGCCAGTTAGGGCTTGACACACATAAAAAATATTTTTTTTTGTGTTGGTGTAATATTTTCAATGACATATATGAGTAATTTCAGTAATTTTGTGCGTGACATACAAATAATTTTGTTCGGTGCCTGACACACATACAATTTTTTTGGGTGTTTACCTACATTAGTTTTCACACAAATAATTTCTCAAGCGTGCCTGCATAATGTATAATTTGGTATTTCGAATATAACTAGTGCGAATTAATAGTTTGCAGTGTGTCACATATATATATGCAATTTCACACTTTTCCAAATATTGAACTTCTAGGTGTATATTTCATGTGTTGCAAAAATTTTTTTACCTCTACAGTCCGAGTGTTGAATTAAGTGTATTTTTAAGGTGTTGCATTCACGCAATTTATCATATTCTGTTGAACTAAGCGAAGAAAGTGTATTGTAAAGTAATGTTGTCATTCGAAAATGCCTGTTGTTGGTGATGTCAAATTGGTGAAAGCATAATGCAAAATTGTAAGAGGCGTAACTTCTCTTCTCTCCTCACGCTGGTTAATTTAGTGCCCAGGTGCACTGGTTAGTTATTTTAAGTTAGGTTGTTTACTATTGGAGTGTAGTGTAGGTTCAGTGTTGGGTAAGATTAGTATTACTGTAGTAATAGCCAGTGAGTTAGGAATTTAATAATCAGTTAAATTTCTTTTAATTTAATTTTCTCAGTGTAGTTAAAAGGTTAGTATTTGAGCCGGTGCAGAATTTTTTTTCTTCGTTCCGTGAAAATTTTTTGGCTTGAAAAAATTCTTTTACCTCTGTAATTAAGGTCAGGTGATAAGTAGCTTCGCTTCGGAACATTTGTTTTCCTAGTTCAGTGGTAGCCATGTTGGAACGGAAGTCAGCTCACCGGAGGTAGGTGGCGCTGCAGGTTTGTTTACATTCATCGGTTTGTTGACATGGTCGGAGCATGTGTGTGTTGAGTAGTAGGTAGAAGCGAATTTTCTGAGATTTTATTTTATGTTTCGACTCGCTTTGCTCGTCTTTTTCGCAGGGGGAATGTATTTGTCATGGCGAAAATTTTAACCTCTGGTGAATTTCGGAAAGACCTGATCAATCTTTCTGTTGGTTTATCGGAGATTAATTAATGCAAAAATTTTCTCCCATGACATACGTTAGAAGAAAATTCCTGGTTGAAAGGCAGGGAAATTCATGCGCAAAATTCGCTTGTCTTAATCACAACCAGGAAAACAAAATTTCATGTTGGAGAAAAAAAAAAAAAAAAAAAAAGAATAATATTTGATTTAACTGACTTTGGGCTTTTTGAAAATAATTATTTTATCTGTTCTTTTATCGCGATAGGAAAAGGCGAGTAGGAGTGCAGCTCAGAGAATAAAAATCAATTTTAGTTTAACAAACATCATGGAACGAGAGAAAAAAGAATTAAAATTAGTGATTTTCTGCAAAGCAAGAATTCGCCATTTTTTTTTTTGCGTCCCTGTTTCCAAACGTCGTGGAAAAGTCACTCAAAAGTGTAACATCTTTTCGTCTTTTGGGTAGGGAATTCAGCAACAGAAATCTATTTTTAGACCTCAGGGTCAAAAAGAGCTTGGTCTACACGTGTGAAGGTCAGAGAGTCACCCCTGGCTTGCGAGGGAGTGAAATTCCGTTGGGAGAGTCGTGAGTTGCTAGGCTGAAGTTTCGACCAATGAGAGGGGTCAGCGGTTTCAAGCACCCCAGAGTTTTATCCGTTGAGAAACACTTTTGTTCTTCTCTTCTTGCTGGCCGTCAGAGAAAGAGAGTACGGCGGAGTTTTTTTTCTCCTCGCCTTTTGGCGGGAGAGAACCACAGGAAAAAAGTGGTTTCTTCTTGACTGCCTTTGCTGACCACCAGTCCACCACAAGGGGACACTCTGGATCTGGGCTGCCTATTGAAAATTTTGACGATGTAGAACGCAGTTAAAGCGGCATTCCGCCGGCCGGGAACCTCGCCCTGAGGAACAAAATGGCGGCAGGCTGGGACAATGTCGTTAAGGAAAAGTTCTTGGCTGAAGGGGGACATGCCTTCTCCCTTATGGAAATTCCGGAAAGAGTGGGCCCAGCCTCTACAGCTTCACCCTCGGCTGATACTCCGAAAAGGAGGCCTGCCTCAAAGGCCGAAGATAAATAAAGGTTCCATCTCATCCCGAGGTTTCGAAAATGGTTACCTCGGCTATTAACCGTTTAAGGAAGGGAACTGGGAGGAAGAAAAGAAAGAAATTCTAACGAGACTGTGGTTGTGCCAGGACTGTAAACTGTGGTGAAAACAAAAAGGAAAAAAAAGAACGCCAGCTCGAAGGTAATGTTTTAGTTCATATCTTTCTGTATTGATATATAACATCCCACGCAGGGTACCTAAACTTCGAGCTGAGCATAAGAAACAAAAAGAAAAAGAGCAAGTTTTTTTTTTGCCTCTGATTATGGCTGTGTTGTCGTTCAGCTTTCAAAATTAAAATTTATTAGTTACTCAGGTATGAATTCAGAAAAAAAGGGAAAGAAAAAGAGAGAGGGGAGTTGAAAATGCTTTCATTTATGCTTTTTTTTGTTGTTGTTGTCATGACTGGTATTTTAGCAACTTCCCAGGCCAGTAAATTTTGATGTACCGGAAAAATTTTGTTTAATAGTTGGGCACAGTGAATTTTGGTGCATCGATAATAGTTTAGTTAGGCATGTGATAATTGAAAAGCAGTATTATTGTGATGCCGTGGGTGATAAAATAATAGTAAACATTTCTCTCTAGCCTTTTACAGCGTTGAGTTATTTTTTTTTGAGTGAAGATAAATTATGGGATGATTTATATTGGAATTTTGGGAACATATTATAGTGTGATGAAATTGGAAACCTAAAGTGCTGTTTACATTCTTGAAGTGTTGAGTGTCGAAATTAAGATGGTAGGTGTGTTATTTGAGGACCAGTATTTTACATGCTCCAGATGAGTGTTAATCTCCCATTGGAAAGGGGTGATCTTAGGGCAAACCGGGAACTTGTCCTAGGGCAGAGGGCTCTGAGTAGGGAATTTTCACCAAAATGCGATATGATGTGCAGTATAGAAGTTAAAGTATTTTTTGTTCTCAAGTTTAGTATTTCACAAAAAGAATGAACATCATGGGTTGAGAAGACACACTTTTGCTCACCAGTTCCAGTATTAATTGTTCTTTTCTTTGGCCTAAATTTCCTTGTTTTTACTATAAGGTTAAAAGTCTAAATGTAATTTTAATTTTCAATAAGGTGAAAATATTTAGTGGGTTATGTAAATGGTCAGTGTTATTGTCTGAAGTGGACCTGCTCATTGCCATGGTGCAGAAGAATTTCCTTGCTAGTGATTTTTCCTGGGATATATGTGGAGAGAGATAAGTGGTTTTTCCTGGGATATATGTGGACATAGAGATAAGTGAATTTTTTCTGGGATATAGAGAGATAAGTGAGCTTTCCTGGGATATATGTGGATATTGTGATTTAGGATTTCTTGGAATATAGAGAGATAAGTGAACTTTCCTGGGATATAAGTGGATATTGTGATTTAGGATTTCTTGGGATATATAGAGAGATAAGTGAATTTTCCTGGGATATATGTGGATATTGTGATTTAGGATTTCTTGGGATATCATCATCATCATCATTGTCAACCATTATCAATCCACTGCTGGACGAAGGTCTCCCCAAGTTTCCTCCACAACGGTCTGTCTTGTGCCAGTCTCCTCCATGTCACTCCCGCATATTTACGAATTTCATCCACCCATCTCCCATGTGGTCTTTTTCTGGGTCTTTTCCTGTCCCTTGAAATCCAATCTAAAATTTCGGCTGTCCATCTATGGTCTGTCCTTCTGGCAGTATGTCCAGCCCATTGCCATTTCAGGGATTTAACTCTGATCATGATGTCTTCCACTCTCGTCATTTTTCGGATCCACGAGTTTCTCTTCTTATCTCTCCTGGTTATACCAAGCATGCACCTCTCCATGCTTCTTTGAGTTGTTTGCAGCCTTTGTATGTCTCTTTTAGTTAAGGTCCACGTCTCTGCACCATACGTAAGCACTGGAAGGATGCATTGATCAAACACTTTTCTTTTAAGACATAATGGCATATTGCTCTTGAAAATTATGCTGTTTCTTCCAAAAGCTCTCCAGGCAAGTTTTGTACGCCTATTAATTTCTTCATCAATATGACCCTCACTTGATATCTGCTGTCCAAGATAAACATACGTATCTGTTATCTCCAGTTTTTCTCCATCAATCGATAAATCTTCATTTCTTGTAAAAGCATTGAACATCACTTTTGTCTTCTGAAAATTCATTTTTAATCCCACTTCTTTACTCTTGTCAGCAAGTTCCTGGATCATACTCTGCAGCTCTGATGGGGTAGTTGCAAAAATGACTACGTCATCAGCAAAACGAAGGTGGGTTAGATAATCTCCATTAATCTTTATCCCTTTGTTTTCCCAGTTCAGTGATTGAAAGACATTTTCCAATGTGGCATTAAAGAGCTTCGGAGATATGGTGTCACCTTGTCTCACTCCCTTTCCAATTTTTATGTGTGTTGTATTTTCAAACAGCCGAATCTTTGCACTTGCATTTTCATAGATGTTATTAATAATATTAATGTATGCATCTTCAATACCGCAGGATTTCAGAGCCGTGGTAACTGCTGATGGTTTCACCGAATCAAAGGCTTTTTCATAATCGATAAAAGCCATGCACAATGGAAGTTCATATTCCCTCGCTCTTTCAATTAGTTCTCTCAGTACGTGGATATGATCTATTGTGCTGTAGCCACTCCTGAATCCAGCTTGTTCTCTCGGTTGAGCCATGTCCAGTGTTACCTTCAAGCGGTGTGAAAGAACTTTAGTGAAGATTTTATAAACCACTGATAGGAGGCTGATAGGTCTGTAGTTCCTGAGATCCTCAATGTCACCTTTTTTATGTAGCAGGATCATTGTAGCATTGTTCCAATCCTCAGGAATCTTCCCTTCATTAAGGCATCGAGTGAAAATTTGGGTGAGTACTGTTTCAATTTCTCCACTTGCTTCTTGTATGATGTCTATAGTAATTCCATCTTCTCCTGGAGCTTTCCCCCGCTTCATGTTCTTGATTGCATGAGCAACTTCTGCTGGGAGTACTGGAAGAACTCTGGTACCTTTCATGATGTCTGGAGTACATGTATCATCCCTTTCATATAATTTGGAGTAGAAATCTTTCACTCTTGTCAAAATTTCGCCTCTATTTCTTGTTATAGAACCATCTTCTTTTCTCAGAGCCATAATCTGTTTTCTTCCCTTACTGAGATGTCCCTTTGCTATCTTAAGGATTTGGTTGTTTTCAATTGCTTTCCTCACTAGCTCACAGTTGAATTTCCTTACGTCTTCAGTGATACTTTTTCGTGCTGTCTTGCATAGCTCTATATATTCCACTTTGGAAGTCACATCTTCTTTAGTTGTCCTCATCTCTCTTCTTTTTTGCATCAACATTTTGGTTTTTCCTGATAATTTGTTCACATGCAACTTGTTCTTAGACCCAGCTAATTTTGTTGCTGTTTCCATAAGAGCTTTGGTTACTTTTCTGTTAACTTCCGAAATATCCACTTCTTCCGATGTTAGGCCTTCTAAAGCAGAGAATCTGTTCTTCAGTTCCAACTTGAAAGTATTATGGTGTTTTTTAAGGTTGGTTATGTCAATACATTTTGTTTGTCTTATGAGCTTGCCACGTTCCAGTTTAGTGTTGAGGTGCATCTTACATCTCACCTATCTATGGTCACTACCTGTGTTGAACTTGTTCAGCACACTGCAGTCTTCGACGACGAATTTTTTGTTACACATAATAAAATCAATTTCACTTGTCGTCCCAATTGGATGTCTCCATGTCCATTTCCTATGTGGCTTTTTCTTGAAAAAGGAGTTCAAGATGAAAAATCCTTCTGCCTCTGCAAACTCAAGGAGAGTATTTCCACGCTGGTTTCTGTTGCCGTGACCGAATTTACCTACTGAAGTTTCATTCTGTTGCCGGTGCCCTATTTTTGCATTGAAATCTCCCATAATTATCTTCAAGTGCTGCTTACCTTTATTATTTAGATGACGAATTTCCTCATAAAATTCTTCAATTTCTTCTTCAGGATGACTTGTGGTGGGTGCATAAGTTTGAATAATCTGAGCCTGGTATCTTCTCGATAGTTGGATAACGAGTCGTGCAGCTCTGTCAGAGGAACTTTCAACTTCTACCACTTTATCCTTCAGTTTCTTGTTTATTATAAATCCAACACCACTAGTCCTGCCAGTATCTGTCCCACGATAATAGAAGAGATGTCCACTTTTCAGTTCAATGAGATCTTCTCCTTTTCTCCTTACCTCACTTAGCCCCACGATGTCCCACTTGATCCTTTGTAGTTCCTCTTCCAATTCAAGAAGCCTTTAATCAGAAGATAGGGAGCGTCCGTTATAGGTAGCCAAGGTCAGCATCAAATGGCAGCCTAGTCCGGTCCTCCGGGGATTCTTAGCACCCTCTGCCTTCATGTCGCACTGGCCGCTGCCTTGGCCAGGTACATTCCAGCTGCCGGAGACTGAGGGCCAAGATTTAAGTTGTAGAGTCATTTTGGAGGTGTTTGGCCATAACTCACCACGCTGGCCAAGCGGGTTGGTGAGTGTGGGATAGCATTTCCTCTGATCCCGATGGTATAGTTATACCGCTATTGGCGGTCGTCAGAGCCCCTTTAGTGGGAACAGGATGCACCACGAGAAGGCGGGGTTGACATTTGTCAAGGAGAGGCTGTGATGTTACGCATCACCTGACCTTACATCCCTCTTGGGATATATAGAGAGATAAGTGAATTTTCCTGGGATATAAGTGGATATTGTGATTTAGGATTTCTTGGGATATATAGAGAGATAAGTGAATTTTCCTGGGATATATGTGGATATTGTGATTTAGGATTTCTTGGGATATATAGATAGATAAGTGAATTTTTCCTGGGATATAGTTGTGTTGGTTCTGGGCCAGATGTGCCTGGAGTATTTAGGGTTGAAGTACGACAGGCTCTTGCAGGCGTGGTTGATCAAGGTGGGATCATGCATTGGTTCGAAAAGGGAGATCCTTGAGGACGTGGTTTTTGGGTGAAAACTTGTCTTCAACCCCCCCCCAGTAGTTTCGCTGCTCACGGAGATATGTACTGCCAGCGAGGGTCGGTCGAGCGTTGCTTCAAGAAATGTGGTGAGATCATGTTAGAGGAAATTCTGTGCCTGATGATGATGTGTCACACTTGAGGATTTTTTCCTTTCCCTTTGCATAGGCTGAAAGTGTATTCACGACCCAATTTCACGCCTTCAGCCTGACTGGTATTTTCGTCCTGTGTTGGTTCTCAAAACCCAGGGTAGTGTCTGAACTGAGAGTATTTGCCTCACCGCTACCTCAGTAATTCACTGCAGGTGTTAAATTTAAGTTTGTTTGGTGATTTAAAGTATCTAAATTTATTTGTTTATGATTTGCTGTAGTGCTAGGGATGTAAATTCTAAATTCTGGTTGTTGGTGTTAGTGAACTTGATATTTAGTTTGGAAATTTAGTTAATTGGTATTTTGAGCTTTTGTTTGCAGTATAGAGTTATTAAGTATCTTGAGCTATTATGTGAAGTGAAGAGTGAGGTGATTTTTATGAGCAAGCTAGTGCAAGAAGATTGTTTGAATTTCTGAATTATGTTGATGTTATGAATATTGATAATTTTTAAGATTAGTTAGTGAGGTTTCTTTATAAGTGAAGTAGGTTCATTCAGTGTAGTTCTATAGGTTATGTAATGTTAATTAATGCTTGTGCTCAGTGTAAATTCTGTTTTGAAGATAATTTACTTGGTTTGTTTACTTTCAGATAGTAGATTTGGTGAAAGTATAATTTGTGGCTCTTAAAATAACTGTA
The DNA here is from genome assembly GCA_039090855.1 of Macrothele yani. Lineage (NCBI taxonomy): Eukaryota > Metazoa > Arthropoda > Arachnida > Araneae > Macrothelidae > Macrothele > Macrothele yani. The sequence continues at coordinate 67,026,080 of CM077009.1, read as the reverse complement.
AATTTTAAATTGAAGTCTTCGAAGCTGGTCTGGGAGATTGCGGAGTTTGCTAAGATTGTTTAGGTGCTGTAAATTTAAATCAATAAGTGTAAAATTGTAAATTTGTCATTGAGCTAACTAGGTGAGAGAGAAGAGAGTACGTTTCAAAAGAACAGAACTTGTCCACCTTATGAAATTAAAAATAATCCAGTATCGTTTTTTTTTGTGTAAGCAATGTGAATCATGGTATAATTTTGGATGCATTAAGTCAATGCCTAGTGTTCAAACTAACTGTGTTGAAATATGTAAAGTTGTGCTGTTCATAAGGCCAGTGGCCAAATAGAAATAGAAAGAAAATTGAGATTCTGTTTTTATACTGCTGTGTTTAAGCAAACAACAAAAAGGAAATGCCATCTGATTGTCCACTAAATGACCTTATTAAGTTTTTAAAGAAAAATAATAAATACAGGCAGTAGCCTTTCAAAAAAAGTCCAAAATTAGTGCAGTGTGAAAATTTTTGTGTGCTGTTGTCTTCCATGACTTGTTCCCATGTACCCCACCTTAGCTTGACTAAGGCTATCGATCCGAATCCTGGTTTTATAAGGTATTCCATAACTGCAATTTTTGTCCTATCCTTTTAAATTGACTTTCACCGCCTCCACAAGTTGTCATTGAACAAGTACATTTTATCCTATGACTTATAGTGACACATTTTCATATACATGCAACAATATTCACTTATTTTTGCACTTTCAGATGACTCAACTCTGCGTGAACACAAACAACGCAAACTTTCCAATAACTTCTTGTGGAATGTAAATTTTCAGATGCATTTTTGTTTAGGATGTTCATGGCCTTTTCTAGTACTTAGAAAATATTTTTGTTTCGAAATGCATCCACCCATCTCCCAAATTTTAAATTTTCTATAATTTCCATATTAAATTTCAATACCAGCATAAGCATAGTAACGCTTTTAATAAAATAGCATCAATTCAATATAAACAAATTAAATTATTTTTTTCACCATAACACTTAAATATCGCTTTGAAAAGTGTAGTTACCGGTCAATCTCATCATACTGAATACACTAAATGTGCTCATGTGCATTACACCAGATCTATTCTCATTATACTTTCAATTTCACTCTAATCTATTTTTCATATTTGATTTACGGTTGTTATGAAAGATTAAGCAGGCATTATACATGCTTGAAAACGTTTAGGAGACTTTGCACTTGTTATGAAAGCTTTGTACAGTCGGAGATCAGCACGTACGTTTTAAGTATAGCTAATTTTTCTTACGAAAAAGCTTAGATCCATGCGAATTTTTTAAATTCAGAGATGTTGCTCAACTGATAAGCCCGATAAATGGTTGAAACTTATATGTGTAAATCTCATCTTGTAAAGAATTTTAAAGTTTCATTGTTTCAAGATTTTTTATTGCGTGTTACGGCTGACATGGACGCAGAGTTGATGTCGGATGCATGCACGTGACAACTAACATAGCGCAGTTAGCTAATCTGCTGTGTGCCATCTCGGGGGGTAGACGCCCTTAACGGGGACCCGAACCCTGACCCGTCAGTCATCCAGTCTGAGGTTTTTCGCAGACTCTTTGAAGCAGAGGGTGAGGATGACTCCGTATAAAGTCGGTCCAGGACGCACGTTGTCTCCGATCCTCCCAATTTCACGTCAGCCCTGGTACATTTTGGCTACGAAAAGCCCGTATTACGGTTTGTTTCTGTGGAGGCAGCAATGGGCCTCCTTGGTCTGTGCATTCTAAGAAAGAAAGAATATATGCGATCATTTTAGGATGATGGCAGCATCTGGCTTAATTGCTGAGAAGTATTTGATTACTACCTGTGGTAGGGTGTTAGTGATAGATGCGTACACAGCTGTTACTGTTGACCCATAAAAAAGATAGTGAGGAAAAATTGGCAAGCGAGTTTTTATGAGCTGAGAACAATATTCCTGCTCTGGATGAAGAAGCGCTTAGGAAAAAAACATCTGACTCGGGAGCTGAATTATAACATTCATGAAACAGTTTTTATTATATATTTTTTCGCAGATAAGTAAATAGACAGTTGAAGAAAACACTCGAACTAAGAATTCTTCTTGAATGAGAGCATTTCGAAAGGAAAATTTTGATTTCTGTTATCATGATAACAAAGGCATGGGTTTGGCGAGATCTAAACATCGAAAGTTTGTTCTTATTCCAGGGACAGAGATTTAATCTGGTGGGAAAACCCGACTTCGCAAAGAACAACTGCAGCAATTAATTTTCATCTTTCAGAGGTATCAATTCTGTCTTTAGCTGATATTGCTACTGTCAGCTTTACTTCCGTAAAATAAATAAACAAAGTTCACGACGAAAATTGACAGTCTCTGTTAAGGAGACCAAAAAATGTCTATACACGATCATTTCTGGCAAAACTGTACCAGCAAAACGAAATCTCTAGACTGTCTGCAAAGTATGTCAAGGTATACGCGTCAGTCTGTGTTCCGTACTGAATATCTATTGTAGATTGAATTCCAGAAGGTAATCTGTTCTATAAAGTTCGCTTAATGTGGTGCGACCTCACAGTATTAGAGCTGATTTCATTTCTGGAAATGAGAGATTTTGTACAATGAGCAGAGGTATCAAGGTAATCAATAGATTGTGGATCGCGAAGTGACACTTGTCACAGAATGGAAGATTATAAGTGAAAACAAGAGGTAAAAACAGGAAACGAAGCCCCTGCTGAGTGCGTTTTTCCGCCCTATAGCTCTTAGCAAATTTAAGACAAAATTCCATCTTTTCTTACAGAAAACGAAGCCATAAATCTGAAAGAGAAAAAGTAGTAGCTGCATTGTCATGCGAAGGAAGAGGAACCAAAATGGCTATTCAAAACACGAGCGTGCAAAAACAGCTACTTATTTTTCGGTGAGGAAAGAAATCATTTTCCATACTACAGTAATGTACTTACAGGAAATAATTTGTTTACATCGTCTTGTGGGAGGATGTCCATAAAATATAATGACAATGCTTTTTAAAATAACTCTAAACTCCCACATCAGCAGGCGCGACGAAACACGAAATGTACGGAAACCAGGAAAGGTGTGTAAGTCTTTTATAGTTGGGAAACCATAAATCAGAACGTTGCCATGCTTTCTTTCCATTACCCATTTTCTCTTGCGAGGGATTAACCAAGAAGAAAAGAATACGGAATGAACTGACGAGACAGCTTTATTCAACTCGTGATAAAGAGGACAAGGTACAATTTTCTTCTCAATTTGATTTCAACAGTCCCCCGCTTTTAGCTCCTCGAAGCCACAAAAGGAAGAAAATAATTCATTTCATAGTATTCTGCAGTTACGGTCTGCGTGGAAAGTGGTTGGTTGCAGTCATTTCCACTCCCTCTGGTGACCCTCCCCCCTCCTCTTCCGGTGGTGCAGCCTGGAATGGGAGGAAGAAAGAATGAAAGGAAAAAAGAAAGAAAGAAAGAAAGGAGTGCAAAGATGATGGAGATACCCTTACCTTTTGTGCTTTTCTCTTATCCGCCCTCTGGCTCTGATGGTAGATGCGAGAGAAGTTGGACACGATGACAGGAACCGGCAGGGCGATCACCAACACACCGCTCAACGAGCACACTCCTCCGACGATCTTCCCTGTTGGCGTGTCGGGCACCATATCTCCGTACCTGGTCATAAAATTCAGCGGCATGAGCAAATTCACTTACGACTTTTTTTCCAGAAAATAAAAGCTAACAACGTGCATTACTGGAATGGGAAAAAAAAATTATGAAAAGTAGAAAGAAGAAAATCTATTCGAATAAGGTCACAGATGAAAGACTTCAAACCCGTAGAATGTGTACTAAAGGAAATTTCAGCTTCCGCCCAATATCATTTCTCGTACATGAAATAAAAACATACGGTTAACCCAGAAAAATAAATACACTTCTTTAGAAAGGAAAGGTTTAAAGTAGTAAGGCAAAAATCGTTATGGAACGTATTTCCTTAAAATTACCATGAATTAAAACAAAGTATTAAGTTACGTGATCTAATACTCTGAATTATGCGAATCAGGGGGATATACAGGGTGCCCACAAAGTCTCTTTACAACTTTGCGCATTTATTACGGACACCCTGTACTATGTAAGTTCATGGTATTTGTTGTATAACGTACTGTAAATATCAAAGTTTTCATGAACGAAATACGGGATTACACCATATAAAACAAATCTTAAAGAGGATAATCCGATTTTTGGTGTAAATCAGACAAGGACGGTAAGTCAGATAATATCAGAGAACATGAAAATTTTATCGTCCTGGAGCGGGACTCGAACCCGCGTCTCCCAGATAGCCTTGGTCGTTCTGGGTGGTGTCGTGGGTAGCATACCCGGGAGCTTTCTGGGAGACGCGGGTTCGAGCCCCGCTCCAGGACGATGAAATTTTCAAGTTTTCGGATATTATCTGACTTACCATCCTTGTCACATTTACACTAAAAATCGGATTGTCATCTTCAAAATTTGTATCAAAGTTTTAATTAACATTATCGTTTTTTGTTGTACGTCACTCACTGACGTAGCAGGTGCTGTTCTATGAAAATGCGGTCCCCACAAGAGAGAGCACAGTGCGTCGCTTGGTTCATCGAAACAAAATCTGATACACAAACGCAGCGACATTTCCGGACTAAATATGAGAAAACCACGCCATCTTGCCCTAGTATCCGTTTATGGTACAAGAAATTCATGGAAACTGGGTCCGTGTTGGATCAAGATCGTAGTGTCCGCACACGAGCGTCGAACGAAGACATCGAACATGTTCGTGATTCATTTTCAAGCAGCCCCGTAGAAGTCCATTCGTTCCACTCCCAGAGAACTACGAATTCCCTCTGTCCACGATACACAGGGACATCTACGCTTATACGCATACAAAGTGCAACTGTTTCCACATAGACATCATCTACGTGTTGCCCACATAGACATCATCTACGTGTTGCCTACATAGACATCATCTACGCTTATACGCATACAAAGTGCAACTGTTGCCACACAGACATCATCTACGTGTTGATTACATAGACATCATCTACGCTTATACGCATACAAAGTGCAACTGTTGCAAGTTAGACATCATCTACGCTTATACGCATACAAAGTGCAACTGTTGCAACATAGACATCATCTACGCTTATACGCATACAAAGTTCAACTGTTGCAACATAGACATCATCTACGTGTTTTTTTTATTGGAGGTTTAACGACTACCGTGAGCAACTCAATGGGCTATAAACAGTCGCCCGTCCCTAATTTAGGGTCACTGGTTCCAGGGAAGGGAGAGAGCCAGTGCCGTAAGACAAACATAACACCCATGCCTGACCGGGATTCGAACCCGGACCCCTTACGGACGAATGATCAGAGGCCACCGCCTTAGACCACTGCGCCACCGGGGCGGCCCATCTACGTGTTGCCTACATAGACATCATCTACGTGTTGCTTACATAGACATCATCTACGTGTTGCCTACATAGACATACTTTACGCTTATACGCATACAAAGTGCAACTGTTTCAACATAGACATCATCTACGTGTTGCCTACATAGGCATCATCTACGCTTATACCCATATAAAGTGCAACTGTTGCAACATAGACATCATCTACGTGCTGCCTACATAGACATCATCTACGCTTATACGCATAAAAAGTGCAACTGTTGCAAGCACTTGAGGCGAACGATAGACCACGACGAAAATAATTCGTAGTAACGATGCTGGATTGACCGAGAGAAGATCCCGAGTTCCTCACACATGTTTGTTTCATGAATGAGGCAACTTTTCATGTCCCTGGGCAGTTAAACAGACACAATGCCAGGATTTGGGGGTCTGAAAATCCTCATGAGTTTGTGGAACTTGCGAGAGACAGTCCTAAAGTGAACGTGTGGTGCGGTGTTATGCATAATCCAGTCCTTGGCCACAGTTGGAGGACGTTCAACCAAGCGTGATATTCCAACAGGATGGTGCGTCACCACATTAGGGATGGCACGTTCTGGTCTTTTAAACACAACATTCGCTGGGAGGTGAATTGGACGGGATGGTCTAATTTGCCACCCCGTTCCCCCGACGTCACACCTCTAGACTTTTTTGTATGAGAATATTTGAAGGAAACCCATACAGCACAAAACGCTTCAGACATGTATCAGTAATGTTACAATCTCTCATTTTCGTTACACTTTCAGAGATATCTTAGAATTACGTTTCAGCAACATCTCTTTTGGAACATAACTCTTTGTACATTACGGTTACGTTAAAAATAGCATTCACCGATACTACTGCTTTAGAGTTTTCATTGTACATAATTGTTACCTTAATGTTACATTACGGCGATATTTAAGATTTTTCATTTGGCAACGGCGTGGATGCGCATGCGCATTTATGCCATTCATCGAAGCACTGTCGTAGTCGTTCCACGTGCTACTGGGATATTCTTTGCTGATACTGTCGTACTCGAGTTAGCTGGGTGTAGGAGAACTGGCCACCGGAGAAGTGGCCACAAAAATGTTAAGGGACCGTATAAAAATTGTATTTTTGACCGCTTCGTGTCCACGACCCTCAGAGATTGGTTATCTGAATCATATAAAGTTTCCATAATTTCGTCTTTTCTGAACTGCGATTATTAATGTAATTTTTTATAAAAAAATGTTTCTGATCTAAAACTCAACAAAAGATTTCAGGGTTTACAAACTACAAGTCTGCAAATTATCCGAGGGCACGTGCTGACTCAGGAAAACTGTCAAGTCCGGGGGGATAATATCAAAAGTGTAAAACATAAAGCATTTCTGGTCCGATCGGGAGATTTTTAGCATTTACAAGCTGTAACTCGACACATTATCTGAGGGCATGTGCCTACTTAGCAAAGCAAATCTGTTGGGGAAGGGGAGAGGATACTCCAAAGTGTAAAATATAAAGAATTTCTGGTCCGATAGGGAGATTTTCAGCATTTACAAGCTATAACTCGACACATTATCTGAGGGCATGTGCTTACTTAGCAAATCTGTTGGGGGGGGGGGGGGGGTAATACCCAAAAGTGTAAAATATACAGAATTTCTGGCCCGATCGGGAAATTTTTAGCACTTACAACCTACAAGTCAACAAATTATCTGAGTGCATGTGCTGCCTTAGAAAACATGTCGGGGGTTGGGGGGGGGGTACACGAAAATAATAAAATATAAGGAATTTCTGGTGGGTCCGATCGTGATATTTACAGCATTCACAATCTACGTCGCAACAAACTGTCTGAGGACACGTGCTGACTCAGGAAACTTCGGGGAAGGGGGGGTACCTAAAATATAAAAAAAGTATTTCTGGTTGTAAGTGCTGAAAATATTCCTGATCGGACGAGAGATTTTTTATATTTTACACTTTTGGTATCCCCCCCCCCCCCCGACAGGTTTCCTGGATAGGCACATGCCTTCAAATGATTTGTGGAGTTGTAGCTTGTAACCGCTGAAAATATCGCGATCGGACCAGAAATTCTTTATATTTCATATTTTAGGATTTAGGCACCCCTCCCCCCCCAGATAAGGTTCCTGGGTTTGCGCATACTCGGAGAGAATTTGTTTAGCTGTAGTTTATAAACCTAGAAAAATATCGTAAATAAGAAAATACGAAATTACGGAAATGTTATGCGTGTCAGATAACCAATCTCGGGAAGGGTAACCACGGAGCAGTCCAGAACGTAATTTTTATACGGCCCCTTAAAATTTTTGTGGGCAGTCCTCCGGTGGCTACTTCTTCGGTGGTTTGTTCTTCGGTGGCCAGTTCTCCGCTTTGTCTTTGGCCCGAAAAGCATGGAAATGTCTAAATTTCTTACTGAAAATGAAATATTAAAAAAATATATTTTATGAACAATAGTTGCTCAAGTAGCGGGGAATATAGTTACACGAAATGTGTTTATGCAGAACAATTTAATGACACTGAAATTCCAATGTATCCATTTTTCCGGTGGCCACTTCTCCGTACCCAGAGTTAGCTAGTTAGTGTACACTTGTGTCCGTCCTTAAGTTTTGCACGCCAGTGTATAATATCTAATACGTTTGTTGGTTTTGAATCAGAAAAAAAAAGTTTCAATAAAAATAGTTGTTAGTTTGTAAAGGTAGAAAAAAATTCAGAAGTTTAACGACTACGCAAGTTTTGAAAAAAAAATAGGGTAAGATATGCATTAAAGGGTACATTTCGTTAATTAATCATGAAGAAAGTTAAGTCATCCTACAGAAAAATAAAATGATCGATGGAAAAAATAATGCATTTCTTCTTCAGCATTGCAAAGGAGTGATCTCGATGGCGAAAGCACGTGTAAAGAGTGAGAATGCATAGGCGAAGCTATCGGGAATCTTACTATCACGCGGACACCTTCAACAGCGGCATCAACATTTGGCTACGCTCGACTGGTTGGTACCTGCGTCGAGTTGCCTCGGAAACTTATCGAGACGCAGCAATTCTCAGCTGAACGTGGCGACGGCCGTTAAAGGAAGGTAACGTGCGTCGCCGTATGGGGCTGGTGCACGTAAGCGGACGTACAAGAGCCTCAATCGCTACATTCGATGGTAAGCCGCAGCAGATGCACCAATCCACAGCAGTCGACATTCCACGATGTTTACGGGAAGCTATGGACACCTTCGTTCTCACATAGACTTTGAATCGGAGATTTACCTGAAGAAGCTTTGCGCCCTCGTCAGCGTTGCGGAAACTTCCATTTACAGCAGCACATCGTCGCGCAAAGTTGTAGTGTCGCCGTACCAGACATGCGTGGCGGGACGAAAGAAACAATGTCGTACTCAGCGACGAGTCTTGCTTCTGTCTCAGCGCTGATTAAGGTTCGGGAGACGACATGGTCACCGAGTTGATCTTGCTAACATCCGTGAACGTCGTATGGCTCCTCAGGCTGGCGTCATGCTTTGGGTCGCTATTCGTTTCAACGGCGTTTCACCGCTCGTACGCATAGTGGGTATAATGACAGCACGACGATAGGATGAGATGCTGTGGTCTGTTTCTTTGCCGTATCTCAATGGTATCTCTGATACCCAGTTTCAACAAAACCACGCCCGCCCGCACACTGCCAACTTCAGAAAACAATGCCTACAAATAATGTTCCCTCTAAGCTACGCGCACGCGGGCGTGGCAGCGCAGCTGAAATATCTTCCGTGCAGTAAGCCTATTTAGATAAAAATTCCGAAACCCTAATTAATTTTCATTAATCGAAAACCAATTACCTGCAAAAATAATAGTAAAAAATTAAATTCTGGATCTGAAAAGTCAGAACAACATTTTTTATAATGCCGTTGTTCGCCTTCTTCTAAGTTCGTCTCATTGCCCTCTTCATTCTTAAAGGCTTCTTGCAAAGTAAGTAGCCCGTGCAAGCAGATAGTGAACTCGAGAATGTGCATTAGCGATTTTCCCACGCCGAGAAAATATTGGGTCTTTTCTCAAAACGACACATCAGCGCTAGCCATTCACAGCCAATTGTAACCGAGTTAATTGTACTAACTAATGCACCCATGCTAGTTGGCGAAGAAAAGGCATCCCGGTCAGTGAAATTTTAAGCCGCTGGTAAAACGGGATTGCACAAAACTTTGTCTGATAATAAGGCAGATTTCTTCCAGCAAAGGCGCTTTTTAAAAGCACGTCTTTGGTAAAAAAAAGATCGTGCTTATGTTACCGGTTTGTCCGTCCGTCCGTCCGTCTGTACCCACGATATCTCTGCAACTATTAGTCCGATTTGAAAAATTCTTTTTCCATTGGGAAGTTACAAATATGCAAATGATGATCCTTCATTTGTTTTTGTTTTTTTACGATGTACAATTTCGCCACTGGAAGGCGTAAATGCAGATGATGTCGAATACCTTTTATTCCACATCATCATCATCATCATTGTCAACCATTATCAATCCACTGCTGGACGAAGGTCTCCCCAAGTTTCCTCCACAACGGTCTGTCTTGTGCCAGTCTCCTCCATGTCACCCCTGCATACTTTCGAATTTCATCCACCCATCTCCCATGTGGTCTTCTTCTGGGTCTTTTCCTGTCCCTTGGAATCCAATCTAAAATTTCGGCTGTCCATCGATGATCTGTCCTTCTGGCAGTATGTCCAGCCCATTGCCATTTCAGGGATTTAACTCTGATCATGATGTCTTCCACTCTTGTCATTTTTCGGATCCACGAGTTCCTCTTCTTATCTCTCCTGGTTATACCAAGCATGCACCTCTCCATGCCTCTTTGAGTTGTCTGCAGCCTTTGTATGTCTCTTTTAGTTAAGGTCCACGTCTCTGCACCATATGTAAGCACTGGAAGGATGCATTGATCAAACACTTTTCTTTTAAGACATAATGGCATATTGCTCTTGAAAATTATGCTGTTTCTTCCAAAAGCTCTCCAGGCAAGTTTTGTACGCCGATTAATTTCTTCACCAATGTGACCCTCACTTGATATCTGCTGTCCAAGATAAACGTACGTGTCTGTTATCTCCAGCTTTTCTCCATCAATCGATAAATCTTCATTTCTTGTAAAAGCATTGAACATCACTTTTGTCTTCTGAAAGTTCATTTTTAATCCCACTTTTTACTCTTGTCAGCAAGTTCCTGGATCATACTCTGCAGCTCTGATGGGGTAGTTGCGAAAATGACTACATCATCAGCAAAACGAAGGTGGGTTAGATAATCTCCATTAATCTTTATCCCCTTGTTTTCCCAGCTCAGCGACTGAAAAACACCCTCCAATGTGGCATTAAAGAGCTTCGGAGATATGGTGTCACCTTGTCTCACTCCCTTTCCAATTTTTACGTGTGTTGTATTTTCAAACAGCCTAATCTTTGCACTTGCATTTTCATAGATGTTATTAATAATATTAATGTATGCATCTTCAATACCGCAGGATTTCAGAGCCATTGTAACTGCTGATGGTTTCACCGAATCAAAGGCTTTTTCATAATCAATAAAAGCCATGCACAATGGAAGTTCATATTCCCTCGCTCTTTCAATTAGTTCTCTCAGCACGTGGATATGATCTATTGTGCTGTAGCCACTCCTGAATCCAGCTTGTTCTCTCGGTTGAGCCATGTCTAGTGTTACCTTCAAGCGGTGTGAAAGAACTTTAGTGAAGATTTTATAAACTACTGATAGGAGGCTGATAGGTCTGTAGTTTCCGAGATCCTCAATGTCACTTTTCTTATGTAGCAGGATCATTGTAGCGGTGTTCCAATCCTCAGAATCTTTCCTTCATTAAGGCATCGAGTGAAAATTTGGGCGAGTACTGTTTCGATTTCTCCACTTGCTTCTTGTATGATGTCTACAGTAATTCCATCTTCTCCTGCAGCTTTTCCCCGCTTCATGTTCTTGATTGCATGTGCAACTTCTGCTGGAAGGACTGGAGGAACTCTGGTACTGGTATCTTTCATGATGTCTGGAGTACATGTATCATCCCTTTCATATAATTTGGAGTAGAAATCTTTCACTCTTGTCAAAATTTCTGCCTCTATTTCTTGTTACAGAACCATCTTCTTTTCTCAGTGCCATAATCTGTTTTCTTCCCTTACTGAGATGTCCCTTTGCTATCTTTAGGCTTTTGTTGTTTTCAATTGCTTTCCTCACTAGTTCACAGTTGAATTTTCTTACGTCTTCAGTGATACTTTTTCTTACTGTCTTGCATAGCTCTATATATTCCACTTTGGAAGTCACATCTTCTTTAGTTGTCCTCATCTCTCTTCTTTTTGCATCAACATTTTCGTTTTTCCTGATAATTTGTTTACATGCAACTTGTTCTTAGACCCAGCTAATTTTGTTGCTGTTTCCATAAGAGCTTTGGTTACTTTTCTGTTAACTTCAGAGATGTCCACTTCTTCTGATGTTAGGCCTTCTAAAGCAGAGAACCTGTTTTTCAGTTCCAACTTGAAGGTATTATGGTGTTTTTTAAGGTTGGTTATGTCAATAGATTTTGTTTGTCTTATGAGCTTGCCACGTTCAAGTTTAGTGTTGAGGTGCATCTTACATCTCACCAATCTATGGTCACTACCTGTGTTGAACTTGTTTAGCACACTGCAGTCTTCTATGACGAATTTTTTGTTACACATAATAAAATCAATTTCACTTGTCGTCCCAATTGGATGTCTCCATGTCCATTTCCTGTGTGGCTTTTTCTTGAAGAAGGAGTTCAAGATGAAAACCCTTCTGCCTCTGCAAACTCAACGAGAGTATTTCCACGCTGGTTTCTGTTGCCGTGACCGAATTTACCTACTGAAGTTTCATTCTGTTGCCGTTGCCCTATTTTTGCATTGAAATCTCCCATAATTATTTTCAAGTGCTGCTTACCTTTATTATTTAGATGACAAATTTCCTCATAAAATTCTTCAATTTCTTCTTCAGGATGACTTGTGGTGGGTGCATAAGTTTGAATAATCTGAGCCTGGTATCTTTTCGAGAGTTGGATAACAAGTCGTGCAGCTCTGTCAGAGGAACTTTCAACTTCTACAACTTTATCCTTCAGTTTCTTGTTTATTATAAATCCAACCCCACTAGTTCTGCCAGTATCTGTCCCACGATAGTAGAAGAGATGTCCACTTTTCAGTTCGATGAGATCTTCTCCTTTTCTCCTTACCTCACTTAGCCCCACGATGTCCCAGTTGATCCTTTGTAGTTCCTCTTCCAATTCAAGAAGCCTTGAATCAGAAGATAGGGAGCGTCCATTGTACGTAGCCAAGGTCAGCATCAGATGGCAGCCTCAGTCCGGTCCTCCGGGGGATTCTTAGCACCCTCTGCCTTCATGTCGCACTGGCCGCTGCCTTGGCCAGGTACATTCCAGCTGCCGGAGACTGAGGGCCAAGATTTAAGTTGTGGAATCATTTTGGAGGGGTTTGGCCATAACTCACCACGCTGGCCAAGCGGGTTGGTGAGTGTGGGATAGAATTTCCTCTAATCCCGATGGTATAGTTATACCGCTATTGGCGGTCGTCAGAGCCCCTTTAGTGGGAACAGGATGCACCACGAGAAGGCGGGGTTGACATTTGTCAAGGAGAGGCTGTGATGTTACGCATCACCTGACCTTACATCCCTTATTCCACATATTTGCTTTTAAATTTCTGATTGAAAAAATTATTTTCTCTTTCGATTTCATTTATGTCCAAGAGTATTTTAGATATAGTTACTTGTTCAAAATACGCATAGATTTTTCGCTAGGGGGCGTAAAATAAAATAAAAATTTTCCCGATAACTCTTCTTCTAAAACTCCGATTTGAAAAATTCTTCCTTCAGAGGATACACCTCCTGATGAAAAATCTTTTGCACATAGTTTCAAATATTTGGTAAAGAATACTTTGGCCACCAGGGGGCGTAAGTGTTAATTTTTGCTTCTGATATATTTGCCTAAAATCTGAGCTTCTAAAATATCGATTAAAAAAATTCTTTCGTGGACTGATGCCAATCACATCAATAAACCTTTTCGGAATATGTTCTTCTTAAAATATTATAGAGTTTCTCCGCCAGGGGGCGTAGATTTATATCTTATTTTTGTCAATATCTCTACTTCTAGAAGTCCGATTTGAAAAAATCTTACTTTGTTGGATAGTGTTTTCAATGTGTCATGTGTTTCATACAATTTCAAAATTTTCAAGTAATTCATATTTCTTTCCCCGCTAGGGGGCGTAGATGTACATTGCGTTTCCCCCTCCATCTCTGCTTCCAAATCTCCGATTTGAAAAATTCTTTCTGCAGCGGATACATCTCCCGATGGGAAGTCGTTTGCACACATTTTCTAATTTTTGTAAAAATAAAAATGGTTTGGCCACCAGGGTGCGTAAACCTTAATTTCCGCTTCTGATGTATTTGCAGCAAAATATGAGCTTCTAAAATCTCGATTGAAAAAAAGTCGTTGGTTGACCGATACTACTCATGTCGACAAACCTTTTAGGAACATTTTCTTCTTGAAATAATGCACGGTTTCTACGCCAGGAGGCGTAGCAGTATATCTTATTTTTGCCAATATCTCTGATGCCACTCACATCGATAAACCTGCAGCAAAATATCACATCGATAATTTGCAGCAAAATAGGAGCTTCTAAAATCTCGATTAAAAAAAAGTCGTTTGTTGACCGATACTACTCATGTCGACAAACCTTTAGGAACATTTTCTTCTTGAAATAATGCACGGTTTCTACACCAGGAAGCGCAGCAGCATATCTTATTTTTGCCAATATCTCTACTTCTAGGTGTCCGATTTGAAAAATCCTTCTTCGTTGGATAGTGTTTCCGATACGAAATGTTTTTCCTATAAATTCAAAATTTTCAAGTAAATCTTAGACTTTCCGCTAGGGGGCACAAAGGTAAACTGCGTTTTCTGCGTTATTTCTGCTTCTAAAACTAGGATTTGAAAAATTCTTCCTGTTTCGCATACAAGACCTGATGGAAAATATTTTTCACATCCTTTCTAATGTTTGGTAAAGAATGGGTTGGCCATCAGGGGTCATAAGTGTTAATTTCCTGTTCTGATGTATTTGTAGCAAAACGTGGGCCCTTGAAAACTCGACAATTTTTTTTTTCTTGGAACGATACTGCTCATGTGGAAAAACCTTTTGAGAATACTTTCTTCCTAAAATAATGCATAGTTTTCCCACCAGGGGACGTAAAGTCACATCTTATTTTTGTCGGTATCTCTGTTTCTAAGAGTCCGATTTAAAAATTATTTCTGTTTTGGAGAGCTTTTCCGGTGCGAAATGTTTCTCATATAAATTCCTGTTTTTCTTACCGCACAAGTCTGCAACCAGAGGGCGGAAGCTCACGATTCCGTTTACAGCAATATCTGAGGGATTAAAAACCCAATTGAAAAACTTCTTTTTTCCGTCAGATACTATTGTTTTCCATACTGGTTCCATTGACTTTGAATAGCTTTGATAAATTTAATTTGCGTCAGAACGGATTCAAAAAACGTGCTTATTACACGCGAAAATTTGGTGTCATCTTTCTTGTTTAAATTTAAAATCAACTGCGGAAGAAACGGTGATAAATATGGGGGAGAAATATAAAAATTAACGGTTCCAATCCGAGTTCCAACTTTTACTTCAATAATGAGAGAAGCTGAGGAAATAAATTTTTTTGTCTAAGTGGTTTTGATGCCTGGCCAGCTCATTGGGTTAGCCGGACATTGCCCACGACCGCTTAGAGGGAATATTGTCTACAAAGTGTCCCTGGGCAGTGCGATCCCTGGGTTTTTCCCCAATAGGAAACCTATGAGACGTCATTTGCAGACCACGATCCCTTGGCGATGTCGAAGAAATGTGGAAACAGGCCAACGACGCACAGTCAGTGATACCTCAACATACCGTAGGTGGACTCTTCCACTTCATGCCGCGACGTGTTGTCGAATGTGCAGCCCGACTTGGCGGTCACTTGACCTACAGACTCAGGACACATTATACTGTATGATGTACTACAGAGGTGAAACACGTGTCAAGACGACAAATCTTGAGCGGTACATTCCGTCGGTGTAGCTTAGTCGGTTAGAGCAACTTACTTCGGAGCGAGGAGATGCGGCTTTGACAAATTCATGTTTTCACAACTGTCTCTTCTCCCATCGCATTAATGCAATCTCTTAGACATTAAATCACTTTTTATTATATGTACTTCTCTAAATGTGTGGTACGTTTCGTCTCCTTTCGAGCATTCCTGACGCGGATTCGATCCGCGTTGCTGACAAGTAGGAGATGCGGATTCGATCCGCGTCGCCGACAAGTAGGACATGCGGATTCGTTCCGCGTCGCCGACAAGTAGGACATGCGGATTCGATCCGCGGCGCCGACAAGAAGGAGATGCGGATTCGATCCGCGGCGCCGACAAGTATGAGATGCGGATTCGATCCGCGGCGCCGACAAGAAGGACATGCGGATTCGATCCGCGGCGCCGACAAGTAGGAGATGCGGATTCGATCCGCATCGCCGACAAGTAGGAGATACGGATTCGATCCGCGTCGCCGACAAATTCCTGTTTTCACAACTGTCTCTTTTCCCATCGCATTAATGTAATCCCTTAGAAATTAAATCACTCTTTTCGTATGTAATTCTCTAAATGTATGGTAAGTTTTGTCTCGCTTCGAGCATTCATGGCATGGTATTTTCTGTGTCGAGCAGCTACAAACGTGAAAATGTACCTCGAATGCAAAAGGAGCTGTCCGAAAGTTCTGTGTATACTCTGTATTTTTAACATAAAGATCAAACTAAATATTTTTAATGATTTGCGTACAAACTGCAAATTGAAAATCGCCATTTCCTTAAAAATGTTCTAACGGTGCAAACAAATCTAATACCGATTTGAAAATATTTGCATTCATACCCAAGCATATGAGATATCAAATCATCTGGCTCCTTTTCTTCTGCGTTAAATTTTATATGCAAGGCAAGAAGGTGTTCAAAAACCTTCTTTGCAATGAAGGTGTTCAAAACATTTTTTTATTTAATAAAATACACTAAGATACATCATTTTTTTTTAATTTATCAAAGCTATTCAAGTTTTAGGTGTTCAATGAAGGTGCTTGTTAGCAATGAAGGTGTTCAAAACAAGGTCCTTCTTACAGATATGCATACGATTTCGGGCCCGGCTGAAGGATATGGCTTTTTAGAAGCTGCTGTCCCGTATGAGTTTACAACGGTAAAAATTAGCTGCAACTGATTTGATGGCTTTTTCTTTGTTTCTAGAGAATGGCCTAGTGCAAAACTGTTTGGTCCTCGTGAAAAATTATTTAGTGAGTTCTATCCCCAAAAGAATTAGTTCTGCACACTTTCGATGATATCTATTAGATTATGAGAACTTTTAATTACACATAGGTAGCGCGTGCTAAATAGTATATTATATTACAGGAATGATATCATCAAAAACATTATATAAACTACATACAAAATAAAAAATCTAGGAGTGGGAGGAAGTCATCAGGATGAAAGGACCATAAGAGTAATGGTTAAGTGGGAGAAGTCGATTGCTCAACGGAAATTTTGTTACTTAGCGGTTTAACTCTTGATCTCGGAATAGGGATAGAAGATCCTTCCTCCTGCTCAGAAACGACCTTGTGTAGTGTTCCCTTTCGCCTGAGGACAGTCAAAACACTGATTAAGAGCAGGTGTGGAGGATATATCCCACTCCTCTACCTGGGATTTAAGGAGACAAATAAATCCTAGACATGTCCTGTGCGATGAAAATATGAAACGAAAATGATCATGGTGCATATTTTACATAAACGCAATTTTTCTCAGGAATGTAGCTTTAACTGTAACAGGAAGATCATAGAAATCATGACAGTAGAAGAATTCCATCCATGTGGTGCAGTAGTTTAACCTTTCGTTCTCTTCTGACCTTGCGTTTGAGTGGGCCAGTTTTCAAGTTCCGGATGAGCATGGGAGATGGGTTTGTCTTATGGCACTGACTCTCTTCCATCCCCAGAGCCATGTGGCCCTAAATTAAGGACTGGTTACTTCTTAGAGCAATTATAGTTGCTCACGGTGATCGTTAAACCCAAAATAAATTAAAACGAAAAAAAGAAAGAATGTACGTGTCTAAAAAATTTAAGAACAGAAAAGTAACGCAGATCTGCAATGGAAATCAGCATGTAAATGCACATACCGTTTACAGTCACTCAGTATACAAACACTACTGTCTGCAAGTCGTATTTCCTACTCGTTTATGTGTTGCCAAAAGCAAAGGAGTTCACGTGCAAGGAAGTTTCGTCAGTGTACATGTTCGAGGCAGATGGAAAGATTAATTATCGACGAAAGAGCCACACCACTGAACCGTTCCACCCGGAAAATACACTATATTGACAAAAGTCACCGGACACCCATTCAAAATCAAATGAACGGATCCGCTGCGTTGTTAAGATGCGCAGTACAGCTGCAAACGATATAAGAAATAAGCTTGCAGCTGATCGCGATCATATCACACTGTAAGGTTGGGTGAAAATGCCGCGGCGGGAGACAACTGACTTTGAGAAGGGAAATATTGTTGAGTGTTATAAACTCATTGGCCACTTTATTATGACCATCCCCTCAGCACTTCGTTGGGCCCCCTTTTGCCTTTAATACTGCGTCGATTCTTCGTGGCATGGACTCCACGAGATGTTGATAGCTGGTTTATGGAATCTGAGACCATGCTTGATGAATAGCACTTTCCAGGAGTGTGAGATTGCAGGGTTTGGGATCCAGCTGTTTGATGGCTCGTTCAACTTCATCCCACAAATTCTCAATGTGGTTGAGATCAGGAGATTGTGGGGGCCACCTAAGCAAAGTAAACTCACCGGCATGCTCCTGAAACCAATCCTGTACAATACGAGCACTATGGCAGGATGCATTATCTTGTTGAAGGTAGCCATCGCCATTGGGATAAACCACAGGATGCACTTGGTCCGCGACGATGTTTAGATATGATGTGCCATTCAGACGTTGATCAACACGAATTAAAGGGCCCAAAGCATGCCAGGAAAACATTCACTAAACCATTACGTTGCCTCCTCCAGCTTGAAGTGTTGTAGCAGTGCATTTGGGGTCCATGCTTTCGTGCTGTTTCCTTCAAATTCTCACTCGGCCATCGGCATGGTACAACTGAAAACGTGATTCATCAGACCACATAATTTATTTCGAATTATCGACTGTCCAATCCTTGTGCTCCTGTGCGAACTGGAGAAGTTTTCTCTTGTTAACTGCAGACAGCAAAGGTGTTCGAACAGGCCTTCGGCTGCCATTTCCCATCCGATGCAGTGTACAGCGAACAGTGCGTGCAGAGATCATTTGAGGGAATCCCTGTGTAAGATGGTCTGTAATTTGCTGCACTGTTGCCCTTCTGTTGTCTGTTACCAGTCTGGACACTCTCCGTTCCGCCCGAGCAGTCACTATTCGATGACGACCACACGTTGTACGTAGAGACCCAGTTTTTTGGCTGACAGTCCAGTCTTTAAACACTTTAACAACAGCTACTCTGGAACATTTCACGAATGCGGCGGTTTCGGTGATACTCGCTCCATGGCTCCGAGCTCCTACAATCATTCCACGTTGAAAGTCCGTCAAATAGCATTTTTTACCCATCTCGTCACCCAGAAATCACTTCTACTACTGTCGCAAGCACTAAGCTTTTCCTTTCTATACTAGCCTCGCCCTCTGGCTGCAACAGCGTGCAGCCATAGCTCATTTGCTTAAAACTATCAGATGGTTATAATAAAGTGGCCACTCAGTGTATTAGTGGGTTGTCCATAAGAGAAACCGAGAGGAGTTTAACATACCCAACTCATCTGTTTTGGATGTACTGAATAAGTGGAAGTCACATGGCGTGCCTGAAGCAGCAAATCGTACCGGCAGACCAAAAAATCAGTGATAGAGGACGTCGAAGCCTCAGGTGAGTCGTTACAGCTAACCGACAGAGCACTGCACAAGACCTCAATGTACAGGTTAGTAACAATGCTGTAACCTCGGTATGTACATGGACCATTCGCAGAGAACTTCATTCCATGGGTTACCGTGGTTGTGTGGTTGTTCATAAGCCTTTCATCTCCACTCGGAATGCTACTTGTCGTTTAGCATGGTGTAAAGAACATTTATCGTGGACCGTAGGTCAATGAAAATGGGTTCTATGGACTGATGAATCCAGATACACGATCCATCAGTCTGATGGCCATGTGTGGGTATGGCGGCAGCCTGGGGAACGCTATTTACCTCAGTGTACTGTTCTTACGGTCAAGTCTGGAGCTGGCAGTGTAATCTTGTGGGGGTGTTTTTCGTGGTATGGTCCCAGCCCATTGCATGGTTATCGCGAACAAACTTGTTAACCAGCACGTCTACCTTGATATTATGAACTACCAACATTGTGGCAATACTATGGAACCGAGCCTTGTTGGTACCAGCAAGATAATGCACCGAGCCAAAAAGCAAGGACTGTTACGGCGTGGTTTGACGACAATTCCGTATCTTGTGTGGAATGACCCGCATAGAACCCCGATGTTAATCCCTTATTACACTTATGGGATGAATTAGAACGCCGCATAAGAAGTTTGGAACCAAAGCCTACTACTAAGCAACAGTTAGCGGCAGCATTATATAGTGAATAAAAGCGCATACCTATTGCTGTGTTCCAAAACCTTGTCGAAAGCATGTCTCGAAGGGTCAGTGCATGCATTGAGGTCAAAGGTGGATAGACACCGTACTAATGTATGCCAATAAATGCTATGTTGTGTTTCTCTTCTAGGTGCCCGGTGACTTTTGTCAATGTAGTGTATATCTATTTGCAGCAAAACATGGCAATTTTAAAGCAAAACACCGATCTGGTCAACTGAAATGCACTTAAAGTTGTGATGCCAATAAGATCTGAAAAATGGCTTCGGCACAGCAGCTGTCTTTAAAGTAAATACAATCTTTGTCCCAAAAAGCAAAGCGCTGCAGAAGGAATCATCCAATTGAGATGAAAATTGGGGTGTGCAATGTACATGTATAGGAAAGAGTACTGCAATTCCAGAGCAGTTGTGTCATTTATTCGGATAAAACAGTTATACGAATGGAACAACTTAGTTGTAGCGCCACCGCTGGCTTGGACACAAACTGTTACCCGGCGTGGCATAGATGCATTCACTTCACGGACACTGCCCTGAGGTATAGCATGCCAGATGATGTCCAAATTGCGGGCCAGTTCGTCGGCATTGTGGGATGGGCGTACGTGATGTTCCAAACATGCCCAATCGGTAAGAGGTCGGGCGATCGGGCTGACGATGGAAAGGTGTCGACATTACGGAGGCAGGCCTAGGAAAGCGGTGCCTTGTGGCCAGGGTATTATCCTGTTTGAAAATTACAAATTTGCTCGGCGAAGCGGAGCCCGGAATGGAAACACAACAGTTTGTAAAGATGTCGTCGACATACCGTTGAGCCGTGAGGGTGGTACGGAGGACTACCAAGGTTATTCGGCTATCGTAGGAAATGACTCCCCAGAAGTCACTCCAGTTGTGTGAGCCGTGTGCTATTCCACGGTAAAGGAAAGATCCGTGCGCTGGCCGGCGTGTCTCCAGACACGTATACGCTCCTCATCAGCGCTAAGTGCAAACCGTGGAGAAAACACGACGCCACTGGATGCTATCCATTGTTGATACGGTCCGACACAATTTGCAACCGGTGCCGGCGTTGCTCGCTGGTCAGTGGTAGGCTGTGGAGTGGTCTCCTTAAATGTAGTCCCCGTGTTGCAAGTCGTCTGGCAACGGTTCAGATGGCACATTCGCACCAGTAGACGATGCAATATGGCCACGAATTATTGAGAGCGACAAATACGGTTCATGCGACTCCAACAATCACTCGATCCTCACGTTCTGTTGTTGCCCTCGGCCGTCCACTGCCCGCGTGCCGCTGGGTTGTGACCTACTCGACTCATTCACGCCATCATCGTCCGATTACCACATCGCATCCACCCAAACGCCTGGCGATACGGAGACTTCACCAACCGGCCTACCTCAGCCCATAATTATACGTCCTCTCTCAAACTCGCTCAACTGCTCGTATTGGGCGCGGATCCGACGTCGAGGCATCCTCACACTCCATGGAGGTTAATGCGATTGCAATTCGCTGTCACAGTTGTCTCTGCGTGCAAGCTTTGCTGTTGATATACCTTCCTCGTTGGACGGTTCCTCCAGTGCGCTGTGGCAGGCCACTATTTCGCCACTGGTCGTTATTTTTTAATCAATATTTAATCATCCCTGAGGTACTTAAATGCAGAGTTTCCTTTCTAAGGGTGCTTTGTTCTTTTTGGGGAGGGGCAAAAAGTGTATAAAAGGATTGTGAACTCACAGTGTCAAGAGATGCCACCTACATACGTCTCAAAACTAGTAGAACGTTTACGAGTATGTACCGGAAGACGGCATGCAAAGTGCATCTATCAGCAATTCACAAAACTGAGAGATTACGATGGGCAAGAGAACATGTTTTGTAAAAGCCCATGGCTGTTAGTCACATTCAGTGACAAATAACTGGAATTTCGAGATGGCTTGCTTATTACTGGAACGATCTGAGTAAATAACCGCGATCTTTCATTAGTAAACAACGAAGTGATTGTTCTGCCACGTAGTAGGAAGGCTTAGCTTTAATGGTCAGACAAGTCTGGTACTTCTGAATGGGTTGCCCTTAGATGAACTTTTATTGGGTTGGTGTGAATGAATTTTCCGGAAAAGGATCAGCACATGTGGAATGCGAGAACGGAAAAGCAGGACAACTTACCTGGGCGAAGTAATCCCCTTCGGCATCGACACATAGTTGCCATCTGTCCTGCGAGGCTATGATCCCGGAACGAAAAAAGTCTTGTGGCTGGGACCCGAAGAAGTCATCAATTGCACGTTGAACCTCGTTGTCTGTCGTGAACTGTTTCCCGAACAGGAAGTGATCCAGGCGACGAAACAGATGATAGTCTGTCGGAGGCAAGTCCGGGAATTAGACAGGATGAGGCAGTGCTTCAGAGCCCAAGACACTTAGTGCCAGCATCGTTCGTTGTGTGACATGAGGGCAAGCGTTGTCTTGGAGCAAAAGAACACCATGTCTGTTGACCAAAGCCGGTTGTTCCTGCAACAATTTCCGGTGCATCTGGTGTAAATCAGCACAATAATGTTCTACAGTGATGGTTTGGCCTCTTGTCAAGAAACTCCGATGAATTTTCTCGGCTGTGGACCACCAGACAAGGAGCATCATCTCCTTGGTGTGCAGGGGAGGCTTAGGATGCCGTCCAGCTGGCTGTGCCTTACTTAACCATCGTGCAGATCGTTTCTGATTATCATAAAGGAACCACTTCTCGTCCGAGGTGACGATTCGATGCAGTAAAAGTTCCTGTTTGTTCTTTGCAAGCAGCAACGTGCAGACTCCCAAACGCCTAGCCTTGTTGGCAGTAGTCAACTCATGCGGCAGCCACATGCCCAGCTTTTTGACCTTACCCAGCGCAGCCAGACGCCGAACAACTATTGTGTGGTGGACACCTACCTCTGCCGCTATCTTACGACACGTTTTTCGGTGGTCGTCCGCTTCAACTACACGTAACAGAACATCGTCAGGAACAGCAGCAGGATGGCGACCACGTGCTTCGTTTTTGCAAGTCCGTATCTCCGCTTCGAAACTTTACAAACCATCGCCGAATGGTTCGTTCGTTGGCTGTATTCACCCCAAATACTTTGCTAACTTTTCGAGCGGTAATTCCTGCAGAACAGCCCACTTTAAATTCATACAGGAAGATGACTCTCGAATCCGGCGTCTGCATGTTTTCTTTGCAAGCCACGTTACGTCCAAACAAACCACGCCTGAACCTTGTTCTTCACACACGTGCTGGCTATTTATAGTAACTCTGTGAATTAATACCCGCAACACCTGTGGGTGATTCCATTCCGCTGTGGTGGAGGCCTGTCTCCACTGCTCGTTCGCGCTGGACATTTCATTCGCAATTACCCAATATAAGAATATTCAAAGCAAACTGAATTTGCTTGTACCACTTACTGGTCATTCATGTAACATAAGTTTCGCAGTGGGTTTTTCAGAACGACCCTGCATCTGTCCATGCACCATTGTCTACTAAGATGTGACAAATCTAGTGTAACATCGCTGCTTTAAATGGCCTTTGTGGCGTGCCTGACCCACAGGACGCGCACGATATAAAGGCAGATAGCAGAAAGAACGAACGTCCGCGTAGCTCAGTTGGTAGAGTGACTTGTTCCGGAATAAGTGGATTCGGGTTCGATTCACGGCGTGGACCAAAAAAAAAAAAAAAAAGAGGGAGAAATTTACTTCGTTATAATGGCGCCCGAACTTCCCGGATGACCCGGTCGTTAAAGATCTCGTAATGGTGTGATGTTCTTTCCCCACCGCAAAATAGGAAAAATAAGATAATCCCTTCTTCAGCGCTTCGAAAAATAAATGTGTATGATGTTGCATTCCACACACCAGATTGACTGGGAGTTCTCAAGTGCACGTTTTACAGCGGATGGCTGCCTGCCACGATTCATGGTCACGGCTGACCCATGGGCCATGTCTCCGGCCCTATTTCGGGGGGATGTATGTGACGTGCCTACCCCGCAGGACGCACACGACATAAAGGCAGACAGCAGCGATAGCGAATGTCTGCGTAGCTCAGTTGGTAGAGCAACTTTTTCCGGAATAAGTGGACTCGGGTTCGATCCCCGGCGTGGACCAAAAATGACAGAGAAATTTACTTCGTTTAACCTTCGTAAAGTCCAGACCTCAATCCCATCGAAAATCTACCGGAGATTTTGAGTAAAGTAGTACATGCTAGCGGGTGGCATTTTGTAACAGTCGCAGAAGTGAATGTAACAACTGAACAAGCTTAGTATGACGTAAAATAGGGAACTTTACAGAATTTAATTTGTTTCACGGAGGATAGTGTTTTTGAACTGATACAGGTGTCTAGAAATATCATACATGTGCAATAACTGTATGCCGCCCCGGTGGCGCTGTGGTCTAAGCGATGGCCTCTGATCATTCGTCCGAAAAGGGTTCGGGTTCGAATCCCGGTGAGGTATGGATGTTGTGTTTGTCTTACAGCACGGGCTCTCTCCCTTCCCTGGAACTAGTGACCCTAAATTAGGGACGGGCGACTGCTTATAGCCCATTGGGTTGCTCACGGTGGTCGTTAAACCTCCAAACAAACAAAAAAATAACTGTATGTTTTACATTACGTTTTTGTTGTCTCTGAACTTCGGACATGTAGATTCTCCTTGGTTCACGGCGTAGCTATATACAACTATACCCACTGCATGCACTGGTTTCCATTGGACAGAGTGCTGCAGTTTGAAGAATTTCATTTGTTTTCCAATATTTCTGTTCCTTTGCTTCGTATTTTTACGTTTTAGTGAACATGATGTGTAGAACTGCTTCGTAATCCATGTTATTTTACATATTGATAAAACTTGTAAATTTTTCCCAGCTGACAGGTTTTTTAATAAGTGAATTCTCTGTCGGGCAGATTTGAAATTAATTACTTAAGGTATGTAATACATTCTAACGACACAAAATATTCAGTTCATCTATTTTTCCCTTCACTTGTTATTAACCCTTTAAGCGTCTGATGCACTGTGCTTGAATTAAACGGTGCCAAAACTTTTGTTTTCTCCAAACAGAAATGTTCACATAGCGACGGTGTTTTACGAAAGCTACGGGAAAATAATTTATCTTTACCCCATATCCTATCAGCAGCCGCTAAAGTGAACATGTCAAAGGTAATAAGCTCCCCCTTCTAGTCCATGACCTTAAACATGATAGGGAAGGGCTAGTACCCCTGAAATGAACATCGGTAAAAAAAATTACTCAAAACATCTTTTCTCTCCTTCCTTAAATTCCTCTCCACTACCATAGTCCTTTATCAGTTAATTTGCTAGAATGGATTGATGTCAATCATAAGCCTGAATGACCAGTCTGAATAAAAAATCTAAGGACGAAAGCAACTTTTTTCGATGCTCTAGTCTTCAACGTAACTCGTACGAATAGCTTTGAAACTATTAAACATACCCTGAATGAATTCGTTCCAGTAGCATTCGGCCCACTTCTTAGACAACGAATATACTCGTTGGTGTTGAGTTCAGCCCATTTTATTAACCCCGAATTAACTCGTTCCAGCCAGTTAAAGGGTTAAAAATGAAATGAAATCTGCGTAAAAATCGTGTTTAAAGACAAATACATAAATATTGGGCCAAAGATCTATAATAAAAACTAATGAAAGATAAGATAGTTAACGTGATTTACGTTAAATATTTATATTATACCAATGATCTATACAGGATGATTGTAAACTCCCTCAATAAAACAAGAGGGGTCATACACATCAAGACGAACAATATTTGCGATAGAACCTAGGGCCGTATTCCACTCCTAGTGCTAGAAAAGAGCACGTTCGAAAAACGTCCAGCAGGCACACGGAGTTTCAACCAGTGCATGAGAAGCATCAGATGCAAATCAGGTGCGCTGAGCACTTGCGTAGACGATGAGGAGCAAACATTTAAAAACGCAGCCGAACCCGTTCAGCGATATTACAGTGCGAACATCCCATGAGAATGGACGTATACGTCTGACCGGCGCAGCGTACTGTCCATTCCTGGAGCAAGCGCTTCTCTGTACTCCGGGGCTTCCAGGATGTTCCGCTCACCACACGGAGGGACATGTGGTTTGTGCATGATGGGGCCCCAGCACACTTTGCCACCGAAGTCCGATACTTCGTAAATGCGACATATCCCAGGCGGTGGATTGCATGCTGTGGACCTGTGGCTTGGCCTCCAAGCTCTCTGGACCTTAATCCACTGGACTTCTTCTTCTGGGAGCACATAAAAACATTGGTGTACGAGACACCTCAGGACTCCCTGGAAGATCTCGTCGTGCGAATCTCTGTTGCTGCGGATAAGATCAACACCACACCGGGAGTGTACGAGAAGGTGCGACAGTCCTTCATTCACCGATGTGGGTTGTGCGACGACGCCCTTGTACGCCAGTTTGAGCAACTCCTTTAAGTCTTTCTCTGATGCAATTGGAATTGTGCAACTCATAAATTAGATATGTCTCTTTGCTTTCACTGTTGAAGGCTCAACGTGGATATGTAACTTTACTCTTTTCTGGCACTAGGAGTGGAATGCTGCCCCAGGTTCCATTGCAAATATTGTTCGTCTTGACTTGATGTGTACTATCACCCCTCTTGTTTTGTTGAAGGAGTTTACAATCACCCTGTATTAATAAAAACTGTTGAATGATAAGATAGTTAATGTAATTTTTGTTTTTTCTCTTTAACAATTCGTTCGTTCTTATCTTTGGAGGATGAGACTATACAGGTATGCTGCGGCTCAATATTTAAAGATCTTTTTATTTAGTTATATTAATATTCCAGCTGGAAATATGTTAATTCACGTATGTTCGAAGTTACAAATGAAAAAAAAAATTGTTGCTTTTCTTGGAAAGTTGAGCATTCCAACTTTAGTTCTATTAAAACTGAGTTACATTTGTCAAATAAAACTCCGATTATATCATTAGTTGTGAATTAGGTTAACACAGTTTACTTGCTTTTTCAGTGTCACTGAAGTTGTTGCTGTTACTATGCTTTTTTCAGCCAGTGAAATTTCTGTTATTTAGTTTTCCATTGTCAAGGACGGAAATGTCCAAGGCTGTATGAAAAGGTAGTAAAAGAGCAATTCCTATTTGAAAATTTCATGAATGCAAGTACCTTGTGGTTGACAGTATTAACAAAAATGGAATTATAGATGAAAGTCTGCGTTTGACGAATAAAGATTGCGATACAAGTTGGCTAATTTCTGAAAACAGCCAGAAAGGGATAACAACTATTCTTGTAATCTTCTCGTGATCAGTCTAGCTAAGATTTCCAATTTTTTTGAAAAAGGCGTCAATTGTTTTTATTACAATTGTGGATTACTCATGCACAGACATCCAGCAAGCGGGCTCATCACATTGTTCAGCTACGCGCACTTGATCCTAGAGGCAAGCGTCGGGTGTCAGGACTAGTACGTATTTCAGGCAGACGAGTATTAGTCACCTAGCTGACCCACCAGTACAACATCGATGCAGTGTGACCTATTTCCAAATGCATCATATGCTTCGTCTGAGGTCCTTCAGTCGGAGATCAACGAGGGTACCCATGACGACGCCAAGTCATCGCAAACAACGCCTCGCATAGGCCAAGGTTCGTCGACAGTTGACCTTCGACAGATGGGAGAAGGTCCACTGAATTGATGAGTTTCGGTTCCTGCTGCACCATACCGATGGCCGGGTTCGCATACGGCGTGAACAGCATGAAGCCCTATCCCCTGGTTACGCAGTTGGCGTTCAACAAGCCGGGAGATTTGGTGTTCCGCTCTGAAAGCGTTTCCTAGACAAGCCCTAGGTCTGTTGATTATCATCTCGCGAACACTGAGATGATGGACGTTACAGGGACCTGTTAGTCGACCATCTCGGTCCATGTCAGCAGGAGGGTTACCCGGACCACAGTGTTATCTTTCAACACAACAATGCCTGTGTCATCGGGCTCGTATAACTACTGAGTCGTTGGAGGAACACGAATAGGAATTCTCCTCATTGCCTTGGCCCACAAACTCCGCTGACTGTAACCCAATTGAACATTTGTGGGATATGCTATACATGGTGTGAGAACTGCTTAACCTCCTCCACGGACTGAGCATGAACTGACGGAGCTCCTTAAGACGACAAATCAGCTGCTATACACTCTGTCGGTGTAGCTTAGTCAAATAGAGCAACTCACTCCGGAGCAATGACACGCGGATCCGTGACTGACAAATTTCTGTTTTCACATTGGCCCCCGAACGTAAATGTGGATCTACTGGCCGTCGGGTTCTTCGAAAAATGCGTCATGGTTTTCCAGACATCGTCTGAAATTAAAGAAAATTCCTTCTTCGCTTCCGTAAAAACAATTAAGAGGGAGATGTGATGTACTACAGAGGTGAAGCTCGTGTCAAGACTACAGATCTACTGCGATAAGTTCTGTCGGTGTAGCTTAGTCGGTTACATTTACTCACTCCTGGGTGAGGAGACGCGGTTTCGATCTTCGTCACAGACAAATTCCTGTTTTTCACAACTGTGAGAAAGAAAATCCATACATTTTGGAATTTTCATATTACATCTTGCTGTTAGGAGGCGTAAACGCATATTCTATCTATCTCGACACATGTTTTAAATCCACACACTTTGTTCTCTTGAAAGTTTGACAGTTTTCTCGCTAGGTATGTGTACATTCTCCTTTTCTGGTTATCCCATATTGTAAAAGTTATATTTGAAAAAGTCATATTTGAAAAAGTTTTCTTCCGCTGCTATGAGAAGCACTTTGGATAATTCTCTACTCTTCATAGTGTCCAAATCTGCCTCAAGGAAGTGAAATAGTGTATATCTATACGCATTTGCAAGAATATCCGGTTCTAAGAGAATCAGAATAAACATACATATATACTTTTCGTTTTGATGATTTTCGTGGTCAAGAACACCTTGAACACATTTTTATTAAAGAACACGCGCTTTTTTCAGTGGAAACGTAAAGTTACATACAATAGATTTTTCTTGATTTCTTCCTTATCTGTTCTTCTAAAAATCCTATTTTTAGAATTCTTTTGTATCGCCTACCTTTCATTATAAGAAACATTTTACTTATATTTTCTGATATATGTTCTTATATATATATATTTTATATATTTTAGACAATTCAGTATCATCTGGGTTTGCTCACGTATTGCATTCATGGATATTTAAGTACATTCAAGTCAAACGTGGACTTGTCGAACATTTTGAAGTAATTTTTCCAGCACAAGACATCATGTTTTCCAAAAATAAAGCTCAGAGTCTCCGTTGATCAGGCTGAATTCAGAGGAGCAATCAAGTTTCAAGGTCATCAGCATAGTTCTTGATATTTAGATATCTGTCACTCTGACTAGGCTGTTAATGAACGGCATTACTAACGACTATCATATTTTCATTCTACAGCTGACATTAGCACGGACAGAAGAGATGTTATGTTTGGAATGATGTTCTACAGCTGGCATGAGCTTCGACAGAAAAGATGTTATGTTTGGAATGATGTTCTACAGCTAGCATGAGCTTCGACAGAAAAGATGTTATGTTTGGAATGATGTTCTACAGCTGGCATGAGCTTCGACAGAAAAGATGTTATGTTTGGAATGATGTTCTACAGCTAGCATGAGCTTCGACAGAAAAGATGTTATGTTTGGAATGATGTTCTACAGTTGGCATGAGCATCGACAGCACAGATGTCATCTTTCGAATTATGTAACCGCTAGGACAAAGCTATCGTTGTCGAGAAAGAAAGTCACACTGATTGGAAGTTCAAATATCGTATGTGCATCCTTCAGTAGTCATAACTCCGGAGTATACCTGAATTAAAAAGGTCACCAACAAGGCTTCATCCTGCCTGTGCGCAGTTACTTTCTGCGTGTTTTATTTACCAAAAATATGAATACTTAATGCATATGCTATGGCTCTTTAGACTCTACAGTTTTTGTAAATGTTGCCTACAAATTGCCCAAGTAAATGTTTTGGAAATCAGTGGCCTTACTTTTTCCTTAACTTATTCATGATTGATCGAGACCGTTGACGATAGTGGAAAAATCCTTCAATAACTCTGTATGAGCATTCGGTCTGTTTGGACTGGATAACCTTAAAAGAAGTGACACTGGTTCATTTCTGCTGAACGTACATAACCACATACACCCACTACCACATATACCATTAACTTATTTCTACAGAACATACATCATTCGAGGAAACCATAATGTGCAAACATCAAATTTCATTAGCAACCATTCAGATAGGTCCAACAGATTCTGTGCTGTTACGTCCCACTTAAACACTGGTAAAAATAGAAAAGATTAAGAAAAGCTCAAAGGGGTAAGCTGAGCTTTACACGGCGCTATTTCTTATTGGAGCTTCTTTCACAAGGATCTGAGTCTTCTACAAAGGAGAACCTGGTACATACAGTCGTTATGTGTGTACCCACCATTAAATGTCACCTACAACCTCCCCGTATTATGAAATCGCATGCTGAACACGATAAATAGTTCATGACTAAGTGTTCCTTTGAAGAAGACCCAGCCCTTGTGAAAAAGTCACCAATAAGGAAGGACGTAGAGTGAAGAGCTATAGACGTTGTTGATGGCTCATTGCCCGTTTGTAGAAGAAAGAGGCGCCAACAACAACAACAACAACAACAAATGGCGCAGAGTAAAGCTCAGCTTACCCCACTGGGCTCTGTTTAGTGTTTTCTGTTTTCAATAGCGTTTAATGGGATCGCAGGTGTTTCTCTGCTCTAGAATTTCGACTGCTCCTTCGCGAATTGATACAATGATAAATAAATAAATAAATAACGGAACCCATTGGGTTGGCGTTCTTGCAGTTAGTTTCATAAACACAATTCCTTCAGTGAATCAGTTTCTCAGTATAAACAACATCATTACAAACACGATAGCAACAAAGTTCCGCGTATTTATTTGCCACAACCACGCCTGCGTACAGCTACACAAGGATACTTCGTTCAACTAATGATAAATCAATGTATTCAATTCCAAAAGGATCGTCATTAAGACCAAACTGATAAACTGAAGAGCCGTGACGTCACATTTTCATTTCTGTGTTTCTAAGCAGGCATTAAGACGACGCACGTTTGCGTACAGGGACGATATTGCATCGAACGTATGATGTAACACAGTCCTGATCTCATACAAGCTTACAGCGACGTTTGGTAGCTGTGAAGCAGCGTTTATGTACGCAAGTGCAACCGGCATTATGTTAGATATAGCAACCATTTTTGACAAAAATCCCGTAGAAAGGTTAAGAAACTGATTATCTGTATCTCAAAATCCAGTAAAGCTTTTCAGATGAAATGTAAATTTAGTATGGCTTTGTAGTACACCTCGTAAACAAAATTTGAAGTTCATTCATCAACCCATTTCAATTTGTTACAGGCCGAAAGTTTACGTTTGATATAATCAAACTGAGCTAAATTTAAAGCCTTTCGTCTCTAACCGCGCACTCTTACTAAAGACCATCCAATATATATATGGAAACATAATTTTGTAAACGAAAATAGTTGCATGCAGAAAATAACAAAGACTTCTAGTGGAACATTATGCATTATATCAGCAACATAATATACACACATCAAATGCTGTTTACAGCATATGCTTAACATAATATTTTAGCTGTATGAAATCAATATATGTAACATTGTCCCAGAATTATATGGAAAAAAAACCCGGAGGAATATTTAAATGGCAAGCACAGTTAATAATTAATTGACTTTCCTCCGCGCACAATAATCTGCATTATACTTTTTGGCCTACTGTACATTAAATTATGCATAATTGTACCTTCAATATTATACCAACAGTTCAGGATTTGTTTCCAGATCTTTAACGCTTGAAAAATTGCTGGTGATTGGCATAAACACTTCGAACCAAAATTCCCCAAGGATTTTCAATTGGGTTGTGATCCGTACTGTGAGCTGGCCACGGCAGTGATTTGACATTGTTCGATCTCAGCCAGGCCATCGTACAGGTTGCTCTGTGAATACTGGCGTTGTCCTGCTGGAAAACCCAACCAGGACCACCTATTTAAGCACCAGCTGGGAGCACACTGTCTTTTAAAAGTTTCCGGTATGTTACGGTATTTTTACGTCCTGACAAAACGCAGATACTAACTTACCCATTAAATCCAAAAAAGGCCCATACCATCACGGAACTTCCTCCGTGTTGTCGGCTGAATATTTGGCGTTTTTCCGTTCGTTCTCATACCATGTCAATAATATTTCGCACCATCTGAGCCATCTAAATTAAGTTTCGTTTCATCACTAAATAATACTTGGAGCCATTTGTCCTTCCATGACACATGGTCTTTGGCGCAATTTAATCGAACTTTTGTGTACTGTGCAGTTAAAGGCGGTTTCTTCAACAGTCTTGCATATTTCAACATTTCATGAGGGGTGTCTGCTGCAATGCTCTGTGAACCGCACTTTTCGACATTTTCACCCTTCCACGTTGACTTATATTCCGTACAGCAAGATGATTATGCACATCGAGCTTTCGGATATGTCATTTCATTCGAGGCGAAACATTGCTATCCATCCAGTTCGTTTCTGAGCTGGATATTTTTTACTACCACTTAAAACGTTATAAATAGAAGATTTGGATTGCTTTAATTTGTTTGAAATCGCACTTACATTCATGCATTGATCGCGCAACTCCCGAACGTGAATTACCTCTTCCGCTGACAGCTCTTTCCCACGTGGCATTTTTAAAACTGAATCAGCCTCATCACATTTACCGACTATTTATGCTGCTATGACGCCAGGCTAATTTGCATAGCAATGCGTATTCGCGCGTTTCTGTGAAATTCCATATAATTGAGGGACAGTTTTAGTACACTACATGTTTAAAACGTTTAATATATATCCGTAATTATTATTTCCTCATTCGCAAAATATGTTTGCAAAGACTATGTGGTTTATTTTCACCATTTCGTTAATGGGTTGCGTACATTTTCACTAATCGTACATTTACTCTGTTTTTACACCTTTCCATATAATTATCGAACGGACTGTAGGAGCAAATATCAGCAACTAACAAACTTAATTTGACTTGAATCGAACAATTCGTTACTGAAAAAAAGACGGAAAAGAAAGATAAAAATCACTTTTTCCGGCTGTAGTATTTCCAATTTTAAGAATTTTTTTTAACTTTTGCTATCAATGTTCCGATGAAAACGATGAATACCTTCCTAATAAGCAATTAACGACGTCTATATCTTCTCTGGTGGGCCCATTGCGTTGTATTTATCACCGGGGTCTCGCGGTCTAGGTCTTGCCTTCTCTCACAAGACAATGCCAAAATGAGGAGTCTGTATCTCAAAACTCACTGGAGTGTTTCAATTGAAATTGTTCATACTTACTAAGAACTAGTAGGCCGCTTTGTATGCAAAAAGCAAAGTTGATGCGTTAGCCGCTTCCGTACTTATTAAAGGCTACATTTCAGTGTTTATATTACGCATCCAGCTGAACCTTATTAAAGGGCGAGTTCTTGACGGGCAGTTTCTTGCACTTCAACAAGAAAATTTACATAAATTTACGAAATGCATAAACATTTTTTTATGTAAATTTACGAAATGCCTAATAAGAAATTTACGTAAATTTACCAAATGCATAATAAGAAATTTACGTAAATTTACCAAATGCCTAATAAGAAATTTACGTAAATTTACCAAATGCCTAATAAGAAATTTACGTAAACTTACGAAATGCCTAATAAGAAATTTACGTAAATTTACCAAATGCCTAATAAGAAATTTACGTAAATTTACGAAATGCTTAATAAGAAATTTACGTAAATTTACCGAATGCATAATAAGAAATTTACGTAAATTTACCAAATGCCTTATGAGAAATTTACGTGAAT
Source organism: Macrothele yani (assembly GCA_039090855.1). NCBI lineage: Eukaryota > Metazoa > Arthropoda > Arachnida > Araneae > Macrothelidae > Macrothele > Macrothele yani. The sequence goes on along the minus strand of CM077009.1, from coordinate 66,992,126 downwards.
TTACCAAATGCCTAATAAGAAATTTACGTAAATTTACCAAATGCATAATAAGAAATTTACGTAAACTTACGAAATGCATCCCCATAAGTCCTAAATGTGGAAGGTATTCCAAAACCGTAAAAGTCTGATCTGAATAGCCTTTAAACAAGCAATAAAAAATGAAATTTTGCTGAAAATCTCCTAGCATCCCACTTTAGACATACATAAGATCATTGGGCAACTTTCCTTTCTGAGTACAGATCATTAGGCTTTTAGACATACATTTTTGAGTAAAGATCATTGGGCAACAAATGCCACAATGGTCTCCCAGAAAAAGAAAATGTTAAATTCTTTGACTTAAAAGATCTGAAGACTGGTCCCTTCGAAGCACAGGGGCCAAATACCCTGTATCTCAAGCAGTATGAAATGTTTTCTGAAAACCGGTTGTTCCAGGTCCGTCCTATCAACATAAGCCAGACATTGTCTCCGAATAAATCTGTGGCCAAATTTTGCCTATATAAAAAGTTGTTTGATATGTTTTACGGAAGTCTGAGATTAATTTCTATTTATTGGAGGAAATTTGAAATCATTTGTGAGAAAAGAAGTGGTGAACCCCCTATCAAAAGGGAAACCGCAGCGTTTCAGACGGAAACAGTAGTCAACTTCCTAGAATCGAAAGAAATCTTAACTGGACTCTGTAAATTGAAACCGTTTCTGGAGAAAACGTACCTTGTCACATATGACATGTGACCTGCTTGTGATGATAGTACAGTATATTGAGAACTTGATAAAATAAATAGGAAATCATTTAGAGGTGCAGAATTCCAAATTTATTTCTTGATTATGTGTATTACAATATCCTGGAAAATAATTTCAGTCAGGCATAATTGATTCGTTTTTTGTGTAGGAGTATTTTTCACGCAAAGAGAAGGCAGAAATGTGTGAAGTGTGGCGACGAGTTTTCTTATACCGCGTAAAATTTGCAACACCTATAATTTATTGTTTCATTTTTTCAAACATTTGGTTCCCAAATTTGACAGTTCCTTCTGGCAGGAAGGTTACACATACTTCAGGACATGAATCTCCGTTTTATTATATCCGCTATTAACTAACATCACGGGAAACAGCGCAAAAGTTCGAACACCAACTATTGGAGAAACGTTCAATAATTCGTGACGCTAAGAAGTCCTTGAGTACAAAATTTTGTTTTCCGCTTAGGAAAGGGCATTCTCTGGGATTTGCAGATACCATGTTTTTCCAATTTCGTAACATTTCGGAAAATTCTCTATCACAGGTGTCTTTTGTAGATGCTGAATCCTCAGATTTTTGTGCTTTTGAATGTAAAATAAACGATATCAGATAGAAGTCTTTAAAACGGAATGGAAACAGCCTGATTAACTGAGAATTTCTGTATTAAGAAGCCCCTGGTTGCCACGATTAATTTCTGTTGAAAACCGTTCCGAAGTGGGGTGTTCACTGATTCAATATCGGTCAGGTCTCATTCCTTTGTAAAAAAATGAACTTTCCGTTCCTCTCATCATTGTATTCATGTCCTTCATCATCATCATTGTATTCATGTCCTTCATCATCATCATTGTATTCATGTCCTTCATCATCATCATTTCCTTTCATCATTGTTACAGAACATCTAAGGAGGTGGCTCAGTGGTCTACGCTATGGCCTCTAATCATTCGCCCCAAAGGGGTTGGGGTTCACATCACGGTGAGGCATGGGTGTTGTGCTTGTCTTACGGCACTGGATTTCTCCCTTCCCTGGAACCCGTGACCCTAAATAAGGGGCGGATGACTGCTTATAGCCTATTGAGTTGCTCGCGGTAGTCGTTAAACCTCCAATAAAAAAAACAAAACGAAAAACCATCTAATGAGTTTTAAAAAATTGAGATCTATCTCCATTTTCTGCAAGATTCGTCCATCCATGAGCATCGGCTATTTTCGTAATGTTTTACATCATGCCACATGAAAACCGGATTTTTTTCTTTTGATTGGAGGTTTAATGACCACTGTGAGCAACTCAACGGGATATAAGCAGTCGCCCGTCCCTAATTTAGGGCCACTGGTTTCAGGGAAGGAAGAGAGCTAGTGCCTTAAGACAAACACAACGTCCATGCCTCACTGGGATTCGAACCCGGACCCATTGTGGGCGAATGATCAGAAGCCATCGCTTGCGCCACCGGGGCGGCAAACCGGACTTTACTTTTGCCCATGTTCCAGCTCTTCAGAAATCTTAGCAGCGACATCTCTTTAGAGCACAATCGGATGGCATCCGAGCCGCTTCTATTACACGATTCATAACAATGAAGTCATGGTAAACCGAAGCCTCTAATGTGAGGATCTCAGAAAGCTTTCTTTCCACTAAGGAAGTCGAGGCGTTGGCATTTTTGTAACACAGACTCTGTCACCTGAGATAGAAATTCAGAATATTAGCAGCCCTCGTGCATAAACACTTTACGAAAATCTGAAGGAATGAATTATTTCTAAACTATTGGGTTGGGAAGAACGTAATGCCCGATGATGAGGTACCCGAAGTCGAAGCCCTAGCTACGGCGTGCATTGGTCACTGAGATTGTGCAACATACCGGTATGACATCAGCAGGTAGGTGGCTTAAGTCAGTGGCAGTTAGCCGTCAAAAGGCAAAGAGTGTAAGCGCCAGCCAACATGGAAATGGATAATGAGCACATCCGCCATTTCATGCCGTATGAGTTTCGTCGCGGTAGCATTCCCGTAAATGCTGTAAGGAACGTTCACAGTGGGTACCACAATGCCAAATCACATTGTTAGCGCTGCCGTTAGTACGAACGGTTGCGAGAGAGAAATTTTGACCTGCCAGAGTGTCCCAAAGCCAGAAGACCAGCATCAATGGATATGAACATGCTGAAGACCTTAGCGGAGACAGACATAAGTGTGACAACGCGGGAGCGAGTTGGCTGATCAACTGGGAACTACCCACACGAGCATTTTCATGCACCTGCGTCAACTTGGGAAGGTGCACAAGAGGGGAGTTTGAATACCCTATCAACTCACAGGTGAGCAGAAAGCAAATCGTATGAGTGCATGCGTTTTCCTTCTTGCACTTGACCAAGTTGAAATGTTGTTGGACCGCACTGGGATAGATGACGAGAAATGGGTCCTGTATGACTATGTGAGCGCCCGGAAACAGTGGTTGGATCAAAAACAGAAGAACATACCAACCACCAAAACCGTCTTAAGCCTTAGACCACATTGTGACAAGTGACGAGAAATGGGTCCTGTATGACTATGCAGTGTTACAAGTGACGATAAATGGGTCCAAACCCGTCTTAAGCCTAGGAACGTATTGTGAAAAGTGACGAGAAATGGGTCCTATATGACAATGTGAGGGCCCGGAAAGAGTGGTTGGGTCAAAAACAGAAGAACATGCCAACCACCAAAACCGTCTTAACCCTTAGACCACATTGTGACAAGTCACGAAAAATGGGTCCTGTATGACTATACAGTGTTACAAGTGACGAGAAATGGGTCCTGAATGACTATACAGTGTTACAAGTGACGATAAATGTGTCCAAACCCGTCTTAAGCCTTAGACCACATTGTGACAGGTGCCGAGAAATGGGTCCTGTATGACTATGCAGTGTTACAAGTGACGATAAATGGGTCCAAACCCGTCTTAAGCCTTGGAACACATTGTGACAAGTGACGAGAAATGGGTCCTGTATGACTATGTGAGCGCCCGAAAACAGTGGTTGGATCAAAAACAGAAGACCATGCCAACCACCAAACCCGTCTTAAGCGTTAGACCACATTGTGACAAGTGCCGAGAAATGGGTCCTGTATGATTATATAGTGTTACAAGTGACGAGAAATGGATCCAAACCCGTCTTAAGCCTTAGAACACATTGTAACAAGTGACGAGAAATGGATCCAAACCCGTCTTAAGCCTTAGAACACATTGTAACAAGTGACGAGAAATGGGTCCTGTATGACAATGTGAGGGCCCGGAAACAGTGGTTGGGCCCAAAACAGAAGCCCATGCCGATCCCCAAAGCCCGCGTACACCCACGTAAGGTCCTGCTGTCTGCTTGGTGGGATATGCGGGGTGTTGCATTTTGGAGCTGCTGCCGGACAGCACCACTATCACCACCGATGTGTACTGCCGTCAGCTCTACGGTCTGCACGCATCGCTCACGTCGAAACGACCAGCAGTGCTGAATCGCAAGGGCGTCCTCGTGCAGCAATATGGAGCCAGACCTCACACAGTACGGATGACCTGTCACCTTTAGATCAAGGACCTGTGCTGGGAGCTGCTGCCACACCCAGACTATTTCCCGAATATTGCTTCAAGTGACTATTTCTTTATAAAAAATAAATAGCTTTTGCTTCAAGCAACTATTACTTTAGCTTTTGCTTCAAGCGACTATTACTTAGCTTTTGCTTCAAGCGACAATTACTTAGCGACTATTACTTTATATTGCTTCATACGACTATTACTTTATATTGCTTCAAGCGACCATTACTTTATGAAAAATAAATAGCTTTTGCTTCAAGCGACTATTACTTTAGCTTTTGCTTCAAGCGACTATTACTTCAGCTTTTGCTTCAAACGACTATTACTTAGCTTTTGCTTCAAGCGACTATTACTTAGAGACTATTACTTTAGCTTTTGCTTCAAACGACTATTACTTAGCTTTTGCTTCAAGCGACTATTACTTAGCGACTATTACTTTATATTGCTTCGAGCGACTATTACTTAGCGACTATTACTTTATATTGCTTCAAGCGACTAAAACTTTATGAAAAATAAATAGCTTTTGCTTCAAGCGACTATTACTTAGAGACTATTACTTTAGCTTTTGCTTCAAACGACTATTACTTAGCTTTTGCTTCAAGCGACTATTACTTAGCGACTATTACTTTATATTGCTTCGAGCGACTATTACTTAGCGACTATTACTTTATATTGCTTCAAGCGACTAAAACTTTATGAAAAATAAATAGCTTTTGCTTCAAGCGACTATTACTTTAGCCTTTGCTTCAAGCGACTATTACTTCAGATTTGCTTCAAGCGACTATTACTTAGCGACTATTATTTTATATTGCTTCAAGCGACTATTACTTAGCGACTATTACTTTATATTGCTTCAAGCGACTATTACTTTATATTGCTTCAAGCGACCATTACTTTATGAAAAATAAATAGCTTTTGCTTCAAGCGACTATTACTTTAGCTTTTGCTTCAAGCGACTATTACTTTAGCTTTTGCTTCAAGCGACTATTACTTTAGATTTGCTTCAAGCGACTATTACTTTATGAAAAATAAATAGCTTTTGCTTCAAGCGACTATTACTTTAGCTTTTGCTTCAAGCGACTATTACTTTAGCTTTTGCTTCAAGCGACTATTACTTTAGCTTTTGCTTCAAGCGACTATTACTTTAGATTTGCTTCAAGCGACTATTACTTTATGAAAAATAAATAGCTTTTGCTTCAAGCGACTATTACTTAGCGACTATTACTTTATATTGCTTCGAGCGACTATTACTTTATATTGCTTCAAGCGACTAAAACTTTATGAAAAATAAATAGCTTTTGCTTCAAGCGACTATTACTTTAGCCTTTGCTTCAAGCGACTATTACTTCAGATTTGCTTCAAGCGACTATTACTTAGCGACTATTATTTTATATTGCTTCAAGCGACTATTACTTAGCGACTATTACTTTATATTGCTTCAAGCGACTATTACTTTATATTGCTTCAAGCGACCATTACTTTATGAAAAATAAATAGCTTTTGCTTCAAGCGACTATTACTTTAGCTTTTGCTTCAAGCGACTATTACTTTAGCTTTTGCTTCAAGCGACTATTACTTTAGATTTGCTTCAAGCGACTATTACTTTATGAAAAATAAATAGCTTTTGCTTCAAGCGACTATTACTTTAGCTTTTGCTTCAAGCGACTATTACTTTAGCTTTTGCTTCAAGCGACTATTACTTTAGCTTTTGCTTCAAGCGACTATTACTTTAGATTTGCTTCAAGCGACTATTACTTTATGAAAAATAAATAGCTTTTGCTTCAAGCGACTATTACTTTAGCTTTTGCTTCAAGCGACTATTACTTTAGCTTTTGCTTCAAGCGACTATTACTTTAGCTTTTGCTTCAAGCGACTATTACTTTAGATTTGCTTCAAGCGACTATTACTTTATGAAAAATAAATAGCTTTTGCTTCAAGCGACTATTACTTTAGCTTTTGCTTCAAGCGACTATTACTTTAGCTTTTGCTTCAAGCGACTATTACTTTATGAGAAATAAATAGCTTTTGCTCCAAGCGACTATTACTTTAGCTTTTGCTTAAAGCGACTATAACTTAATATTGCTGCAAGCGACTATTACTTCAAGCAACTATTACTTAGCTTTTGCTTCAAGCGACTATAACTTAATATTGCTGCAAGCGACTATTACTTAGCTTTTGCTTCAAGTGACTATAACTTAATATTGCTGCAAGCGACTATTACTTAATATTGCTTCAAGCGACTATTACTTTATGAAAAATAAATAGCTTTTGCTTCAAGCAACTATTACTGTAGCTTTTGCTTCAAGCGACTATTACTTTAGCTTTTGCTTCAAGCGACTATTACTTTAGTGTTTGCTTCAAGCGACTATTACTTTAGCTTTTGCTTCAAGCGACTATTACTTTAGCTTTGGCTTCAAGCGACTATTACTTTAGCTTTTGCTTCAAGCGATTATTACTTCAAGCGACTATTACTTAGGTTTTGCTTCAAGCGACTATTACTTAGCGACTATTTCTTTATATTGCTTCAAGCGACTATTACCTAGCGACTATTTCTTTATATTGCTTCAAGCGATATTACTTAGCGACTATTTCTTTATATTGCTTCAAGCGACTATTACTTTATATTGCTTCAAGCGAGTATTACTTTATAAAACATTTACAGTCTTTGTAGCATTTCTTGGACGGACAGCGGTTTACCAGCCGGGACAATGCCGAACGAGGACTTAGTCACTTCTTTACATCCAATTCGCCACAATTCTACCGGTGGAGTATCCAACAGCTTCCCAGACGATGGGAGCAGGTGGTAGCATGGTGGGATGTGAAGGGGTAACCAAACGATAAATGCTGACTTGAACTGCCAATAGTTGAAAAGACTTAAACAGAAATGGAAATCTAAGCGTCCAGCACTGGTTAATGGCAAAGGCGTCATCTTGTAACATGACAACGCAAGACCCCATACAGCTTTAGGCACTCGGAGAAAATTATATACGTTTCAATGGAAAGTGTTACCTTCCCCCGTATTCCCCAGTTCTTGCACCTATGGGATACCACCCTTTTCGATCTCTTCAGAACAACTCCGCTAGAAAAAACCTTCGATGAAGTTGAAGATGACGAAACTGCATTACAAGTGGTTTTTGACTCCAAAACGGACGAGTTCTACAGAAGGGAAATTCAGTTACTACTAGAAAGATGGCAAGAGGTTATACATAATAACGCCAGTTATGTAAAAGAATAAATATATCATTTATTCAAATAAATTTGTTCTTCTCTACTAAAAGAATTGATTGAACTTTTGCACACGCACCTAATACGTAACCCGGTATTTTACAATTTTGTGAGAATTTACAGAGCGTCGTTGGGTTTCTTCTTGGTGCAACCAAAGTTGAACCTTAATCACATCAGAGATCTGTTTGGATGAAAAATTAGTTTCGCGTTTCATGACTCACACGCATATGCTCCATTTAAAAATAAATAAACATCTGGGACGTAACTTTGTGGCTCCACTATTTCGTGGCGTACTAGAATAGAATCCTAAATGTGTCCTCAATATTCAACATTTTGATTTTAAATGTTGAATTTGGATCTACAGAGAAGAAAATCGCTCGTCTTAGATTCTTAACTGTGAGAGTTTCACTTAATTTAGAATCAGGATTTTTATTGACGGATAGTGTCATCAAAAGAGAAGTTCGATTTTCATAGGCTTTATGATTTTTGCAATGCGACGAAATATATTATGATTTGTAACGCTTTTCTTTCTCTCTTTCGCCGCCGATTCGACTTTAAATAAATCATTATGAAGGAAGATTTTACATTCCTTCAAAGGATACATTTTACAATACTATTTAACATTCGAAATTTCGTTTATACGTTTTCTATGACTATACCCTAGAAAGACGTAGGCCTATAACCGAGATTTCATTGTACATACAGTACACATATCACTTACATATATAAACAAAATCTATCTATCTATCTGTCTCACTAGAGTATACACTGAAGTACCAAAAGTCATGGGAAACGTCACCAGTATCGTGTAGGACCTCCTGTAGCCCTGCGAAGTGCAGCAGCTCGACGCTGCATCGATTCCACAAGTGGCAGGAAGACTTCTGGTGAGATGTTGAGCCATGCCCTCTTAACAACCGCCCACATTTCCCCAGCATTTGTAGGTGCAGGATCTTGGGGGCGAATGAACCGTTCCACCACTTCCCATAAGTGTTCTGTTGGATTCATGTCGGGCGAACGTGATGGCCAAACCATTCGCGGAACTGTCCAGAATGCTCCTCGAACCGATTTTGGACAACCCAATGACGTGGTGCATTGCCCGCCTGGAAAATCGCATCGTTGTTGTTGTACATGAATACCATGAAGGGCGTTCATGAGGTCTGCGTCACACCCAAACCCTATAATCAGCTTGTAACAACTTGTAGTGTTACTCATCTGACCACGCCACATGTTGCCAGTCTTACATAGTCCAATTATCGTGTGCACGAGCCCAGATGTGACGCTGTGTCCGATGTCGTGGTGTTAACAAATGCACTCTGGTAGGTTTCTACTCCCATACTCCATGGACGCTAAATTACGCTGCACTGACCTGATGGATAAGTCTCTGGTACCTTCTGCATTAAATAGTGATGTTATTTGTCCATTAGCATGGACAATCGCAGTCACGGTCACTCAGTACCCGTGGTCGGCCACTGCGCTGTCCACGGTTGGTGGTAATACCTTTCACGAGGTGTTCCTGGTACACACGTGACACCGTAGATCAAGGAACGTGGATGTTCGCACAACTTCGGAAATTGAATATCCCATGAGTCTGGCTCCCACTACCATACCTCGTTCCAACTCCGATAATTCACGTCGGCTAACCAAAATCCTACTGGAGTTTGTTCAACCTGACTCACAAGGCTTTTTTCAAGGAAGCTAGACAGAAACTGTTCGCACATGAACCAGATGGCTTTTTCAAGGAAGTTAGATAGAAACTGTTCGCACATCAACCAGATGGCTTTTTCAAGGAAGCTAGACAGAAACTGTTTGCGCATCAACCAGATGGCTTTTTCAAGGAAGTTAGACAGAAACTGTTCGCACATCGACCAGATGGCTTTTTCAAGGAAGTTAGACAGAAACTGTTCGCACATCGACCAGATGGCTTTTTCAAGGAAGTTAGACAGAAACTGTTCGCACATCAACCAGATGGCTTTTTTCAAGGAAGCTAGACAGAAACTGGTAGCACATCAACCAGATGGCTTTTTCAAGGAAGTTAGACAGAAACTGTTTGCACATCAACCAGATGGCTTTTTCAAGGAAGTTAGACAGAAACTGTTCGCACATCAACCAGATGGCTTTTTCAAGGAAGTTAGACAGAAACTGTTCGCACATCAACCAGATGGCTTTTTCAAGGAAGTTAGACAGAAACTGTTCGCACATCAACCAGATGGCTTTTTCAAGGAAGCTAGACAGAAACTGTTTGCGCATCAACCAGATGGCTTTTTCAAGGAAGTTAGACAGAAACTGTTCGCACATCAACCAGATGGCTTTTTTCAAGGAAGCTAGACAGAAACTGGTCGCACATCAACCAGATGGCTTTTTCAAAAAGTTAGACAGAAACTGTTTGAACAGATGGCTTTTTTCAAGGAAGCTAGACAGAAACTGGTCGCACATCAACCAGATGGATTTTTCAAAAAAGTTAGACAGAAACTGCAGTTTCTGTCTAACTTTCTTGAAAAAGCCATCTGGTTGCTGTGCGAAAACTTGGAAACGCTTGTATGTATATTTCCTACGCCAATAAATCGGATCACTAGTATAGTGTTACTATTTACTACTTAATTGGTGTACTACTCCTCGTTATCAGTATCAAGGTCTCCTACAGCATTTCCAGTTATGATAGAGCTCCTATGACACTTGACATGACTTTCTTGGTAGTCAGTCGTGTTCCATTGTAGAGTGCAGCGGGATACAAATTTCAACACCATAAAATAAATAAAACCTTACAGTAATTTGGGAGAACGCGCGAACAGAGGAATAGCAAATATTGAGCTTTGAAAAAATGAAATGCAAGAAAATTTAAAAATTTTCGTTTTTTTCTCATTTCATTTCATGTATTCAGTTTACATTACATTGAAATACATTTCCTCTCTAAAAAATCGCGGAGCTACTGTGTTTTAAATAGTGGAGCTATTCATAGCTCGCAGTAACACATAGAGAGCCGCGGTGTGAAAAAGTAAGCAAACCACCGGCAACTGCAGCGGAATAATACACGCGGCATTTTGAAAGTCTGACACAGTAAACAACAAAATCAAATTTTAAAATTGTACATCGTGCGCGTTGTCTCAAATTCGAAACAATGCTTGATAAGATCTAGTCTAAATCTTCCCGTAGAAATAACTTGCAATTGTTTATAGCGAGTAGTAGCACACGGAGAGCCATGGTCTGAAACCTAAACAAACCCGCAGGCAATTGGTATTGAAGGATACACGTAATATTTTGGAAATCTAACGCAGTAAACAGAAATACCAGATTTCTAATTGTAAATAGCACGCGTTATATCAAATTCGAAACAGTGGTGGAAGAAACCTAGCAGAAAGAAATAGCTTGGAACAGTGCGTAGTTACACAATAGGAGCATCGGTCTGAAAAGTAAATAAAGTCGCGATTCACTTCAGTAGAAGGACATACTTTGGAAGTCTAACACAGTAAACACACAAGCACGCGCACGCACACACGCACACACACAGTAATATCCAATTTCAAATGGTAAATCTTGTGTTATGCCAAATTCGAAGCTATGATTGAAGAAATCTAGTCAAAATCTACTCGCAGAAAAAGCTTGGAATTTCTCATAGTGTATGGCAGCACACGAAGGGTTGCGAACTAAAACGTAAACAAACCTGCCTGCAACTACCGAGAAATCATAATTACACGTTAGACTTCGGAAGCACATACCCAAAAAATTTCGGCGCGATTTATTTATATCGTCTCTTTTATTGTGCAGTAGATGTTCTCGCGCATTTTACAGTATTATCATCAAACACATGTCATCGCTCTTTCCACGTCGACAAGTGAGTCACGGAAAAATTGTCATCGGCCGCCACCGGGAATCGAACCCAGGGTCTTCCAGGTGCGGGGCTCCATGAAGCAACTTGCTATGTGGTTTAGCAGTTAATCACTTGTGAGTCTGGAGAATTCGAGGTCGCTGTGGTGCCGTGGTAGCATGTCCGGCGCGTAACTGGAAGACCTGGGTTCGATTCCCGGTAGCGGCAGATGAGAATATTTCCGTGACTCACTCAAAAACGTGAAAAGAACGATGACTTGTGTTTGGTGTTCCTGATCCACGTCGAGTGTATGAATTAATTACAGTATTATTCTGTCGTCGATAAAGCACTCGTAAACGTGTGAGAGTTTGATACATATAAGTTGCTACGCGAATAATAAAAAAAAAGTATTTCTGTAATGGCTTTTATCACATTTCTCATCAGGTTCTCGCTATTTTCGCAGATTGCAATGAGTTATTAATACGTTTGCGTAAAACGTCATGAAATAATGTTCTGATATAGTTTAACAAAATATATGGACGCGTAACAATGAAATTAACTATTGTTGCGTCACTTCATGGGTCAGCATACCGTACGATAAAATTTCAGCAATGGTTTCTTCGACAGTGGTTAAATGCTTTAAAAATTAATAAATTAATTAAAAATCGACAAATTAGAATTTCAAAAATCAGGCTCTGAGGTGTAACATGTCCCATTAACCTCTGTGTGCATACAGAAATTGAAATATCTACGTTCGGTAGGTTACTCTGTGAGGGACCTACAGACAAACACGGTAATATTAATATACTTATATGTACACTATCTACCAACAAGTAATTGGACACCCCTGCAATCGACGATATCTGCGGTCCTGATACACGTCACGGCCGCCGCCGTTGAATATCGTGTGGGAAACAACAACGCAACCAGTCGCATGCAAGATGCCACGCAGTTCGGAGCTCTCTGATTTCGAGAAAGGTGTAATCGTCGGGTATCACAGAAATGGCTGATCCATACGCGACATATCCAGCGAGTTGAAGTACTCAAAATCGACAGTGGCCTACGTGATTCGCAAGTGAAAGATCAGAGGTGACTATCAGAATGTGCCCCGGCCCGGCAGACCCACAAAACTGGGAGTTAGAGACCGACGGGTGATGGCCGGAGAAATTCGGAAGAACCGCTCTAAATCGATAGGCCACATCCGCTAGGAGTTTCAACAGGCATCCGGGGGTGTTCTTTCGATGAATACCATCCGTAAGGAAGCCCATCTGCTCGGTTATCATGGACGTGCTGCCGCCCACAAGCCTTTGTTCCCCAAGTCCAATAGCGCTGCTCAGCTAACGTGGTGCAAAGAACGTCGACAGTGGACCGTTGAACAGTGGAAACCGGTTCTCCGGAGCGACGAATCAAGGTTCACCTTCTACCGTTCGGATGGCAGGGTCTGGGTTTGGCGTCTGCCAGGAGAACGCCTCCTGCCGGAATGTATTGGGCCAACTGTGAAGTTCGGCGACTGTGGAATTATGCTAGGAGGGTGTTTCTCCTGGTATGGCACGGCACCCTTGGTAGCAATTCCTGGTAGACTCAACGCCGGCACCTACTGCACCATTTTGGATGACCATGCGCTTCCTACGTTGTGGCAGTTTTACGGGGTGGACCCATGTTACTTTCAGGATGACAATGCCACCTGTCATGTTGCGAGGTCCACCAAGGCTTGGTATGGTGACAATGGAGTAAATCGAATGGACTGGCCTGCGCAGAGCCCGGACCTTAACCCTATCGAGCACCACTGGGACGAGTTGGAGCGTCGACTTAAGGGGCCCCACCGTCCGAAATCGGTGAAGGAACTGATCTGTCTTATCCAAGCCGAGTGGAAGAAAATACCGCTAGCCGTCGTACAACGCCTGGTTGAGAGTATGCCCCGGAGGGTCGCAGCTGTAATCGCCGCTAGTGGAGGCTCCACCAACTATTGAAGGTGAATAAACTTCGTTTTCCTTTTTTATCGCAGGTGTCCAATTAGTTGTTGGTAGATAGTGTATATCACTATAATATATATTACTGACACCTGTAGTTATGTGTATACATATAAAGCATGATACTACAGGCAATTGTTAATGAGAAGTTCTGCTTCAGAATACTATGCTGCGAAGAGAAGTGGTGTAAATAGTATTTATGAACGTTTTCATACTTTTAATTTTTTTCCCTTTTTTTTCCGCTGGTATTAGAGTGTACAAAATTTCCTCTGGAATCTCTTCGCGTTATTAGCGAGAGCCAAAATCGTGTACCGTTTCAGTATTGACTAGCTGTTAAAAGCTCCGAGTGATCAAAGTGTGAATCCCTTGTGTCTACTGGTGAGGCGTGCTGTTAAACAATCAGTTGATGAGAGTAACATGCTCTGTGTTATCATGGGGACCCCTACGTGCAATAAGTTTCTCTGGCCTTAATCCAGTTTCCCCGCAGATCTCATTGTCCGGTCAAAGGGCATTAAAACGGAAGGATGCAGACACCGCTGTTGCTGATCTTGTATTTCATGATACAGAGACGGGAGACTCAGTATGCTCGCGATCACAGTGAGTAATATGTCGCAAGTAATGCAAGTGAAAAAAAGAAGAACGTTAGCTCATAAAAGGCATGTTAACACTCAGCAATATTTCCGCAATATTGAGAAAATCCTATATACCCTTTCCTTTGGAATGCAGCCAAATACACATAAGGATTTCCTGAGCTAAATTTGTGATGTTACAATAACGAGAGTTTCCTTTTCTTTTCTTTTTTTTTTCGGTTGGAGGTTTTACAACCACAGTGAGCAACTCAATGGGCTATAAGCAGTCGCCCGTCCCTAATTTGGGGCCACTGGCTCCAGGTTTGGGAGAGAACCAGTGCCGTAAGACAAACCCAACATCCATGCCTCACCGGGATTCGAACCCGGACTCTTCTCGGACGAATGGTCATAAGCCAGCGCTTAGACAACTGCTCCACCGAGGTGGTACGGACGTTTTCAAACACATGCACCGGTTTTCCGAAATTGAGAAACAACTTGAAACCTGACTTTTCATGAAAACCCGTTTGATCTGCTGCACATAAACCAGAAATAAATAGGATGTATTAATATTGAGCGTAACAACCAATTGAAAAGTAGAAAGGCGTTTTTAATTGGCATAATTGGGAACGAATGTAGACACATGGAAAAAGATATAGGTCTTGTGAAACACAGCCCAAGTGGCCTAATATGGAATTAGGTGACCTCTTTCCTGTACGCAGTCTTAGTACCAATGTTTAATGTTGTTGACAGACTGTCCATTAAAACTGCTGGGTAGTAATCTCCATTGCTTCAGCAAAGTACGTTCAAGCTCCACCATGCTTGCAGAGGTAGGATTTAAGAATAAAACTCGCTTTGTGCGGGAATCTAATGCATTCTGAATAGGTATTATGCAGCCACTCCACACTGTCAATAACTTCGTTTTCGAGATAGCGTCTGATAAAGAGACTACAGGAGGGTCATTCGTTATCGTCCTGTAAAAGAAGGATACAACTGCATCACTACATATGATAGTACGAAAGAGAACAATATTTTGTCTCCATATCAGACTGGGTTTGTTGGAAAAACATACATATCAAAGTGTCGAACAGAAAATATCCTTTCCTGAAGCATGCTGTAACATAATTCCCGCGTTGCCCCGTTAACGGATATTTTTGCAATGCAATCGTTTTTTTGGTCCATCCCGTACCAAGTAACGCTAAGCACTGGGATGCACACTTCATCCCTGAAATGCAGAGACTTCCATGCATCCCGGGACAAGTTGACATAACTCGCGGCCACTTTAGAATGCTCCTCCCGCGGCTTTAGTTCAGACTTACGCACACCACTGGCGTTTAAGGATTCCGAACTTCCACTCTGTGCTCTGAGGTTCGACGGCAGTCGGTATGCTATTTACATCTTCGTCATTCGGGTACAAAATACCAGACAGACGTTATATATCTGGGTTATGGTCCGTGTCGTCCACTACTGAATAGTTTGGTTGCTCTTTGGCCAAGTTGGAACCTTTACTAGTGCATACGTACACACACTAGACAAAAGATTAGAGATCGAGACGGTAGGCAGTATTGTGCCAACTGTGAAGTTCGGCGGCGGTGGAATTATGCTAGGAGGGTGTTTCTCCTGGTATGGCACGGGACCCTTGGTAGCAATTCCTGGTAGACTCAACGCCGGCACCTACTGCACCATTTTGGATGGCCATGCGCTTCCTACGTTGTGGCAGTTTTACGGGGTGGACCCATGTTACTTTCAGGATGACAATGCCACCTGTCATGTTGCGAGGTCCACCAAGGCTTGGTATGGTGACAGATTGGAACAGACCCAAACCGAACGTAAGGGATAAATGCGTGGACACCATGGCTTCCAAAGAGTATAACGCAATCGACGAACATGAGTAAACGTGGTGATCTGAGCGACTTTGAACGTGGACGCATTGTCGGTGCAAGACAAATGGGTCATTCTATCACCCAACTGGTAATAAAACTTGGGTTCCCGAGGCAACTGTATCAAGGGTGTATCGCGAGTATACCATCGACGGACGTACCAGGGCTCAGACAGAATGCGGTGGCCGACCACAAGCTATTGATGACCGGGTCAACGTAGAATAACCAGGCTCCTACTGACGTACCGCTTGGAAAAGGCGGCACATCCGCTAGCGAACGGTACAGTGTATTTTGCATACCCTGAGCTAGTATGCTATGTAAAAACTTGAAGGGAACTTTTAAAACTTGCATACCAGGAGCTAGTATGCTACGTTAAAACTTGAAGGGAACTTTTAAAACTTGCATACCCTGAGCTAGTATGCTATGTAAAAACTTGAAGGGAACTTTTAAAACTTGCATACCCTGAGCTAGCATGTTTTGTAAAATCTTAAAGGAAACTTCTAAAACTTAATGGGAAGCCGACGCCCTGCTCGTGTGCCACTATTGAAAGCTTGTCATCGGAAATTACGATTCTCCTGGTGCCGTAGCTGCGAGTACTATCCACTATACCACACGCGCATGTGTTCTCACTGCTATCTGCCGTTGCCGGGGACATCAAACCTGGACCTCCACAGAATGGCGCCGTGACCTGTGGTCAGATGAACTGACAAGAAGGTGCAGGTGTGGCGTCGACAGAATGCGACCATCGTCATATCGTGTCAGGTCAGCTCCGGTCAATGCTGTAGTGGCTATGTTATGGAGCCTTCTCATGGAGGCACGTTAGGTCTCTTAGTGTGACTGGAGAGGCCCTTAACCTTTGCGCGCTACCAACATGTGCTGGTTGATCCCCTAGACGCTTTCACGGCCCTTGCGCATCCGGAGGCCGATGGTCTGTTTCAGAAGGACAATGCGCCGCCCCACCGAGCTGCAACCACCCAGGCATGGTTTGAGGAACACTCATATGATTTTGGAGCCATCTTGTGGGCCCCAAGGTCCCCCGATTTAAAGCCCGTGGAAGCTCTCTGGGATGCTATGGAGCAGAACATCGCATCCGTGGATCCTGGACCGACATCTCGGGAAGAGCTGTGGACAGTTCTGCAACATGCATGTCTGGTATGATCTGCGGAAACCCTCCGGCAACTGATGGAGTCTACGCCTCCGCGTGTAAACGCTGTTATTCGCGCTAGAGGAGAAGCAACATGCTATTAGTTGGGTATCTCTAACGTTTTGTGCATTGAGTGTTGTGACGTGCCTGCCGTGGCGGACGCACATGAGATAAAGGCAGATAGCAGTGAGAGCACATGCGCATGTAGTATAGTGGATAGTACTCGCAGCTCCGGAGCCGAAGTTGTGGGTTCGAATCTCTCCCCTGACATAAAAATGATGCAGAAATTTTCTTCGTCATAGGGTATACTCATCATTAGAAAATCGAGCCAAACTGTTGGCCGCATGCAAACAAGGAAGGTACCTTTAGAGAGAACTTCAAGGAGACTATCATGTGATTCTAAGAAACGTACCTGCCGTGGCGGACGCACATGAGATAAAGGCAGATAGCAGTGAGAGCACATGCGCATGTAGTATAGTGGATAGTACTCGCAGCTCCGGAGCAGAAGTTGTGGGTTCGAATCTCTCCCCTGACATAAAAATGATGCAGAAATTTTCTTCGTCATAGGGTATACTCATCATTAGAAAATCGAGCCAAACTGTTGGCCGCATGCAAACAAGGAAGGTACCTTTAGAGAGAACTTCAAGGAGACTATCATGTGATTCTAAGAAACGTACTAATTAAGCTATTTACTGTGTTAATTAGCATTCTGCTTCATATTTGAGTTTATCTAATTCTTCTCATTGAAAAACTGATGAATCTAAAATCTCGTTTGAATCGGTCAATAACATGAGACCAGTACGCTGCGAAAAGTCTATGTTAAACTACGAAAGTTGATTTTAATTTGTATCAACTAATTTAAGATAGATAATCAGTTCCACATTATATTGTCTTGCAACAAGAAAGAACAAGCAATTCCACATAATGTTAGGTATGTGTAAAAGTTCTACCCTTTTTTTAATAGAGAAAAACACACTCGCACCCGTCTGTTTTTGCACTTGTTAATTTTTTTACTTGGAATTTGCATCATGAAAAATGGATAGAACTTTTGCACACACATAGGAATGAATGGCTATAAAAACAGATAATTAGTGTATTAAAAGGATTATTAAATATGAAATACGATTACGTAATAAAAGATTATGACCGTTTCTGATTAATACACCTTGGGATGAGAAATATAAAATCGTTATATTCAAACTTTTTGCCAAAGGCCTACAAACTAATTTACGTGTAAGACGAAACACTTTATATTTCATGTTACTGTAATTGGGGTACATGAATTTGGAGGGAGGTGCGAAAATACAGTTGTCCAACCTATGGTAAAGATATAAAGCGTTGAAATACACTGAGAAGGGATTAATTCGACTCTTCGATGCTGAAGGGGAGGTTACTTGGTTCCATTAAACCAATGATACGAGGTGAAAAGGTAAGCAAAGAATAAAATTCATCTGCAATTTTTATTCGAGTTTTCCAAGTATTCATGTCAAATATAAGAAAGAAATACAGCTTCGAAATATTATGAGAGTCCTCTCATGCTGACAGAAAGCTGCAAATTGTTGTCTATGCGAGTGAACCTGTTTTTCTGATTTTATTTTCTGTATTCGCGCTCTTTCTATACTAGGGCGGAGTTTGGACCTTTTAGTTGATTTTCGTAATACGTGACAGATATTAAGAAGCATATATTTCGAGTTATATTTCATGTTACTGAAACTGGGCTTTCAGAGTATTTAAATTAAAAAAAGAACACTGTTCTGTCAGACATGGATACCTGAAAACGTCACTAAGGACAGCAACGTAATGCTACTACGTTACTGTCGTTTACAAACGAACGCAAGGATTGTCCACTGAAATAATCCTGAAATCCTTCCTTTCGAAAAACAATTTATTTCCATTATCATTGACTGTATCATTCGTTTTTGAATTTTATACTCAACAATAACTTATCCTCCTATTGTGTTTATTTTCCACATTTGTATGCAACCTCATATATCTTTCGTTAGCCACAAACGGCGTTCCAAAATGTGCAAAATTGCCCGAGCAATTTGTGAAATACGTTTGCCCATTGGTTATTTAGAGAAGGCAACAATACAAGATGGCGGGTCTCGTAGAGCCTTAACGCACAAGTGTGCCAACAGACGCCGTAAGCTCACGCTTCCGTTTACAGCATGTTTGCAGCAGTATCTGCGGTTCTAAAAGCCCAATTGAAAACATTCTTTCTCGGTCAGATACTACTTACTGTAAAAACATTCTGTGTGCACTACCTTTGTAAAATAATGGCCAATTTCGCCGCTAGGGGCGCAAATGTTTAATCTGCTTTTCTCGCCTACATGGAGAGATTTTGTGCTTAAATTTCTCTACGCGCATTTTATTATTAGGTGTACAAATAAGTCTTAAAGCGTTTTTTGTGTTACCTATACCGCTAATTTACATATCCGACATTCCCCAGTGTTGTTGTCATGTAACCGTAACTGGTGCAGAGTATAAAATGTGACACAGAAGTTTGCCCAACAGTCAAATGCATTTGCACATCGGTAGGTGAAAGATGGCAAGAGATAATGTATTTATTCGACAGCGCATTCGTTACGAATTTCATCAAGGAAAAAGTGCTGCAAAAGAGCATGCGCATCGATGTGTTCTGTTTTGGGGGAGAATATTGTATCGAAAAGCACGTGTGAGTTTTGGTTTAGACGGTTTAAAGCAGGTGATTTGGATGTTAGTGATCAAGAACTTAGAGGCGTCTCACAGAAGGTTGCACATGAGGAACTGCAAGCATTGCTAGATGAAGATTCGTCTCAAACGCAAAAAAAAAAAAAAAAAAAAAAAAAAAAAAAACTAGCTGCACAACTGGGGATAACTCAACAAATCATTTCCAATCATTTACGCGGAACGGTAAAGATTCAGAAGGAAGGGAAATTGGTGCCACATGTTCTGAGCCAGAGGAACAAGGATGAGCGTGACATGAAGTGTTTGAATATGTTGAATAAACAACATAGAAAGTCTTTCCTGTGGAAAATCGTTACGGGCGATGAAAAGTGGATGTGGTACGACAATCCCAAATGCAAAAAAACACTAGGTAGACGCCTGTAAAGCAACGACTTCGACACCGAAACGCAATATTCACTCCAAGAAAGTTCTGCTGTGCATCTGGTGGGATATGAAGGGTGTGCTCTATTATGAACTATTGGAACAGGGTCAAACTGTTACTGCTGATCGCTACACGCACCAATTGCTGCGACTGAACCAGGAAATCTGTCGGAAACGTTCATTTACAGGCAAAGGATTGTATCCCGTGGAATTACTGCATGACAACGCTAGGCCGCATGTCGCGAAATCGGTCAAAGAAACGTTATTGACGCTTGGCTGGGATGTTTTGGAGCACCCGGCGTATAGTCCCGACATAGCCCGTTCAGACTATCATTTGTTCCGATCGATGCAACATGCTTTGTCTGCTCTACGGTTCCGGACATGTGATGAAGTGCCAAAAATGGGTTGACGACTTCACCGCGATACACGAGGAAGTATTATTCATAGCTGGAATCCGTCAGCTGTCCTATCGATGGCGGAAGGTAATAGATAATGACGGCACATATTTTGATTCGTAAAGATATTGTTGTTTTTGTTGGAATCACAGCCTCTCAGCGATAAAAAACAAAACAAAAAAAAAAAAAACGCAGATTGTCAGACGGGAATTTTACAGCGCTCCAAATTAATTGCCACGCGACGTACCAGGCCAGCTGTTCCACGCGTACCTTGAAACGTCACAACGCGTGGATCTCTCACGTGATCTGTGACGTAAGCAAACTTGAGACGAGAACCTTCTCTCTGTTTACAGTTGCGGTCGTCTTTGCTTGTGTGTGGTGGTATGTCAACGAAGTTCTGCGTGTATATGTTCCTTCAAATAGAACTGCTATTTTTTATTAGGAAGCAAACTGTTATGCAGGATGTTTCCAATCTGTAAACTGTGATAGGATTCATGATGTTATGAACGTAGTTTCTGTCCACCAGCAAAGAGATTGTGCGTGCGAGATTGAAATGATTTTTTTGGTCAGTAATCATGGCGTCTGTTCGAATCATCCTTAGTTCTAGTAATAGTGCATCTACTTGACGCACTTTCATCTAATGGATATCTTCATGTCATCTTTTTATAGTTTTTATTAGATATCATCTTTTACTGCATACAACTCATGTCTGTATATGAATTTATTATTGCTAGCATGAAGTCATCTGTTCTATTTTACTGTTAAACTTACATTCCTCTACCACGAATGAAGAATAGCGAAAATTATTTTACTACTGTGTGCCGAGCGATTTGGGCTGTTAGTGTTCTTTTTTAATTTAATATTTCCACCTGTCTAAAAATCAAAATAGTTTTCTCTCAAATTACTTGTTGCGTTGTCTTAAAACGCTTTAAAACGTATTTGTGCACCTAATATTTTTAGTGGATCTTTTTAAACCTGATTTCATCCGAAAATAATAAAAATTCGTGATTTTTCTTTTATTTTGAACTTCGAAACAAACTTTGAGGATTACACGAACACTCAGTGTTTCGATAAAAAATGATTTTATAGATTCACCGTTCGGGGAAAGAGCATGATTGCTAGTTTTTTGTAATTAGATGTTTCTGTAAGAATATTTTTTCATCTAATTTAGAGTCAACCGTTGCTTGATGTAGCCGCCCATCCGTTATGCGAAAGCTAGCATATAGTTCTTAAGTTTTACACCAATAAATGGATTTCCATGATTTATTAGCTGCTAATTTTGCAAATTTCAGCTTGCGTAAATCAGCGTTTTCCATTAGTGAGAAAAACAAATTCATTATTCTAACACCAATTTAAGTTATTAATAAGAAAAAATTAAACGGTTAAGAAGGCGTGACTATCCAAAATGGGATGAGGTCATCCCATTTTGGATAGCATTATTAATAGCTCAGGGAGGAAAATCTACGAAGTATGTTTCCCAGATGAATATATAAGGATTATTTCTCTACTTTTGTATGCGAACATGTTTGCTACTTGCCATTAGTTTCAATCAAAATTTCAGCTTTAAAAGTTTCTTAATATGGAGAATAGAATGCCCTTAAAAATGTACAATTTATGCAGAAAAATTTGGAGATACAGTTTCCAGTTAGCATTTTAATTATTAGGGGTCTGCAAAAGTTTCCGCCGTTTTAAGGAGTAAGGAGACAGGAATAATTAGGACACCAGTACACATTTATTCAACGAAATATTGGCCGTTAGCATCAATGACCTTTTGCCATTTTTCAGGCAATAAATAAATGCCCCGTGATAGAAGGACTCGGGTTTTGAGCTGAAGAACGCAGTGACGAAATTTTCCGCCTGTGGAATTGTGGTAAACCGCTGTTGGGCTGGGGAATATTGCATAGAACGAAACAGATGAAAGTCTGAGGGTGCAATGTCCGGGGAGTACGCCGGATGCGGTAAAACCTCCCAGTGTAACTGTTCAAGGGTTGATTTCGTGTTGGAACTGACATGTGGTCTGGTATTATCGCGTAACAGGATGACTGGGCGGCGTCTTTTACCTGTCCATGGACGTTTTTGCTTGATTGCGGCGCTGAGTTTCATCAACTGATCGCTATATCGTTGTGCAGTGATTGTTTTGTCCGGTTTCAACAGTTCGAAGTACAGAACTCCATGCATATCCCACCACACACACACACACACACACACACACACACACACACACACACAAAATCACCTTGTTCCCGTGGATATGCTGTTTTGCAGTGGATGTTGATGGGTGGTCTAGGTCGACCCAGGATCGCTTGCCTTTGGGGGTTGTCGCAATAGACCCATTTTTCATCCCCGGTGACAACATTCCACAATAAATTCTTCCCTTGAAACCTCTTCAGCAACGACATGCAAATACCCAATTGTTGACCATCGTTGCGCTCCGTTAAAGTATGTGGAACCCACACCAATCTCCTGGATCTTCCCCAAGGCCTGTAGACGCCTGACCACCGTCGATTAAACCACTTTCAAAAAATTTTTCCAGTTGCGTGGTCGATTGTGTGGCATCCTCTTGCAACAGCTATTCCAGCTCCTCGTCTGAGAGTTCCTGCGGTGTACTTGCACGTGGCTTGTCTCCCAAGCTTAGATCAGCTTTCTTAAATCTGGCAAACCATTCTCGACACGCCAGCTCACACATAAGCGTTTCGCCATACGCCCGACATTTTGAACCGTATTTTTAACTCGCACTTTTGTCTAAATTAAACATGAATAACAAACAGTGCCGCAAATGAACTTTACCGACCGCCATGCTTGGCTTTATGTACAATCTGACAGCACGGATCGCTAGTTGGTTTGATCCCTACAGCTCCAGCTAGCGGGGGCAGCGGAAACTTTTGCATACCCCTAATAGAATTATTGGTATCATTACGTGGTAATTTCCTTCAAGTGCTTTATGACAGTACCTTTTTTGTTCTTAAGCTGCTTTCAACGGTTCAAATTTAAGGGGGTTGTTGGATTTTGTATTGGGCTCAATTTAGTATACCATGGAAGGACTTACACTCATACATCTAGAATCATCCTACTGACCTGTATTGGAGAGCAACAGGTATGCTAGATCCTATCAGTAGCTGTCCGCCACACTTCTGACAAATCTTACATGCTTAACAAATTTTCTATCTCGACACCACTTATTTGCACTATCCAGGTGACCTGTAGAACAAATTCAAAACACCCACTTTCAATCCTTGGTGAAACATCCCATTCATTTTAATGCGACTCGCGACGGATTCTGCATAATACATATCTATGCTCCTATCTGTTTTTATCTGGAAACCTTTACAGTATCACGATTCTTTGGGTTTTCCTTAACCTGCTACGGAAAACACTGTACACTCACAGGCTCGATCCTTTGCTGTAATGTTAGTTGTTTAATCGGAAGTTAATCGTTAGGTTTACTTCTCTGTGGAACACAAAAAGTTTTGCTCATTTAGGGTTAATTTCAGCTTTACTGTAAAACATTACATAACATACCTTACGTAAGGTTAAACTTGTAGTAAATTCGTTTCGCTGTAAAACCCCGGATTTCTTCTCAGATTTAGCAACTGAAATCCTAATTATCATATGCAGTATGTTTTACTTCACCAATACAGCCAGAGTTCAGAAAAAATAAAATTACTTACAAGTCTGAATCTTTCGTTAGTCTCAGACAGAATGTCAATACTTTATCAACTACTAGCTCATTCGTAATCACAACAAGCACTTGAATCACAACAAATGTAAAAGCTCACTAAATACAAAATCTTAGCTTTCTACGCTCTCAGGATATAGATTGTCGTACATCAAATTTTCATGGCAGATTACATATAGCTCATAGATAAGCCGCTTCTCTATCATTACGTTCCAAACATTGCGCTAAGATTGCTTCAGAAACATTGTGCACAAAAGTTCTTATTTCGGCTCTAATTATGTAGATTACATTTTCATCTGCTGTCAGGTGTTGCCAACTTCAAATTCATCGGGAGAAATTCATTATGTTAAGCTTAGAAAATATTTAACGAGAAGAAATCAACTTTACATACGAATGCAGGAACTCAAAAAAGATATATGCCACACTGCATGATCATATTATGCGGCTATCCTTCAGTGTGATTCTCAACAAGCAACTTTCCGTTATTTTTTGGAAAACCTTTATCGTACTTTCATGCTCCCTTGCGAATGTTCAGGTTTCGTTTTGTTACTTAAAAGTACCAAGATGAATTTGTTTGAGACGAAAAGGCAAGTTGCTTTTATCAACTTTTATAGCCAACAATAAAAGTTGAGTCCACTTCCTCCTCCATTCTTCAATGTTCATCCACTTTCAACAATCGCCCTGGATACCTCAATGCTTTTATTATTTCAAAAATTTTGCACTGCATATTTATTTATAGTTCATGATTTTAATGTTTCAAGTACATTATTTTGCTTCATCATATTAATATTCAAAAATTTAGTTTGGCTTTTCTTATCAGCTTCTTCACCACTGTTTCTACTTTGGTATTTTTATTTTTATTTTTATTTTTTTTTATTGAAGGTTTAACGACCACCGTGAACAACTCAATGGGTTATAAGCAGTCGCCTGTCCTTAATTTAGGGTTACTGGCTCCAGGGAATGGAAAGTGCTAGTGCCGTAAGACAAACACAATATAACTGCCTCACCGGGATTCAAACTCGGACCCTTCTCGGACAAATGGTCATAAATCAGCGTCTAGACCACCACTGCACCACCGGATCGACTGTTGTTTTTAACCGTCGAAATGTCAAAAATACCAAAATGGCATTTCTTAAGCTGATGAGAGAGAGACTGCTAACAGTGTACATCAAATTAGTTCAGATATTGTCTGGTACTTTAACGGAAGAAGCTCAAGAAGGAAAATCTGTCTAGTACACATACAGTGGTAACCTCTTTAGTATAGTGTATCGAGAAGGAAGAGCTGTCTAGTACACGCATAGTGGTATCCTCTTTAGTATAGAAGTTACTATTGCATGAGAAAGGAACTAGCTATCAAAAAAAATAAAAAAAACGGAAATTTACTAGCAAAATTCTATTTCCTTTTGTTTAGCTGGGCCAAAAATGTTTTATAGACTCTGATCTTTCACTCTTTTCTCATAGAATCTGCACTAAAACGCACAAATAAATCTCTTTCAACATCTCCCCACACTTCTTAAACCATGTGTACAACGCTGTTTCACCACAGCAAATTACGGAGTAATTTCAAATTCCTGAAAACCAAACAAGCCTTTGGTTCAGGTCGTCTGTTCCACAAGTTTTAATTAAGTCCTCTGTTCCACACTACGTAATTGCAACAGTTTCGAAACTTGCCCTTCTTAAAGCTACTTTCTTACCCCTAAAATGTTATTCAGCTTGTTCTGTAAACTATCAGCTTTGACATTTGTTTTTGTCGAGTTATTGAAAAAGTTAATTAGTACTTCTAATGTCTCCCAAACTCATTATAGACAGTAAGCATGGCGCTCGTTCAGATAAAAAACAGACGATATCTCAGTCGACACTTCTCCAACTCATTATCGAAAAGAGAAATACTGCATATGCCGAGGCCGAAATTAGCATGTTACGGCCTTAGCCTTTTCTTTTTGTTTAGGGGTTTAACATCCACTGTGAGCAACTCAGTAGCCCATCTCTAATTCAGAATCACTAATTCCAGGAAGAGAGAGAGAGAGAGCCAGTGCCGTAAGACAAACACAAAATTTATGCCGTACCGGGTTTTGAACCCCGATCCGGCATTTGCTTAATTTTTCTTCTTCGCGGGCAGCTTTCCAATACTTTGGAACAAAGCCGATTTTTATAGAGAACGCTATAGATGGAGGTGGAAACTGTCAGACATATACACTGAGATGCTATTTAATTAGATATATCTTCTCTCGTCACATAAACGGCTCATCCCACACGTAAGACGCCACGTCAGCGCGGATTGCGGAGAACTACCGGCGGATGCAGCGCGTAAACATCAAAGTTCGCAAGTAACTCGTAAGTAAATTTCCCCACGGTTTCATTCACGGAGAAAGAACTGCGCGCGCGCGCATCACCGTCAAGAAAAACACCTGTGACCCACTTATGACTCTGACTTTTTCTGAGCTTTCCACTTCTTCTAAAAGAGCGTGTGTGTGTAGTCGGGTGTAAGCAGAACAAAAATATCGCAACAAGCCGAATAAAGTTGTTGCCTTTACAACTCATGATTCTGCGAGTCGGCAAATTAATGGCCTAATCTAAACACACTCACCTACCTATCATGCTGTATTATGTTTGCTTTCTTATTAGAACAATTAACTTGTATTCGTCTGTGCATCAACATTAAAGAATTAAATGCCTATGATCAGGTGAGTTCTGATTTTATACATTTGGGATTTATTGAATCATTCTCTTAAAAAATAACATTGTTTACGCATCTATCTGAGAATATTATCGCTGTCGCCTATTGGACTGTAGAGTGAGTGGGGAATTACATGATAGCGTTGACTCCCTATTACAGTATACACCATGAAAGCTAACTCGTCGTGCATCAGTTAGCGTTCGATTGAGTTTAGGAATGGGAAAAACGTTTGGTATGAGCGACTTTCAACGTGGCATAACAGTTGCCCCCCATGCGTGCTGGTTGGAGCATATTCCGAACGATCGTCACCCTGAGCATTTCGCGTACAGCCGCAACAATTGTTGAATGGTGGTGTCGTACCATACATGACGCGGTACGCAAAAAGTTGCAGCCATCGAAGATTCTGTGGACGAAACCAGCTGGCGCAGCAGAAGGATTAGATCTGACAATGAATGGTGCGGCACGAGAGAAATCAATGAATGAATGGTGCCCCACATAAAGAAATCCTTCGAGCGTTTTTTCCAGGTGTACTGTTTCTTATGAACAAACGTGAGAACCAATATACCTGAAAAAAAAAATTCTTTCTTCGTTTAATTATCTTCAGAAGTGTGTGTCTTCCATTTTTCAAACCACTTTCAGTTGCTCACTGATGTGCTTCATTCGAATCATAGTACGAGTTTTGATGAAGAGTTTAATGCCTCGGCTGATTTTTTGAGGAATTTTTTTCTCTATTGCTTCTGATACGATTCTCGAAATATTTTTCCCTTTTCTTTTTTTTTTTTTTCATTTCATGCTCGACTTGGATTTGGAGGATCTTCTGCTCAATGCTTCTTCTGCAGCAACCCAATAGTTCACTTTGCATATCCCTTTAATAGACGCCTTCCTCAAAATTTTTGGAGCAAATAACAGCATCCTAGATTAAAAAAAAAAAAAAAAAAAGACATCACGTCGTTTACTGCGTGATTTCCATAACTTGCTGAGCTCAGTCATTTTTGGAAATCTATGCCACGAGGGTTGTACCAAAAGTAATGCGAAAGGGGGCGATAACTTTTTTACTTAACTGACAGATGTCATTCAAATTGCACATGTTGTTAGAGTAACATTTTCTCTATAGTAACCCTTCTTCATTGCAGATTTGAAGGAGAGAAGGGTGGAAGTCTGCTCTGATCTGCTGGAAACGTTTGAAGCCCGTGAATACACCTTTTTTTCGATCTGGTGACAGGAGATGAAACGTGGGCGTATCTTTTTATTCCGAAAACGAAGAATCAATCCATGGAAGGGCGTCACACCTCTTCACCAAGGCCTAATAAGTTCAAGAGAGTCATGGCGACTGTTTTCTGGGATGACAGGGGTGTAATTCTCCTTGATTTTCTGGAATGTGGCCGTACCGTGACCAGCGAGCGGTACATTGAGACACTCAAGAAACTTAGAGAAGCCATAATGAGGAAAACACCGAACAAGAATCTGAAAAGGATCCACATTCACCATGACAATGCGAGAACACACACATCTTTGGCAACAAATCAGGCGATCAGAAAATTAGGATTTTCAGTGGTCCCCATCCACCGTACAGCCCAGATCTGGCTCCCTCCGACTTACACCTGTTCGTTTCAATGACGGACAGTCACCGGGAACAATGGTTTGGTGACACAGACAAAGTGGCTGAGAAGAAGTGGGTACAACAGTCCACACCTGAATTTCTTCAAAGAGGATTCAAAAGTTGGATTCAACGAT
This sequence comes from Macrothele yani, assembly GCA_039090855.1. NCBI lineage: Eukaryota > Metazoa > Arthropoda > Arachnida > Araneae > Macrothelidae > Macrothele > Macrothele yani. The sequence goes on along the minus strand of CM077009.1, from coordinate 66,963,709 downwards.
GGCACAAATGCATGGATGGAGACTATGTTGAGTAGTACCTTTGTATAGAGAAAGAGTTACTCTACCAACATGTGCAATTTGGACAACCTCTGTCAGTTAATAAAAAAGTTACGCCCACTTTTGCATTACTTTCGGTACAACCCTCGTACATAATTGGCGATCTTTTGGTATTTCTATAGTTGTTCTGTTAATCTGCAACAGCGCAGAAACTTGAAGGCATCTCGAACGAACAAACTGTTTGCAAACAAACTTAGCTATTCTATTTACTATATATACACTAAAATTATTCAAGCAGCAGAAAAAAAAAAAAACATCTGCCCTTTAAACAAGAATCAAGTGACATTTGCGAGTTGAGACTGCTTTGTCCTCCGGTGCACCGAACCAGTTTGTAAGACAGCTGACGTCATCATACCTTCTTCTCCACGCTCCCGCAAAGGGGAAGCTTTACTGTGGTCTTACGGACACAAACAACCTTGGGTGTTTGAGAACCGCGTCTGAAAATCTTTGTCGACCAAAATCATCCCTTCATGGCGACGGTTTATCTTCAAGCAGATGGACACTTGTAGAAAGGTAACGCACCCATTCACAAGGCGCGTATCGTCCCCGAATTTTTACAAGAACATGCCGACGAGTTTCTTTGCTCCGGTGACCTGCACAGTACTCGTATTTAAACTCCATCGAGTTTCTCTGGGATGAGGTGGAACGGGCTGTTTGCTGCGAGATGCCATCCAATTTGCAGCAGCTGCGCAACACAATCATTTCTGCATGACACAACATGAATGCGAAAATCTTCCAGCATTTGGTATGCTTTATGCCCTTATTTTTATTTATTATTTTTTTGATTGGAGGTTTAACGACCACCGTGAGCAACTCAATGGGCTATAAGCAGTCACCCGTCCCTAATTTAGAGTCATTGGTTCCAGGGAAAGGAGAGAGCCAGTGCCGCATGACAAACACAACATCCATGCCCAACGGGATTCGAATCCGGGCCCCTTTCGGACGAATGATCAGAAGCCATCGCTTAGACCACTGCGCCACCGGGAGGCCATGCCCTTCGGTATTATGTCTTTTCTGAGGGCCAAGGGAGGAGCAATATGCTGCTAGGTAGTTGTTGAAACGAAGTGACGTCTCAGTATATGTTTAAACCAAAATTTCCATTCAGTAACAATCGCTTGCATTTCGTACACGATGCTAAAAACAATATGACCTATCGCCGACAGTTCGTGGAAGTTATCGGTTATGGTTAACAAAATGACCTATCGCCGACAGTTCGTGGAAGTTATCGGTTATGGTTAACAATATGACCTATCGCCGACAGTTCGTGGAAGTTATCGGTTATGGTTAACAATATGACCTATCGCCGACAGTTCGTGGAAGTTATCGGTTATGGTTAACAATATGACCTATCGCCGACAGTTCGTGGAAGTTATCGGTTATGGTTAACAATATGACCTATCGCCGACAGTTCGTGGAAGTTATCGGTTATGGTTAACAATATGACCTATCGCCGACAGTTCGTGGAAGTTATCGGTTATGGTTAACAATATGACCTATCGCCGACAGTTCGTGGAAGTTATCGGTTATGGTTAACAATATGACCTATCGCCGACAGTTCGTGGAAGTTATCGGTTATGGTTAACAATATGACCTATCGCCGACAGTTCGTGGAAGTTATCGGTTATGGTTAACAATATGACCTATCGCCGACAGTTCGTGGAAGTTATCGGTTATGGTTAACAATATGACCTATCGCCGACAGTTCGTGGAAGTTATCGGTTATGGTTAACAATATGACCTATCGCCGACAGTTCGTGGAAGTTATCGGTTATGGTTAACAATATGACCTATCGCCGACAGTTCGTGGAAGTTATCGGTTATGGTTAACAATATGACCTATCGCCGACAGTTCGTGGAAGTTATCGGTTATGGTTAACAATATGACCTATCGCCGACAGTTCGTGGAAGTTATCGGTTATGGTTAACAATATGACCTATCGCCGACAGTTCGTGGAAGTTATCGGTTATGGTTAACAATATGACCTATCGCCGACAGTTCGTGGAAGTTATCGGTTATGGTTAACAATATGACCTATCGCCGACAGTTCGTGGAAGTTATCGGTTATGGTTAACAATATGACCTATCGCCGACAGTTCGTGGAAGTTATCGGTTATGGTTAACAATATGACCTATCGCCGACAGTTCGTGGAAGTTATCGGTTATGGTTAACAATATGACCTATCGCCGACAGTTCGTGGAAGTTATCGGTTATGGTTAACAATATGACCTATCGCCGACAGTTCGTGGAAGTTATCGGTTATGGTTAACAATATGACCTATCGCCGACAGTTCGTGGAAGTTATCGGTTATGGTTAACAATATGACCTATCGCCGACAGTTCGTGGAAGTTATCGGTTATGGTTAACAATATGACCTATCGCCGACAGTTCGTGGAAGTTATCGGTTATGGTTAACAATATGACCTATCGCCGACAGTTCGTGGAAGTTATCGGTTATGGTTAACAATATGACCTATCGCCGACAGTTCGTGGAAGTTATCGGTTATGGTTAACAATATGACCTATCGCCGACAGTTCGTGGAAGTTATCGGTTATGGTTAACAATATGACCTATCGCCGACAGTTCGTGGAAGTTATCGGTTATGGTTAACAATATGACCTATCGCCGACAGTTCGTGGAAGTTATCGGTTATGGTTAACAATATGACCTATCGCCGACAGTTCGTGGAAGTTATCGGTTATGGTTAACAATATGACCTATCGCCGACAGTTCGTGGAAGTTATCGGTTATGGTTAACAATATGACCTATCGCCGACAGTTCGTGGAAGTTATCGGTTATGGTTAACAATATGACCTATCGCCGACAGTTCGTGGAAGTTATCGGTTATGGTTAAGAATAAGACCTATCGCCGACAGTTCGTGGAAGTTATCGGTCCACCATAAACATTCTGTTATCAGTGCAGATTATCGTGGTTGTCTCGCAACTGTTTATTATTATTTTTTTTATTGGAGGTTTAACGACCACCGTGAGCAACTCCAACTGTTTATCAACAGTAGTCACAGCAAATACGCTCTTGAAGACATAACAAATGTGAATAAAACGCTCAAAACAGTGAATTAATTAATTCTTTCCTTTAGCTATTGTTGTACATGAAAGCAGTCACGGTCGATGTTGGGACGCAAAATACCCCCATGAATAGGAAAAAATAACTAAGCTCATGGCAAACAATGATATAGAGAGAACTCGGGAAGGGGTGGGGAGGAACAGATAGGGTTCCAATTAATTGTCTCCATTCTTTTTAACCACATAGCAGTTACTTTTTAATTTGTATGTATTTTGCATCATCGCTGTAAATTAGCATGGTTCACACGGTCATCATTCATTCTAAATTAGTTAAAAATAAAAACAGAAGATTAAAATGTTAAGGAAAAGGAAATGAGTACATAACACTTGGTTGTTAATTGAAACTCCTTAATTCGTTTACCAAGACTAGTTTTATCTTGGTTATCTCGCAACTGATAAAACCAGCCTTGATAAACGAATAAAAGTTTCAGGTTTTTGCCAAAACTTTTTGTATAAGAGGATTGTGTATGTGTGTGTATGTGTGTGTGTGTGTAAATGATCGGAAAAATCGAGAAGCATTAACGCTGATCATCGGTGAGGTGCATCAGAATAATGGTTGGTACATAAGATGAGCTTTCTTCAGAAATCTGTATTTGCAGTTTTACTATTACTTTGGGTTATGAATAAAGAAAGGAAAATTTTCATCTTTTAAAAATTCTATTATCACTTTTATTTGTGCAAAAAACCTTTAAAAAACTGTATTTTCCTTTCATGTGTTAACGTAACATTAAAATGCCATGTAAATGCGTTGAATAAAGCAAAAAGAGTGATGCTTTGTTTGTTGGGAGCTTTTTTTTTTTTTTTATTCTCTTAAGGCTGTCTTTGAATGAGTGTAAAAGAAATTATATCCTTTATCTGCAATGTAAATTCTTTCGTACACATTTTCTCGAAGACTATTACGTTGTAGTATTCGAAATTTTGATCACAAATACACTGGCAGAAAATGAAAAAAGAACACCAAGAAGGAATTGGCGGACGATCATGAAATTTACATATGTTAATGGGGTCAAGTTTACGTAGGTGTGATGATTTGCATATTATGCCACAACACGGCATAATATGCAAATTATCGTCGGTGGTATTTAAGGAGTACGGCAAAGTGAATGTAATCAGTCGTCGGCGTACGGACACGTGTGAAGACCCTGAAGAAGCTGCAATGCCTGGACATGGAAGACGTGTACGATTTCAGCAGTTATCGGACTTTGAGCGAGGTCGTCTAGTCAGACTCAGCGAGGCCGGGTGGTCGTATTGTCGTATTGCGGAGCGAATTGGATGGGAAGTATCGGTGGTGGTACGATGGTGGCGTAGATGGTCCGAGGAACATTCCCACACGAGAAAACGTGGAACCGGGAGTCACAGACGGACTGATGAGCGGACCGATCGACGCATAAGAAGAGCGGCGTTGTCAAGCAGAACATCCACTGCGACGCAAATCCGAGCTGCCGTTGCACATGATGTGACTGTGCGAACAATCCGAAACCGTCTACTGGATGCAGGACTACGTGCACGTGTACCTCTGGCATGTGAACCTCTGACTCCAGCCCACCGTCAGGAACGGCTGCAGTGTTGTCGCCAAAGTCTGCACTGGAGAAGGCAATGGCGATCTGTCGTGTTCAGCGATGAAAGCAGATCCTGCTTGGGAGCCTCCGATGGCTGTATGCGTGTTCGCAGACGCACAGGGGAGCGTCTCCACCCTTCGTGCATCCACCAGTGACACACAGGGCCTACACCTGGTCTCCTGGTGTGGGAAGCGATCAGCTATCACTCCCGTACACAACTAGTGATTGTATCGGGTACGTTAAACAGCATCTCCTACATCAACAACATCATTCAGCCCGTTGTTGTGCCATTTGTAAGGTCGGTCCATCGTGGTGTTTTCCAACAAGATAACGCACGCCCATACACGGCACGTGCAACGCAACATGCACTTCAGGGTGTGAGATAACTTCCATGGCCTGCACGTTCACCGGATTTGTCCCCCATTGAGCACGTGTGGGGTTTTATGGGACAACGACTTATCCGGTCTCCACGGCCAGCCACGACCATCCCCGATTTACGCGTCCAGGTTGAGTATGCTTGGAACTCAATACCCCAAACTTACATCCAACATCTGTACGACAGACTCCATGCCAGAATTGCACAGTGTGACGCAGTTCATGGCGGTTCAACCTCGTACTAACCATGTTATATGGAAATGTTATTTTTCAGTTTATCAGCAAATACAGCTGTATTTTGTCATAACCCAGCAAAAACAGTCTTGCTGGGCCAGTACTGGGCCATTGCTGGCAGCCAGCACTGCCAGCAATGGCCCAGCACTATGTTGCCGCTGCCGAGCCGTCAATAAAATGTCCGGGCGGCCAACAGAAGGGCCAGCAGTTCAGGCCAACAGCTGGCACCGCATCAGTTCTCTTATGCCACAACAGGGCCATCAATGGTCCATCACAGACAGTAGCTGCCACAAGTGGCCCTTCAGTGGCCCTGCAAGCACGTGCCAGAAATGATGGCTAGCCTAAGGTGGTCCGCTAGTGTGCCGTTAGTGGCAGCCGGCAACCACGTGACGTAACTGGTGGCTTGCCAAATTCTGTCCGCCAATTTCCCAGTAGTAGCCATAATAATAATAAAAAAAAGCAAAGATAACCGCAGTTTCCCAAAGCTACAATTTTTTTCTACCCTTACGAAGCTTGTGAATTAACGCACTGCGCAGGGGAAATTTTCTCAACAGATCGAAAAAACAGTCGTTTGTACCTGAGCAGATTTGAACCCGGGCCGTTGGCGTGACAGCTGAGCTCTCTACCGACCGGACTAATTTGTCACGTTCGAGCAAATGTTTAAAGCTGTCTGTTTGGTATGCAATGTGTAATTGAATGCTTCCCTTTTTCATTTTACAATATTGCGAGGTATTTTTCATAAAAGTTAGTTTCATATAATGGATAAATTATTTTTTCAACGTAACGACAGTTTTTTGTTTTACCTTAAGGGAACTTCACTCATTTTCAAGGCGTGTACATACTTAGAGTCGCTTTCCAAAGTTTTGTACTGTCCTTGCCGTCTTAAAAACAGATTGTTGAATAAATATATATTTACCCGGGTTCATGTCACATTCTGTTACATTTTTAACGTTGTGTCTTTCCTTTCCGTTGTCCGAAGCTACATTTGTTTTAAAGAGTAAAATATATTTTATTTTACTTCTCGTTATTTTTAGAAGCGAATTCCTCCCAGTCTTGTGTATTCAACCCATGGATGTGTACACCAAATAGCGTTGCTTTTTTTTTCTTTCAAATAATTAATAAATTTTGTACGCGTATAATTCCTTTTTTTTTTTTCAACAAACGTTGTTTTAATGGTTTTCCAGGATATTGGTTTCAAGCGGTTTCAAATTTTTTCTTGTTATTCACTCACTCCATTCCATGAATTGTTATTCATGGGAATGGAGTGGGTGTATTTCATGGCTGTAATCTAGTATTTCACGGCTTAATCTGATATCTTCGTCGACGTAAAATTTCATTAGGAAATTAATTCGCCTCTCCACATATCGATATTTTTTTCTTAACATCCACTAAAATAACACGATGGCGATAGCGTCGTCTTCAACTAACTGGTACCATGAGAGACACAGCAAGTGTTGCTTCTGCGCATGCGCAGTCCCGTTGCTTCCACCTGCTGTTAGGGGTTGCATTGGTTGCCAGCAACGGGCCACTAGTGGCACTTGCTGGAGGCCCACAATTCACGGCGATGCTGCAGGGCCATCAATGGCTCGCCAACTGATAACGCTGCCACCAACGGACCACTACCGGGCCGTGCGCGGCAGATTTCATCCAGCAGTAACCCATCATTGCCAGCTGGTGGCCAGCAGTTTCCCAGCACTTGTGTTTTTGCTGGGAATGTTTTGATCCCGTTATCCTCTGTATTCCGTTATTATGCTGTATAAATTTAGTTGGTATCAGACGTCTCCTTCTTGGTGTTCTTTTTTCACTTTCCGGCAGTGTAGAAACGACCCATATGCCGCAGTTATTATTCCGAAAAACTTGTTAGAAATGTTTTTAAATTTCAATTTATCTGACTCGAAAATATTCCAATTTGGCGCGATAAGTTATCTTAGCAGTAATTCTGTCTGGAAGAAACGAAATCTCTCATTTATGTCTGATTTTTTAATTATCTTTGCTAAATAGAAATCATTGAATGGGGTCAAAAGTGAGATTGGAATCTTGTCTTTCATAAATCATCTTAAATCCTACTGTACGTTCATATTTTGAAGAGCAAATGTGCATATTAGGAGAGAACCCATGAAACTGAGCTACAAAAACTTCGCCTACAGACTGAGCTCCACCCCCAAATAACGTTATTGTTTAAAACGAAACAGAGCGTATTTTGTCTTTTCATTGTGGAGTCAACGAGAGACCGCTTCCATCCTGAATATGGCGAGGTCTGCAGTGATTTGTTGACGCCAACTTCTGGGACAGTCCCACAAGACGTAGAAGTCACGCCCAAGGGAGTGATTTTTTGCGCCATCTATCGCAAAAGATGAACCCTAACACTCATTCAAAGACAGCCTTAAGATGCTTTCCTTTATCAGGACATGAACACCCATACGCAGAACTATACTTTGCCTGATAATTCTTATTTGAAACAAGGTTATTTTTATAGAAATGTTAGGAAACCAGAGGCCCTGTAATTTGGGACCTCTGTTTCCAGGGAAGAGAAAGGGACAGCGCAATGGGCGGACGCACCAGCCATGCGTTATTTAAGGCCCAGGACAAACAAGGACGGTTAACCTGAAGCCAGCGCCTCTAAGCCACCATAATGGCAATCATTATCGAGCAAAGAATATCTTGATATAATAGCAACAGAAAATTTCGTCTTCTCCTCGGTGTCTGAGTGGCACGAGGTGCCAGCTTCTAATTATTCCTCTAATGCGAGTCTGGATGAGGCATAAATGGTTTCTTTATCTTTATCTTACAGCACTAGCTCTCTCCCTTTCCATGAAACAAGTAGCCCTAAATTAGGGACGGGCGACTGCCACTGACTTGGTCACGTGGTCGTTAAACCTTCAGTAAAATGAAATTTATTCATCCAAGAACGGTTAATCTGAAACACAAAGTCAAGGAGAAGAAAAGTCATTGGTGTTCATTAGAACCGTGAGAATAATTCGAAAGCCATTATAGGAATTTGGTGGATGAACAAAATCAGAATGCCGTAAGTTAGGGAAAGCACTTTTTTATTTACGCTTTCCAACCGTAGGTTGAAGAAACTTATATGCTCCAGCTTTGTAGGTCCGTCTGTCCGTCCGCACGATAACTCGTGTAAAAATGGTTCGATTTTGATGAAAATTTAGTATGTGGTAAGGGACCACCCGGGGATTAACCCTATTGAAAATGGACGCAATAGGGTCAAAGGTCAGGACATAGGAGCGGGATCCACTCCATTGCCCTTATGCGTCATAACTTGTGTAATAATAGCTCTATGTCGATGAAATTTTAGTATGTGCTAGAGGACTACCTGGGGACGAACCCTATTGAAAATGCACGAAATGGGGTCAAAGGTCAGGACATAGGAGCGGGATCCATTCCATTGCCTTTATACATCATAACTTACGTAAAAAGGCTTCGATTGCAACAAACCTTTACCATGTTGTTCCGGAAGTATACTGAACTAATTGTGTTTAATATGATAGAAATGGGGTCAAAGGTCGGGACACAGGAGCGAGATTTATTCCACAGATATTATCCTGATAACTTGACTAAAAATGCTTCTATTGCGACAAAACGTTAGTATGTTGTTCCGGAGATATACTGAACTGGTTCTGTTGAATATCATCCAAATGGGGTCAAAGGTCAAGGCACAGAATCAAGATTTATTCCACAGCCATTATCCTCATAACTTGACTAAAATTGCTTCTATTGCGACAAAACTTTATCATGTTGTTCCGGAGGTATACTGAACCAATTGTGTTTAATATGATCAAAATGGGGTCAAAGGTCAGGACACAGGAGCGAGATTTATTCCACAGATATTATCCTGATAACTTGACTAAAAATGCTTCTATTGCGACAAAACTTTAGTATGTTGTTTCGGAGGTATACAATTCTGTTTAATATCATCGAAATGGGGTCAAAGGTCAGGGCACAGGAGCGAGATTTATTCCACAGCAATTATCCTCATAACTTGAGTAATAATTTGAGTAATGATTTCTGGTATGTTGGAAAGCGTATCATAATCAACGCATTGCATGATTTTACTAACTTGTTGAAATAAAAGAGTAAACCGGAACGTTTGTAAGTTGAAAATATTTTGTAATATTAACAAAGAAATCGAAGCGTATGATGTCACAATTTAGCAGGGACGACTGTGAGAAAAAAAAAAGGGGAAATCCTCTCTTCTGAAATGTTATGTATGGTATAACGTAACCCTTTTTCGTGTGCGACATTGGTGTTACGCTATGTCTAAAACCATGCCTATGGAAATGTTGAACTAAATGAAAATACGATGCACTAGTTTATGGCCAGACGAAACATGAACAGAAGTCAACTTACGATAACCTTTAATTGGTCCAGCAAATTGAAAAAATCCACAATATAGCCACATATAATATCGTATCATCTAGCTTTAACACACATCGAACATTTCCAAACACACACACACACATACACTGAGCAACTGCTGTATCGTCCTTTTTATCTATCGTTCTTATCACATTCATACGTCACTCTCTCTGACCTCAAAAGTGTTGCCAACCTCATTCATGTGAGAGAGAAGATATTCCGTTAAGTTTGGAAAGTGCGAAAGAGAACAAACTCAAATTTACATAGGAAAAGGAACTAAAAATGAAAGTTAAATTAGAATATACGTCACGATGGGCAAGTGATCCGGCTCATTACAATTTTGCAATCTGTGTTTTAATCCTTAGACATGCAAGCCAAAAAAAATGTCCATCAAAAGACGGAATCAAGATGTTCTCCCACAGAAAGTTTCTGAAAAATTATTTTGAAAAAAATGGGACCAGGCTGTGTTTTCACAGAAATTATTTCGTTCTGCTGGTAAAGGAGTTAATGGTGTCGCTCTGGGAATGCATAATTAGTCTCCATAGAAACAATTTTTTAAGTCAAAATGTTGTAAGAAGACATTATCTAAATGTAATTTAAATCCCAAAGTTTTAATGGAGCTAAATACTTGTAGTTCGAAGCGTTACCTTTTCCTTGACAACAGAAGAGTGGCCAGGGAGGTCGTACAATAAAAGTAAAAAGGTACAGAAGGACGCAATAAACCTTTACATCATCCGACCACTTTTTTCCACGGAGACGTTACCATTTTGTTGTTTAAAAGCTTGAAACACAGTAAAATGCTGAACTTCTCCAGCACTAAAAGGCGGTATACAATCAAAGTGCTTGAAAAAAGCATATTTCCTATACCACTTTTCTATAGTACAACCTCACTGATTTCTGTGCGATCCTCAAAGAAGAGTGCAACGTTTCGCTAAACGATACACGTTGCAGCGTTTGAGTTAAGTTAATACCTAGGTATTATTGTCTTCTTTCCCTAGAATTTTTTTACAAGTAAATTGAAAAAAAAATCGGATTGCCATCTACAAAATTTGTATTATATGGCGTAATCCCGTATTTCTTTCATGATTTATCTGCTTCTCCGGGCAAACACGGGATAAGATCCTTAACCTCCAGATTCGCTAAACATGAATGCCGGTTGCTTCAACTAACAAATCCTGTGATGGTTATATTCAAATTGATCGGAAACTTGAAACTTGGTCGTTCTGGGTGGTGTAGTGGTTAGCATACCCGGGCGTTTTCTGGGAGACGCGGATTCGAATCCCGCTCCAGGACGATGAACATTTTCAAGTTTTCGGATATTATCTGACTTACCATCCTTGTCACATTTACGCCAAAAATCGGATTGTCATCTTCAAAATTTGTAAAATAAGAGGGTTTTGAAGACGAAGAGTGTATTGATCTTCAAACATATTAACATTTTAATCAACAACTTAGGACGTACTACAAAGGTGAAGCACGTGTCAAGATGAAAATGTCTGCAGCGATATATTCCATCGCTGCAACTTACTCCGGAGCGAGGAGACCCAGGTTCCATCGCCGTCACTGACAAATTTATGTTTCCACAAGCCTCGAAAGTTTTCCCAAAACCATTATCCAATCCCAGTATTCCATGTAAAATGTCTTACTTAACAGTTAAGGAGGTAAGTTCATTTTACTTTTGGGGGGGGGGACATGAAGCTTTTCTTAGAAGACAGACGTAGCTGTTACGGAAGCAGCGAATTTTATGTTGACATGTGCTCCAATTAAAGTTAATGACGCACCTTCGATACGCTGATTGTCAGATTTATATTCTTAATTTCTTTTGAAATTTCCCTTTCCGATGACACACAACTATTTAGCTATTTACAGCATGCTGACAAGGTGTCTCTAATTCCGTGTTCCTCAAATCGACAAAGCTGTGTTCTCGAGCTTCTGCGACTAAAGCAATTTCTGTCTCTCATGTTCGGCCGCAAACCGTAACCTCACATCCCATCACGATTTCGGAGCAAAATTAATGCTAAGAGAATGGCAACAGCAGTAGCAGCGTTAGAGTAGCTGACGATCATCAAAATAAGCGTTCGCAAGGCGATGAAGCTCAGCTCTGAGAGCCCATTGTGTCAAGAATTAATGGCTTTAACAACACGGCTCGACCGGCGATCTATTTCCGGTACTTCAGCGCTGAAAGAAGGCTGATGAATCGAACAATAGATGAATGGGCAACTCTCTGTAAAGACAACAAAGACAGTGGCACCCTGTTTCAAAATGTATAATCGACTTAACGGAGGAGTTTTCAGCATTCGCCGGTTGCGCAGATCCACAAGCCCGCCCCCTTAGTTCTTTCCCCTTATCCGTTCTTTATTCAGTCAATGAAACTCGGCAGACTTTTTACTTTTTTACATCTTTTCTCTAAATCCGATCCGTCTTTGTACCATTATGTCGCAAAAACGTGTTTTTCTTCCAGTCTACTGTCTTTCCTCTTTGGCAACGATTCAAATAACTTCCACATCTGACAAAATATTTATTTCTCCAAAAAGATATATGGGCTGAGTTTGTGTGTCGTTTTCTCTTATATGCCAGTCAGAAGGCTTGATTCGGCAGATCACAATATCATTCATTGGCCGTGTAACACGAAACATAAACACCTTAATCTATAATCTTATGATATGACTTATGTTTAAGGTCTCAAAACCTACTCCACTCTCTTTTGAAAAGTTTATTTTAACGTTAGTATGCTTTTACTGCCTGTAGTTCTTTCAGCCCTGCTTCTTACGAGATATTCGTGATATATTTTTTTTTTTTTGATTGGAGGTTTAACGACCACCGTGAGCAACTCAATGGGCTATAAGCAGCCGCCCTTCCGTATTTTAGTGCCACTGGTTCCAGAGAAGGGAGAGAGCCAGCGCCGTAAGACAAACACAACATCTATACCTCACAAGGATTCGAACCCAGAGCCATCTCGGACGAATGATTAGAAGCCATCGCTTAGACCCACTGCACCACCGGGGCATTTTCAAGTAAGTACTTTTCAGAGGTGAAAAATTCGTCAGCTAGAATAAATGAAATAATATACTGGCTCTTCCTATACAAGGATTTATGATTCCAGTAGTTCCAAATGAAAAACCAATATAAAATAAAGAACAATGGCACAGGCGATGTCTTGAGCCAATAAGGCAGTGTAAGAGAAATAACTCTCGGATGATTGATAAAAATTGGGTAATTATTATTTATGATATTATGTAATAAAGTGTAATGATAAAGAACCTGTGTGGAAGAAATAACAACTACCTTGAAAACAACAATTTAAATTTTTAATTCTTCTTGGTGCTCTGTTATAAATACTGATGCTACAATAGTATTTAATAGAGTTGCGTATAACTCAATACTTATTAAATTGTTCATAAAATTATGGAACTATCCTACACTAATTATTTTACTGCACACATGACGGAACTTTTTGAAAGTTTCTTCCAAAAAACTCGAACAAAAATAAATTTATGGCAATATTGCCATTAATAATAAATTTATGTCAATATTTATAGCAGCTATTTTTTTAAATTAGGAAATGTTTTCAGATATGCAAAATTTTCAGCGAATTATTTCGATCTCTTGAGAGATAATCTCATTGAGAATAGGGTTTCATGAAAAGTTTAAGCATTTTTTTTCATATTTTGTACGATAAAGCGCCAAGTGGATTAGTTCGTAAGAAAGCATAGGTTCATGACAGCGATTCTCTCGTTGCAATTTACTTACCAGAATAGAAAAAGAGAATACGGTCGCGTAGGGGCATCTTAGAGGAATGAACGGTATTTTTCAATTGTTTAGGGAAGTTTTTCTCTGTGGGTAAAGCTAACGTCGTGACAATTTGATCCTGTTGCAATTCATGATACACTAGGAGCAAAAAGTTCCCGAAATCTGAAAAGTTCTGAAGCGTTTTCTAAATACTTATGAGTAAATATTTGGGATAACTCCATGCACAAATTCTGCAAGGTTATATACCACACCTGACCCGAGTGTAGGCCCGTTTGACGTCATATCAAGCCGATATGATGAAATATTTATTTTGATATCAAAATCGATATATCAAAACTGATAAGAACTGCACCACGCGTTCTGTCGCTAAGTGGATGGAGGATGGGACTCCCGTGGGAACTAAGAGTTTATTTGTAAGAAATTTACTTTGCAGTGAAGTGTTACGAGCAGTGCATTTCCACAAGGATTTCTGCAGCAGAGTGCACCTAGCAAATCAACAACAAGCAATTTTATCCGTCGGTTTCGCGAAACTGGCAGAATTAACGACCGATCCAGAAATGTCTGTAGAGGAGATTAACACCTGAAGGTCTTAATGATGATCAGCAGGGTTCTCGAATGCTGCCCCGTTTGCGCAGTGGTCTGAGCGCTGGCTTATGACCATTCGTCCGAGACTGGTCCGGGTTCGAATCCCGGTGAGGCATGGATGCTGTGTTTGTCTTACAGCACTGGCTCTCTCCCTTTCCTGGAACCAGTGGCCCTAAATTATGGAAGGGCAACTGCTTATAACGAATTGAGTGGCTCACAGTGGTCGTTGAACGTTAAAAAAAAGGGGGGGGGGTCTTCTAAGTCACTAAAAATAAAAAAATGCCTTCGACAGCTTTCCCAAAAGGCCCAAAAGGTTCAAATTTCTTATAGCTCCTTTCGTACAGCTACATAAATTTAGGATCTCCATGCGTAGAGAAAGTATTTCATGAGCTGAAACTGCTTGATAAGGAGAAGACGGTGCATCAATATTGATGGTTTTCTTGTTTTGTGTTTTTGATTGGAGGTTTAACGACCACCGTGAGCAATTCAATGGGCTATAAGCAGTCGCCCGTCCTTAATTTAGGGTCACTGGTTCCAAGGAAGGGATGGAGCCAGTGCCGTAAGACAAACGCAAGATCCATGCCTCACGGGATTCGAACCCGGACCCTTTTTGGACGAATGATCAGAGGCCATCGCTTAGACCACTGCCCACCGGGGCGGCCATTTGGTGGTTTAGGAATTTTACCCGAAGAAAGAGCTTTCTGAATAGTGTTGTTTACATACGAAGCCTGGTTTTATTTGATTAGACATGTGAACTCACAAAACATGTTGTAGTGGTCGCCAACGAAATCTTGTTTCCCGCATAAAATTCCATTGCATTCTCGGAAGATCGGTGTGTGGAACGCTATATTCCGACAGAGAATAGTGAGGCCTTTGTTTTTCGATAGCATCGTCACCACAAATGTTTACCAGGACTCACCCGTTCAATTTGTGAATCTTCTGGAAGAACAGGAACGTTTCTCATGGTTTCAGCAAGAGTAAGAGACATACCACACTGCAAATGCATTAATGAAAATTCTGCAAAGTTTCTTCGAAACCGCATCATCTCAGATGGACAGTGGCCTGAACCCCCCACGGATTTGTCACTTCCAGAATTTTTTCTGTGGAGGTAATGGAAAGAAACAGTGCATGAAGATAATCACCTGACCTGCAGACTTGGAAATAAAACAACAGAAGTTTGCCCTTCAGGGCTAAAAGACGTATTTCAAAACAATTGGACACGTGTGAAAGTCGCCCCAAGCAATGCTGCGACAAATTCCAGCACTTTCTATGAGTCGAAAACACACTGCTGACCACCCAAAATGCAACACCAAGAAGGACACGAGGTAGCAAAGCCAGATTTACTGGACACATAACAACAGATACAAAGATGAAACGATTGAGCTTACAGGCCCGTGCGACTTGCGGAACACGCAGACATCAGTAGTTCGTTTGGCCCCCCACGGCTGGCAATAACGGCCGCTACACGCCGCGGCATCGAACGAAAGAGGCTTTGGATGTGGGTTTGGGGTATGTCGGTCCAGGCTGCTTCCACACGTTGCCACAGTTCATCAGGCGTAGCCGCGGGTGGTGCTTGTCGAGCCACTCGATTGCCGATCAGCGACCATACGTATTCGATGGGGGACATATCGGGAGAACAGGTGGGCCACGGCAGCCGTGACACCTAGTGCGCCGTGAAGAATTGTTGCACGATGCGTGCCTCGTGCGGCCGCGCATTGTCCTGTTGAAACGTAGCCGCTGGCAGGTCCTGCAGGTAAGGGAGGACTACAGGCTCCAAAACGTCGGAGATGTAGCGGTGGCTGTTGAGTGTACCGGCGATGCGTACCAGACGGGTGCGGGTGTCATATCCAATTGCGCCCTAAACCATAACGCCTGGCAACAGACCGGTATGGCGATGCATTATGCAGGCGTTATACAGTCTCTCGCCGCGGTGCCGCCACACGCGGATCCGACCATCGTGGTGTTGCAGGCAGAAGCGGGATTCGTCGGACAAGACAATGTTGTGCCATTTCGTAGTTCTGGTGCGGCGTTCAACGGCCCACTGCCGCCGCACTCGCCTGTGGTTTAACGTCAGTGGTAATCGGAGCAATGGGGGCCGTGCGACAAGTCCCCGCTCCTGCAGACGACGTCGAACGGAACGTGCTGACACAGGTTGTTGCGCTACACACCTTAATTCCTGCGCTAACGTTCGTGATGTGGCGGAGCGAGCCGTCAATGTCAGCCGCACAACATGCCGGTTCTCTCGTTCGGTGGTGTGCCGCGGCTACGGCAATCGCTCACGTCGGTCCCTCCGTCCCTCTTGCACCCACCGAATCCATACTCGCCTCACTGTGGCCGGGTGTTGTCCCACACGGGCGCCGATGTCTCTGTACGATAAACCGCTGTCGCGATAAGCCACTATTTGTCCTCTGTCGAACTCCGAAACGTGCTGGAATGACTCCCGTATTCTTTGACGAGGCATCAGGAAGCTTCCCATGCACAGGTCTGGCAGCACAACACACTTCCACTATTTAAACCCCGCCTTCTATGCACCCTTCTTATAGTGCTTCTCGGTGGCGTGCCGGGCGCAAAAGATTTGCATATGCCCTGCAATGCTAATCGTTTGCATGTCCTCTCGCGGGCGACGCATGCTGCGAGTTTCAGGCCAATCGGATGCTTCCTTCTTGGTGTTGCATTTTGGGTGGCCAGCAGTGTATTTCTGAGATGCTCACTGAAGATTCATACTAATATTGAGGTAAATGGACGCAGGAGTATACGGGGAAACAAAAACCCAGAATGTAGGGTTTTGGATCTTTTTTGCTTGCCCTGTATTCTGAAATTTTGGTACTACACTCGTTCGATCAAATCTATGCCATTGCAAAGTCCTCTTTTCAGGTAAAACTCCTTACCAACATGACAGCAATTCCAAGCTAGTCAGAAGACGTTTTTGAAGGAATGGCAAGAAATTCGTGTTGAAATGGTTAATTTAAAATATTTTGCTACTCTTCTGATGCAACTTCGAGGACTGTGTAATAAATACTCTTCATTTCTCCAGATGATCGTCGTACAATGGTGTTATACAGTCAAAGACGAGTCAAGCGAGAATGCAAGGAATGCACAGCACCCAGATGGGAGAAAGTCCCGATCAAATTTTACGGTAAATAAATTGATAGCAGATACGTGGGAGAAGTTAAGAAAAAGTTTCACTGTGAGAAAAAGCAATACTACGTGGAACGTTTATTTTTGTAAAAATAATTCACGGGTCAAAATATCGGATAGTCCGACGCCCGGAACTATCGTTTTTTAATTCGGACTAGAGTAAAATATTTCTCGGGACTGAAAGTTTGTTTTTTCCAATGCTGTGGCGATTAAGCCGGTGTATTTTGTAAGATATTTCACATACTTCTTTTTAAAAGATGCATATGTTGAAGCTTTTTTGATATCTAACATTTCTATTTCAAGAACCGCATCTGCTGTGAAATGGCGTAAGTGTGTTAAAACTGGTAGAGCAGAGTCGCCGCCCCGGTGGCGCAGTGGTCTAAGGCGCTGGCCTCTGATCATTCGTCCGTAAGGGGATTCCGGGTTCGAATCCCGGTCTGGCATGGATGTTGCGTTTGTCTTACGGCACTGGCTCTCTCCCTTCCCTGGAACCAGTGACCCTAAATTAGGGACGGGCGACTGCGCATAGCCCATTGAGTTGCTCACGGTGGTCTTTAAACCTCCAATCAAAAAAAAAAAAAAAAAAAAAGAGCAGAGTCACGAGTTGAAAACATATTGGTCAAGGTTGCCTGCTTTCTGGTGTTGTGGAATTGGGGGAATAATAAAAAAACAGTCCCTGAGGACAGTTGTGGTGGCTCAATCGGGGGACAGGGTCAGGACCTTTTTTTTCATTAGGGGTTTCAGTACCACCATGAGAAACTCCATGGCTTGCACGTAGTAGCCTGCCTCTAATTTTAGGGTACACTATTTTAACAAAAATTAATGCTAGAAGCAAATAAACGCCTAAATCTGCCGTAGATATTCCAGCCGTAATCGAAATGTTAAAACAGGTAAATGGTTATTTAAAAGAATGTAGAACAGATCATTTTAAATGCATGTTCCCTGAAGATAAAGCTGTTGCCGAGGAAGTAGATCCCATTTCCAGTTGTTGGAGTGGTTACACCACGTAAGAAAACAAAACGCATTTTTGCTTACCAAAATACGGGGTTGAGATATTGATCTGCCAAAGAGCCTTTAAAACAAAAAAAAACTCTTACTTTACGATTTTGGATACAACGATATCCAGAATAGAAGAACGGTTCCGACACCTGAGCACACCAATCGAGACTTTTCAGTTTTTAAATGACCTTTGTCCTTTATTGATACTACTAAGTTGTAGCAAGAGAATGTTGTCTGAACTTGCAATTAAAAATTGTCATATACTGCACAAAAAGAACCTCATATAATTGTTACAGACCTGTGTGACGAAACTGAAAATTTGTGGACTTATGTTTAGCCTCATAGGTACAATAAAGTGCTTCACAGCGCATATTTTCAAAGAATCACATAAGTATAAATTCCAAACATTTCAATTGGTTTAGAAATATTTTTGAAGATGTCTGAAGATAAGGGCTGTGAGGGGAGGGGCCAGGACGGTTGTGAGAGAATGAATGTTAAAAAACTTTGAGTTTTCTGGATTTTTTTAATCTGGCTCAAAAAATTTTTTTTTTCATGCTTTTCAGCTTCAAACCCAGGAAGTCCTGAAATTTATGATGACCCTTTTTCGTTCAATAGAACTGATAGTGATAATGAGGTGACCCCCTCTTTTCAAATTTCTGTTGTCTGCAACAGTAGCTTGCGGAGAAAAATCGTTTTCCAAACTGAAATTTATAAAATGTTACTTTCAATCAAATTTATTGCCAAAATTACAGGAATACATTTATCATCAAGTTCAGCGGGTGAAATTTCGCTGAACTTGATGATTCCACAAATATTTTCTTGGGAAATACGGGGTACCGCTGCTATTTTTTATACATATCAGAACTGTGCCTCCCCTCGAGCCGCTGCTTCTGAACTAGAGTTTTACAGTTTTATTTCTTTTTATGAGTTTTATATGAGACAGTCGCGTTTTGTAAAAGCTTTGAATTTAAGGGGAAATAGAAAATAATTTTTCTGAAGGTATTTATTTCATTTCTAATATGCATGTTATCCCATACCTTAGATTTCAGGAGGGGGCAAACAGAAATTATAACAATGAATAACATACTCAAGCACCACATGCAAATTTCTTCTTTGTCATCTTGTTATCTTCCGATTTTCACCACACACAACACATAAATTCAACTGAAAACCGGAAGATACAAAAGCATTATAAAGCAGGTGAATAAATTAGATTTGACAGCTTGTTTACTTTTTTATTGCGGGTTTAACGACCACCGTGTGTAACTCAGTGGGATATAAGCAGTCGCCTGTCCCTAATTTAGGGTGCCGGCCCTGGTGGCGCAGTGGTCTAAGGCGCTGGCCTCTGATCATTCGTCCGTAAGGGGTCCGGGTTCGAATCCCCGGTGAGGCATGGATGTTGTGTTTGTCTTACGGCACTGGCTCTCTCCCTTCCCTGGAACCAGTGACCCGAAATTAGGGACGGGCGACTGCTTATAGCCCATTGAGTTGCTCACGGTGGTCGTTAAACCTCCAATAAAAAAAAAAAAAAAAATTAGGGTCAGTAGTTGCAGGAAAGGGAGAGAGAGTCACTGCCGTAAGAAAAACACCCCATCCCTGACTTCCGGGATTCGAACTCGGACCCCCATCTCGGACGAATGTTCATAAGGTAGCGGTTAGACCACTGTGTCACTGGTGCATCGACAGTTTGTTCGAACGGACAACATGGATATTTATTTGTTGTTCTTTTGAGCTTTGCGCCTTTCAACCACTTGTGACATATGAAATTTCGGCGACCACTTAATGGATCATCAAGAAGGAAAAAAATATCCTCACGTCAAAAAGGTCTGGAAAAAATTTCGGGAGATTTTTCTTTTGCAGGAATTACTGCTACAGAGAAGGATATCATATTTTTCATTCCTTCGCCTTTTATGCTTTTTCATACTGTTTGTAGATATGCCGTGGTCCAACATTTAATGCACGCTTTTATAATGACTTCCTACTGCAAATTACCAACTTTTTTTTTCCAGTTTTCACTGCAAACACTCACATCCATAAATTCAACAGAAAAATTAGCAGTGAGAATGAGTGTTATTGCGAAAATCTTTGTAGCACCTTCCAAGAACAGAAATAACATAGTAACGCCCATGCCCTCCCCTAGAAGGCAGATTTCCAGGAGAATAAAAAACGAATAAAAATTAAAAAAAATATTCTCTTATAAGGATCGGAAAATCTGGGCTTGCACCCGGACGGCAAGTGCCCTTGCCGGGCTCCTGCATGCAGTTGCAAAGTTTGGTTATTTTTAGTAGCCAAAATTATTCCGTCTACTAACTCATTCTTTGAGAGACGTCAAATTTCGGCCCGGCTATCCGTCGGTGTTAGGAGGGATTACGCTTTACTCTCTCCCTCTCTCTCTCTCTCTCTCACACACACACACACACACACACAATCTTTTGGAACACAGAAATGAAACTATTGCTCGAAATTGACACAAGTGCAAACTACTCAGGCCGATTTTCCCGCGTTTCTAAAACCTAACAACTTATGCAGGAAGCATGCATTAATGCTAAAAAATACTCCGAACATTGATACAGCTCGCACAAAGAGCGCGTTTTAGCTCTAACATCGAAACCTGGAATAATCCCGTGTTTTCATATTTGTGACGACAGACATCAACGTTTCCCAGATGCAGATGAACCGAGCTATCAATATACACCCGCCCACACACTCGTATACACAATGTGAAAACACAAGTTTGTCCGCGACGGTCATCGAATCCGGGTCCCTCTCACTCCGGAGTAAGTCGCTCTCCCAACTGAGCTACGCAGACAGAATGTCTCTTTGCAGATTTGTCGTCTTGACACATGCTCTCACCTTTGCAGATGTTTTCGCCACGACACATACACTGAAGTAGCAAATTATTAGGAGCACCTACGTAATAACATGTTGGGATGCCCCTGGCCTTTAGAAAAGCTCTGATGTTATGTCGCATGGGTTTAACGAGGTGCTGTTATCGTTCTACATGCACCTTGAGCCAAGCAGAAGTAAAGGCTCCCACCAACTGCTGAATATACCCTGGACGAGGACTTCTATCAGGAATGGCCACCTCAATCTCATTCCACAGATGTCCGATTGGGTTAGGATCTGGGGACTGTGAGGGACATTTTAGTACTCTAAAGTCTCTGTAACTCTCCTAAAACCACTATTACCATCCGGGTTTTAAAGCATGGCACATAATCATGCAGATGGTAGCCCTATTCATCAGGAAACACCACGCACAGCACGGGTGCGCTTGATCCGCAGTGAAGTCAAGATACCTCGTGCCATCCAAATTTTGTTTCACAGGTATTGAAAAATCCAATACCCTCCGTAAAAATAGACCCCATAGCTTTTCACCACCTCCACCAACTTGTAGATTTAACGTTAAGTAGTTGGAATTCATCGATTCGTGCTACGGACACGGCCCATCCATCGGCGTGTATCAGCTGCAAACATGATTCGTCGGACCAGGTTATAACGAAGTAAATTTCTCCGTCATTTCTGTCCACGCCAGGATTCGAACCCGGATCCCCTCATTCCGGAACAAGTCACTCTACCAATTGAGCTACGCGGACGTTTTATTCTGATTCCTATCTGCCTCTATGTCGTGTGCAGACGCTGGCAGAAACGTCACATCTCCTGGTACGTTACATCATCTCCCCCTTATTTTTTTTATTTTTATTTTTTTCGAATAGGTGCTGGAGAAGGGATTCTCTTATTTTTCCTATCTCGCGGTGTGGAAATAACATCACACCAATGCGAGTTTTGGAACGGTCGGGTCATCCGGATAGTTCGGGCGCCATTATAACGAAGTAAATTTCTCCGTCATTTCTGTCCACGCCAGGATTCGAACCCGGATCCCCTCATTCCGGAACAAGTCACTCTACCAATTGAGCTACGCGGACGTTTTATTCTGATTCCTATCTGCCTCTATGTCGTGTGCAAACGCTGGCAGGAACGTCACATCTCCTGGTACGTTACATCATCTCCCCCTTATTTTTTTTTTTTTTATTTTCTTTTTTCGAATAGGCGCTGGAGAAGGGATTCTCTTATTTTTCCTATCTCGCGGTGTAGAAATAACATCACACCAATGCGAGATTTTGAACGGTCGGGTCATCCGGATAGTTCGGGCGCCATTATAACGAAGCAAATTTCTCCGTCATTTCTGTCCACGCCAGGATTCGAACCCGGATCCCCTCATTCCGGAACAAGTCACTCTACCAATTGAGCTACGCGGATGTTTTATTCTGATTCCTATCTGCCTCTATGTCGTGTGCAGACGCTGGTAGGAACGTCACATCTCCTGGTACGTTACATCATCTGCCCCTTATTTTTTTTTTTTTTTCGAATAGGCGCTGGAGAAGGGATTCTCTTATTTTTCCTATCTCGCGGTGTAGAAATAACATCACACCAATGCGAGATTTTGAACGGTCGGGTCATCCGTATAGTTCGGGCGCCATTATAACGAAGTAAATTTCTCCGTCATTCTGTCCACGCCAGGATTCGAACTCGGATCCCCTCATTCCGGAACACGTCACTCTACCAATTGAGCTACGCGGACGTTTTATTCTGATTCCTATCTGCCTCTATGTCGTGTCCAGACGCTGGCAGGAACGTCACATCTCCTGGTACGTTACAAGGTAACCTTTTTGAGTCCTCAATGGTCCAGTTTTGGTGGTCCCGTGCCCACTGTAGACGAATTTGTCGGTTTTTAGCAGAGACAAGCGGCACACACAGGGTACGTCTGCTGGTATAGCCCATTGGTGCTAACGTGCGAACAAAAATGTAGTCACTTCTAACAGAAATGAGAGTAGGAAGTTACCGGTTGCACAGAGGGCGCCGCGATAGCATTGTTGGGAGATAAATAGCACTGACGTGGCCTAAAGGATCATTTCTATCTCGCGCATTTGTGAAGAGCAACGTGTGTGTTGAATTTAGCCTGCAATATGGGTCGTAAGACAGAATTGACTGAGTGGCAAAAAAGAGCCGTCGTGTTTGGTTGTGTCCACGGACACAAAGTGAATGAATTCGCCCAATTTTTTGACGTGTCGAAGTGTACTGTCCAGCAGGTCTACAAACAGTGGTGTAGGTCGCAGTCAACTGAAAATTGGCGACACAACTGTGGCCGGAAAACGATTCTCGCCAACAGGGACCGCCGCTGTGCTTCACGCCTGGCAACTGCAAATCGGTTTCAAACCAGGCCACAATTGCTCCAAACAGTCGATGAAAGTCCACTTCAACCAATTTCAGAAAGAACATTCCAACGAGAACTGTTTGCGATGGACATCTGGAGTAGAGTACCACGGAAGAGGACTCTTTTAACAGCAAGTCACAAAGCGCACGTTATCAATAGGCTCAGAGGGCACCAAACCTTTACTGTGGAGGATTGGAAACGAGTAATTTCGCCTGATGAGTCTCGTTTTTGTTTGTAGTCCACTGATGCGAGGCTACGAGTGCATCGCACGCCCAATGAAGCTTTTAATCCGGATTGTGTCGAAAGTGTTGTTCAAGCTGGATGGGGTTCTGCGATCTTTTGGGGATGGTTTTCGTACCACGAAATGGGGCCCTCTCGTTGTAGTGACGATCAATTTGAACCAGCACGCGTACCACCGCATTCTGAAGGACGAAGTGTTGCCCTTTATCTCCAGGAGGAGCATCACATTGCCACTCCTGTCTTCCAAGACGACAATTGCCGTGTGCACAGGACTAAGACTGTCACTGAGTGGCACGACGAACAATCAGAAGCACTGTCTCACCTCGACTGGCCCACCAAATCCCCAGATTTAAATCCTATTGAAAATCTGTGGGGTCATTTGGAACAGAAGGTGAAACGCCGGAATAGACACCCACGTACTCTGGCGGAACTTCGGGATCAACTGTGGGACGAATGGCTGCAAATCTATGTTCAATACATCCACAATCTCGTGAAATCTGTACCACACCGAATTCATGCTGTTATCAAAGCAAGAGACAACGTCTCTTGCTATTAGGCAAGTTCTGACACAGGTAAGTAATTTTTTGTCCGGTGTGCTTATGTTCGAGTTCTCCTCTCGTTACCGCTGTTATACTGCGCGTTGATTTGACGCAACTGAACCTTCCCTGCTTCCAGCACGCATACTTTAGATTCCAGCTTTTAACCAAGTAAGAATACTTCGTATATCCTACTTGGTTAAAAGCTGGAATCGTCACCGTTTTACAACTTGTAAAACCGGATTGTACTTAGAAAAATCTGAATGATCTCTCAGCATATCTTTCCTCAACTGCTGAAAATGTAGTTAAATTTCAAAGTCTCAAAGATGCTATCTGTCAGTCATATCCGTCTTTGGCGACTTCTCAAGGCTTGATTTCCACAGCATCAACTTCTCTTTTACTGCCGTTCATGACCACGTTATAGGATTAATCATACTTTTTGCACTCCATAACCTCCACAAAGTTACACCAGAATTCCCGTCTTCGCAATATCTCCCCACACTCTATTACCAACATACGATCTTCTCAACTACGTTCAATCTGGAATGCAGAGCAATCAATTAATGTTCATCCTAAGGAAATTGACAAATGTTTGCTTCATCTACACCTGCGGATTTCTCTCCTTGCTGTGCTTAACAGGTTTCAACTTACAACATCTCCCAAGTACCGTAACTGCTGCATACCAGGCGATGGGCGTGATATTTACTCAACTTGCCAAATACACTCTTCGTTGTTTGCCTGTGTTTTTTGGACTACTTCCCAAGATCTGTACTAGCTGTCACACGTCCACAAGGAATATCTTTACCGCCTATAACTTCTTCGCGTATTACTCTTCACAGGCCAGCTACATATGCCAACCTTTTTGTGTTACTAATTCGTTATTTATTCCTTCCACTTACATGCCAATTCGACCTGCTCAACTGCTGCAGTACGATCCACTCAGCTGAAACTCTCGATGTTTTTTCGTGTACAAACTGCCAGACTTCAAGTTGAATATATTGAAGCTTTGCGATCAGTGCCAAACTTTCGTAGAAACTGGGCTCCACTTGAATGGTGGTTTGATATTACTAACCATCGTGTACGACTGAGCAGCAAAGTTCTAAAACAAACCGAATACTCTTCCAATATTTCCGTATAATCTTTTGATTTTTCTTATACCTCGAACAATTTCTAATTATTCAGAACCTCAATACATATTGAACTGACATACATCCAAGACAATGTTCTACTATTCTTGAAATAAAGAAGTACCGGAAAAACAAAATCTGTAACCTCATCGTGATAATGTCTGTAAACCACAAAGAATCTAATTAATAACATAGAACTGTACTCCAACTGTACTTAAGATAGTATAACTGTACTAGTAATCCGAATTTCTTGGCGTAGAATAGAAATAAAAGTTTCCAAGCATTCGCACATCAACCAGATGGCTTTTTCAAGAAAGGTACACAGCAAACTGTCAGTTTGTTTTTGTCATCTCACATGCAAGATACTCACAATGTAAATATCTGTATAACTCATGAATTAAATACGGAATTACGCCATATAATACAAATTTCGAAGACGACAATCCGTTTTTTGGTTAAAATATGACACGAATGGTAAGTCAGATAATATCCGAAAACTTGAGACTTTCCTCGTCCTGAAGCGGAACGCGAACCCTCGTCTCCCAGATAGCACCCGGGTATGCTAACCACTACATCACCCAGAACGACCAAGTCTCAAGTTTCCGATTAATTTGAAAACAACCATCACAGGATTCGTTAGTCGAAGCAACTGGCATTCATGTTTAGCGAATCTGGAGGTTAAGAATTCTATCCCGTGATTGCCCGGAGGAGCAGATAAATCATGAATGGAATACGGGATTACACCATACTATACAAATTTTGAAGATGATAATCCGTTTTTTTTGCGTAAATATGACAGTGATGGTAAGTCAGATAATATCCGAAAACTTGAAAATAATATCCAAGAACTTGAAAACTTGAGACTTGGCCGTTCTGGGTGGTGTAGTGGTTAGCATACCCGGGCGCTATCTGGGAGAAGCGGATTCGATTCCCGCACCAGGATGACGAAATTTTCAAGTTTTCGGATATTATCTGACTTAACATCCTTGTCATATTTACACCGAAAAACGGATTGTCATCTTCAAAAACTGCATAATATTGCATAAATGTTTTTGCATTGTAGAATAAAGAACATTTGAACTCGTCTGTACCTCGCGTACAATTTTCTCCAGCCGCGGTTGCCCTCGAATATCGATCAGTCGTTTTTGCCAACAGGAAGACAACTGACTGCTTGTTTGGTTGTCTGTGCAACGATTATTGTGTATCCTCGATACAGTTGTTCTTGCATAACCGAGGTTTTCTCTTCCTAAGATACTCGAACCTGCCCACTTAGCCCACTATCATGCCTCTTGCAAGGTCGCTAAAAACACGACTTACCCATAGTGCAGCTTTTTACGGTTTGCACACTTCAGAATCCTTTGAAGTGAGCTGTTCTTAAAGACAACTCAAAATCATAGATGCGTAAGTCAGTATGGCATGTGTCTGATTGCTACTCAGTGTCCCTAATAATTTGCTAACAGCAACACAAGATAAAATTTTACCTGATTATTTATTTACTGTTGCCATTAGCAAAATTATAGGAACATCGAGTTGCAACCATACACGTGCCGTATCACCTTCCGCAACTATGACTTTGAGATATCTTTAAGAACAGCTCATTTTAAAGGATTGTCACGTGTACAAAGCGTAAAAAGCGGCAGTATAGGACAGTAGTATTTTTAGCGACCTTTCAAGGTCGCAAAAAACGCGACTTCTTAAAGACATTGCAAAGTCATAGCTCTGTAAGTGAGTATGGCACTTGTCCAATAATTCGGTGTTCCTAATACAGTAATTTACTAACAGCAACAGTAAAAAAAATAATAAGTTAAAATTTTATCTGGTGGCTTGTATTTCTTTGTGGAGCTAACTTCGGAATCTCAGAATACAGCTTAGTGATATGTACTGTATGTATGTAGTAATGTACTACTTCAGTCTATGCATGTAGTACCGTGCATATGTTATTACATTCCACATTGCAATGCTAAGTGCATTTGTGTGCCAGGATTGATTGATTTCTACGTCTAACAGAATACATTTCGTACACAACAGAAAAATACAGCATTTAGAAAACATGTCAACGATTAATGAATGTGTTAATAGAAACTCAAAATGTTAAGATAAATAACATTATTGTTACGTTAAGATTAATAACTCTAACAAAAGGGTTACAATTTTTTTTTTTGAAGATTTAACGACCACCGTGAGCAACTCAGTGGGCTATAAGCAGTCGGCCGTCCCTAAATTAGGGCCCACGGTTCCAGGGAAGGCGGCAAAGGACCAGTGCCATAAGACAAACACAGCATACATGCCTCACGGGATTCGAACCCGGTCCCATCTCGGATGAATGGTCATAAGTCAGCGCTTAGACAACATCACCATCGGGGGCGGCAGGTTAGAAATTAGAACGCAGGCCAAGCGAAGTAAATACGTACTGCGGTTGTTTCCAGGTTTCGCTTCTAGTGGTACCAACTTCGGAAAGATATAAATAACCACTTGTAACAATGAAACAAAAAGTAATAAACTTTTCTATATATTAAGATAATACAACGTAGTTTGTCACAATTGCTTATTTTTCAAGCCGACCATCTAGCTTCACCAGGACGAATGGCACGTAAATATTCAAATTATATGTGATATCATAAACGGCGTTTACAGTCACGGGTTTTGGTCAGTTGCTTCCACGCGCTTGATATAAATAGAGTGGATGCCATGTCATTAACAAGTTGCGAAGACTTCTGTTATATATGGAAAGCTTCCAAAATATCAAGTTTGGTGGTTGAATCTGGCTTGTCAATTAGTTTTACTTCTTTAAAGAGAATTTTTTGGTCCTTTTCGTAACAGTGTTTATCCACAAATTTCTCTTTAAGACCACAAATTTCCCTTCGAAGAAGTAAAACTAATCGACAAGCCAGATTCAACCACCAAACTTGATATTTTGGAAGCTTTCCATATATATCAGAAGTCTTCGCAACTTGTTAAATGACATGGCATCCACCCCATTTATATCAAGCGCGTGGAAGCATCTAACCAAAACACGTGACTGTAAAACACCATTTAGGATGTCATATACAATTGAATGTTTACGTGCCATTCATCCTCATGAAGCTAGGTCAATACCCAGAGAAACCATGGTAGGCTGAAAAAATAAATAATTGTAACAAACTACGTTGTATTATCTTAATATGTATATAAGTGTCACAAGACTGTAATCTTTGAGATCAAGAAGGAAACTTTTATTTTCATTCAGAAAGTATTCCAATCAGTTTCTGGCACTTTCTGCTTATTATTACGCACTTGCTTGAGGTCATCAATCTAACAATATACGTAGGACGTTCCTTAAGTTAAGAACAGTATATTGGTATCTTAGAGGAATAAATTGTAATTGATAATGTAAAACTTTTGAGATAAAATGAACAAAGCAAACTTAAAAAATGGATAAAATACATTGTGAAAAAATGACAATAAAAACCGTTGCTGTTAACTGGTCTCAAAAAGTAAGAGGATTCAAAAGACTGACTAAAATCACAAGGTCAAAACAGAAGATGCTTTATAAAGGTTTACCGTGATTCTCTGACTTTATAAAAACGAAAGTAGACTAAAGATTTCATGCTAGTCCAGTTCATGCGGCTGAACGGTATTCGGCTATTACGAAATTTCCTTCTGTAAGTTCTAATCTGTATTCAATTTATTCATTCATATAATGACTAAACTTTTCGATGTTTGGTCAATAAATACTTGAAAAATATGTTCGACCATACAGACTTTACAAAATTACACATACTTTAACGCAATCTGATATCGAAGATTGCAGAAAATGATGAAAACAGTGTCCTTTGAAGAAAGATTTGCATATCGCAAACTGAGAAAAAAAAAATCCAAAAAATCCATATTTCTGCAGAGACTACAAAGTAATATGAAAAAAGGACATACTTCAATAATGCGACATATGAAACCTATGCCACTGAACGGAAAGTGTTTAAACTGGTTCTTTGATGTTTCCTTTCTATGAAATTAGTAACACGTTTTACCTTCCATCATGTTCCAGACAGTTGAAGGTTCAAGAAAAGATTTTCACGTAAGTTCCATCGAAATACTGTACACGTAGCTCATAAGATCAGTAAAACTCTTTAAAACACCTGTGCAGTTGCACTTGACTATCACAAAATTTCACTGACCTTTTATTTTCAGGTTGCTTCAAGTCGGACCAATATCCAACACGAAAATCAAAGGTCAGTGAGATTTTATGTTAAAAATCTACAATTCCAGTTTTCTGAAAGAATTTTTCTGATCTGTTAAACTACAGAGTTTGCAGTAATTCGGTATAGTTCCTACATGCAAATCGCGTTTTTGAAACTTTCAACTATCTGAAACAGGATGGAAAGCATTGCTAACTTCATAACAAAATAACATGTAAGAAATACAAATTTTGAAGTTGTGAATCCGTTTATTGATGTAAATATGACATGAATAGTAAGGCATGGTGTAATCCCGTATTTCATTCATTTCATTCATTCATTCATTCATTGATCTAAGAAATACTTTAAACAGTTTCAGTTCACTGGCATAGGTTCCTTATGCCAAACGTGCACATGTGAGAAATTTAAGAAACATTACTATATTCCAAAATCTGAAAAAAAATTTAAAAATATGTTTCTTTGACACTCGATCGTAATTTACAAGAATGTTTCGCTACGGTTGAATTTTTGAATTTCGCTGTTCATCACAGAAGAGTTTTATAGGAATCTCATTCATTAAACAACACGTTTCTTTCAAAATGTGTTCTTCATTGGAGCTATTTTACTCGCACAGTTGTATGGTGCAGAGATTCTAAACGAAGTAGATACAAGTGATTTGTGTAGCACGTGGTATATAAATAAGATTTTCTGCAAAGCAAAGGGCTTATTAATCCGGAATCAATTCCTGTGACTTGCAGCATCTAAGAACAAAATTGTGTTTCCATTTCCAAGGTGAAACAAATGCCACGAGGTAATGGCTTAAACTAAGAAACTAGCTTCACGCAATTATTGTGCTGCATATACACGTGTCGATGTATAACCTAACCAAAATAAAATTTCACAGCCGCTCTGGTGGAGCAGTGGACTTAGTACAGGCCTATGGCTACTCGTCAGAGGTGCGGTCCGGGTTTGAATCTCGGTTGATGCATGGATCCCTCTCTTCCCTGGAAATATTGGCCCTAAATTAGGGCCGAACGCCTGCGTACACCCATCGATTTGCTCACGGTGGTCGTTAGTCCGCACCCCTTCGAAAGAAGTTTGCGATTTACGTAAGAGAGCAGAACATATTCTACAAGCGGGCCGCGGGTGGCCTAGTGGGCAACGTTCGTGACTGCCGCGGAAAGGACCTCAGGATCGATCCCAGGCAGGTACGAACGCTCGATCCACTAAATATCCGCCGTGCGTCGGATGGGCACGTTAAGCCGTCGGACCCCGGGTACTGGTCCTCCCCCGGGTAATAAATAAGGGCGTCTTCCTCCCCCTTTCTACTTTGCTTCCGTGTCACTTTCCTATCGGGCATTGTGGCCCAAATCTCCTAGCTTCCTATTTCTAAGGGTTGTTTAAGACCTGGGGTCAGACACCACCTTCCTAAAATCCTCTACATATGATCACGATCATATTCTAGAAGTAAGAGCGGTGACAACAGAAGTGTATTTTCGTTCGTGGTGCTTGTTATACTCTTCGCGTTAAATGCTAAACACGAATAAATTTTAATGTTTGCCTAAAAAAGCATTAAGAAACCTGCGTTGAGCCGTTTATGAAAACACCACAATCTGCGTACATAACAGCTTGCGTGCAGAGCATTTGCGACTTGATAATGTATGTTCCTTGAAGTACATGAAAATGCTTTAGCCAATTTTATATTCCTTGCGGGTCTTCTTCTTACCAAAGATCCGAACATCTTAATCTGAGAGCGCGAGTTAAAAATAGTCCGGATGAATCCAGGAAAAACGTTTTTTATAAAACGTCTCTGTTCCTAGGAAAAAAATGAAAAACGTAAAGGCAGATCATGCCTCAAAGGGCTAAATCGGCAACAATAAAAGGAACATAAATTTAGTTCCGGGAATTTTATTTCGAAGCCTCGATAAACGAGCACAGGTGAGACGGATTAAAGTTTTTGAGAAAACTCTAGTGTTAAGACTGCTGTCACGTAGATCTTTGAAGCCATTTCTGTGGTAAGGGAGACAGGAGAGGGAGAGAGAGAGTGAGGGAGGGAAGAGAAGAATGTCGCTAGTTTAATGGCCTTCATTTCGCAACTATGTTCCTGCGAGTTTCCAGGCTTCCCAAAATGCAGCTACGTGTTTTATGAAGGTGCTCCGCCATTTTTTATATTGATTGTAGCTTCAATCCAGCGAAAAATCCCGCCCGGCATGCAAACCGCAGTGAATGGATGATGATATTTTGTTGATACTTGCTTCTACCCGAACTCCTCGCTCTCCACAATGGAATTCATAATTTTCCTTTTCTTTCGCCTCTTGGTTCTTTTAATACATACTGAAAAATTTAAGATGAAGCACTGCTATTCGTCACTCAGATATTTTGCTTCATGGCACCTGAGGATTTTCTTGGCAACAGTTGCCTCTAAGAAAGAAGAAAACACAATCATCGAAGGAGAGAGATGGGCAAAGATCGTTGGCAGCAAAATCGTGTTTGGAACAGCCGATACTTCAGAATTCAGAAGAATACTAAAGGTAACAAGAATAAAATAATAATGATAAGCTATCATTATTACTATTATCATTTTTTCAAGCACAATTATTCAGACATTATCATGAAGCTCTTTTTGACTTAAGCGCAGTAACAAAAAAAATCATTTGCTTGAAAGAATGATCGAAGAAGCATGCAAATCAGTAGACGGCTGAATTGAGCTGAGATATATCCATGATTAAAAGCCAATCCGATTGCAGTGTTTGCTGATATAAGCGAGAACGTATCTGCCATAATGTCATTAATTTGATTGGTTTCCTCGTGAGGAGAGTCTTCTGCCTTCAAGCTGCTCTTTCTCAGAAGGAATGAATTTTGTATAGAATGCCGAGGCACTAAACTCGCTGACCACATCGCCAGTTGAATACATTTAGTTGGGGACGAATTATTGGTTTACGAAACCATACTGCCAGTTGAATGCATTTATTTGCGGATGAATTACTGGTTTCCGAAACCATATTTCCAGTTGAATGCATTTAGTTGGGGAATTGGTTTCCGAGACCACATCTGCAGTTGAATACATTTAGTTGCGGATCAATTATTGGTTTCCAAGACCATATCGCCAGTTGAATACATTTAGTTGAGGACGAATTATTGGTTTACGAGACCATATCGCCAGTTGAATGAATTTAGTTGGGGACGAATTATTGGTTTCCAAGACCATATCGCCAGTTGAATGAATTTAGTTGGGGACGAATAATTGGTTACAGTATAACGAAGTAAATTTCTGCGTCATTTTTATCCGCGCCAGGATTCGAACCCGGGTCCCCTCATTCCGGAATGAGTTGCTCTACCAATTGAGCTACGCGGACGTTTTATTCTGATTCCTATCTGCCTTTATGTCGTGTGCGTCCTTCTGGCAGGTACGTCACATCTCCTGGTACGTTACAACAGAGAGGGCCAAAGGTTGATTCGCTGCAATGCGCATCATTTGGACCGTTTTGTCTATGGATTCTCGTAGCCGTTTTTGGGGAAAGGTACGCCCTCTCGTCGGTGTGGAACTGGAACACGCAGGACGACTATGCCACAGGAAGAACGCTTGAGAGCCACGGATGGTTTAGTGGTTAACGTTCGTGACAGCTAAAGCAAATGACCTGGGTCGAGCCATCACCCCCTAATAGCTTAACAGGCCCGCGCACCGATGTGTGACGTCACTAGAGTAGTCCGTAGTCGCGGAGAGGAGCATTACGGCGATGTGCGAACGAACGCGTCTTTACGTACACCAACTAACCAGATCGTGCGTTCTTTTAGAGTTTCACTGCATATAAATAATAACTTGTGTGTTAGTTTTTAAATGACTGCAGAGTTAACAAGTTTGTTTAATAATCTTTTAAAATACAGAAGAAAAAGAAATTACAGCGTAAAATTTAGCGTAGCAATAATTTCGACTTGAAAGGGTAAGCAAGGCAGATTCGTCAACTTAATGAAAGCATCACTGTCATTTCACTGGAAGTGATAAACCATTCCTATAATCGAAATTATAAACTGTTGTCGTAGTTTCACTTGAAGTTATAGTGTCTTTATAGTTAGCCGAACGATTCCTGTACTTGTGAACAAATCGTTCTTGTACTTGAAAGATTAGTTTGAGGGTCCATTACGAAGTATCGCTGTCGTTTCAAAAGATGTCGATTGACATATTTAAGGAATCAGATTTTTCATTCATTGCAAACTTATGACTATGAAAATTTTAGTAATGAAATAATTCCTTTAGTGAAAATGTATTTTATATGCAATCCGTGATCACTAATATATGAAAAAAGGTCAAGAAAAACTGAATTTTTTTTTGTGTTTTTTAATTATTACCAAAGGCTCAATAAAACACGTTTTAACATACATACAGTGAATTGCTGCTTGATTCACTGATTGCATCAAATAAATTAAGATTTCAAGAAAATTATGCCATTGCTACATTATTAAACGTACAATAATGACATAACAAGTTTTCCTAATTTTAGTACCATCTAGTTACGTGTTTGGACAACTTCATTTTGATAAGCAAATATAAAGTTTATAATTTTTGTCTTCCAGAGCACTATTTCAAAAAAGTTACCTTGTCAAAGTTCAACACATCTGTATTAAGTATATTAGTATTAAGCAAAACTATTTGGATCCACAATATAAGCATTTCTTTTTATCTGGAAAAATACAAGTAACTTATTGGCAGAAATTTCCTGAAATTTGATTTTCAAGAAGTATTCAGGAAAACTGCCAATGTACATATAATTATGGTTGTGTAGTTCTTTGTATATCACAAGCACGATTTGATTAAGTGTCCGTTAGCTGTTCCTTGAAGAATTTCAAAGACACGTTTCTAAGAAAATCTTAAATTTGTTCCAATAATTTCTTAAAGTATTTTTTCAGATAACTATTATATTTTTTGAGAACCTGACAAATGCAGTTATTGTACTAAATAAAACTAAGCGATTGTTTTGGTACTATAGGATGTATTTTAAAAGATGTACATGTTTCATTATAAATTGACTAACTTGATGTACCATTTTCTCAGAAACCATAAAAAGCAATGGTATAAAATTTTGCACAAATGTTTTGTCATTACTAAAGCTATTGAAAAAGATTGTTTTTTCCTTTTTTTATGATTTTGGTTTCAAAATAAATTCTATGAAGGATTGAAGAAGTTTTTCCCCATACAAAAATTGACACCCACCCTCACGTTTGGAAGCACACTTTCCAGTAGTTATCGGATAATATGAGATATATTAGTTCCTGTTATTGTTGCTGTAGTTTGTGAAGACACAGTGCAGGAAGTTTGGAAACAGATAAGTCTAGATAAATGAATAAAAAGTTGATCTCTCATTTTAAGCAAATGTTTTAAAAAAAAAAGAAAAACAAAAAAAGAAACGAGTATATATTTCTACTTGTATTTTAAAAATCTTGTTTGTTTAGAACATAGTTTCCACAATATGTGGATTCATGTCGATCCACGTACTTTTCTTTCTCTTAAAAATAACAACATCCAAGGCTTAAAAATACCATGCCCGAGATGCCCAGAGCATGTAAATCATTCGTCTGGGCAGGTAAATAAAACATCTAATTGCCTGTGCATGGTAACTAAATTTAAAAATAAAAAAGTTTGTAATAAAATTTCCTACTACACAAGAAAAAAAAGACAGTCATCACATGTCGTGTTTCATGTCATTGTTAATTAATGGAAGTTGTATTATTGTTACGAAGTACCAAGGAAAGAGTAATATCACATCTTTAATTATGTTATGCTCTACGCCCAGAAATCGGAAACCTAGTTTTGCTCCAAATTTTGTTTATAATCAACAACAGTATGCATGCCTCTGATGTAACTGACCTCTCATGTTTAGTGACAAAGGGAGAAAACTTTAACAAAAGGAACATGGCAGAATCACTAAATTTCCGAAACACCAGTTTCATCATCGTACCATTTCATACCAATTTTAGCACCAGCATCTTAAAAATTGATATACACACGTTTGTGCATTGAACATTTGTAATACAGACCCTTAAAATGGAAGTGCAAAAATGTTAAAACAGTTCATATTTTTTAACTTAAAAAAAATAGGGTTCTGGTTTGTTATCTTAAAAGATACATTTTCCTGCGCATCCAGCTTTTACTACCTGGGCAAGTAAATAATTTCTTGCCCAGGTAGTACTGATATATTTCACCTAATTTTTAAGAAATTGAATGGTTTTGATAAATTCCCATCCTACCACAGATAGAGCATACACACTGCTCACACGAGAGTTCTTCAATGTGTTGGTTTGTAGAAAAATGCTTCAAAATCTTTAAACGGACATTTTAAAGGCAAACTTACTCCTGAACTATGTGTGAACTTTTGTTTTTGTGCATTCATATCTAATTTTTGCTGTCTATACTTGATTCAGTGTTTGTGTTCCTTTAGTAATAAATATTAAAAATGATAATTCAATGCAATTCTCTATGTCTGCAAACACAAAAGATGTATTTCACATGGCAACAAGGCCTTAGCATTTATATAAAGGACATAGGCATGTTAGATGTGTACATGACATACATATATTTCGTATAGGATATAAGTATTTTACAAGCATTTGTGCCCAGAAATAGGGACCCCAAAAAAGTTAATCTGGCGCTGCCTAAACACTTAAATAACTAAGTACGAAAGTATCAACATATTACTCTTGGGATCAAAAACATGCAAATCTTATTATTCTGTGTCCATAATAAAGTTTAAAATCCCTTCCTAAATATACATATTTACTTTGAACTTATTTGATACATTGGCAAAAACATGTTATGGGTTACTATAACAACACAAGTAATCTATTCTTTCCATTACAAACATAAATTTCATTTTTCAAAAATCTTTTCAGTGCTTTGACTTCCCGCTGTGAGATGCATTAGATTATAAAATTAGCCAAATTTAAATTTTCTAGTTCAAAATTTTTATTTTACGAGTAGTTTGAAATAAGGTTAACAAAAGGTTTCCACGTACCTTAGAGTTGAAAATTTTCACGCTTTATTGCTGCATGCCATTTTCTGAGAACCTCCCCATTAGTAGGGAATTTGAATACTTTTAATATTCCTCCATGAAAATAAATTTAGTTGACAATTTGACAACAACAACCACGCACATCCGTAGTCACGCTTACACTGAGTGAGCAAGCTCATGCATGCTCGACCACCCACCACGGACATCAGCCTACTCTCCCCTACGTCACGCAGCTTCCGGCGTTCGGTGCGCGGGCCTTCTAAGCTATTAGGGGGTGATGGTCGAGCATGTTAAGCGGACGGACTCCGGGTACTGGCCCACAGGTTATAAATTAAGGGTGTCTGTTCCTCCCCCATTCTCTGCTCGTCCCTCTCCCCGACCCACTGGAGTGTACTTTGACATCGTGAGAAGTCAGTCGGTCCGGCGACGCCTCCTAATGTCTACATCTGTTGTTCTCTCTTTCTCTGTCTCCCCACTATTCTGTAGTGAGTCTCTAGACTCTACCTACCTACTTCCGCTTGCATCTCCAACCCAGAAGCCTGTACAGGCGTAGATTGCTTAGAATGTAAACCTTTTCTCTGGACAGAAGTCCTACAAGAAATTGGGTTGTTGAGAAGAAGAATGTTTGATCCGACGACAAGCTTCCGCCGCTCTTACAATACGTCCGCTCTCTCTACCATCAGAAGAGTTGTAAATGTTAATTTAAGTCGTCCGATTACAGAACTACAGTATTAAAGTTAAAGAGCATCCATACTCTAAAATTCACTTCCCAAGTTACCCAGATAACCTCGCACTGAATATGCACTGATTGTGGGTACTCATTTATAAAAAAAAAAAAAAAATGTAGTTATTTATAAATCATTGCTTTGTTGGACTAACTTATAGTTTTGAAGCAACGTTAAACACTGAAATGTTAACTTCTAAATAAAGTCGAAGACTAAGAAATCGCAAAAAGATCACTATTATGATTATACACATACGCTACATATTCGTTGAAACGTTGCAGTGAGGTGTCATCGTCAGCATACTCCCCGTAAGCAAAAATGCATCTGCTGCGATATCAGTCATAATTGGTAGTCACCTACAAAGGTTACCGTTCATTATTTAAGTCTGACATATGAGAGGATGTGTTTATTTAGAATCTGACGACGATGGCTGCATAGCTAACAATGACTTGATAACTTATTATTCAGTTGATAACTGGAGAACGACAGTAAAAAGACTTGTAACATTTCCCTTCAATAATTTAATTTAAAAGATGATGGGTATAATCTTATAACTTACAACTCAAATTTATGGTACGTGAACAGTCGCATCCTAATGATTTTGGTAAAATGTGCACATTTCCCCCAACGTTATACAATTTAGGGCACATTTATGTACCAACAGGACAAGCCTAACTCAAAAAAGAAGATACATAGAAACAGTTCAAGGACACACACACACACACACACACACACACACGCACGCACACACCTAATATGTGGACCCACTTTCTCCTTCACACAATTTTAAAAACTGAAACTTAGAAATAGGCAAAATGTACTCATTTTTGAGTACATATACTGTATTTCAAATATATGTACTCAAAAATGAATCTAGCGATTTGGACAGACTTGTTTGTAAATGAAAGAGAGTACACTAGATGGCGCCACCATACGATTTTGCCCATAGACGGAAGAAAGAAATTAGGAGGGGGGTTAGGAACTTTAACCGGGGGATTCCTACCCAGGGTCCGTCACTTAACGTGTTCGTCTGATGCACGGCGAATATTGATCGACTGTTAGAATTTTCACCAACACGCCAGGTTTGAACCTAGGTTCCCTACACCAGCAATCTGAATCTCTAACCACTAAGCCATCCGCTGCTCGATTTCAAATTTCAGATCAGATCAGATGATATGTAAAGGATTTTAGGAAGGAGTGTCTAACCCCAGGTCTTAAACAACCCTTAGAAATAGTAAGCTATGAGATTTGGGCTAGAGTGCCCGATAGGAAAGTGACATGGAAGCGAGGTAGAAAGGGGGAGGAAGACGCCTTTATTTATTACTTAGCGAGAGGGGGGGGGAAATACCCGGGGTCCAACGGCTTAACGTGCCCATCCGACGCACGGTGGGTATTTAGTGGACCGAACCTGAGGTTATCTCCACAGCAGTCACGAACACTGACCACTTGGCCACCCGCGGCGATTTCAAATTTGGAATACGCGTACTCCGTACATACTCATTTATTCATAGAATCAACTAGAAGTATGTTATTCGATGGCACATCTGGAATAATAGATATACTCGTTATCACATGCTGAGCAAATGGACCGCACAATTGTATGAGAAATATAGTGAAGAAGCGACAATATATTATTTATGAGATTGCCCAAATATAGTTAATGTAAAAACGTACACAAAGATACTTTATGCATAATTAAATTACTAGCGATCAATGACTTTGTTGTACTAATTATTTATGTGTGTCACTTTACACATTTATTAAACAATTTCTCTTGAAATCTATAATATTTAAAATGAAATAGCACGAGATTATGTTTATATTTATTGACGCAGTTATTGTAAGTACGTATGTTTACTTATATTTGAGCATGTCATGTACTCGTTTACGATACGATTGTACTTAAAAAAAACGAGTAGGTTCAGGTTCTCATTTTCAGCACGTCTTTTGTAAAAAAAGATCGTGCTTATGTTATCGGTTTGTCCGTCCGTTTGTACCCAAGAAATCTCTGCAACTATTAGTCCGAATTAAAAAAATATTTTTGCGTTAGTAAGCTTAAAATATGCGAATGATGATCCTTCATTTCGTTTTTTTTTTATACGATGTACAATTTTACGAAGGTAGATGATGTCGAATTCAAAATATGTAAAGGCAGATGATGTCGAATTCAAAAATACGTTTTATTCCACATATTTGCTTCTAAACATCCGATTGAAAAAATGCCTTTATCTTTCGATTTCATTTATGTTGAAGAGTATTTTAGATATAGTTACGTTTTCAAATTAAGCATAGATTTTTCGCTAGGGGGCGTGAAAAAAATTACATTTTCCCCGATAATTCTTCTTCTAAACTCCAATTTGAAAAATGTTTTCTACCGCGGATACACCTCCTGATAGAAAATCTTTTGCATATAATTTCTAATTTTTGGTAAATAATACTTTGGCCACCAGGGGGCGCAAGTGTTAATTTTTGCCATAAAATCTGAGCTACTAACATATCGATAGAAAATATTCTTTCGTGGACTGATTGATGCCAGTCACATCGATAAACCTTTTCGGAAATTTTCTTCTTAAAATATTCCACAGTTTCTCCGCCAGGGGGCGTAGATGTGTATTTTATTTTTATCAATATTTCTACTTCTAGGAGTCCTATTTCAAAAATCCTTCTTTGGTGGATAATGTTTTCAATGTGACATGTTTTTCATATAATTTCAAAATTTTCAAGTAATTCATAGACTTTCCGCTAGGGTGCGTAGAGGTAAATTGCGTTTCCCCCTATATCTCTGCTTCTAAATCTCCGTTCTGAAAAAATTCTTTCTGCACCGGATACAGCTCCTGATGAGAAATCGTTTGCACGTCATTTCTAATTTTTGTAAAAAAAATGGTTTGGCCACCAGGGGGCGTAATTCTTAATGTCCACGTATGATGTATTTGCAGCAAAATATGAGCTTTAAACTCACGATTGAAAAAAGTCGTTTGTTGACCGATACTATTCATGTCGACAAACCTTTTAGAAACATTTTCTTCTTAAAATAATGCATGGTGTGTACGCCAGGGAGGCGTAGATGTATATCTTATTTTTGTCAATATCTCTACTTTTAGGAGTCCGATCTGAAAAATTCCTTCTTTGTTGGATAGTGTTTCCAGTGTGACATGTTTTTCATATAATTTCAAAATAAATTCATAGACTTTCCGCTAGGGTGCGTAAAGGTAAATTGCTTTCCCCTATATCGCTGCTCCTAAATCTCCGATCTGAAAAATTCTTTCTTCCCCGGATACAGCTCCTGATGGGAAATCGTTTGCACCTAATTTCTAATTTTTGTAAAAAATGGTTTGGCCACCAGGTGGCGTAAGTCTTAATTTCCGCTTCCGATGTATTTGCAGCCAAATATGAGCTTCTAAAATCTCGATTGCAAAAAAAGTCGTTTGTTGACCGATACTGCTCATGTCGACAAACCTTTTAGGAATATTTTCTTCTTGAAATAATGCATGGTTTCTACGCTAGGGGGCGTAGATGTATATCTTATTTTTGTCGATATCTCTGTTTCTAAGGGTCCGATTTGAAAAATTCTTTCTGTGTTGGAGAGCGTTTCCAGTGCCAAATGTTTCTCATATGAATTCATGTTTTTCTTAACGCCCAAGTCTGCAACCAGAGGGCGTAAGCTCACGATTCCGTTTGCAGCAATTTCCGAGGGATTACAAACCCGACTGAAAAACTTATTTCTTCCGTCAGGTGCTATTGTTTTCCATGCCGGTTCCATTGACTAAAATAGCTTTGATAAATTTAATTTGCGTCAGAACGGATTCAAAAAACGTGCTTATTACACCCGAAAATTCGGTGTCATCTTTCATGTTAAGTAGATTTTTTTAACAGTGCAAGGGCACCAACGCATCGTTGCATGGACTCTATAAGATGTTGGTAAAGTTTTGGTTGTTCTGCGCCCTGTGATTCCAGGATTGTCATTCATTAAACGCCGAGTGTTGCCGTTGATGGATTTCGGGCTCGAATGCATCGCTCCACTTTGTCCCACATGTGCCCAATTGCGCTCAAATCCTGTTAGTTAGAAGATCATTCAACGGTTGCGAACTCACTAGAATTCTTCTCCAACCATTGCTTCGTTAGATAGTTGCGATTTGAGTGGGCGTTGTGTTGTTTGAATAAAGAAACCCATCCTGTTTGGGAAATTGGTATTCATGAACGGATACAGGTGGCCGGCGAGCACAACACAATGTTGTGTTGTGATGTTAGTCTCAATAGGCACAAAGAGCCCCAAGGTTGCCTACGGAAACAGTCCCCAAACATTGCCCCACTTCCTCGACACACGTGAAGGTCCATGGCGTCGTGTAATCAACGTCACACAGTGCACTCTCCCGTCGACGTGCTTTAGTTGGAACCTAAATCTTGACAGACCAAGGTATCTTGTTTCCAGTCTTTCTAGGTCCAGTGGCGGTGTTCCTCTGCCACTGCAGCCCCATAGCCCTGTGACGTGTTTCTAACAAGAGCACTTGCCGAGATACATGTACTTGGAGTGCCACTTTTCCAAAATAAGAAATCAACGCTGCCAAAGTTTTGTACTAGTTTTGTACAGTTTTGTACACCCAAAAGAAAATTTTCTATACCACCGGAAGTGGTACGTTTCGGCTCTCTAAAAGTGGCACTCCCAGTACATGCTAGAGTGCCACTTTTTCAAAATCGAAAATGACTGCTGCCAAAGTTTTGTACTAGTTTTGTACACCCAATCTGAATTAAAAACAAATATCAGGTATGTAACATGTATTGTTTTCATCACTTTTATCATGCAGCACTGTTATTTTTAGGTACATGTACTTGACTGCCACTTTTCCAAAAAGAAAAAAAATCAACGGTGGCAAATTTTTGTACTAGTTTTGTACAGTTTTGTACACCCAAACGAAAATTTTGTACAGCACCGGAAGTGGTACTATTCGGCTCTCTAAAAGTGGCACTCCAAGTACATGCTGAGTGCCACTTTTTCAAAATCGAAAATAACTACTGCCAAAGTTTTGTCCTAGTTTTGTACAGCTTTGTACACCCAAAACAAAATTTTGTACACCACCGGAAGTGGTACTTTTTAACTCTCCTTTGTGGTTTTCGAACATGTACTAAGAGTGCCACTTTTCCAAAAGCGAAAATAAACACTGCCAGAGTGTTGTCCTAGTTTTGTACAGTTTTGTACACCCAAAAGAAAATTTTGTACACCACCGGAAATGGTACTTTTTAACTCTCCTTTGCGGCTTTCGAACATGTACTTGGAGTGCCACTTTTCCAAAATTGAAAATAAACACTGCCAGAGTGTTGTCCTAGTTTTGTACAGTTTTGTGCACCCAAAAGAAAATTTTGTACACCACCGGAAGTGGTGCTTTTTGACTTCTTTGTGGCTTTCGAGCATGTACTTGGAGTGCCACTTTTAGAGAGCCGAAAAGTACAACTTCCGGTGGTGTACAAAATTTTCTTTTGGGTGTACAAAACTGTATAAAACTAGTACAAAGCTTTGGCAGCGTTGATTTCGTATTTTAGAAAAGTGGCACTCCAAGTACATGTATCTCACTTGATGCAGGCTTGGCTTCCACCGTGTCAGCGTACATGGAATGTTTTTCGCATAAGCCTTTATAGGTGCTGCCTCCTCGTAGAAAGACGACGCTGTCCTCTCCATGGTGGCTCTTCTTCCTGGCGTTGCGATTTGAGAACATTCACTTTGAACATAAACGGCCCGTTCGTAGCCACATTTTTTTTGCACGCCGGTTGTGATGCAATCTTTGTACAGACGTGGGAAGGTCGCACATGGAAATTCCAGAGGATCTTCAGTCGATAAGTTATTACTTTTATCTCGTAGAAAGTTTCGGTTAGCCACACTTTTCTGTTAGCCATTAGGGCAGGTGGGATTATGGATGCATGCGATGGTTATAATAAGTTGTGCTTCCAGGATGCAAGCATCTCAGATTTTTACATGCACGTGTCATCAAGCACCGTAACAGCAAATGTAAGTTAAAAGATAACATTGGGTATCGAATCAATATGATCCGTAAACTACATCTGAAAAACAGTTAACGCAAATAATCCTAATTCCTTTGGTGTAATCAGTTCTTCGATCGTTGAATGGATGAAATTAACAGAAACGAAACAACACGCGCGACTTTTAAGAGTGGTAGCAAATGCATTTCTCTCTCTCTCTCTCTCTCTCACACACACAAACACAGGAAAAAGAACAACGGGCATTTCTGATATCACACGAATTCTCAGTGCTCAGACTAGCTCGTTCCGGGAATAATTTCACATGCGAGGCAAAAATAAAAACGTATTTGATATTGCTGCTGTATGCAGACGCAGCGTCCTACTAAATAAACTTAATTCTGAAGTGAAAGAAGAGCACAAAGTACAACAGTGGAAGTAGAATGAAATGCTCCACACTTACCCAAACCGGTAAGATAAACACGGGGTTCACATAAAAAACTAGAACGAAATGTGCAATGTTGGATAGAGGGATTATGGAATTTCTAATATCTACCCATATTTAGTATAGGTAGATATTAGAAATTCTATAATCCCTCTATACCAGTAGCTAGACTGGAATGCCATTCTTCAGAAATAGGAGTATCATA
Organism: Macrothele yani; assembly: GCA_039090855.1. Taxonomy (NCBI): domain Eukaryota; kingdom Metazoa; phylum Arthropoda; class Arachnida; order Araneae; family Macrothelidae; genus Macrothele; species Macrothele yani. The sequence goes on along the minus strand of CM077009.1, from coordinate 66,919,940 downwards.
CTATGAGCTCAGTCCGTCGATTCTGCAGAAAATGTGTACCGGAAATTATATTTTGACCGGGGAATAAGAACAGTTTCGTACATCATACAAGACAGTAGGAATTGGTCATCACTCATACGCAGTGTTCCCTCTAACATGCGCGCGCGCCCAGCCGCGCAGCGACTTAACTTCTTCCGCGCAGTAATCATTTTAGATCAAAATTTCCGAATACCTAACTAATTTTCATAAATCGAAAAACAATTACCTGAAAAAATAATTATAAATCTTAATACACTGCTGGCCACCCAAAATGCAACACCAAGAAAGACACGAGATAGCAAAGCCAGATTTACTGGACACATAACAACAGATACAAAGATGAAACGATTGAGCTTACAGGCCCATGCGACTTGCGGAACACGCAGACATCAATAGTTCGTGTGGCCCTCATGGCTGGCAATGACGGCCGCTACACGCCGCGGAATCGAACGAAAGAGGCTTTAAATGTGTGCTTGGGGTATGTCGGTTCAGGCTGCTTCCACACACGTTGCCACAGTTCATCAGGCGTAGACGCGGGTGGTGCTTGACGGGCCACTCGGTTGCCGATCAGCGACCAGACGTGTTCGATGGGCGACATATCGGGAGAACAGGTGAGCCACGGCAGCAGTGGCACCTGGTGGGGAGTGAAGAATGGTTGCACGATGCGTGCCACGTGCTGGCACGCATTGTCCTGTTGAAACATGGCAGCTGCAAGGTCCTGCAGGTAACGGAGAACTACAAGCTCCAAAACGTCGTAGATGTAGCGGTGGCTGTTGAGTGTACCGGTGATGCGTACCAGAGGGGTGCGGGTGTCATATCCAATTGCGCCCCAAGCCATAACGCCAGGCGACGGACCGGTATGGCCATGCATAATGCAGGCGTCATACAGTCTTACGCCGCGCTGCCGCCACACGCGGATCCGAACATCGTGGTGTTGCAGGCAGAAGCGGGATTTGTCGGAGAAGACAATGCCGTACCATTTCCTGGTCTATCCAGGTGCGGTGTTCAACGGCCCACTGCAGCAGCACTCGCCGGTGGTGTAACGTCAATGGTAATCGGAGTAATGGGCGCAGTGCGACAAGTCCCCGCTCCTGCAGACGACGTCGAACGGTACGTGCTGACACAGGTTGTTGCGCAACACACCCTAATTCCTGCGTAAACGTTCGTGATGTGGCGGTGCGAGCCGTCAATGCCCGCCGCACAACATGCCGGTCCTCTCGTTCGGTGGTGTGCCGCGGCTGCGACGATCGCTCACGTCGGTCCGTCCGTTCCTCCTGCACCCACCGAATCCATACACGCCTCACTGTGGCTGGATGTCGTCTCACACGGGAGCCGATGTCTCGGTACGATAAACCACTGTCGCGATAAGCCACTTTTCGTCCTCTACAGAACTCCGAAACGTGCTGGAATGACTGCCGTATTCTGCGACGAGGCATCAGGAAGCTTCCTACGCACAGGTCCAGCAGCACAACACACTTCCATTACTTACACCCCGCCTTCTGTGCACCCTTCTTATAGTGCTTCTCGGTGGCGTGCTGGGCGCATATGATTTGCATATGCCCTGCAATGCTAATTGTTTGCATGTCCTCTTGCGGGCGACGCATGCTGCGAATTTCAGGGCAATCGGATGTTTCCTTCTTGGTGTTGCATTTTAGGTGGCCATAGTGTAAATGAAATTCGTTCTCTCAAAAGTCAAAACAAAACTTTTCTTAAATGCCGTTCGCTCCTTGTATTTTCGTCTCATTGTCCTGTTCATTCTTAAAGGCTTCTTGAAAAATAGACTCGTGCGTGCAGATAGTGAACGTGAGAATGCGGATTAGTTCTCTTTCCACGCCGAGAAAGAGACAGATAATGAGTCTCATAAATGGTAAACAATATCTTCCGAGTAGTCTCAAAGATGGTCGAGTCTTAAATTCCCACTGTCGAGTCTTCGGTTTGGGGGAAAAAATTGAGAGGCGATTTATTCCTTGAAAGGACTGTCAGATAAGAACGATTTTGACCAAATTCTATTTGAACTAATGATTTTGCATTTAGGTGTTATTTTGTTTCATATTTTTCTTGGTACTTTGATATGCAAAGAAACTGTGTATTATGCGTAAACATGCTTTTCCTAATTTCCAGTGGTTTTATTCCAGAAGTAAGTTTGAGCTTTTAACGTTTTATAAAATAAAAATTTTTATTAATGAAATGTTTTTAATAACTTTTTTTATTTAAAATCAATTGCGGAAAGAACGGTGATAAAAATGGGGGAGATTAGGAAAAATAAGGGTTTCAATCCAAGTTCCAACTTGTACTGAATTAGTAAGAGAAGCTGAGAAAATAATTTTTTTTCCCAAGTGGTTTTAATGCCTGCACAGCTCATTGGGTTATAATATTGCTCATACAGTGGTACCGCTGGATTATAATATTCAGACGATCTTTGATGCAAAAATAAACAAGTATGTGGAATTGGCTGCTGAAATTTGAATGTACAAAACGAAGTCAGCTCCGTTGGCCTCTGATCATTCGTCCGCAAGGGGTCCGGGTTCGAATCCCGGTCAGGCATGGATGTTGTGTTTGTCTTACGGTACTGGCTCTCTCCCTTCCCTGGAACCAGTGACCCTAAATTAGGGACTGGCGACTGCTTTTAGCCCATTGAGTTGCTCACGGTGGTCGTTAAACCTCCAATAAAAAAAAAAAAAAAAAAGTCAGCTCACATACGTCCTCTCTAAATTTCCACAACAGGTGTAATCTCACAGGCTGTTACGATTCAACATGCTGCTTTGTGAAACTACAATACATAATTTCGAAGATATAGGAAACAATGGTCTTGATACGCCCGGCAGTGTGAAAAGGCCTTCAAACTGCGAATGAAGTTAACAGTATCTGACGTCGAGTCCGTACTGACGCGAGAATTATGTTATAGATAAGGAAAAGAGGTATGATATTGATGGTTTTGCATGACACTCATCCAACCAAATCTATCTCTTTCCTTCTCTTAGTAGCGTCAGAGAACTTTACACTTGCATGCCTCGGAATCCCTGTGAGCTGCAGAGAAAGAACGTAATGATGATATTTAAACCAAAGGATCAGGAAGAATAATTAGTTGTGGTGAAATTTGCTAATTATTAAATTTTCCGTATCAGGTAGATTTTATATTGACGTTTGTATTTCTCGAATCTGAAACAGTCAGTTTTAATCAGAACATAAATTTTAGATTTCCTGCAGGCATTCTTCAAGCCTACGTAGGCTGCAGCGAAATAACGTAACGATGATAATTAAACCAAAGGATGATCAGGACGAAAAATCATTAGTTGTGGTGAAATTTGCTAATTTTTAAATTTTTCGTATCAGGTAGATTTTATATTGACGTTTGTATTTCTCGAATCTGAAACAGTCAGTTTTAATCAGAACATAAATTTTAGATTTCCTGCGGGCATTCTTCAAGCCTACGTAGGCTGCAGCGAAATAACGTAACGATGATAATTAAACCAAAGGATCAGGACGAAAAATCATTAGTTGTGGTGAAATTTGCTAATTTTTAAATTTTTCGTATCAGGTAGATTTTATATTGACGTTTGTATTTCTCGAATCTGAAACAGTCAGTTTTAATCAGAACATAAATTTTAGATTTCCTGCGGACATTCTTCAAGCCTACGTAGGCTGCAGCGAAAGAACGTAACGATGATATTTAAACCAAAGGATCAGGACGAAAAATCATTAGTTGTGGTGAAATTTGCTATTTTTTAAATTTTCCGTATCAGGTAGATTTCATATTGACGTTTGTATTTTTCGAATCTGAAACAGTCAGTTGTACTCAGAACATAAATTTTAGATTTCCTGCGGACATTCTTCAAGCCTACGTACCCTGTACGCAAAAGTTTTCAGGCCGCTGACCGATTATATGGTTTATAGAACGAGAATAAGGAACTCTTTAAGTGATATCGTCAAAGTATGCATAAAAGAAACATTTGTTTTTCTTTTATCTGTCTAGTAGAATTATTAACACTGAATTATGTTCTAAAACATCAGTTTATAAAGTTAAACTGATGTGGATCTTCTGGACAGGTAAACATTATCTCCTATCAATAGAGAATCGTCATTCACTAAATGCAGCGTAAAAGCATCAAGTCCATACCGTAAGAGCTTTTTGATGGCGTTAATTCCTAACGCTTGCCATAATGTCCTTCATATCAAAAATAATACGACAGAGTTGTGGGGCGAAATGCGTAGATATCCTAAAGAACTCAAGCATCGAACTGGTCAATTGCTTCGCAGCACAGATGACACATTTCCGTGTTGTTGATTTGTGCAGAATATGCATTGTATTGCAATGAAGAACATTATACTCGTATGTAGTTGTGTTGTATACGCGTTGTGTTATATTTCCCAAATTAATTGAAAAATAAAAAAATATCTGTATTTAGAATTAAATTATAAATTCCTGTACAGTTTTACTCATATTCCATCATGGGATAGAAAGACTAGGAAACAGCACGAAGTACTTCATCAGAGATATCACAGAATTCGTCATTTTCATGTAGGACTTCCGTCCACAGGGAGTAGAGTTTAGGTCCCAGCCACCTACAGCGAGATCGCCTTTTAGGCAGGACACAGAAGCAATGAGAGCAAGTCTAGCGACTTTTGACAGAACAGTTTGTAGTGAGATTAGAGTACAGTAGATGGCGCCACCGATATTGCACATAGATGGGTGAGAGAATTTCGGGGGGGTGGCTTAGGAAAGGATACCCATTTAACCAGTGGGTCCAGCCTGGGGGCCGTCACTTTACGTGCTCGTCCGATGCACGGCTGATATTCAGCGATTGTTAGTAAATCACACCAACTCTGAAAGATCAGACCAGGCTAGAACCTGGGGACCCAGCTTCGATAGTCTGAAACACTAACCACTAAGCCATCCGCGGCTCCCGTAATTTCGAAAAACTTGAAAGCTCAAATATAACGCAAGCAGCATACCTCCAAAGCAAGTTGATCATATTGCCAACGAATATGTTTCAAATTTAATATTACTGTCAATAAAATTCGATTGAAATTTGTGGAGGATATTCCCTGATAAATTAATCGAAAATCAATTCAAATGATATGATAAAGTAATTAAATATATAATAGAGAGAACATTAGGAGTAGAAATATTCAGTGTTTCATTTCAAAGCTCACGTCATACATGAGATACGTGGTCCAGTGGATGATAGCATATTGGACTAAAAGTAAATGGTCTGAAGTAAATTTCCCACTGCTTTTCAAATTTCATTTCTCGATAAAACAGTAGAAATTTTACTTGAAACATGCATGAGTAATCCATATCACAAAAAATTCCCAGTTAAATTTCCAAAGCTGTAAATGGAATATTTCACGAAAATAAAGTAACAAATAAAATTATACTTCCAAAGAAAAAGCCTTTACAAAACTGAAAGGAAATGAACAAATGATGAAAATAATAACAGGCGAAAGACAAATGGCATTGCTACATGGTGGAAATATTACTTCATACAATTAAATTTTTGGTTGGTGTGTTTCTGTTTAAGTGAGGAAAGAGCTCCTATTGTTATTCTACGGACATCAAAACCTTCCTTTTACCGTACTTGGAAGTTTTGTTTTGTACAGATAAAGCAGATAATAAACGCAATATACTGCGTTCTCTAAGAAAGTAAAGTTTAACTCAAATCTATCATAGAACTTTGGAGTCTCATATAACTCCATAGTGTTCGCAAAATGCAGCAAGAACAGAGCGTGTATCTGACATTCGCAGCTATTTGAGCGATGATGATCAGATTGAGAACTGAAAAACTATAAATAAATTCTGGTCACAGGTAATTCATCTTTTCAAAAATAAAAATTAATTTTCATTTGCATTTCCTTGCCATAAAATTGAAGGAATAATTCTTTATTAATTTCTGCAATATCTCAAGAAGTTTCTAGGAAGAATTTGGGGGCTCCTTGCAGCTTAAGAAGTAGGGGTTTCTACTTCGTTTTAAGGTAGGAATTAAAATCGAAATCTTGGGAAGTACATAGATCTCACGAGTAAAAGCCGTCTTTGTGCGGATAATTGAAAGTAAAATAAAACTCGGCTTAGCTTAAATAAAATTACATTTCCCAAATTAATTGAAAAATAAATTTAACAATAAAAAATATCTGTATTTAGAATTAAATTATAAATTCCTGTACAGTTTTACTCATATTCCATCATGGGATAGAAAGATTAGGAAAAAGCACGAAGTACTTCATCGTAATTCAGAAAAACTTGAAAACTGAAATATAACGCAAGCAACATACCTCCAAAGCAAGTTGAACATATTTGCAACGAATATGTTTCAAATTAATATTACTGTTAATAAAATTCGATTGAAATTTGTGGAGGATATTTCCTGATAAATTAATCGAAAATCAATTCAAATGATATGATAAAGTAATTAAAGATATAATAGAGAGAAAATTAGGAGTAGAAATATTCAGTGTTTCATTTCAAAGCTCACGTCAAACATGAGATACGTGGTTAACGTCTGTTCACTTTTTCATTCGTAGAGTCTACACCCATTCCTCAACTCGCACTGCACGCGTTGCAGAACTACAATGGGTCTCGTCGTTCGCCTCCCAATTTGGATATCCTGAATACGTTTTTAACCGGATCCATTCCCGAGTTAAAAGTAAACTTGCTACTACATTACAACCATTTTTTGCCCACACCATTTCATTTCATTGCTTCTTTCGATTACATCCCTTCAATTACTCAACCTCTTCGTAACATTTGCCGGAAATTTGGATTGGATCTCGGCACTCGCTCCCTTAATATCCTGCCACTTGTTAGAAAGGACAGGACCCCGACAGATATTTTACAAAGATGTGTTCCATTAAAAGATGTTTTCGGAACTACTCAATCTGTCTATATAGGATCGACCGGACGGAATTTGTATTGCAGGGTCAAGGAACATAAATATAATATCCAGACAGGAGGCCCCAACATTGCACTTGCTAGGGAAGTTACAAAAGGGATTTTATATCCGGACTGGGAAAATTTTAAAATTGTGGTTACCCCTAAAAATCGCAGCACGCTGTTTCTTACTGAGAGCATGTTCATTTTTCACTCACAAAATATTTGTTGTAATGACTATATGCCTTATGAGCTCCCCAATGCCTATAAGGTATTAATTAACTCTAATATTAGGGGCTTTGAATTACCTATAACCGTGGGATAATGTGCCTGGAGGAATATCTTCCTTCTTTGCATATATATACAACAACCGACTTTGACGCGTTCATGTGTGTGTATATATTATGCGGATCTTGTCAATTTAGCTGTTCCATCTGAAGATGGGCCATGCGATGGCCCGAAAGTACTCATGTCATTTAATCTGTTTTTAAAATATCATAAGGTTTTATTAAATTGATGTCTCATGATATGAGTTAATTTGATTTAAGCTAAGCCGAGTTTTATTTTACTTTCAATTCTCCGCAAAAAGACGGCTTTTACTCGTGAGATATAGTTTGTGCGACTCATCAATATTGGAGTACATGGATGTTGTGTTCATCCAACTGCTCTCTCTCTCTCTTCTCGAAAGCCAGTGGCTCCACATTAAGAACAGGCTATTCCTTCTATGCTCAGATGTTCACGGAGATCATTAATCAAATAAGCATTCAGCGTCAAAAAAAAAAAAAAAAAAAAAAAAAAAAAAAAAACATGGTTCAGAACCATGTACAAGATTATTCAAATTTACTTTTATGGAAGCTTTACTAGAGAAGAAAAGCCACCAAAGTTCTTGACAAACAACGACGACAAAAAATTAATGAAGTTCAATGCATACCTCATCAGTTAGTTTCCAGATATCACAGCATCATCATTCAGTCTTTTTCAGTAAATTACATAATACATCAGGAAAGAACTTAATGCACTTTACAGCCCCCAATTTTTTTTAATGATCAGGACATAAAACAGAGAAACATCAACAAATGGAACAAAATATTCATTTCTTGACTTAAACCCATAGAAATACCCAGATGACTTATATCATGAGAAAGATGATTGATTTCGGCTCCCTCCTCCTTCTGAGACGAATCCATCCGCTCGCTTCATATCTTCTGTTCCATTCGCAAGAGGAATCTTCAAAGCTTTGCAAAACCTTCTCATGCTTTCTTTGAAACTCTCACTGAAGAAAACTCACTCCTTGTTTTGTACGGTATTTAGTACCATACACGGACATCTTTCTGGATTTAAGCAGCAATTTTGAGCTGTTTCAATTTTCGGAAATTAAAACTTGTGCAGATTGCCATATCTTCAAACATCAAGATGGACAAAAGAAAATGTGCGAGGAACTAAACATTTCTTTACCAACTTTCCTTGCCAGGTTACAAAATCACTTAAAATTCTAAATTAGGTAATACAAAAGTGGATTTGTGTCACTTAATTTAGAATTTCTAGTGATATTCTTTGAAAATCATGGAGATCATTGTGCATAATCTCTGTCAAACAAACAACAATTAAGAATGAACACTAAGTATCTCTGGAACGTGTGCAGCGATTCTGATTTATTGTGAAACATAAGAGCGCACATGGATACAAATCCCAAGTTGTTCCTCGTAAAATTACAGGGCAGTTACTTATACAATAAAAATATGTAGATATTATACTCATAGGGATAATTATATGCTACTTTATATGAATTCTGCGGGGCAGGAAAAAATGCATTTGTATTTGCGACTGCATGATTCACGTATACATCTGCAGATTTCAAGATGTTGACGTTTGTGAACTTAGCGTATTCAGTGAAGAAATTAGGATTTTAATTAAGCTTTTCCTGATTTCCCGATTACCCTGAAATTTTTACCACATTTGAAATTTGCTTTTGAAAATAAATAGCTACAGTTTTAAATTCGTACAAGAAGTGGACGGTTACTAGTGTCACAAGTGCACTGACAATGTTTTTAGAAAAAAAAAATATTTTTGAGGTTTCAAAACATTTTAGAATTAAGTGAAACCTTCTGCAGAATTTCTCAGGAAAAGAGACCTCCCTCTCAGTGAACTTATTACATCGTGCCTATTGCTTCTTTTATAGGTACTGCGCATTATATTCATCTACAAGGAAATTCTATCCCAAGAAATCCAAGAAAAATAGAGATATGTTTGCTTCAGTACCCTCACAGATTATTCTATTTTTTTAGAAATACAGACATCAAAAGATAGAGACACATGCACTTACCACGCTTAACGGAATACTGCTAACGAGCAGAAACTGGGAAACTCACGAACAGTCTTCAGAGCATGCCCAACTGTGTTCACGAATTTTCAGCGAGTATAAGAGAAAATTACTGTTTTTTAGTAACTTGTACAATATTCTAGAGGATAATGCTTACCTTGGCATTCCTTGCTAGCGATGCGAACATTTCACACACGTGTTTTCCGGTCTTTGTTGATGTTATTGTTCTAAAGTCCGTCGTATGAGATGAATAGCTTTACTTCATACTCATTTCGCTTGGTATACTTTGAAATATTGCACGTAAAAGAGAATAGTAGAATGATTAGAGCTATCTAATAGTCAGAATTAGAACTACTAATAGGAATTTTACTGTTTTTTGTTCCTGTGTTTCGAAACCGAAACACAATGAAAACTAAAAGTGCATTCTTTCATCACCAAATGAAAAACCGTGCATCACAAAAAGTGGAGAACATAAAAAACAATAATAGCACGATCATGCCATTTTTCCATTTACGTATATATACACGGTCTTATCAGAATAATATGACCCCCGAAATCAAAGTGCACCCGCCCAGGCGCGTCACGGAGTGCACATGACAAGGTCGATCACATGGAGATATAAGAGACCGGCCACGACAGATGAGCCATAGTGCCTGACGTGAGCACAACGGGCAAAGATAGGGATCTGACGGACGTTCAAATAGGAATGATCATCGGCTGCCGAACACAAAAGTGAGAGCATCTTAGAAACAGCAGACATCGTGGGCTGTTCGCAAGGTGCTGTAGTAAAGGAGCATCAAGAATTTACCACTAGTACACCGAGTACTTCCCAACGTCATAGCTGTAGAGCCTCAAAAGCCATCGACCTCAGAAGAGAACGTTGCCTCCATCGACTGGTAAAGGGCAATCGACCCGCAACAGTGCAGCAATTGACCACGCAAATGAACGTTGGGGACCAGCGTATCCTGTTATGCACGGGTCTCCGAAGTCGACGCTGCGCCAAAGGGACTATGTTAACTCAGGGCTATCGGCAACGACGCCTGCAGTACCTTCATTGGACAGTGGAAGAGTGGGGTTTCGAATTGAGGTTTCGACTCCACAAAAGTGACGGGAGGTGGCAGATACGGCGTCAGGCACACGAGAACAAATACCCGGACACGCTTGTCCGTCAAGTAATGGCAGGCGGTGGCCGTGTGCATGTCTGAGGGATGTTTTCCTGGTATGACCTGGTACCGCTGGTACTCTTGGATGGGTCCGTGAACGCCAATGGCTACCTGTCCATCCTCGATGACCACATGCATACCTTCATGTTGGAACTTTACCCTGGTGGTGATGGTGTCTAACAACAGGACAATGCGCCCTGCCACGTCGCTAAGGGTGTACCAAGAATGGACCGTTGTCACACCGAGTACCACGGAACACGACAGCTATGTCTCCGTTCTCCCTTGGACGGCGAAATTGCCCGATCTCAATCCCATAGAGCACCCGTGGGACTATTTTGATTGACAGGTTCGACGTGCCGACCCACGACCACGTCTTCTCGTGAGTCTCCGTGCTCTGCTGCAGTCCAAACGGGCACGTATGCCGCGGGCAACCTTCGAGGACGTCATTGTGTCCATGCTACGCCGTCTCGCCGCTGTCATCTGGGCCAAGGGTGGTTATTGCCATTGTTATGTAGGTGGTCATATTATTCTGATACGACTGTGTATACGCCATTGCTTTTTGGTTTACGTTTATAGACATATACTGTATGCATACCATCAGTTTTCCTATGAATATTTATGTCATAGAATATGTCGAAAAATTAATCTTGAAATTGAATTTATATGAGTGTAGGGTGAACTTATATGAGTGTAGGGTGAACTATAAATAATTGCTGGTGAGTGCTTGAATTCAGCAGACTTCGAAGAATAAATTTATATCGGCAGTGTGCAGCGGTGAGAACTTAAGTGTAAACGTTTTTTTCAAGTAGAAGTAACCTTAAGGTAAAATCGACCATTTTCGTATCCACTATCTTTCGTTCGACCTCAGGAAAGAGTTTTGTATTTACTGCCAAAGCAAAACCATCCATTTCTATTTATGCATGCTTTAAAAATAAGGAAAGTTCCAAGGAGCAAGGCGACAAAAGAAACTCACGAAAAAAAAAAAATATTTACACCCTTAAAATTGGTTCTCTCGTTATTTGGTCGATTCAACGATATCGGAAGGGCAAAAATCGCTAGAGGAAAAAAGTGCCCATAAAAATAAAACCAGACCTTTAAAACGTGTGAAGCCCGTTTACGTCTCTATGTTATTGGAGAATAAAAAGGAGAAAAAGTATCCTGGAGGAAAAAATCACGATATAAATGGAAAGCCAGGAAAGGAACAAAGAACAAAGCCATCACGTCCTAGAACCGGAGCGAATGTGAGAAACAACACGAATAACAGTAATGCGAAAAAGAATTCCAGCGGAGCAGCCTGTTACGAAGCTTTTTTCCTCGTTTCTACGGGCCAAAAAACACGGGAAAGAAATTCCGTAGACCCAGGAAAATTCTTTAAACATTTGTTTATAATACGAAACAGAAACTCAGTGTCATTACAGTTTTCCATGAGAGGAAAATGGAAAGGAGTGCTTTGTTAAACATCAATTCATTTGAAAAGCCATGTAGCTTTATATATATTTTTCCGTTACGAAAAAATACTGCTACATTTCTGTACACTATGCTGTTCTCTTTGGTGGATTCTTTTCCTCAATGGCAATGTAGGAAATCAGTTAGAAAAAAAAATTGCACACATGTATTTAACTGTTTTGAAGATTTCAAAATACGCATATACCAATTAAATCTTTAATGCGTGTTTAATAACTTTCCATGCAGATGGAAAGATGTCCTGTTATAGCATTTCATACGTGGAATTTCTCACGCTGGAGGAGCACCAAAATCTTGCGTAATTTTCGGAGACAAGTCTATCTACAAATGCCACTTTCCCCGCGTTGTTCGTTACCCTTCTCTTTGTGTTCTCGACATTAATTTTCCAGTCCGTTGCCACCCTCACACATCATAAGGGGAAGGGGCTCTTCACTCTTCGTATTTTCTTCGGCTTGGATACGAACGCGAAGATTACTGCATCTGGAACGATAAATCCAAATGCAATGTTTACAAGGAAAACAGCTGAGTCCTCAATTGGAAACAGTTAGGTCACGGAACGAAGTCCATTGTGGACGCTAACTTAGCGGTGCATGTTAATATACGCCAAATATGTTTTTTCGCGCTCCACTGGAAGGTATTATCAAGGTAAAAAATAAGCACAAAATACAGGGAATCAGAACACTTGTGGAAACGCAAATTTGTCCGTGAACAGGATCGAATCCGCGTTCCCCTCACTCAGGAGTAAGTTGTTCTCCCGACTAAGCTACAGGGATAGAATGTATCGCGGAAGATTTGTCGTCTTGACACGTGCTTTACCTCCGTAATACGTCACATGATCTCCCTCTCATTTTTTTTTATTTGAAGTAAAGTAGGAATTTTTGCCATTAATTTCAGATGATGTGTGTGTGTGTGTGGAACAAATATTACACATTTTTCGAAGAACCCGACATCCAGTAGATCCATTTTTACGTTCGGGTACCAATGTGAAAACACAAAATTGTCCGTGATGGGGATCGAATCCGCGACCCCCACACTCCAGAGTAAGTTACTCTCTCCCAACTAGGCAACACGGAGTTTTGTCTAGTTGGGAGAGTAACTTACTCCGGAGTGTGTCGCCGCAGTTTTGTCGCCTTGACACGCGCTTTAACCTCAGTAGTACGACACACACTTAAAAATCCAAATACTCTGGGGTTTTTTTTTCAATTTTCACAAAACTGTGTAGGAAACGGCGCTAGAAGAACTACCTGTATGTTGCAGAAGAATTAACGTGTTCGCCGTATGAAGGAATACAGTTGTTACGGGATTCGATGTTTGAGCCGTATAGCAATCCTTTGCGGATGCTACGAAAAAATTGCATTTCGCGAAAGTAACAACATCATTTGCATCAAACAGGAGTCATAGCTCTTTCCAAGTTTTTAAGTGAGTCACGGTAAAATTCTCATCAGCCGCCACCGGGAATCGAACCCAGGGTCTTCCAGTTATGCGCGGGACATGCTACCACTGCACCACAGCGGCCTCGAATTCTCCAGACTCACATACGACTAACTGCGAAACCACATGGCAGGTTGCTTCTTGGAGCCCCGCACAAGTCTGGAGAATTCGAGGCCGTTGTGGTGCAGTGGTAGCATGTCCGGCGCATAACTGGAAGACCCTGGGTCCGATTCCCGGTGGCGGCCGATGAGATATTTTACGTGACTCACTTATAAACGTGAAAAGAGAGATGACTTCTCTTTCATGTTCCTATTCCACGTTAATTGTTTGCACTAATTAAGATCCTTTGCGTTAATGAATTACTCCTTTATCAGTATTTCATTCGTTTATTGGGTATGTCCTGAAGTTATATTACACTGCTGGCCACCCAAAATGCAACACCAAGAAGGACACGAGATAGCAAAGCCAGATTTACTGGACACATAACAACAGATACAAAGATGACACGATTGAGCTTACAGGCCCGTGCGACTTGCGGAACCGCAGACATCAATAGTTCGTGTGGCCCCCATGGCTAGCAATAACGGCCGCTACACGCCGCGGTATCGAACGAAAGAGGCTTTGGATGTGGGCTCGGGGTATGTCGGTCCAGGCTGCTTCCACACGTTGCCACAGTTCATCAGGCGTAGCCGCGGGTGGTGCTTGCCGGGCCACTCGGTTGCCGATCAGCGACCAGACGTGTTCGATGGGCGACATATCGGGAGAACAAGCTGGCCACGGCAGCAGTGACACATGGTGGACCGTTAAGAATTGTTTCACGATGCGTGCCACGTGTGGGCGCGCATTGTCCTGTTGAAACGTGGCCGCTGGCAGGTCCTGCAGGTAAGGGGGGACTACAGGCTACAAAACGTCGGAGATGTAGCGGTGGCTGTTAAGTGTACCGGCGATGCGCACCAGAGAGGTGCGGGTGTCATATCTAATTTCGCCCCAAACCATAACGCCAGGCGACGGACCGGTATGGCGAGGCATAATACAGGCGTCATACAGTCTCTCGCCGCGATGCCGCCACGCGCGGATCCGACCATCGTGGTGTTGCAGGTAGAAGCGGGATTCATCGGAGAAGACAATGTCGTGCCATCCCGGAGTCCAGGTGCGGTGTTCAACGGCCTACTGCCTCCGCACTCGCCGGTGGCGTAACGTCAATGGTAATCGCAGCAATGGGCACCGTGCGACAGGTCCCCGCTCCAGCAGACGGCGTCGAACGGTACGTGCTGACACGGTTGTTGCGCAACACACCCTAATTCCTGCGCTAACGTTCGTGATGTGGCGGTGCGAGCCATCAATGCCCGCCGCACAACATGCCGGTCCTCTCGTTCGGTGGTGTACCGCGGCTGTGGCAATCGCTCACGCCGGTCCGTTCGTCCCTTCTGCACCCATATGACTTCCACTCTCGTATGACTTCCACTCGATCACAAGCAGCGGCTAAAAGACGAACAAATTTCAAGTTAGTGACTCGCTAAGGGTAAAGGTCCCATATACAATGGGGTCAGTGAGACAGTTTTAGCTTTTACATTACCAGCCACCCACACTTCCCAATTTCATCTGGAAATAGTCGAAGTCCACTATGGCTAAACATTGCGTAGCAAAAAAGATGCACCAAGAAAAGTGAACTATGGTTTCACATTGCGTAGCAAAAAAGATGCGCCAAGAAAAGTGAGCTATGGTTTCACATTGCGTAGCGAAAAAGATGCACCAAGAAAAGTGAACTATGGTTTTACTTTGCGTAGCAAAAAGATGCACCAAGAAAAGGGTACGCTGCTAAATTATTAAGAATTCCAAGTCAAAATCTAGGAATCTTTAGCTTTGAACGCATGTTCTTCTGAGAACATTGACAAATATACAGTGACTACTTACGAAAACTTTGATGGTAATTTATTAGTTTGAAGAATGAACTATACATATTAATTATCACAAACATATTGCAACAGTTTCGTATTTTAACGGACTTCAATAATGATTTTTCGTCATAAGTTCTTTGAAGGCCCACTCAGATGTCTTAGACTTGGTAGCCCACTCAGATGCAGGGCCTTAGTGGGGTCCCTAGGCTAAGACATTTCAGTGGGCTCCAAAAAACCTTATGATGGAGAATCATTATGAAGTCCGTTAAAACATGAAAATGTAGCAGTATACTAGAGATAATTCATACACTGCCTGACAGAGAAAATGCCACACCATGACGTCGGATGCGACGATTGGTGCACTCGGACGTCCGTCTCCGTGCTCCGTCCGCCCTACGACGTTGCACAGATCCTTCCTGGGACTACCGTCTTCAAATGCGACCGACGGTTGTGGCATCACGTTGCGTTTCTTCCGCAATACGACGCAAGGCGGTACGAAGGCCTACGATGAAATCTCTCGTGAACTCTTCCGTTTGACCAAATCGCGTACGACTGCATCTTAACGACAATGGAACGCCTTGTTTGTTCTCCAGATACGGTTACAGCAGAGCCACTCACTTCTCGCGGCCGTGACGACGTCTCTACTGATGGCTTTACGGGCTGGTTGTCCACATATATCCCGCGCACCGCTCGTGAGCTCGGCCTGCAAATACAATCATTTGCATAACTTGTACGTGCGCACTCACCCTGCAATTTGCATGGCGCTGCGTTCACATCTTCGTGGTGAGGCATTTTCTCTGTCAGGCAGTGTAACGTAGTTGCATTCTTCACATTAATAAATTTCCTGCCGACTTTTCATAAAAAGTCCCTGTATTTACCTTTGTTCTCATAAGAACATGAGTTAAAAGGTTAAGATTCCTAGATTAATTTTGTCTTGTAATTTTTAACAATTTAAAATTGTGTACTTTTCTTACTGTATCTTTTTTGTTATGCAATATGAAGTCACGGTGAATTTCGTCCATTAACAGTTGTGACGTTTCTCCACTGTAGGACGCACATGAGATAAAGGCAGATAGCAGTGAGAGCACATTTCCGCGTTGCTCAGTTGGGAGAGCGACTTACGACGGAGTGAGGAGACCCCGTTTCGTTGCCCGGCGCGGATAAACCTGTACGTGATATTGGCGCCCGAATTTCCAGGATCACCCGGATGCTAAGTTCTCGCAGTGATGTGATGTTCTTTCCACACGACGAGACAGGAAAAATGAGAATCCCTTCTTCAGGGCTTCGAAAAAATTAATCAATGTGATGTTAAGTTGCACAAACCAAAAAAAAAAAAAAAAAAATTCTGGGATTTCTCAAATGCACGTTCTTCATGGGATAACTGCCTACAGCGACACACTGTCCTGGCTTCCCGCCCCCCTTTCGGGGGATTGGGGGGAGCGGGGGAGGAGATGTGACGTTCGTGCACTGCAGGACGTACACGAGATAAAAGCAGATAGCACAGTTGGGAGAGCGACTTACTCCGGAGCGAGGGGACCCAGGTTCAATGCCCGGCGCGGATGAAATTGTACGTTATACAGTTCTAAGTGGAAGCAAGGCGATGTAGGTGGATGGATGGTAGTGAAAAAACTGATACTCTCCCTCGCCAACCCTGCTGTATGCAGCGACATGAAACGTTTTGCTCTTAGTGAGTCACTGTCTTGATATCTGTTCGTCTTCTAGCCTCCGTTTGCGATCGGGTAGAAATCATACGAGACAAAAGTAAAACTAGTTTACTTCTTTCTCTATATAAATATATAAACTATGTATTATATGTGGTATAGCTGCATACCACCTGGGCCCTTGGTAATGGTGGGATCATAGGCAATAGCCCCGTTGGACCTCTTCCCTACCCTTAATCCGGCCCTGCTCAGATGTTTTAGCCTAAGAGCCCACTTATATCTTAATCTGGTCCTGCCGCTTATCTATTACCAGCTCAAATCCAGGTAAGAATAATCCACGAAGTAGCTAGTTGAGAGACGCACACAAGCCGAAGTTCCGATAACCACCGTTCTTTTCCGCGGCTCTCTGGCGGCGCTGGGGGGAAGGAAAGGGGGGGGGGCTATGGTGGATGAGAGGGTTATGGGATGAATAAAGTTCTCTTTTCAGTAGTTGCTCCTCTCTGCCTTCGTGGTCAGCTGAGTAATTGGGGCTAACTGCCCAACGCTACGTAATTCTGTCCGGGAAGGCTGGAGAGTGTCGGGAGTCGATTCGCAATGTTTTGGTTTCAATCAGTTTTCTGGCATATTGCTGAATCAGCTCTAATTAACATCTAAATAACGCATAAGGCCTCAGGGACTGATTGACGCATCTCCAGCATTCGGTTCACACTTTTTTACATTAACTGGTATTGTTGTTGCCTCCCCTGAACTTCTGGCTCTCTGGTACCATTTTAAGAACTTTCAGCAATTTTTTTTCAGGTTTCGTGTCCCCTAGAACTTAAACCGTTACTTGAAAGGTTTCGCTCCTTTTTGTGACCCCCCTCCGTAACGTTTTATTTTTTCTCTATTCTTAGGTCCATATTTCTGGAGATCCATATTCTAATGGGGTTCTATCTCTTAAGGTTGTGGCGCCTAACCTGTATTGGAGCAATGGAACACATGCGCCATGAGTTTTGTTAGGCACAGGATGTAAGTAAGCATCATGTTTGTATCTTTCTGTTGTGTTTTTCCATTTCTTATGCTCGTACTTAATGGAATATCGACATGCTTTAGGGATTCTCCTGAAGCTATCAACCTTTTTATTTCCACCCATGCGAATTCAGCGTGAGGCCAGAACTTACCGAACAAAAACAGTCTTGCTGGGCTAGCACTGGGCCATTGCTGCCAGAATTCAGCGTGAGGCTAGAACTTACCCAACAAAAACAGTCTTGCTGGGAAACTGCTACCAGAATTCAGCGTGAGGCCAGAACTTATCCAACAAAAACAGTCTTGCTGGGCCAGAACTTACCCAGCAAAAACAGTCTTGCTGGGTCAGCACTGGGTCCCTGCTGCCAGAATTCAGTGTGAGGCCAGAACTTACCCAACAAAAACAGTCTTGCTGGGTCAGCACTGGGTCCCTGCTGCCAGAATTCAGTGTAAGGCCAGAACTTACCCAACAAACACAGTCTTGCTGGGTCAGCACTGGGCCACTGATTCCAGAATTCAGCGTGAGGCCAGAATTTATGCAACAAAAACAGTCTTGCTGGGCCAGCACTGGCCCACTGCTACCAGAATTCATCGTGATGCCAGAACGTACCCAACAAAAACAGCCTTGCTGCCAGAATTCGGCGTGAGGCCAGAACTTACCCAACAAAAACCGTCTTGCTGGGTCAGCACTGGGCCACTGCTGCCAGAATTCAGCGTGAGGCCAGAACTTACCCAACAAAAACAGTCTTGCTGGCCCAGCACTGGGCCACTGATTCCAGAATTCAGCGTGAGGCCAGAACTTACCCAACAAAAACAGTCTTGCTGGGCCAGCACTGGGCCACTGCTTCCAGAATTCAGCGTGAGGCCAGAATTTATGCAACAAAAACAGTCTTGCTGGGCCAGCACTGGCCCACTGCTACCAGAATTCATCGTGATGCCAGAACGTACCCAACAAAAACAGCCTTGCTGGGCCACTGCTGCCAGAATTCGGCGTGAGGCCAGAACTTACCCAACAAAAACCGTCTTGCTGGCCCAGCACTGGGCCACTGCTGCCTGAATTCAGCGTGAGGCCAGAACTTACCCAGCAAAATGGTCTTGCTGGGCCAGCACTGGCTCAGCACTATG
Source organism: Macrothele yani (assembly GCA_039090855.1). NCBI lineage: Eukaryota > Metazoa > Arthropoda > Arachnida > Araneae > Macrothelidae > Macrothele > Macrothele yani. Next base: position 66,900,990 of record CM077009.1, on the reverse strand, counting down.
TTACCTAACCGTCAATAAAATGTCATGAACCGTCAATAAAATGTCATGAACCGTCAATAAAATGTCCCGGCGGCCACCAGATGGGAAGCAGCTGTGGCCTGCAGCTGGCCAACAGTTGGCACCTCATTAGTTGTCATATGCCAGACCAGGGCCGTCAGTTATCCATCACAGCTGAGGCTGCCGCAAGCGGCCCTTAAGAGGCCTTGCAAGTACGTGCCATAAATCATGGCTAGCCTAATGTGGGCCGTCAGTGTCAGCTGGCAATCAAGTGACGTAACTGATGACTTGCTGAAACTTGTCCGTCAGTTTCCCAGTAGTAGTGAAAAAATCAACTTTCGCCAAAGGCACACACCGACACAACAGCTTTTTTTCCCAACGAAACTACTAAATGACGTTACGGAGCTGTGGAAAATTCCTCAAGAGGCATGGCAAATCCCCTGATAGATCTGACTGACATCAAACCCAAGGACTGCTCGTTTGTGAAGCGATGCTTTAAGCACTACACCAGTTTGACACGCGTGACCATCTGCTTGGAAGTGAGGCTCTCTCCCGCGCGATGTGAAGCTAAGTGTTCTCTTTTTTAATTTCGCAATATTGCGAGTTCGTTTTCGTAAATGTACGTTTCGTATAATTCATAAACTTATTTTTTTCAACGTAACGATTTTTTTTTTATTTACTTTAAGGGAACATCACTCACTTTTAACGAGTGCACCTACTTAAAGACGTTTTCCAAAGTCTCGTGCTGTTCTTCTGGTCTTGAAAGGCGATTGCTTAGTTAATATATTTACACATTCATGTCACCTTCTGTTACATTTTTATATCATTCCTATTTGGAACAAATGAAAAAGCTACATTTGTTCTAAATAGGAGTTAGGAATGATATTTTATTTTGCTTCCGGTTATTTTCAGCAGCGAATTCCTCCAATCGTGTGAGTCAACGCATGGATGAATGCATTATATTCACATAATGGTGCCTCCGCCCCCCCCCCCCCGCGCAAATACTAGATGATTTTGTAACGAAAATTTTGTACTCGATTATATCCAGTTTTTACTCGTATAATTCTTATTTTTTCCAACACAACGATTTTTTAATGCCTTTTCGGGATTTCTGTTTGAAGCGGTTTAGTGTATGAAGATTATACAGAAATCATTTCTTGTCATTTATGGGAATGGAGTGAGTGGGTTTCATGGCTGTTTGTATTCTTGATTCTTCGTGTGCTAGTGCAGAAATTTCGCTACGAAATGAGTTTCTGTAAATACATGAGATTAATTGACTATTTCTTACAGTTCATTAATTATTTATATAATTTTCCTCTTACGGTGATTTTCGTCGACGTGGCATTTATTAGGAAATGAACCCGTCTCTTTACGTATGGCTTTTTTTAACATCCACTAAAGCAACTTGATGGCGAGGTCGTCGTCTTCAACTAACTGGTACCACGAAAGATTGTGCACGTGTTGCTTTACGGCATGCGCAGTTCCGCTGCTTCCACCTCCTGTTGGGGTTGCTTCGGTTGCCAGCTACGGTCCCCTAGTGGCCCTTGCGTGGAGGTCCGTAGTTCACGGCAATGCTGTGGGGCCATAAATGGCTTCCAACTGATGGCGGCGCCACCAACGGATCGCTACCTTACCGGGAGTGGCAGATTTTAGCCAGCAGTGTTCCAGCTAACTGGTGGCCAGCAGTTTCCCAACACTTGAACACTTGTGTTTTTTCTATGTAGTTAGAACGCTCTCTCTCCCATGCGTTATGGGGTCACATTTAGGAGCGTGTCCTTATCTATGCCCATACCCTACGCACGTACATAAATTATTTACCCGCTTCCTGCATTTTCAACTGCAACTCAGTGACAAAAGACACCTTGCAAAGCCCTAAGAGAACGGTAAACGTTTCTCTCTCACAGAACGTGGAGACATTCTTCTGTGTCACCTTGTTACAATCAAACTAATAGGTGCCGAAAAGTAATGAAATGATTCCATCACTCTAAAGTATCACTAATGTTCTAACATACGCCGCGGAAAAGAAAATGCCTCTCGTGTGGTGGCTTTATTTTAAAACTCTCTCTCTCTCTCTCTCTCTCTCTGTCTATCTTTCCTTCTTGGGGGATGAGAAGATTTCAAAGTTTAAACTTTTCTGGAGGGGACAGGATATATTAGGACAACTTACCCATCTGATGGAGATTTTGCGCAGTCACTCAAACCACAAAACTGAAATTGAAAGCATTTCACTTACTTATTTTGGTTCCCTTGCTTCATGTCGCAAATCTGAAAACTTGCTGTACACCTGTCAAGACCGAGAAGATGAAATGGAACTAGGTGACATAACCAGGACCCTTACAGTACGAAGCACCTTCGATACATTCCACATATTATGTCCGTAACACGAATTCGGTAAGAGCAACACGAAATGGCTTAATTTTAAAATACTTCATTTGTGTCTTGGTTTTATATTAATTAAAACTCCTTACGAACATTTTCTTTAAAAACATTTTCACGAACAATTTCTTTTGTAGCAGCAGCATTTTCTGCTATAAAAGTTTTCTAAATACTAATAATGCTAAGTGAAAAGTGCAGCGAAAATCATTGTACGATTCAGATAAGTCAGTTAAAATACTTTCGTTCTTTTAATACATGATAGAAACATACACTGAAGGAAAAAAAAAATCCAAACACCACGAAAAAATAGTTGTAGAAGAATGAAATGGCGGCAATACATTTGTATAGGTAACATATTTAATCGATTAAGGTTTCAAGATCACAGCTTAATGTAAGCGCGAGAAGAGCTATTTTAAATGTGAAATGCTGGTACATTAGTAACCGGTGCAACCGCCAGAATGTTGAATGCAAGCACGCAAACGTTCATGCATTGTGTCGTACAGGTGCTGGATGTCAGTTTGTGGGATGGAGTTCCATGCCTGTTGCACTTGGTTGGTCAATACAGGGACGGTTAATGCTAGTTGGAGGTGACGCTGGAGTTGTCGTCCAATGATGTCAATGTCGATTGGAGAAAGATCTGGTGATCTAGCAAGTCACGGCAACATGTCGACACTCTGTAGAGCATGTTGGGTTACAACAGCGGTATGCGGGCGAGCGTTATCCTGTTGGAAATCACCCCCTGGAATGCTGTTCATGAATGGCAGCCCAACACGTTGAATCACCAGACCGACGTACAACTGTGCCGTCAGGGTGCGTGGGATAACCACGAGAGTGCTCCTGCTGTTATAAGAAATTGCTCCCCAGACCATAACTCCAGGTGTAGGTCCAGTGTGTCTCGGCCGCAGACAGGTTGGTTGCAGGCGCTCACCTGGCCTCCTTCTAACCAACACACGGCCATCACTGGCACCCAGGCAGAACCGGCTTTAATCAGAAAACACAACAGATCTCCACTCCGTCCTCCAATGAGCTATAGCTTGACACCACTGACGTCGCAAACGGCAGTGGTTTGGAGTAAGTGGAATGCACGCTACAGGGCATCTGGCTCGGAGCTGTCCTTCAAGTAACCGATTTGTAACAGTTCGTTGTGTCACTGTGGTGGCAACTGCTGCTCGAATTTCTGCCGCAGACGCGGTACGATGCGCCACGGCCATACGCCGTACACGGCGGTCTTCCCTCTCAGTAGTGCCACGTGCCCGGCAGAAACCCAGTCTTCTTGAGGCAGTACCTTCCCTTGACCACCGCTGCCAATTCAACTTCTGCATTCTTAAACTTCCCATTAAAAATTCTTCAACTTCTGCATTCTTAAACTTCCCATTAAAAATTCTTCAACTTCTGCATTTTTAAACTTCCCATTAAAAATTCTTAAACTTCTGCATTCTTAAACTTCCCATTAAAAATTCTTAAACTTCTGCATTCTTAAACTTCCCATTAAAAATTCTTCAACTTCTGCATTCTTAAACTTCCCATTAAAAATTCTTAAACTTCCCATTAAAAATTCTTCAACTTCTGCATTCTTAAACTTCCCATTAAAAATTCTTAAACTTCTGCATTCTTAAACTTCCCATTAGAAATTCTTAAACTTCTGCATTCTTAAACTTCCCATTAAAAATTCTTAAACTTCTGCATTCTTAAACTTCCCATTAAAAATTCTTCAACTTCTGCATTCTTAAACTTCCCATTAAAAATTCTTAAACTTCTGCATTCTTAAACTTCCCATTAAAAATTCTTAAACTTCTGCATTCTTAAACTTCCCAATAAAAATTCTTAAACTTCTGCATTCTTAAACTTCCCATTAAAAATTCTTAAACTTCTGCATTCTTAAACTTCCCATTAAAAATTCTTAAACTTCTGCATTCTTAAACTTCCCATTAAAAATTCTTAAACTTCTGCATTCTTAAACTTCCCATTAAAAATTCTTAAACTTCTGCATTCTTAAACTTCCCATTAAAAATTCTTAAACTTCTGCATTCTTAAACTTCCCATTAAAAATTCTTAAACTTCTGCATTCTTAAACTTCCCATTAAAAATTCTTAAACTTCTGCATTCTTAAACTTCCCATTAAAAATTCTTAAACTTCTGCATTCTTAAACTTCCCATTAAAAATTCTTAAACTTCTGCATTCTTAAACTTCCCATTAAAAATTCTTAAACTTCTGCATTCTTAAACTTCCCATTAAAAATTCTTAAACTTCTGCATTCTTAAACTTCCCATTAAAAATTCTTAAACTTCTGCATTCTTAAACTTCCCATTAAAAATTCTTAAACTTCTGCATTCTTAAACTTCCCATTAAAAATTCTTAAACTTCTGCATTCTTAAACTTCCCATTAAAAATTCTTAAACTTCTGCATTCTTAAACTTCCCATTAAAAATTCTTAAACTTCTGCATTCTTAAACTTCCCATTAAAAATTCTTAAACTTCTGCATTCTTAAACTTCCCATTAAAAATTCTTAAACTTCTGCATTCTTAAACTTCCCATTAAAAATTCTTAAACTTCTGCATTTTTAAACTTCCCATTAAAAATTCTTAAACTTCTGCATTCTTAAACTTCCCATTAAAAATTCTTAAACTTCTGCATTCTTAAACTTCCCATTAAAAGTTCTTAAACTTCTGCATTCTTAAACTTCCCATTAAAAGTTCTTAAACTTCGGCATTCTTAAACTTCCCATTAAAAATTCTTAAACTTCTGCATTCTTAAACTTCCCATTAAAAATTCTTAAACTTCTGCATTCTTAAAATTCCCATTAAAAATTCTTAAACTTCTGCATTCTTAAACTTCCCATTAAAAGTTCTTAAACTTCTGCATTCTTAAACTTCCCATTAAAAATTCTTAAACTTCTGTATTCTAAAACTTCCCATTAAAAGCTAAGGAGTTAAGTTCAGTGTATGGTAAGGAAAAAAAATGTTAATGAAGTCGAACTGCACAGTTAGCCCAGGCGCGGGGCCCCGCGATGCTGGAGAGCCTCAAAAATAATGACTTATAATTATTTTTTTAATTTCGCTTCTAAATAAAATGAAAAGTCATAGAGCGAGGGAAAAATTCACTGTATCTGGGTTTGGGAAGATTTCGGGGCATAACTGCGCCCGAAATCGAAGTTCGTCATGTACAAGTATGAATTTACTAACTTCAATGCAGGCTCACTAAATATCTGTTTGAAAGTAATGCTACACTACAACTGAGCTTAGAAATTGGGATATTATCTGTGGCTAATTTTCTTAGAATGTAATGAACATTTAGCTCTTTAGTTCAGTGTTTTATATGACTCCGCGTCTTTCCCATAAAAACTTCCTCCCTCGCCCTACTAAGTTTAGTTTAAGACAGGGATGGGAAACATGCGGTCTTCTAGGTCATTAAGAGCGGCCTTTTGAGTGAATCTAAATTTTGCAGAACAAATGCTTTTATTTTTATTAATATGATTTGGTTCATTTTTTATTATTTTTACTTTAATTCCAACCGTATTTAAAATATCAAAGAGTAATAGAAGATCCAATGTAATAATGCTCCCCGACTGACGGCCAGATTTAAAACATTACTAAGTCATAAGGAGTATTTTGACACCTGCAACGCTCATAATTTTGTTCTATGACTGCTATAGAACTACAGATGGAGTTGATTGAGCTCTCATAAGATGACACTTTAAAGTCCTTATTCGACGCTAAGAAAGATCCAGTTGAAATATGGAAAAATGCAATAGAATACCCACGCCTTGGGCAACATGCACGAAAATGCAGTATGGGTAAGACGAAGGATCTAAGCGCATTTGATCGTGGGAAAATTGTCGGGGCCCGACGAATGGGTCACTCCATCTTGGAAGTCGTGCAGGCACTGAGATTTTCACGAGCCACTGTGTCACGAGTGCACCTTGAGTACATCGAATCCGGTAATACCATCCCTGCAACGGCCGACTGCCGTGGACAACAGCATGTGGATGAGCGGGGTCATCGTCCGCTAGCTCGCATTGTAACAGCGGATAGACGGGCCACAGTGCAAGAAATCACTCGGCAATTTAACGCTGGTGCACAAAAACGTGTAAGCAGCCACACCATCCAGAACCATCTCCTCACTATGGGGTACAGAGGCCATCGTCCCACGAGGGTACCGCTGCTGACCGCACATCACAGGGTGCAAAGATTATCATGGGCGCGGAAACATTGCCAATGGACCCTAGACATGTGGAAAAATGTTGCCTGGACTGATGAGTTGAGATTCACGTTGGTACATGTGCATGGCAGGATACGAGTACGGCGCAAACCACATGAAGCGATGGATCCTTCTTGCCAGCAGGGTACTCTTCAAGCTGGTGGGAGTGGCATTCTCGTCTGGGGACTGTTTACGTGAGCTGAAATGGGACCCCTGGTACGTGTGACATCGTCCCTCACAGGTCAACGTTACCGGGATATCCTGGACGACCATTTGCTTCCGTTTGTGCGTCTTCAACATCCCACTCGGGACCTCATCCTGCAACAAGACAATGCACAGTGCCATCGCTCCCGAATTGTATCCGAATGGTTGGATGAACACTCTACCGACGTGACCTCGCTTCCTTGGCGAGCTAGGTCACCTGACCTCAATCTCATCGATAACATCTGGGATGCCATAGAGAGAGATGATCGAGGCTCTGACCCCCTCCATCAAACCATCGTGAACTGTGGGAGCTTGTTCAGGGGTCGTGGATCCGTATGGCTTCCCAACACTTCCGGTGTCTTGTCGAGTACATGCCGAGACGAATCGCTACCGTTATCAGGGCGAAAGGTGGTTCTACACGTTACTAGACAGGTATCTCTAATTCAATTGCTCTTCAGTGTACATTAATATGCATATATAAAATTAGAGTATAAACATTTTCTTATGCTCGGACATCTTAAATTCAAATTCCAAGAAATCTACACACACAAGTGATTAAAAATGTAAATATATTATTTCATACACACGACATGGATCAGGAACACGAAACAGAAGTCATCGCTCTCTGCACGTTAATACGTGAGCCATGAACACGTTAATAAGTCTGCTCTCTCCACGTTAATAAGTGAGTCATGTGTATGAATTAATTATTTGTTCGCCTCTTAGTTATTTGTTCACATGCTGCTTTCCATCTTTGGTGAATCGCCAGCATTGTGCGGGGCTCCATGATGAAACCTGCTATGTATTTTGGCAGTTAATCGCATGTGAGTCTGGAGAATTCTAGGCCGCTGTGCAGTGGTAGCATATCCGGCGCGTAACTGGGAGACCCCTGGGTTTGATTCCCGGTGGTGGCAGATGGTAATTTTTTCATGACTCACTTATTAACGTGGAGAGAGCGATGACTTCTGTTCGATGTAAATACACTGCTGGGCACCCAAAATGCAACACCAAGAAGGAAGCATCCGATTGGCCTGAAATTCGCAGCATGCGTCGCCCGCGAGAGGACATACAAACGATTAGCATTGCAGGGCATATGCAAATCATGTGCGCCCGGCACGCCACCGAGAAACACTATAAGAAAGGGTGCACAGAAGGCGGGGTTTAAGTAGTGGAAGTGTGTTGTGCTGCCGGACCTGTGCGTGGGAAGCTTGCTGATGCCTTGTCGCAGAATACGGCAGTCATTCCAGCACGTTTCGGGGTTAGACAGAGGACGAATAGTGGCTTATCGCGACAGCGGTTTATCGTCCTGAGACATTGGTGCCCGTGTGGGACGACATCCAGCCACAGTGAGGCTAGTATGGATTCGGTAGGTGCAGGAGTGACGGACGGACCAACGTGATCGATTGCCACAGCCGCTGCACACCACCGTACTAGAGTACCGGCATGTTGTGTGGAGGGCATTGACGGCTCGCACCGCCACATCAAGAATGTTAGCGCAGGAATTAGGCTGTGTTGCGCAACAACCTGTGTCAGCACGTACCGTTCGGCGTCGTCTGCAGGAGCGGGGACTTGTCGCACGGCACCCATTGCTCCGATTACCATTAACGTTACACCACCGGCAAGTGTATCGGCAGTGGGCCGTTGAACGCCACACCTGGACTACGGAATGTCACGGCATTGTCTTCTCCGACGAATCCCGCTTCTGCTACAACACCACGATGGTTGGATCCACGTGTGGCGGCACCAAGGCGAGAGACTGTATGACGCCTGCATTATGCATGGCCATACCGGTCCGTCGCCTGGCGTTATGGCTTGGGGCGCAATTGGATATGACACCCGCACCCCTCTGATACGCATCGCCGGTACACTCAACAGCACAAGCACCATCTCCGACGTTTTGGAGCCTGTAGTCCTCCCTTACCTGCAGGACCTACCAGAGGCCACGTTTCAACAGGAAAATGCGCGCCCGCACGTGCCATGCATCGTGCAATAATTCTTCACGGCCCTCCAGGTGTCACTACTGCCGTGGCCCGCCTGTTCTCCAGATATGTTGCCCAACGAACACGTCAAGTCGCTGATCGGTAACCGAGTGGCCTGGCAAGCACCACCCGCGGCTACGCTTGATGAACTGTGGCAACGTGTGGAAGCAGCCTGGACCGACATACCCGAAGCCCACATCCAAAGCCTCTTTCGTTCGATGCCGCGGCGTGTAGCGGCTGTTATTGCCAGCCATGGGGGCCACACGAGCTATTGATGTCTGCGTGTTCCGCAAGTCGCACGGGACTGTAAGCTCAATCGTTTCATCTTTGTATCTGTTGTTATGTGTCCAGTAAATCTGGCTTTGCTATCTCGTGTCCTTCTTGGTGTTACGTTTTGGGTGGCCAGCAATGTATATTATACCTTTGCTTTATATCAGTAATGCGCCACGGATTTCATCTTGGGGTGATGTAAAATTTTGAGAATGCCAGTAACATAAAGCTGTGCTGCAGAACCCCCCCCAGTGCCCTGGGCTTACTATAAACGTGTTTCTTATTATTAAGGAATCATTACAGTGTTATTTGAAAACGTATGATGTAAACCATTCCCCTTCCATTTGATTTCAGCCCCTTTAGATTAGCATATAGTAGTTAAAAAAACCAACCATAATTACCTTTTAATGCCAGTTTGAGTTGCCTCGATTTTTTTTAGCTGAGTGTAAACCACACACCACCAGAAAAAAGCAAAAACAAAAATACCCTTTTATGGGAATAATTTCTAATAATTTGCTATAATTAAAAATTAAGTAGCACATGTTTTGTAGTATTGGAAGCATTAACGTCACGTTAGCTACACTGAGGCTTAATCGTATACATGGAAAGTCGGCATCGAGGAGACTGAAATAAAGCTGAATGCCAGCTTCCCAAACATGAAAATGCATTACAGGGCAAACATCTCTGCTCTGTGGAATTAGGTTTTTATTGCGGAAGTAGTTCGAGGTGTCAGTGCTAAAACAATTGCCCCTTCAGCAAGGATTGTTTAATGTTTTGCAAACACCTCTGCTCTGTGGAATTAGGTTTTTATTGCGGAAGTAGTTCGAGGTGTCAGTGCTAAAACAATTGCCCCTTGAGCAAGGATTGTTTAATGTTTTGCAAACATCCCTGCCCTGTGGAATTAGGTTTTTATTGCGGAAGTAGTTCGAGGTGTCAGTGCTAAAACAATTGCCCCTTGAGCAAGGACTGTTTAATGTTTTGTAAACATCTTTGCTCTGCGGAATTAGGTTTTTATTGCGGAAGTAGTTCGAGGTGTCAGTGCTAAAACATTTGCCCCTTGAGCAAGGACTGTTTCATGTTTTGCAAACATCTCTGCTCTAGTGGAATTAGGTTTTTATTGCGGAAGTAGTTCGAGGTGTCAGTGCTAAAACAATTGCCCCTTGAGCAAGGACTGTTTAATGTTTTGCAAACATCCCTGCTCTAGTGGAATTAGGTTTTTATTGCGGAAGTAGTTCGAGGTGTCAGTGCTAAAACAAAACAATTGCCCCTTGAGCAAGGACTGTTTAATGTTTTGCAAACATCTCTGCTATGTGGAATTAGGTTTTTATTGCGGAAGTAGTTCGAGGTGTCAGTGCTAAAACAATTGCCCCTTGAGCAAGGACTGTTTAATGTTTTGCAAACATCCCTGCTCTGTGGAATTAGGTTTTTATTGCGGAAGTAGTTCGAGGTGTCAGTGCTAAAACATTTGCCCCTTGAGCAAGGACTGCTTAATGTTTTGCAAACATCCCTGCTCTGTGGAATTAGGTTTTTATTGCGGAAGTAGTTCGAGGTGTCAGTGCTAAAACATTTGCCCCTTGAGCAAGGACTGCTTAATGTTTTGCAAACATCCCTGCTCTGTGGAATTAGGTTTTTATTGCGGAAGTAGTTCGAGGTGTCAGTGCTAAAACAAAACAATTGCCCCTTGAGCAAGGACTGTTTAATGTTTTGCAAACATCTCTGCTATGTGGAATTAGGTTTTTATTGCGGAAGTAGTTCGAGGTGTCAGTGCTAAAACAATTGCCCCTTGAGCAAGGACTGTTTAATGTTTTGCAAACATCCCTGCTCTGTGGAATTAGGTTTTTATTGCGGAAGTAGTTCGAGGTGTCAGTGCTAAAACATTTGCCCCTTGAGCAAGGACTGCTTAATGTTTTGCAAACATCCCTGCTCTGTGGAATTAGGTTTTTATTGCGGAAGTAGTTCGAGGTGTCAGTGCTAAAACAATTGCCCCTTGAGCAAGGACTGTTTAATGTTTTGCAAACATCTCTGCTCTGTGGAATTAGGTTTTTATTGCGGAAGTAGTTCGAGGTGTCAGTGCTAAAACAATTGCCCCTTGAGCAAGGACTGTTTAATGTTTTGCAAACATCCCTGCTCTGTGGAATTAGGTTTTTATTGCGGAAGTAGTTCGAGGTGTCAGTGCTAAAACAATTGCCCCTTGAGCAAGGACTGTTTAATGTTTTGCAAACATCCCTGCTCTGTGGAATTAGGTTTTTATTGCGGAAGTAGTTCGAGGTGTCAGTGCTAAAACAAAACAATTGCCCCTTGAGCAAGGACTGTTTAATGTTTTGCAAACATCTCTGCTCTGTGGAATTAGGTTTTTATTGCGGAAGTAGTTCGAGGTGTCAGTGCTAAAACAATTGCCCCTTGAGCAAGGACTGTTTAATGTTTTGCAAACATCCCTGCTCTGTGGAATTAGGTTTTTATTGCGGAAGTAGTTCGAGGTGTCAGTGCTAAAACAAAACAATTGCCCCTTGAGCAAGGACTGTTTAATGTTTTGCAAACATCTCTGCTATGTGGAATTAGGTTTTTATTGCGGAAGTAGTTCGAGGTGTCAGTGCTAAAACATTTGCCCCTTGAGCAAGGACTGCTTAATGTTTTGCAAACATCCCTGCTCTGTGGAATTAGGTTTTTATTGCGGAAGTAGTTCGAGGTGTCAGTGCTAAAACAATTGCCCCTTGAGCAAGGACTGTTTAATGTTTTGCAAACATCCCTGCTCTGTGGAATTAGGTTTTTATTGCGGAAGTAGTTCGAGGTGTCAGTGCTAAAACAATTGCCCCTTGAGCAAGGACTGTTTAATGTTTTGCAAACATCCCTGCTCTGTGGAATTAGGTTTTTATTGCGGAAGTAGTTCGAGGTGTCAGTGCTAAAACATTTGCCCCTTGAGCAAGGACTGCTTAATGTTTTGCAAACATCCCTGCTCTGTGGAATTAGGTTTTTATTGCGGAAGTAGTTCGAGGTGTCAGTGCTAAAACATTTGCCCCTTGAGCAAGGACTGCTTAATGTTTTGCAAACATCCCTGCTCTGTGGAATTAGGTTTTTATTGCGGAAGTAGTTCGAGGTGTCAGTGCTAAAACAAAACAATTGCCCCTTGAGCAAGGACTGTTTAATGTTTTGCAAACATCTCTGCTATGTGGAATTAGGTTTTTATTGCGGAAGTAGTTCGAGGTGTCAGTGCTAAAACAATTGCCCCTTGAGCAAGGACTGTTTAATGTTTTGCAAACATCCCTGCTCTGTGGAATTAGGTTTTTATTGCGGAAGTAGTTCGAGGTGTCAGTGCTAAAACAATTGCCCCTTGAGCAAGGACTGTTTAATGTTTTGCAAACATCTCTGCTCTGTGGAATTAGGTTTTTATTGCGGAAGTAGTTCGAGGTGTCAGTGCTAAAACAATTGCCCCTTGAGCAAGGACTGCTTAATGTTTTGCAAACATCCCTGCTCTGTGGAATTAGGTTTTTATTGCGGAAGTAGTTCGAGGTGTCAGTGCTAAAACAATTGCCCCTTGAGCAAGGACTGTTTAATGTTTTGCAAACATCTCTGCTCTGTGGAATTAGGTTTTTATTGCGGAAGTAGTTCGAGGTGTCAGTGCTAAAACAATTGCCCCTTGAGCAAGGACTGTTTAATGTTTTGCAAACATCCCTGCTCTGTGGAATTAGGTTTTTATTGCGGAAGTAGTTCGAGGTGTCAGTGCTAAAACAATTGCCCCTTGAGCAAGGACTGTTTAATGTTTTGCAAACATCCCTGCTCTGTGGAATTAGGTTTTTATTGCGGAAGTAGTTCGAGGTGTCAGTGCTAAAACAATTGCCTCTTGAGCAAGGACTGTTTAATGTTTTGCAAACATCCCTGCTCTGTGGAATTAGGTTTTTATTGCGGAAGTAGTTCGAGGTGTCAGTGCTAAAACAATTGCCCCTTGAGCAAGGACTGTTTAATGTTTTGCAAACATCCCTGCTCTGTGGAATTAGGTTTTTATTGCGGAAGTAGTTCGAGGTGTCAGTGCTAAAACAATTGCCCCTTGAGCAAGGACTGTTTAATGTTTTGCAAACATCCCTGCTCTGTGGAATTAGGTTTTTATTGCGGAAGTAGTTCGAGGTGTCAGTGCTAAAACAAAACAATTGCCCCTTGAGCAAGGACTGTTTAATGTTTTGCAAACATCTCTGCTATGTGGAATTAGGTTTTTATTGCGGAAGTAGTTCGAGGTGTCAGTGCTAAAACATTTGCCCCTTGAGCAAGGACTGCTTAATGTTTTGCAAACATCCCTGCTCTGTGGAATTAGGTTTTTATTGCGGAAGTAGTTCGAGGTGTCAGTGCTAAAACAATTGCCCCTTGAGCAAGGACTGTTTAATGTTTTGCAAACATCCCTGCTCTGTGGAATTAGGTTTTTATTGCGGAAGTAGTTCGAGGTGTCAGTGCTAAAACAATTGCCCCTTGAGCAAGGACTGTTTAATGTTTTGCAAACATCCCTGCTCTGTGGAATTAGGTTTTTATTGCGGAAGTAGTTCGAGGTGTCAGTGCTAAAACAATTGCCCCTTGAGCAAGGACTGTTTAATGTTTTACAAACATCTCTGCTCTGTGGAATTAGGTTTTTATTGCGGAAGTAGTTCGAGTTGTCAGTGCTTGAACAATTGCCCCTCGAGCTAGGACTGTTTAATGTTTTATTGAAGAATGATAGAAATTTCAGATTTACGACCATGTGGATGTTTCTTTCCTTATTATTATAATATTTTCCCTCAGTTTCTCAATTTTTTAAAATTAATTTCTCCAAATATTCAGATATAAACGAAAATAATTAGACTAAAATTAAAGGGAGATCACCCTAAAACAGACGCCGGGCGGGGAGGGGGCTGGTGATCATGGATTTTCGGGGGCTAAGCTCCCACGAGAATATGCCTGAATACATCACTGGTTATCGTACAAGCAAAATGACATTGGAACACGTGTTTTACGAAGCACAGGAATTAATTTTTCCATGTTCAGACTGTCTGTAAGGGAACTAACTGTCAGTGGGGTGGAATCTGAAGATATGCGACAGAGCAGATTCCACACCACATTTTACATGTGAGTTAAAGCAATGCCATAAACTTACTACCAATAACATGCTAAAATACTGGGGTTTAGTGGGCGTCTTTATAAAGCTTCTGGCTATTCTTCCTTAACAAAAAAGCTTTCCACTTTTAACCTCAGCCATTTCCTCCCAATCAAGGTATCACAAAAGCCCTAGGTACGAAATTTCGTTTTGATAGCTATAATAGTTTTTGAGTTATGGCAACACCAAATCACACTCACACACACACACGCCACCACCATGAAAATAGTCAGATCATGGAAAGTACAAAAATGGGTGTTTTTGTTGAAATCTAGAATCAGTTTGATTTTGCGATTACAACACGAGCAATAGTGGAAGAGAGTAAAAATGCGCGGATTATATTTTATGGGTTCCCGGCAAAGTGAGGGACCCTCCCCCCCCCAAGAAAAAAAAAAAAAAAAAAAAAACCCGTCCCCTGGTAGTTCCAAGTACGTCACTGCTCAGGTGGCATGAGATCCCTTTTCAAAAAGTGAAATCAAATGTAGAGGATTTTAGGAAGGGAGTGTCTGACCCCAGGTCTTAAACAACCCTTAGAAAATAGAAAGCTAAGAGATTTGGGGTAGAGTGCCCGATAGGAAAGTAACACGGAAGCGAAGTAGAAAGGGAAAGGAAGGCGCCCTTATTCATTACCGGGGGGCCAGTACCCGGGGTCCGACGGCTTAACGTGCCCATCCGACACACGGCGGATATTTAGTGGATCGAGCGTTCGCACCTGCTGGGATCGAACCTGAGGTCCCTTCCGTGGCAGTCACGAACGTTGCCCACTAGGCCACCCGCAGCCCTTAAAATAAGTGAAATCATGTGAAGTACAACGAATTCGTACTGAACAGAAGAATTTCATTTTCACATTACTTCCCTAGTAAAATGCTGGAAAATTATCTAAAAGATATTATGATTGATTTATGTTGTTTGGCGGGAATAATTAGATACTCTCGAAAGCTTTGGACTTGCAAACTACTTTTGGATTTCTTTCTGCGAAATAAATTGGGCAATCAAAGGCCGTAAATCTGTCCAAATCTCCATTTGCTGCATGACAATCCCATTTCGCTTGCCAAAATGTCTTCAAGACAACAATCGAACTTCATAAACTAATATGGTACAAATAAAATGATCAAAAGTGAGGAAATAGCTCATTTTCGTGTTACTGATATCCTGTATGTGTCAGAGACATAAATCTCATCGTTTCTCTATGGTTTAGTGTTTCACCAGTGACATTGTACTGATGACATCTTGCCCCCTCTCTCTCTCATTCTGAGTTTCGGGGGAAAATGTCAGAGTTCACGGGCATGCTTCGAGTCATCATTCGGCTGCTCCAAGCCCCAAAAATAGCTCGCCAACTGCTGGTCGATTGTTGAAACAAAGCGGAACCGGAAGCTCTCTCTTCGCTGCGAAGACACACATGTAGGAGCTTCTCCATCCGGTAATGCTACCCAGCAAATCTATTTTGTCTGAGAGACATTTTACTTTTTCCTCCCTTTCTCTTTATTTCTTTTCTTTCATTTTTTTTTTCTGTTTGGGACGTTACATATTAAGACGACTTTTAAGAATCGATCAGATAAGGATATATGCTCACATGCTCAACCAGAACTGATGGGAAGTAAATGATCATAGTTATAGGACGGTAGTTTTCTTGGGTACCAAACATTTTATCATTTAATGGTTCATCAGGCGGCATGGTCATTCATTTATGGAGATAATATCATAGACTTCCTTAATGTTCCCTTTGGCTGGCATTTCGAGGGGTCTGGCTGAGTATCCTTTCCTGACTGTTTGCAGAACTCTGAAGTTATGAACGTGAATTTCTTCGGCATGGAGATCGTAAGCATATGCACATCACACAGTCTTTCTGTGCTTAAAATTTGATATTTTTCGATACATATATATGACAGTAGCCAAGTGCAAACAACATATCGGGTTTTTAATAATGTCATTATCTTTAGTATGTCTTTTGATGTATGCAGTATGTGTTCCAAACTCTAACGTTCTCACTTTCTCTGACTTTCAGTTGTTCTGTACGTGTCTTTGCCACTTTTATTAGGATTGAAAACAATTCTTCATGCATCCATGTTTTATATTTGCGTTTCCGTTACTATCTTACCTTGATGAACAGTTTTCAGTTTGGATCGTTATTGCTGATCTTTCTCTTGCATTCAGTTCGCACTTACCTCACTTTACATTTCAAGTTCTCCTTCGTGCCATTTCTTAGATAGCCTCTGCATCTGATCTTCAGATTCCGTTAGCTCCTTTTTTCCTGGTGACGGCATTTTTGTAATGCTACATGCCACATGTCCATCATCTCGATTTTCGCTCAATAAATCATCGTATCAATCTCGTTTTGTTTTTTGGACTTCCTTTGAAATCTCAGTCAGTTTTACTTTCTTTAGTGACGCAGGACGTACGCGTTAGCCTCTTCATTTCTGAAGCACTTTAGTTGCAGAAAGGAAGAGCAAGTTTTTAAAGATTTTCTGTCAGCAATAATGAGATTTGAGATTGACCAAACCTAAATATTTCCGAAAGAAAGTATTGAAAACCTTGCTTTTTAGAATCATTTGCGGGTTGAAGATGATAAACGTTTTCTTGAAGTCTCTCTCTCTCTTGCCAACAGTCACCTTCGTATTTCTTTCTCAATGATTTCTCTCCTCCTATTTTTATTCGTGCTTCTTGCGTATTCGCACTATTTTTATTCTGGGTTACTTCAACTGTTCTCTGGTTTTGTTCTGCTGGTATTTGGGTGAATATCTCTCACTATACTTCTCCAGACTTATAACGAAGTAAATTTCTCCGTCATTTTTGGTCTACGCCGGGATTCGAACCCGAGGCCGCTTATTCCGGAACAAGTCGCTCTACCAACTGAGCTACGCAGACGTTTATTCTGATTCCTATCTGCCTTTATGTGTCCTGCTAGTAGGTACGTCACATCTCCCCCCCCGAAAGAGGGCCGGGGGCATGGCCCACGGGTCAGCCGTGACCATGAATCGTTGCAGGCAGCCATCCACTGTAGAACGTGCACTTGATAACTCTCAGTCAATCTGCTGTGTGGAATGCAACATCACACATTTTTATTTTTCGAAGCGCTGGAGAAGGAATTCTCTGATTTTTCCTGTCTCGCGGTGTGGAAATAACATCACACCAATGCGAGATTTTGAACGGCCGGGTCATCCGGATAGTTCGGGCGCCATTATAACGAAGTAAATTTCTCCGTCATTTTTGGTCTACGCCGGGATTCGAACCCGAGGCCGCTTATTCCGGAACAAGTCGCTCTAACAACTGAGCTACGCAGACGTTTATTCTGATTCCTATCTGCCTTTATGTCGTGTGCGTCCTGCTAGCAGGTACGTCACAGACTCTTGTACTACTTCTGCTTTTTCCTCTTGTGAAGACAAAAATTTGTCCGCCACGAGCATCGAAGCCCTGTCCCCACACTCCGGAGTAAGTCGCTCTCCCAACTGAGCTACGCGGACGGAATGTCTCGCTGCAGATTTGTCGTCTTGACACATGTTTTCACCTCTGTATTATGTCACAACATCTCCCTCTTAATTTTTTTTTTCTTTGAAGCGAAGTAGAAATTTTTCATTAATTCCAAACAATGTGTGGAACAAACATCACACATTTTTCGAAGAATCCAACGGTCGGTGGATCCATTTTCTACAATCGGGCGCCATTGTGAAAACACAAGTTTGTCAGTGTCCCTTCCCTCCGGAGTAAGTCGTTCTCCCAACTAAGCTACGCGGACAGAATATCTCGCTATTTATTAATCGTCTTGACACATGTTTTCACATCTGTAGTACGCCACATTCTTTCTATCCTTCTCTCTGCCGTGGAATCTCAACTGGTGATTATTATTAAGTTTATTCCTTGTTGCTCATCTATTTACTTCAGATGAAAAACATCAGATGTTTTGCTGTAATAATAAGCGCTTTGAAGTTTGATATTGTTAATTTATATATCTGGTATAAGACATTGCAGAGCTTAATAGTCGCCCCTTTAAGTAAAAACCTGATATTACACTTAGTACACTTAGTCGCCCCTTTAAGTAAAAACTGATATTACACTTAGTACACTTAGTCGTCCCTTTTAAGTAAAAACTGATATTTAAAATTTCCTGCGTTGAGATAAGAAAATTTCTTTTGACAAGATGAAATGTTTTTTTCCATATTTCGAATATTTTTTACTTGTCGTTGCACATCGTTTCCAATGCAAAATATATTTTTGAAAACCTAATATTTCTTTTTCAGATTTAATGACATTTCCAATGGCAACTCATGACGCCTAGAATATTTTTCTATTCGATCCCATTTGCTTCCACTTAAATTAAATCTGTTGGATACATTTATTTTCATCACTTTCTTCATTCTGCATCTCTTATATTATATTATAGATTTAATTTTTCCACCGGAAGCTCTTTTACTAGCTTCTCCACATGTACGTCTAGCCTTTTTAACATCACCTGTATTCGCTTTTGCAGCAGATAAAAAGCTTTATGCACCAGACTTAAGTTATCTATTTGAGCGAAGGTAATTTTTTCCAATTAGAAAAAAATGCAAGGGGAAAAGTAGAACCAAGAGAACAATTTATGTAAATTTTAGTGAGCGTACACAAGGAAATAGCTCCGAATTTATTGGTGAATTTCTGATTAATTCATACGATTTTTCAAAGCTTCTGTGAATGGGTCTTTCTACTCCGAAAGACCGTGTATCTTTGTGAATTGAAATCCATTCATAGAGAGTGCGTTAGAAACTGTGCGAATCTCAAAACAACAAGCATAATTACTATCACATGGATGGTTGTGTCACCTGGTAAGTGCAGTTGTAACAAGTTCTGATATGCATATTTTGTGTAATTACTCCCTCTATTTCCCTACAAGCTGCATATTCAAGAATCTGTCTCTCCTAATAATTATAGCCGCACCTTTCCCATTATCCAAAAACAGAGCTACAATAAAGAAAGAAAATAAGTGACTGTCATAAGATTTGTTGTTGGTTTAGCCAAATGATGAAAACACAGAGATTACTCCAAGGTGAAACTGGGGAAAATGTGGGAACCAAATGTCCTTGCTTATAAGAAAATGGCCAGAACAGGAGGAAGTTGGCACAGGGAAACGATTAGAAAACATTTCATGTCGCACTTTGAAAACAGAACAACAGGAATGACACGGGTTTATCGGTTGCAATGAGTACATTCTTCTACAAGTATCAAACTTAATCCCCAAACTCAAGCTACTTTTTTATTTTTCACTTTTTCACTGAGTGGTACTTATTCTAACAAAAAATTTAATTTAACTCCACCAAACTCCAAAACTTTTTCATAACAGAATGAAAATTGCATGGAAAATCTGGGAAAATTGGAAAATCTACAGCAAGAACCTTGTGCACAGATAGCACCGATGACTGTAGTGAAAGCTATTTCATGTGTGGTGAAAGCTTTTTCATGCGTGGTGAAAGCTATTTCATTGAAGGTGTGCAAAAATTGACTCTATATGAATAAAATCACAGTATTTAGAAACACTACAGCAAGAAGAACGGTGGCTACGCGTGATGAATAACATTTTAAAAAATGGCTGTGTCGTGAATACTATTTTATTCTGATTGTGTTTACTTACCGCTCCATCGTTTACGGCGTTTTCCATCCACTTTTGAATTCCCTGACATTCAACGAATTCAACAGTGTCCAAGAAAATGCGAACCATCAATTATTTCGCAAGGAAAACCTGAAATTCGGCTCTTGAATTTCATCAGCGATATACATGAGACATTTTATTTGAACAGTTGGTTGAATTTGAACATTTTTATATCGAGAGAGCTGTGCTTGCTTGTATATAAACCAACAGAAACAAGATACTTTAAGCTCCTCATGCTGTGATATAATAGAACCCAAGTAATAGTAGAACCAACAGACTGCAGCAAAGTAAATAATTTACAGGTGAAGTAATGAACTGTTCTTGAGAGTTTGAGTGGTTTCCTTACTTTAGAGAGGAGAGAATTTCTGTCAAGGGTAACAAAGTCTCCGGACTTCCGTCACTCAGAAGGAAAGACGATTAAGTACTAGCTCAGGCTCATGAAAACAAGAGCGAAAATTCAAAAGCCTGGAGAATCCTCCGGTAATTATGCTAGTCTTACACAGTATGAGTGAACACGCCGTTCTAACGTTGGATGGTGTTAGAAGACACTTATATGTTTAAGTTAGATGACAATTTATTTAGTTAGATGAACATTTATTCAGTTAGATGACAATTTATTTAGTTAGATGACAATTTATTCAGTTAGATGACAATTATTCTGACGACTCAGGGAGAATCGCAGAAGTTACTTGATGTTGCTTCTTTAAAGCTGGATGGTGTTAGATGACAATTATATATTTAAATTAGATGACGATTTATTCTGACCTCTCAGGGACAATCGCAGAAGGTACTTGATGTTGCCTCTCTAACCCTGGATGGTGTTAGATGACAATTATATATTTAAGTTAGATGGCAATTTATTGAGTTACATGACAATTATTCTTACGACTCAAGGATATTTGCAGAAGATACTTGATGTGGCCTCTCTAACCCTGGATGGTGTTAGATGACAATTATATATTTAAGTTAGATGGCAATTTATTGAGTTACATGACAATTATTCTTACGACTCAAGGATAATTGCAGAAGGTACTTCATGACAAGTATCCTGGCAATTCAAGGAGAATCACAGAATTTATTTGATGTCGCCTCCCTAACGTTGGATGGTGTTAGATGACAATTATATATTTAAGTTAGATGGCAATTTATTGAGTTACATGACAATTATTCTTACGACTCAAGGATAATTGCAGAAGGTACTTGATGTTGCCTCTCTAACCCTGGATGGTGTTAGATGACAATTATATATTTAAGTTAGTTGGCAATTTATTGAGTAACATGACAATTATTCTTACGACTCAAGGATAATTACAGAAGGTACTTCATGACAAGTATCCTGGCAATTCAAGGAGAATCACATAATTTATTTGATGTCACCTCCCTAACGTTGGATGGTGTTAGATGACAATTATATATTTAAGTTAGATGGCAATTTATTGAGTTACATGACAATTATTCTTACGACTCAAGGATAATTGCAGAAGGTACTTCATGACAAGTATCCTGGCAATTCAAGGAGAATCACAGAATTTATTTGATGTCGCCTCCCTAACGTTGGATGGTGTCACAGTGCACCATTGTTAAAACGTTCCTGTATCACTCAACATCTTATGCTTCATCTCTCATTTCTCGGGCGGTTTTTTGTACTGACAGGCACGATGGGTCAATAGGTTTTCACACTGAGATTTTCGAAAGGGGCAATGAATTTCAATCAAATTTTGATTCAACATTGGTAAAACAGTTTGTATCTGCACGTCTCGCACTGTGATATTAAAGTTTTCGCAGCTTTCAAAGAAAGGCGCACAGTACCCAAAACGCTACAAAATGCGAAAACTGGCTGCAAATGGCGCCTTTCTTTGAAAACTACTTGACTGAAATTCCATTCAACTTACAGGAAAGCGTCTTCTAATGTTTACAGTAAATCTATGTATCCTTTCAAGATTCTAACAATTCAATGATAATCGGAGAAGGTACGTGATATTTCTACGAAAGTAAGTTATGTCTTTCTTAATGATAGAACCTCTTTATTTAGTGTACTGACGTCAAAGGAGACATAGCGACTACTTAAGTTGCGGTGAATCTGTATTTTCAGTTCATTACAATTGTATTTGTCCCCTGATGGAATCATTCATAGATCACTGGAATCTTCTGAAAGGTTTGTCATTATCCTATCTTCAGCATTTCATTATCCTTTAGTGGTAGAAAGACGGTGGGAGACTCCTTATCTCTTTGATTTACTAAGCTGATTTGTTGTAACCCTTTAACCGGCTGGAACGAGTTAACTCGGGGTTAGCAAAATGGACTGAAATAAGCTCCAAGGAATATATTCGCTAATTGATTCGAACGCGGTTGGAAGTGAACCTGCACATCAAAAAGCGTTGCTTTCCCCTTAGCTTTCTTATTCAAAGTGGTCATTTATGGAGATGATTCACACTAATCCTTTCGGAGTGATTACCTGCTGAAAAGGCTGTAATAATGGCTACGATCCTAAGAAAGGAGAGAGAAGATGTTTGAGTTACTTGTTTCAGTGGCATGATGCTCGTGTCAGAGGTATTTGTTCTTTCCCATCATGCGTTGGGGTCACAGAACAAGGAACAAAAGACTAGAAAGGAGCTCGCAGCACTAGGGTTATGGTGGGCACTGGTAATGGTTGGTTTTAACAGGTTTATGGTCGGTACTGTTGCGATGAGAGGGGGTAAGGAATTGTTTTGTCATAGCTTTCGTAAAACCCGGCCGCTATGTAAACATTACTCTTTGGAAAGTGCAGAAATTGTGGGGCATCATTTGTTTCTGGTACATCGGCCACTTAAAGGCTTAGTATCTGACAGCGGGAAAAATGGTAATATGAAGCACTAGGCACTGGCTCCATTTTTAACGAAAGAAAAAACTGGCCGGCCAGTTTTTCCAGCAAATATTCAGAGGCTTAAGATTGGAAGAAATGGAAGTCCTGCAACATTGTATGCTATTCCAAAGCTCTTCAGCACTGTTTTCGTGATGAAGGAGAGCTCCAGAACGTTGCAGAACCTATCGGGGTTAAATGAACATGAAAAGAAAGTTTATTACCGAGGACTAATACAGCCTAAATAAATATATGACATGTACATTGAAGTTATTTGGAGCTACGTGATATTGCCAAAATACAAGGAACAGGTGTGTTAGGCTTGCAACTTACTCAACGCCTTAGGTGCTGTTCGAGAACCCTTGAGAATGGGTTCGAATCTCTAATAGGTCTTGAAAGATATTAACCGAGTGTTCATGGATGAACCATGTCCTCCACTATTTCATCTTAGGATGGCTGAAAGCCTAGTAGGAAAAATAACTTCTTTTTTTTAAATTCTGTTCGCCTAGTGTATAGAAACTACTGAAAATGTCTCATCACACGTGCTTAAAGGAATTCAGTGTTATGTTTGTTCTTCTTAAAGTAAAAGTTTCAAGAGATGCTTCAAGTACTTGCAGGCCCGATGAAACAAATGGAGAATTCCTTAAGCTGTCCATTTGCTTCATTTTCGATGTAGTAAATCACTTTAAAACATTAGCAAAATGCAGTAATTTTAATAAATTCATCTGCTTCTTCTTAGCTTGTTGGCACCCACTGCAGAGCATAGGCCTTCCCCAGTCTTTTCCAACTTCCTCGATGCTTAGCCTCAGTTCACCATTTAGCACCTCTAAATTTCTGAAGGTCATCTCTCCATCTTGTTCTCCGGTGCCCCATTCGTCTCTTTCCATCTCTCAGTTGCCATTCTGTTGTTAATCGTGTCCATCCTTCATCTTTCAGTGGTCCAACATGTCCAGCCCTTCTCCACTTTGATTCTTTGATTATTTTTATAATATCTATTACTCCTATTCTTTCTCTTATAAGTACATTTCTAACTCTGTCTCTTCTTATTATTTCCAACATTTTTCTCTATAACTTTCTTACCGATGCTCTTATTTTTTCACATTGTCCTTCTGTGATACTCCACGTTTCACTTCCATAAGTAAATATGGGGTTAATACATGCATTGAAGATTTTTCATTTTAAACACAATGGAAGATCTACAGTTAAATAGTTTTTAAGTATCCAAAAGGTCTTGGATAATTCTTCTATTGATTTCTCTTTCGTCTTTCTTTAAAACTGATTACTTGACCTAAAAAATTGTATTTAGCTACTTTTTCGATTCCTTTTCCTTCTATCAAAGTCTTTTCTGTATCCTTTTTTGTATTGTTCATATATTTAACTAGAATATCCTACGTGTATAAATGCACATAGTGAATAATACGTGGCTAAAGTTAGTTTTGCTGTGTTTATTGTCAGACCTTTTTTAAGACATTTCATTCATAAATCTTTTATCGTATTTTGCATTTCATTATTGCTAGTTGTAATGATGACCCTTGTGAGTTATAATCTAATTTAACTTTTATATTTAGTTTTTTTCCTATGTAAATTTGAGTTTGTTCTCTTTTACACTTTCCAAACTTAACGTGACATCTTCTCTCTCACATGAATGAGGTTGGAAACACTTTTGAGGTCAGAGAGAGTGACGTATGAACGTGATAGGACGATACAGCAGTTGTTTAGTGTGGGTGTGGGTGTGTCGAAATGTTCGATCTTTGTTATGTCATATTATACGATAGATACTTAAGGTATCATACGTGAAGTGTATTACTAGCAGTGCTATATTGTGGATTTCCTTAATCTTGGCTGGATTAATGAAAGGTTATCGTAAGTTGGCTTCTGTATATGTTTCGTCTAGCCGTAAAAGCTTAATTAGAGCTATTCGGTGCAACTTTTGCAGCGTATTCTAATTTAGTTCAACATTCCCTTAGTCATGGTTTAGACATAACGTAACACCAATCTCGCACACGAAAATGGGTTACGTTATACTCTGTCATCAGCAAATCGTAAGTGATTTAGGTACCTTCCATTTATGTTTAATAAATTCATGCGTGATGTTAAATTAAGCCTAAGTCCGAAAAGTTCCAGGACTGATACAATAAAGAATATAAAAAAGTACCATACTCACAATTAATGTTGGCCACCCTCAAAATACCGCCCTCATGAATTAACACACGAATTCCAGCGTTTCTGAAGATCCTGAAAACAGTTGTGGAAGGCACTTTCCGAGATGTCTGCAAGTTGTTTTATCACGGCTGCTTGAATAGATGTAAAGTTTGCATTATGCTGCCCTTTTTGTGCCCTTTTTATCCTGGGGAACAGTCCCCAGGTTTGTGGATGACACTACAGGTCACCATATTTCATCCCCTGCAATGCCCAGCAGATCGAAACAGGTCGATGGACGAGCCTTCTTTTGGTCATCATTCAGAATGCAGGGTGCCAATCTGGCATTAAGTTTTCGTTTTTCCAGATCCTCGTGTAGAATCTCAAGACAGATAGACTTACGTATGCCCACCGGCTCAGCAAGAAGTCTCATTGTAATTCGGCGATCTTTTTCTAACTTATTCCGCACCTCTTCAATTTTGTCCACTGTCCACACACTGGCGGGTCTTTAAGATCTCGGATTATCATCATCAAAATATTAAAGCCCGACACCAAACCGTGCATACCATTTGAAAACTGTTCTGCAGGATAATGCCGTGTCACCATACACTTCTTTAACATTCTGTAAGTTTCAGTAGCTGGTTTACCAAGTTTCCAACAAAAACGGATGTTTGTTTTCTGGTCTTCCGTGGCTAAACTGAAATGGGAAGAAAACGCTTTCTATGGCTCCCTTAATGCCCATCTGCCGTCTTTCGGTACCGGTAAAACCGAGTTCCAGCTGTTCGTTGATTCGGCAAGGACTGTTGTCTTATGGAACACACTTGGTATTCTTATCCCACTGTTGTTACGTCAGTTATATACGGTCAGTCCTAGAATATATTGGACGTAGGTCGTATTTTGATAAATCGAAAAGCGTACTGAAATGTATGAAGATCGGCTTTGCACTCTTTCCAATGAAGTTTATTCGAAATTAATGATTGTGTTTCTCACATGTGGCGGTTCACGAATGAGTTGTCGCTTGACTAGTTTCGATTAGACAGTTGGGAAAGTGCGCCAAAAAGGCCAAAATAAGTAAGATGTACCAAGATAGATAGTAATCCTTAGATACCCTTCGCGTGACTCTGCTTGGTTTCAGAAATTCTGAATTTGCGGGCGTAACTTGTGTAACCATCATTCCAGTTTGATAGCTGAATTTAATTAACTTTGTCTTTTGCGGAATTCGTGCTGTTCTCAGTTATACATCGTTTCTAAACTTTTTGACCTCATATGCTGATGGAATAAATAAAAACAATACGTTTTCAAATGATATCAATGAAAACCCCTGCGATATGTATATTTTTTAGTTGAAGTATTGACAAAATAGAACCCAGATGAATTCAAGGGTTCCATTCAAATGTGAACGAACTTTTCACTTCGTAAGTTTCTTGGTTTACATGAAAATAATATTATTTTTCATATTCAGTGATGTAATGGTGTTGAAAATATTTTATTATTTTGATGTCTTTTCCGGATGATTTTGAATATAATAATCTGTAAAATCCACAAAGGAGAAACTTGTGCATTTGGAAAAGAAGAAAACACATGGAAAATATTGGTTGCTACTTAAACTATCCCATGTTAGTAATTATACTATATTGTGCAAATTAATTAAGACAAAGTAAAAAGTCACTCTTTTTCCCAAAACTATGGCTTTATATCATTATATGCCTTGATATACACTGATAAATACCTGTATTAGTATGAAGTATGTCCTCCTTTAGCAGAAATGACCTCTTGAATTCGTTTTGGCATTGACTCCACTAATTAAGTGCACATATTTTTGACTTCATAATCGTGGAACCACACTTTTGTAGCATTCGTTATCATGCGTTCTTTGGTTGTACAGTCCATTTTACCTAAACGTCTCTTTAAAATATTACACAAGTTTTCTATGGGATTTAAGTCTGGTGAATATGCAGGCCAATCAAGCAAATGAATTTGAGTTTCCAGCATGAAATTCTTGACCAGTTTCGAATTGTGACATGGGGCCAAGTCATGTTGAAATGTCCCGTCAAAAGTTTGCAAGAATGGAACAATCCTACGTTGTAATATTTCTACGTACTTGGCTGAATTCATCATACTTTGAACAGGAACTAAGCTTCCAGTGCCATTCGATGTGAAAAAACCCCAAAACATTTGTTTCAGAAGGTGTTTTACAGTTTGTTTCACATGCTCAGGTCTTAAGGGTTCACAGCTGCTTCGTCTAACGACATTTGCTTGGTAACCCTGCACAAATAAATGAGTTTCATCACTGAAAATTACCTTTTTCCAGTCGTCAGCAGTCCATGATTTATATTTTTTGGCCCATGCTAAACGTTTTATCTTCATTTTTGCTTTCAGATATGTTTTTTCGTTGGTCTTCTTGCCTTCCGGCCAACTTCCAGAAGCCTACGGCGTACAGTTGAATCACTAACATCAGAACCACTAGTCAATAAATCTCTTTGAAGGTCGGTGCTTGTTTTTTTTTTTGGATTCATTTTACTGTTTCTGATTAGATATTTATCGGTTCGTGGAGTTGTTTTTCGTTTTCTTCAACATTTACCTCTCCTTTTTGGAGACGATGATCCAGATGCATTGTATCGCGTAAGCAGTCTTGATACACTTGATTTGTCTACACCAACTGCAGAAGCGATATCTCTCGCTGTCATAGAAGTGTGATCCTTCAGAGCAATTATTTTTGCACGCTTCCTTGGGGAAATATCAATTTTTCAATACACGAAAGCAACACGTACTCACAGAGAGCAAAAATTAACATCCAACTGTCACACACGAAAGCAACACGTACTCACACAGAGCAAAAACTAACATTCACCTGTCACACACGAAAGCAACACGTACTCACACAGAGCAAAAACTAACATCCACCTGTCACACACGAAAGCTCACAACTGAAGCTAAAGTGCCTATTTCCTGTTTAAAACCGGTCAAACCACATTCTAACAGTCACACCACCTAGCAGCTGATAAAACTGGTTTACGTGGTTTTCCGACATCAACTGGCAATCACATTACAATTCTGAGAATAAAATAGCTTATCCCAATTAATTTGCACGGTACAGTACAAGGCGAGATATAGAAGAAGTTTGCAGTCGAATTTAGAGATGACAGACTTACGTTTTACAAACACACAGAAAGTTGAAATTAGGCGTATGTGTATGCATCAACAAGTTAGTAAAATCATGCAATGCATTGATTATGCTACGCTTTCCAACATACCAGAAATCTTTACTCAATTTATGAGGATAATGGCTGTGGAATAAATCTCGCTCCTGTGCCCTGACCTTTGACCCCATTTCGATGATATTCAACAGAACCAGTTCAGTATACCACCGGAACAACATGATAAAGTTTTGTCGTAATTGAAGCATGTTTACGTAAGTTATGATGCATAAGGGTAATGGAATGGATCCCGCTCCTATGTCCTGACCTTTGACCCCATTTCGTCCATTTTCAAAATAATTTGTCCCCAGGTGGTTCCCTACCATGTTCTAAAATTTCATCGAAATCGAACCATTTTTACGCGAGTTATCATGCGGACGGAGGAAAGACAGACAGACGGACAAAGCTGGAGCATATACGCTTTTTCAACCTACGGTTGGAAAGCGTAAACACCAAAAATATGCACTTATTTCAGTCCACACCTAGAGAATACAGGCGGGTTTTTTTAATCGACGACGATTTTTTGTTTATTTCTAGGACTGCGCCAATTATCAAAATATTAAATTTATTTTTTACATGTCTGCTATTGAATCAGTATAGTCCAGTACTTGCAAAAGATATATGAAAAAGTATGGTAATAAAAATGAAAATGCATTAAAAGATATGCGATTAAAGCTCATGGAACGCACAGCTTAAGTATCACTAAGAAACTTGACCATGCTTAATTTATCTTTCTGTATCTCCCTGCAAAATACAAATCCGAAGAAAATATTTCATGCGATAATCATTCAGTGCTACTCCTGTTAAAAATTCATTCTTCCCATGTATCAATGTTAGCAGATGTACGAGCTGCAAAGCGTGGTAATTAGGCAGCAACACAGATACATAATTTTGACGCTCCCGCAACTGCAGAACATATGTGGTACACTGTTCTTTGAAGAAAAAAAACTAGTAACCGCCAACACAGAAAAGAGGGATTACATCGGAATCTAACATAATGAACACGTCTTTTGAAGCAAGTGGCTCAAATGCAGAAGACTGTCATATCACAGAATCAACTTCAATCTTCTGGAGATTTTCAGAGTTGCATAGATACCATGATCAAATAGGTATTACTTTTCTCTTTGTTACACACAAGGAAAATTTCTACTCAGATAATAAAAGACATCCAGGTTACACTTGGCCGTTTTCAATTCAAAGTGTAATCTTTTGATTTGCCTTGAGGAAATAGAGATATCAAGGAAAATTGCTCTCATTTTTAAAAACAAATGTCTCAATTGGGAGAGGACCAAACATTATGTAATTATTGTCCATGCAGTTATCTCTATCTAACCAAATAAGTATTTTCAACCTATCCTCTGAAACCAGCAATATTGTGACATACACGCCCGCAGCTAAAAATAGCTAAAATAAAATGATTTTGGAGATATTTATCCTAGCTGCCTAAAATTAAGTAAATCTAACCGTAATAACCGGGAACTGGAATTCTTAAATTTAAATAAAAACTTAAATGCAGGTAAACCTATGATAAAAGAAATAGCTTTCCATTTGAAGCTATTGCATATGTACATTGGGATAGTACCATCTCAAATAAGGTAAAAGAAAATGTTTTTATAGTACAGGTGCTTGGAATAGCTAGAATCAGATTTCCATGAGCACATCAGTACACTTCTATATAATTTTTTGATAACCAAGTACCTAAAGCTTCTATTTAAAAATATCTCCACGGTCAATAGCAGGAGGTTGACCCATAAAATCCCTTTTTAGAAGTGAGTCAACGGATGCTTGTTAACTTTCTTTTTGGAATCTTTAGGGCTATGAAAAAAAGCAGTTGCTTTATAAGGAAAAAAAGTAAGATGTTTTTATAAAAAGAATAAAATATATAAACATGTTATTTAAAAATTTTAAAATAACAGAAATAAAAAATAAAATAATTTATTAATGTGAATTTAAAGAGCTGCTTGATAGCTGTAGTTTTACTTTAGATTATTTAATACGGTGGGAGCTACTGTGTATTTAATACAGAAAACTGTTTGATAGGACTGTGTATTAAATACAGAAAACTGTTTGATAGGTCTGTGTATTAAATACAGAAAACTGTTTGATAGGACTGTGTATTAAATACAGAAAACTGTGTTTTCTATTGATTGTTTGCACAATTCAGAAATACAGGATACTTTTACTGCGGTTGCTTTGGAGTATGAAGTGCAATGGCTCACTTTGTCTTGTCTTCTCCAGCTGCTGCCTCGACGTGGGCACTAAAGGGCACTGTCTTCATGGATGAGATGTGCAAACTAGAGATGAGCTCGGGCCCAGACTGGGCCCGGGCTCGGAATTCCACGTCTTGAATTTCAATACTGTAATTAGTTCAACACGTGTAATTCCGAGCCCGGCTGAATTACACGTGTTGAATTCCATTGTGGATTTGTTACCATGTTGGAAGGATTTTCAATTCCTTAAGCTTATTTGATTTTCAATTCCCTAAGCTTATTTGATTTTCAATTCCCTAAGCTTATTTGATTTTCAATTCCCTAAGCTTATAAATTGCAAGACAAATTTTGCTTAGCAAGACTTGCATTATGTGTTGTCCAAAGGTATGGCCCAAGCAAGGATTAGTTTAAGGAGGTGTGGTTCGAAAAAATGGGAAAAAATCACATTCCAATTTTTTGTATTTTATTAAAAATCAAGAATCTTATCTTTAAAATGATGTATTAATTTCCAAAATTGTGCAGTTAGAAGTATTGCTATTTATTTTTTAAAATTTCCTCACTCCCGCGATTTTTGGGGTGACGTTGGATTTTCGTGCAGCAGGTCAAATTTTAGAGAAAAGAAGATCAAGTTGAAGCGTTGAGGCATTAGATGCAATTATCTCTCTCTCTTTTTTCCTGATGAGCTTGATCTGGAAACTGCACACACATATCATAATATCATGATTATTATACTATTAAGCGTAAAGCTTTGTTAATGTTATAAAATGCAGAATTATCTGGTCTGGAATGCCTTTACGTTCTTTTTTTTTATTTTGGAAATTTCCCTACAGGCTTTTTTTATATTCTACTACATCAGTCTAAACTACCTTGACCAATTAGCATATATGTAAATTATATTGCAAAGATTAGTTTTTGGGAGTCAAAATTTCAAACACTTGCAACTGTCTGTACGGCGTTGAACGTTTTATAATACAATTTATTCAAAATAAAAGTAAATTTAGAAATCAAAAAGAAATAACGAATGGAATTTTTTTGTTTCTAAACGATTTTCTTTTCTTCGGCTTTCACCAAAATTACTGATTCCTCTGATACGGTCGAAGGGCACGTTGATTATTTATTTATTTTCGAATCCACATTTTAGAACATTTGGCTTTATGCGTAGTATTTCTAAAAACATATTAATATTGTGAAGTGGATTAACTGAATTTAAATTTTGAAACTAATGATTTTTAAACTAATCCTTGCTTGGGCCATATCTTTGGCCAGTGTATAATGCATAAATGCAAGCCTTGATAAGCAAATTTTTTCAAGAATCCGGTCCCGGGTGGGCCCGGTCTCAGCAAACACATATAATTAAAGAAAGCGAGCCGGGTCCGGGCTCTAGGCCTTTGGAACCGGGCGGACCCGGGCTTCTGAAATGGAGTCCGAACTCATCTCTAGTGCAAACAGCGATTTTACTTCTTTTGTGTGCAGCGATGGTTTCTGGGAGCATCATGTTGCGTAAGTTCTTAAACACTTTTTTTTATTTTTCAAGTATTTAATTTTCCTTTTTTTGTAACTTATCTCAATTAAGGTATTGTTTTGGCTGACCTGATATCGAGGTCTTGTTATCCTTAACTCATGTGTTTTGTTTAAGGATACGTTGAAACTGTTAGTTTCTCTTGTTATTTTGTACTTGTAATATGCTTTAGTCAATGTGGGTCACGTTTTTCCCTTACCGTAATTCTTCTTGGAGTGTATTTAAATTAAACAGTTAAATTTATTAAATGTACTTCTACGATATTTTTGTACATACTGCAACTTTTTATTATGGTCAAAACATTTATTTGGAATTTCTGTTGGTTTGTGTCTTGTCTGAACGACGGGTCGCGCCTATATGTCATATATGTACCTGTCTTTTGGCAAAAATTAGAGGTTTGCATTAATCTCTTTCTATTTTAAATTGTGTTTTCAGTCGAGTTCTACTCTAGGTAAAAAATACTTTAAAACATTTCGCTGTTGGGGAAGGGTCCTTTTTGCTGTTTTGATTTAAGTTTGCAAAAGGCTCTTGTGCCTATTATACATACACTGCTGGCCACCCAGAATGCAACAACAAGAAGGAAGCATCTAATTGGCCTGAAATTCGCAGCATGTGTCGCCCGCGAAAGGACATACAAACGATTAGCATTGCAGGGCATATGCAAATCATGTGCGCCCGGCACTCCACCATGAAGCACTATAAGAAGGGTGCACAGAAGGCGGGGTGTAAGCAGTGGAAGTGTGTTGTGCTGCCGGACTTGTGCGTGGGAAGCTTCCTGATGCCTCGTCAAAGAATACGGCAGTCATGCCAGCACGTTTAGGAGTTCGACAGAGGACGAATAGTGGCTTATCGCGACAGCGGTTTATCGTACCGAGACGTCGGCATCCGTGTGGAACGACATCCAGCCACAGTGAGGCAAGTATGAATTCGGTGGGTGCAGGAGGGACGGACGGACCGACGTGAGAGATTGCTGCAGGCGCGGCATACCACCGGACGAGAGGACCGGCATGTTGTGCGGCGGGCATTGACGGCTCGCCGCGCCACATCACGAACGTTAGCGCAGGCATTAGGGTGTGTTGCGCAACAACCTGTGTCAGCACGTACCGTTCGACGTCGTCTGCTGGAGCGGGGACTTGTCGCACTGCGCCCATTGCTCCGATTACCATTGACGTTACACCACCGGCGAGTGCGACGGCAGTGGGCCGTTGAACACCGCACCTGGACAACGGAATGGCACGACATTGTCTTCTCCGACGAATCCCGCTTCTGCCTGCAACACCACGATGGTCGGATCCGCGTGTGGCGGCACCGCGGCGAGAGGCTGTGTGACGCCTGCATTATGCATCGCTATACTGGTCCATCACCTGGCGTTATGGTTTAGGGCGCAATTGGATATGACACCCGCACCCCTCTGGTACGCATCGCCGGTACACTCAACAGCCACCGCACCATCTCCGACGTTTTGGAGCCTGTAGTCCTCCCTTATCTGTAGGACTTACCAGCGGCCACGTTTCAACAGGACAATGGGGGTAAGCACGTGGCACGCATCGTGCTGCAATTCTTCACGGCTCACCAGGTGTCACTGCTGCCGTGGCCCGCCTGTTCTCCCGATATGTCGCCCATCGAGCACGTCTGGTCGCTGATCGGCAACCGAGTGGCCCGGCAAGCACCACATGCGGCTATGCATGATGAACTGTGGCAACGTGTGGAAGCAGCCTGGACCGACATACCCCAAGCCCGCATCCAAAGCCTATTTCGTTAGATGCCGCGGCGTGTAGCGGCCATTATTGCCAGCAATGGGGGACACACGAGCTATTGATGTCTGCGTGTTCCGCAAGTCGCACTGGCCTGTAAGCTCAATCGTTTCATCTTTGTACCTGTGGTTATGTGTGCAGTAAATCTGGCTTTGCTATCTCGTGTCCTTCTTGGTGTTGCATTTTGGGTGGCCAGCAGTGTATATGATATAGCAGAAACACGTTCAACTAGGTCTTTGTAGAAATGAGTAAATCGGGAGCTTGAGAAAAACAAAAAGCTATTAGTTTTTTTTAAATCTTGAAAAAGCCAAAAGATAAATGGGGATCTTGAAAAAGATAAAGGCCACTATTTTAATTTTTTTCTGCATTATTTTATTTTGTTCCGAACTTGCTTTGCATTGTTTTTGGTTAGTAATTTTGAGCCTGATTACTGATAAACGTGTGATTATTGTTTTCTCTTAGAGCAATTTCTTGTCTTGTGGAGTTTTTACTGGCATACCTTATTTTTAGCTATTTTTCTTAAGAATTCTTCTGTGCAGCTCACAGCACTGACCTGATATCAATCTATCTCTCAGCCAATTCAAAATTGAAAAAACGTTTCGAATTTGAATTGGCTGATAGGGTTATCATATATATAATCAGTCAGGATTCAGGTTTGTTGCTTTGTAGCGCAACTTGGTTTATGATTTTGCTTTGTGGTTCGCTCGGTTCGATTTAGGTTAGAATGTTTTAATAATTCTAGTATCTCTTTCTTTCTCTCTCTCTCTCTCTCTCTCTCTCTCTCTCTCTCTCTCCCTATATATATATATATATATATATATAGAGAGAGAGAGAGAGAGAGAGAGAGAGAGAGATAAACTGAAGTGCCAAAAGTCATGGGATACGTACCTAGTATCGTGTAGGACACCCTCTATCCTGGCCAATTGCAGTAACTCTACGTGTCATCGATTCCACAAGTGGCAAGAAGACTTCTCGATAGATGTTGAGCCATGCTGGCTGAACAGCCGCCCACAGTTCGCTGGTATTTGTAGGTAGGTGCACGATATTGGGTGCGAATAGACCTTTCCATCACGTCACATAAGTGCTTTATTGGGTTCATGTCGGGCAAACGTTTTATCCAAACCATCCATTGGAACTGTCTAGAATGCTCCTGGAACCAATTTTGGACAACTTGGGCAGTGCCTCGTCCGTCTAAAAAATCCCATCTTTGTTGGAGTTCCTGAACTCCATGAAGGGCTGCAACTTGTCAACCAGCAGAGCAACAGAGCGATTACCGGTCGATTACCGGTTAATGATGTGTTTACAAGCACAAGAGGACGGACCCAAACCGTGCCACGTAAAGACCACCCATACATGTATAGTGCCACCGCCAGCTTGTAGAGTGTCTTGTTGGCAGCTTGGGTCCATGGCCTCATGAGGTCTGCGCCACACCCGAACCCTACCATCAGCTCGTAACAACTGGTAGCGTGACTCATCGGACCACGCTACATGTGTCCAGTGTTACAGGGTCCAATTACCGTGTTAACAAGCCCAGGTGAGGATCCATGTTCGATGTCATGATGTTAACAAAAGCACTCTGATAAGTCTTCTGCTCCCATACCCCATGGACGATAAATTACGCTACAGTGACCTGATAGATATGTCTCAGGTACTTCCTGCACTGAATGTGGATGTTATATGAGCCAGTGACGCTTGTCTGTTATCATGGACAATCCTTGTCAGACGCCGCTGGTCACGGACATTCAGCAACCGTGGTCAGTCACTGCTCTGTCCACGGTAAGTGGTAATGCCTTCGATGAGGTATTCTCGGTGCACATGCGACACTGGGGATCGAGGAATGTTGAATGTTCGCACAACTTCGGAAATTGAATGTCCCATCCGTCTGGCTCCCACTACCATGCCTCTTCAACATCCAATAATTCACGTCCGCTTGACATAATTCCCACTGGCGGTTATTCAACCTGACTAACGAGATTACACCTTGCAAATGATAAAAATCGTGGCGTGAGTCAACGCTTTTATACGACGGCAGCACCAGTTAAAAATTTGCGTACTGCTATCCTATGACTTTTGGCCCTTTAGTGTATATAATATATAGAATGATCCAGGAGCTTTCTGGCAAGAGTAAGGAAAGTGGACTAAACATGAAGTTTTTGAAACAAAATCGATGTTCATTGCTTTTACAAGAACAGAAAATGTAGCAATTGATGGGGAAATTCTCAAAGTAACCGTCATCTATATTTATTTTGGGCAAGAAATATCAAAAGAGGTCAACATTGATGAAGAAATTAGTTGGTGTATAAAACTTGGTTGGAGTGCGTTTGAAAGCAACAGTAGAAGTTTCAAGAGCATATTTACCATTACGTCTTGAAAGAAAACTATTTTATCATTGCATCCTCTCAGTTTTTAGATATGAACCAAAGACATGGACCTTAATTGAAAAGACATACGAACCAAAGACATACTCATTAATTGAAAAGACTTACAAACCAAAGACATGGTCATTAATTGAAAAGACATACGAACCAAAGACATGGACCTTAATTGAAAAGACATACAGAGGCTGTGGATAACTGAAAGAGGAATGGTAGTCATGTTTGCTGAAACCAGGATAGATAAGAAGAGGAACGCGTGGATGAGGAAAATGATAACGTAGAAGATATCGTGATCAAATTAAAATCACTGAAATGGCAAGGAGCTGGACCAAAACGCTTGAAGAACAGACCACCCATGGACAACTGAAATGTTAGACTGGATACCAAGGGAAGAAAAGGACAAGAAAGGAGCGTATAGAAAGTTCTGGTTCCGTGACCTGCTGCCATGGTGACTCAGCTATTTTAGCACTTTCTTCTCATTGGGTGAAAGGACAGGCTGCAATCAAACTGATAATGACGCAATGCTTAATGACGTAGCGACACTTTTAAAGTTCGGTGTTCTCCGCCGTCATACCTGAACACCTATCTAAATATATAGGCTTTCGTCTCGTATATTAAAAGCAAAGAGGGGGAAATGCCAGTGTGTTCGTCCGCGAATTGGTCGACCACTTCTAAATGACCTAGAGTTCTGAAAATTAGCATGCATATAGGTCTTAAGGTCCGGACACCTAGAAAAGTAGAAAAGTCCGAAAAAAAAAAGGCTGATTTGGAGCATTGTCTGCTTGAACCTTTCGCGATTTGTTAGACCACTTCTAAATAACCTAGAGACCTAAAAACTGGCATGCCGGTAGATCTTAAGGTCCGAATACCTAGAAAAGTCCGAAAATAAAAAAAAAAATAAAAGGCTGATTTGGAACATTGTCTGCTTGAACTTTTCGCGATTTGTTAGACCACTTCTAAATAACGTGGAGACCTGAAAACTGGCAGGCTGGTAGGTCTTAAGGTCCGGATACCTGTAAATGCACAAAAAAAAACAACAACAGCGCTTTGAAACATTGTCCGCTTAAATTTTTCTACCACTTCTACACCTACCAAAAAGTCTGAAAGCCAAAACATTCAAAAGGGTGGCTTAGCTGTTTCAAAATGCTGATAGATTTAAAGATAATTTTGTCAGAATCACTGAAATGCTTTAAAATTTCAAATTTTGATTTAAAATTAAGGGGAGAGAAAGCCTGCTCCGTTTTACGTCAAACCGATCACGACGCTGTCCTAAAACGTAAAACTGCTACGGATTTTAAATTACTTTTCTTTCGCTTAATAACTTTTCCCTTTCTTTAATTTTATGTTCAAACAATGATTTTATAGATTCACCGTTCTGAGAAAGGGCATGATTTCTAGTGAAATTAAATTAAAATATCAAGTTTCGTCTGTATTCAGTACATCTCTTTACAGTTCTAGAATTTAAAGTTCTATATTAAGATGTGACAGTTCTATATTAGATGATTTTGTTTATTCGTACTACGCTGCGTTCATGGAAATAAAAATTTCGATGAGACTTAAAACCGTTGTTGGTATTCCAGAAAGTTTTTAAATTATCAACGCGATTTTGCTGTATGTCAGCTGATACGAAAGGATATTTAGACTCAAACCGCGCAATAAATTTTGTTCAATTTATAAATATGCAGCCACCTCTGGTTCAATATTTTGATTACAACTTTTCCAAAAGTACACTGCAGTAGGTAAACTTGTAGGAAAATGTTTAAACGTTTGCGCTAACTCCTTTTTTTCTTCACAAGACAGCTGGCCAATACATCGCCTCAGCGAGAAGGTGCTTTTCACAATGCATAAACTTAACAGAGCGGATCTTCCTCGCCTTGGTTACTCCATGCACTCCATTCTTAGCTCATAATGTTTGTTTTAACTGCACCGATAAATACTTCACGCAGGCTCGAAGTTTGCCAGTCTCACGTTTTCCCTCTGTAAATTGTGATCTCTGAACAAGTGTTACCCAAAAGGGAACTTCCTCAGTAGGAGTTCTGGCAGCTAGGGATTTAAATTAACGAAACAACTTCAAGGGGTCTTTGAATAGCAACTAAAACGAAATAAATGTATCGGTGACTCTTGCAGCAATCATAGTGGCACGCAAAAAAAAAAAAAAAAATACTCACTCATTTGGTCACAAATACTGAATCGAATGCGTAACTTCGTCGGAATAAGGACTGGTTTAGATGCAATTGCGTGTTAATAACGATAATACAGAACCAATCCAACGGATGAGAAATTGGGACGCCATCTGTCGATCATAAACTGCCCTTTTCAAAAATTTCGTTACAATTGCAAAAATCATCAGCTTCAGGTTTGGTTTAAAAGTGATCGGTCTCATCAAAAGAAATGACATTAGATGATCATGATCATATGTAGAGGATTTTAGGAAGGGAGTGTCTGACCCTAGGTCTTAAACAACCCTTAGAAATAGGAAGCCAGGAAATTTGGGCCATTACGGTGTGAGTACGGTGTGAGCCCGATAGGAAAGTGACACGGAAGCTAAGTAGAAAGGGGGAGGAAGGCGCCCTTATTTATTACCGGAGGGCCAGTACCCGGGGTCCGACGGCTTAACGTGCCCATCCGACGCACGGCGAATATTTCGTAGATCGAGCGTTCGTACCTGCCTGGGATCGAACCTGAGGTCCTTTCCATGGCAGTCACGAACGTTGCCCACTATGCCACCCGCGGCCCTATGAAATGACATTAGATTCAACTACAGCACCCATTTAAGGGGAAATAGGGGTGTTAGTCCTTCCCTAGATATCTGTGCGTGCTACACTATATGGACAAAAGTGATTGGATACCCTCACGCACGCGCAATGGTGAACTTCCGCAGCAGACACGTGGTCGATAATGTATAAAAACGGCAACGGGAGTGCGCTCTGATCAATCGCTGATAAAATCGCTAATAGAAGAAATCGCTTCGGGTTTAAAAAAGGAGTTATAATTAGCTGCTCAATTGGAGGTATGAGCATAAGAATCGGAGGTATGAGCATAAGAAGCATTGCCGATATTAGGCAGGTCGTTTAATCAACTGTGGCTTCTTTCATCAACAAGTAGAAGAAGACGGGACGTTGCAGCAATTCTCCTCACCCTGGAAGACCCCTGGAACTGTAATCCAGGGACCGGGGGGTGCTGCTCAGGGGATACGGAAAACCAGTTCCCTAACAATGCCCGCCATAACACATGAGTTCCAGATGGCCACAGGTGTTATGGTCTCCACCATGGCACTTCGAAAAGAGCCCCATGCATTCGGGTATTATGGCCGAGCAGACGCCCATAGACCCTTCATCACAAAGACCAATAACGAAACGCAGGTATGATGGTGTCAACAGCACGAAAATTGGACATTGGAGCAATGGCGGCTGATGTTATGGAGCAACGAAACCCGCTTCACATTATTCCGATTGGATGGCCGTTTCTGGGTTTGCCGGTTACCCGGAGAACGTCTGCTTCCGGAGTGTACAGTGCAGACTGTGAAGCACGAAGGCGGTGGAGTTATAGTAATGGGGCTATCTCAACTGGTACGGTGTGAATCCAGTTATACACTATCTACCAACAAGTAATTGGACACCTGTGATAGCAAAGGAAAACGAAGTTTATTCACCTTCAATAGTTGGTGGAGCCTCCACGAGCGGCGATTACAGCTGCGACCCTCCGGGGCATACTCTCAACCAGGCGTTGTACGACGGCTAGCGGTATTTTCTTCCACTCGGCTTGGAGAAGACAGGTCAGTTCCTTCATCGATTTCGGACGGTGGGGCACCCCTTAAGTCGTCGCTTTAACTCGTCCCAGAGGTGCTCGATAGGGTTAAGGTCCGGGCTCTGCGCAGGCCAGTCCATTCGATTAACCCTATTGTCACCATACCAAGCCATAGTGGACCTCGCAACATGACAGGTGGCATTGTCATCCTGAAAGTAACATGGGTCCACCCCGTAAAACTGCCACAACGTAAGAAGCGCATGGTCATCCAAAATGGTGCAATAGGTCTTGGCGTTGAGTCTACCAGGAATTGCGACCAAGGTTCCCGTGCCATACCAGGAGAAACACCCCCATAGCGTAATTCCACCACCGCCGAACTTCACAGTTGTCACAATACATTCCGGCAGGAGGCGTTCTCCAGGCAGACGCCAAACCCAGACCCTGCCATCCGAACGGTAGAGGGTAAACCTTGATTCGTCGCTCCAGAGAACCTGTTTTCACTGTTCAACGGTCCACTGTCGACGTTCTTTGCACCGCGTTAGCCGAGCAGCGCTATTGGACTTGGTGATCAAAGGCTTGTGGGCGGCAGCACGTCCATGATAACCGAGCAGATGGGCTTTCTTACGGATGGTATTTCTCAAAAGAACACTCCCGGATGCCTGTTGAAACTCCTCGCGGATGTGGCCCATCGATTTCGTGCGGTTCTTCCGAATTTCTCTGCCCAGCACCCGTCGGTCTCTAACTCCCAGTTTTGTGGGTCTGCCGGGTCGGAACACATTCCGACAGTCACCTCTGTACTTCCACTTGCCAATCACGTAGGCCACTGTCGATTTTGGGTACTTCAACTTGCTGAATATGTCACGTATGGATCGGCCATTTCTGTGATACCCGACGATTACACCTTTCTCGAAATCAGAGAGCTCCGAACTGCGTGGCATCTTGCATGCGACTAGTTGCGTTGTTGTTTCCCACACGATATTTAACGGCGGCGGCCGTGACGTGTATCAGGACCGCAGATATCGTCGATTGCAGGGGTGTCCAATTATTTGTTGGTAGATAGTGTAGTAATGGGGCTATCTCAACTGGTACGGTGTGAGTCCAGTTATAGTAATGGGGCTATCACAACAGGTACGGTATGAGTCCAGTTATAGAAATGGGGATATCTCAACTGGTACGGTGTGAGTCCAGGTATAGTAATGGAGCTATCTCAACTATCCATGTGAGTTCATGGTAACATGAAATCTGTAGTGTATGGAGTTATGCTGGATGACTCAATCCATACAGCACAAAACGTTTGAGATATGTATCAATAATATTACAATCTCTCATTTTCGTTACACTTTCAGAGATACGTTTCAGCAACATCTATTTTGAAACATAACTCTTTGTACATTACGGTTACGTTAAAAATAGCATTCACCGAAGCTACGGTTTTATAGTTTCCATTGCATATAATTGCTACCTTGATGTTACATTCCGGCGATGTTTAAGTTTTTTGGTTTGGCAACGGCGTGGACGCGCATGCGCATTCATGCCATTTTACCGAAGCACTCTCGTAGTCGTATTTCCTCGTGCTACTGGGATATTCTTTGGTGATACTGTCGTACTCGAGTTAGCTAGTTGGTGTACACTAGTGTCCGTCGTTAAGTTTTGCACGCAAGCGTATGATATCTTAGTACGTTTGTTGGTTTTGAATCAGAAAAAAGTCTCAATAAAAGTAGTTGTTAGTTTGTAAAGGTAGAAAAAAACAAGTTAGTAAAATCATGCAATGCATTGATTATGATACGCTTTCCAACATACCAGAAATCATTACTCAAGTTATCACTCAAGTTATGAGAATAATGGCTGTGGAATAAATCTCGGTTCTGTGCCCTGACCTTTGATCCCATTTCGATGATATTCAACAGAACCGGTTCAGTATACCCCCGAAATAACATGATAAAGTTTTGTCGCAATCGAAGCATTTTTAGGTAAGTAATGATGCATAAGGGCTATGGAATAGATCCCGCTCCTGTGTCCTAACCTTTGACCCCATTTCGCCTATTTTCAATAGAATTCGTCCCCAGGCAGGCCCCTGCAACATACTAACATTTTATCCATATCGAAGCATTTTTACGTAAGTAATGGCAATGGAAGTGATTCCCCTCCTATGTCCTGAACTTTGACCCCATTTCGCCCATTTTTAACAGGGATTGTGGCCAGGTGGTCCCCTACCGCATACTAAAATTTCATCGAAATCGAACCTTTTTTTACGTTAGTTATGGTGCATAAGAACAGTGGAATGAATCCCGCTCCTATGTACTGACCTTTGACCCCATTTCGTTCACTTTAAATAGGGTTCCTTCCCAGGTGATCCCCTACCAGATACAAAATTTCATCGAAATCGAACGATTGTTACGCGAGTTATCGTGCGGGCGGACATACGCAAACAACGCGTGACGTAATGAGGCAGAGGGGAACGGCGACCACCTGCTCGCCGCAACAGTGTGACGTCATAAAACTTTAATAGGATCCACACACAACGCGTGACGTAATGAGACAGATGGCGTGACCGCGCGCCAACATTCTCAAACGCGAGATTGTGATGTCAGAAGATTTTTAAGCATTGGTAACATTAATGGAACGACGCCATGCCAATAAAAACGTTATAATTCGGGGTGGGTATTTAACGAACTAAACGAATTCTCCTAAAGTCGACATCAAGCTAAATCGATTTCTAGTACCAGAAAACTGTAGGTTAACGACTTTCATCAAAATTCCTAGAGCCATTTTCAAAATAAAATGTACATACATACAAGAATTGCAAATTTAAGGTGGACGTCAAGAAATTTTGCTTCCTATACTTCCAATGGCAAAACTTCTGTACACATTTTCTTCACAAATAATGCGTTCCCAAGGATGAAAATTTGAACATCCATTAAAATAGCTTCATTTCATAACTTGGAATACATAATATTTTCTAAACCATAACCGTAATTATGCAATCCAACATTTATTTGTCCACTGACTTCATCAAAGCACATTTCGCGCCATCTCTTTTCTGGTTTCAACACCACCAAAGGAAACGTTATTGTTTTTTAATATAATTATGCTTATGTTTGAGAAAATGTTAAGCATTCCAAGTTATAGTATGAAGTTATTTTAATCGATGTTCAAATTTCCATCTTTGGGAACACACTAATTGTGAAGGAAATGTGTTAAAAAGGTTTCCATTGGAAATATAGGAAGCAAAATTACTTGACCTCCACCTTAATAGTGTGGGATAAAGGCGATAGAATGGATCCCGATCCCATGTCCTGACGTTTGATTCCATTTGTCCCATTTTCAATAGGGTTACTCTCCAGGTGGTCCCCTACCACATACTAAAATTTCATCGAAATCGAACCATTTTTACGTTAGTTATCGTGCCGACAGACGGACGGAAAAAGCTGGAGCATATACGCTTCTTCAACCTACGGTTGGAAAGCGTATATGTCTGGTCTTCGAGTATTTGTATTTCCTTGGAAAAAACGGCCTAGTGATCAACGTTCCTGACTGGCATGGAGAAGACCTCGGGTTCGATCCCAGACAGGTACGAACGTTCGAACACCTAAATATCTGCCGTGCGTCGGATGGGGCCGTTAAGTCGTCGGGCCCAGGGTACTGCCCTCCGGTAATAAATAAGGGCGTCTTCCTCTACTAAATGCTTTGCGTACGTGTCACTTTCCTATCTTACGTGTCACTTTCGTATCTTTGATTACATGTCACTTTCCTATCGGACACTCTAGCCCAAATCTCCTAGCTTCCTATTTCTAAGGGTTTGTTCAAGACCTGGGGTCAGACACCCCGTTCCTAAAATCCTCTACATATGATCTAATATGAAATCCTCGGAAAAAAATTTCCCCAGCGTTGTGATGTCACATCGTAAAATTTCCTGACGGGGAAAAACAAAATGGCGTACAAAAGATATCGGTGAGACCACGTGGAGAGGTAAAAGAAAGAAATGGCGAACAAAACATGTTCGGTAAGACCAGTGACATAAAAAAATGTTATGGTTGAACACAAAGAGAAAATTGCTGACAAAAGACGTTCGGGAAGGTCATGTGGGGACAAAATGGCTGCGACTGACGTCATGATTGACCAGGAATTGACCACATCTGTCCTTGAGGCAGCCTGTGGATGGTCGTGGACGGTTTCCCTTGTTATAGAAATCCCCTATTAACACGTAACAGTAATATGATGGTGTCACAAATACGACGTATATTTCAAATACGTAACAGTAATGTAACGAAGTTACAAATATCTTTCAAATACGTAACAGTAACATAAAGTTGGTATGTTGAAGTTACAAACACCTTTTACTGTAACGTATCAGTTATGTAATCCGTTTCCAACTTTTACATCTCCGTTCCCAACTTGATGCTCCGCTGTTCATTCTGTCCTGATGATAACAAGACGGCCTTCTACCGTTCTCGAATTAGAAGAGCCTTCGCCGTCTCCTCAGATGTTCGTTCTAGAGATTCGGAACTAGAAAACATCGTCGAATTGGCCACTGAGGCAAGATATACGCGAACCAGATGCATAA
This sequence comes from Macrothele yani, assembly GCA_039090855.1. Lineage (NCBI taxonomy): Eukaryota > Metazoa > Arthropoda > Arachnida > Araneae > Macrothelidae > Macrothele > Macrothele yani. Next base: position 66,856,891 of record CM077009.1, on the reverse strand, counting down.
CTTTATCGAAAAAGTCAGAACCAGCCGTGCTTTCCTATGCCGCAACTTCGCTAACTGGGCTCTATTCCCTACATACCAAAAGTTTCCTATCAACTAAAAAATGCGCTCAGGAGGATGAGCTTCGGTGTAGGCATAAGGTCTCCGGCATCTTTATATACAATGCTTAAGAGATATATGAAGTGCGGCTGAAATAAAAGAACTGTAAGTAAATCATTCTTCATTTTTATTTGAGTGACTTTGTTTCACTTAAGGTGAGAAGAGGAAATTTTACGCATGTTCTCAAAGCTACAGACATACGTTTCAGATAATTAAGAACGTTACAAACATATAGCTTGTGGGACGCTAACACCAGAAAACCAATTATAAATATAATGATCCGATTTATTGGTGTCTAAAGTAAGAAATCACACGAATTTCACTCCGCAAGCTTTCTCCGTCAACGGACGGCTTCATCAGGCGGTTACATAGAGAATATAGAATCAAAATTGTAGACAGAACGTTAATTCTAATATGACAAATGAAACATGCGTGAAGGCCGCGTGCATAAATAACCACGAACGTGGTGAATACAATATCTTAAAAGTTAATGCAAAAGCAAAAAATGTAAACTTTAGGAAGAAACTAGAATCATGAAGTCCATCTTGCGATGCCTAGCAGATGGTTCCAAGCTACCGGTAGTTCGAAAGAGAGACATCGGTGTTGCATACATCCTGCCTCGTTAATATCTCAACTGTTTCCCTTATGGCAGCTGTTCTTGCGTCTCCATATGGTGCGATCTTCAAGATATTCTGCCATTGGGGTTGAGCTTGATGGTTAGCTACTTCTTTGGCAAGTGACGTAGAAAGTTTCTTTTGTGCAACGTCCCTCTTATGCTCATTCATTCTCTCCTCAAATGACCTTTTTGTGAGACCTACGTAAAATTTAGTAGAGGAGTCTGGGTATAACAATGGGATGCAATAGATGCCCGCATCTGTGAGCTTCAAGGTACTATTACTTCTTGTTGTGCTGAGGACGGTTGCCATGTGTTTAGAAGCTTTAAGGCCGACATCCAATCCTTTCTTCTGAAAGTGATTTTTAATAAAATAAGATATTTTTGGGATGTACGGGATCGAACCAACAAATTTTAAAGGTGCTCTTCTGTTCGGTGATAGCAAGTGTGTTGGCTTCAACTTTCGCTATTGTGTCCTCAACGCGGGAGACGTCAAACCCTCCTGCAAAGGCAAGATCTTTCAAAGACTTAATTTCGGCATCATAGTCAGATTTCAAGGTGCAAAGATCTTTGGCTCTTTTAGCCCGGTATTTGAATAGAGCATACTTGTGTGTTGTTGGGTTGACTGATCCTGGTGGAATAGTGTTAGGTACGTGCATGGGTTTATAGTAGACTTTGGTAGTGAGTGTACCTGAAAACGATTTGGTCACAAGATGTACTTGTGACGAAATCGAGGAGCGAAACTCCCTCCTGGGGCATCCATACCCAAATTATTCGGGAGATTAAAGCTCCATAAAGAGGGCAACTCAATCAGGCCGATCGTTTCAAGGAAGAAAGCACCATCAGCACACTTTGAGAAAGCCCTAGCAACTTTTCTTATGCCATTCCTTCCGAACACAGACAGGGTCCTTAGATCCTCGAATGACTTCATCTCCAAGCTAAAAGGTATCACCATTGCACAACATGAACATATTGGCTGCTTTGATGTTATCTCTCTCTACCCCTCTGTTCCAATACCAGAAGCAACGCAAAACATCAAACGAACCCTGGCTGGAGCTAATCTTTATGATAAAGAAGCTCTGAAAGATATCTTTGCTGTTATTGACTTAGCTGTAGAATCCAACTTCTTTACCTATGGCTCTCACGTCTACAAGCAATCAAAAGGAGTCCCGATGTGTTCAGCCTTGTCTCCAATACTCGCTGAAGCCATCATAAGACCTATTGAAGAGATCATACTCACCACTCTTCCCAGGACACCAAGAGTATGGCTACGCTATGCAGATGATATCTTTTTTGTCTGCGAGCACGGAGAAGCCTACTTGCAAGATTTTATGGCAGACATAAACAACATACATGAAGACATTAAATTTGCGATAGAAATAGAAAATCAAGGAGAGTTACCATATTTAGATGTACTTGTGACGAAATCGTTGTCAGGTACACTCACTACCAAAGTCTACTATAAACCCATGCACGTACCTTACCCTATTCCACCAGGATCAGCCAACCCAACAACACACAAGTATGCTCTATTCAAATACCGGGCTAAAAGAGCCAAAGATTTTTGCACCTTGAAATCTGACTATGATGCCGAAATTACGTCTTTCAGAGATCTTGCCTTTGCAGGAGGGTTTGACGTCTCCCGCATTGAGGACACAATAGCGAAAGTTGAAGCCAACACACCTGCTACACCGAACAGGAGAGCACCTTTTAAAATTTGTTGGTTCGATCCCGTACATCCCAAAAATATCTTATTTTATTAAAAATCACTTTCAGAAGAAAGGATTGGATGTCGGCCTTAAAGCTTCTAAACATATGGCAACCGTCCTCAGCACAACAAGAAGTAATAGTACCTTGAAGCTCACAGATGCGGGCATCTATTGCATCCCATTGTTATACCCAGACTCTTCTACTAAATTTTACGTAGGTCTCACAAAAAGGTCATTTGAGGAGAGAATGAATGAGCATAAGAGGGACGTTGCACAAAAGAAACTTTCTACGTCACTTGCCAAAGAAGTAGCTAACCATCAAGCTCAACCCCAATGGCAGAATATCTTGAAGATCGCACCATATGGAGACGCAAGAACAGCTGCCATAAGGGAAACAGTTGAGATATTAACGAGGCAGGATGTATGCAACACCGATGTCTCTCTTTCGAACTACCGGTAGCTTGGAACCATCTGCTAGGCATCGCAAGATGGACTTCATGATTCTAGTTTCTTCCTAAAGTTTACATTTTTTGCTTTTGCATTAACTTTTAAGATATTGTGTTCACCACGTTCGTGGTTATTTATGCGCGCGGTCTTCACGCATGATTTCATTTGTCATATTAGAATTAACGTTCTGTCTAGAATTTTGATTCTGTATTCTCTATGTAACCGCCTGATGAAGCCGTCCGTTGACGGAGAAAGCTTGCGGAGTGAAATTCGTGTGATTTCTTACTTTAGACACCAATAAATCGGATCATTATATGTATAGTTACAAACATTTTTAACAAGAAGGTCAAGCATTGGTTTCGGAGGAAAGAACCCGAATTTCACCAGTGTACTTTTGTGGACTGGCAAAAAACGCTGGATAGAATGTGTAGAATGCTAAGGTGAATATATTGAAAGACGCATATACATAGATAAGGGTAGCTTATTATCTCTACTAATGTTATTTTATTTTTTGGTAGCTACTAAAGAATTTTTTTTATGGCCGATTGTGCGTTGCTTTTTAGCTGACCCTTGCACATAACGAACATGCGAACCGAAATCTCATTTAAAGGAATTTTTTTATTGATGGTTTAACGAACAACTCGATCTGCTGTAAGTGGTCACTCGTCAATTTAGGGACAATGGTTCCAGGAAAGTGAGGGAAACAAAGCTGTAACACAGACACAACATCCATGCCTCACTGGAATCCGAAACCGGAACCTTTCTGGACTAATGGTCATAAGGCACCGTATAAACGATTGCGCCGCCGGGGAGGCATTTAAAGGTTGATCGAAATAAATGAGCGTAAGTTCAAAAGAAAAATGGAACTGGCTTCTCAGTTATGCAACGAAATTTAGTGTGCTTAAAAAGAGAATATAAATACATTTTTCAAAAGACTGATACCATAATCTCAACAGCACCATCTGGTACCATAATATCAACAAACAGGTCTTTCTCTTCCAGTACATTTCGGGGAGGTTGTGATTTAGCGCGAACCCGCTTTTCCAAGTCGAACAGCAAATGTTCGATTGGGTTCGTGTGAGGTGAATTTGGAGGCCAGGGCATTAAAAGAAAGCCACCAGCATGTTCCTCGAACCATTCTTTGACGATTCTGGCAGTGTGGCATAGCACATTATCTTGCTGGGCATGGCCATCCCAGCAGGGAACACACTTGCTATGAAGGGGTGAACTTGGTCCGCAATGATGCTCAGATACCTGACAGCTGTCAGAGATTGTGCTGTTGGGATAATCGGGCCTACAGTGTCCCAAGACAACATCGTCGAAACACACCGCCGCCGACGGCATGTTTCCGCCCAACAATGCATCAGGGTTCCATAGCCTCCGTTGGTAATCGGGGTATCCGCGATAGGTCGTCTACGAGATTCACCAAGAATCTTGATTCGTCGGACCAGGCCATTTTCTTCCAATCATCCACGGTCCAATCTCGATGATCTTGGGCCCATTTCATGCGTTGTTGGCTATGACGTGCAGTGAGCATGGGGACCCTGCTGGGTCTTTGGCTACGCAGGCCCATGCGCAGAAGGCTATGTGCTCTGACACATTGACCTGATCACCACTGTTGTAGCTGCGGGTGATTAGGCGCACTGTGGCACTGCGGTTGCTGTGAACAAAGCGTGAAAGTCTCCGCTCCCTTCTGGCATCAATGAGCTGCGGACGACGGTTCGTCGTTTGGCCATCTGTGCACCACTTTTGATACGTACTCATTATAGCGGAGTACGTATCAAAAGTAAACGGAAACGACATGACGTATGCAGCGATTCGACAATATAAGGAGTGATGCGACGGGAATCAGTAAGAGTCGGACGCAGTACGGGTAGGACGAAGGATCTAAGCGCATTTGATAGTGGGAAAATTGTCGGGGCCCGACAAATGGGTCACTCCATCTTGGAAGTCCTGCAGGCACTGGGATTTTCACGAGCTACTGTGCCACGGGTGCACCGAGAGTGCATCGAATCCGGTAAAATCAGCCCTGCAAGGGCTAATTGCCGTGGACAACAGCGTGTGGATAAAGAAGGTCATCGTCGGCTAGCTCGCATTGTAACAACGAATAGATTGGCCACAGTGCAAGAAATCACACGGCAATTTAACACAGGTGCACAAAAACGTGTAAGCAGCCACACCATCCAGAACCATCTCCTCGCTATGAGGTACAGAAGCCATCGTCCCACGAGGGTAACGATGCTGACCGCACATCACAAGGTGAAAAGTTTAGCATGGGCGCGGGAACATCGCCACTGTACCCTAGACATGTGGAAAAATGTTGCCTGGACTGATGAGTTGAGATTCACGTTGGTGCATGCGGATGGCTGGATACGAGTACGACGCACACCACATGAAGCGATGGATCCTACTTGCCAGCAGGGAACTCTCTAAGCTGGTGGGGGTGGCATTCTCGTCTAGGGACTGTTTACGTGGACTGAAATGGGATCCCTGGTGCGTGTGACACCGTCCCTCACAGGTCAACGTTATCGGGATATCCTGGACGACCATTTTCTCTCGTTTGTGCGTCTTCAACATCCCACTGGGGACCTCATCCTGCAACAAGACAATTTACCGTGCCATCGCTCCCGAATTGTATCTGAATGGTTGGATGAACACTCCACCGACGTGACCTCGCTTCCTTGGTTAGCTAGGTCACCTGACCCCAATCCCATTGAGCACATCTGGGATGCCATCGAGAGAGATGTTCTATCAAAACTTCGTGAATTGTGGGAGCTTGTTCAGGGGTCGTGGATCCGGATGGCTTTCCAACGCTTCCGGTGTCTTGTCGAGTCGATGCCGAGACGAATCGCCGCCGTTATCAGGGCGAAAGGTGGTGCTACACGTTACTAGACAGGAATCTCTAATTCAATTGCTCCTTAGTGTATACTGCTCTGTGAACGTCACCTGCGCCACCGTTCGGCCTCCAGACGCGTTCATTTCTCTAGGCTGGGGGTGGTCATAATGTAATGGCTCGTCGGTGTATATTAAACCCCGCAGAAACTCTCATCTTCTAAAACTGCTTTAAAAGTGATGACTTACGTAGGTTCACAAAAATTTGAGGAAGAGTTTTAACGAACTCTCTTAACGTGCTCTATGCGTGAAGAACTGCTACATTTAATTTGAAAGTTACACAGTGTTATTCACTTTCCTGATTGCTGTAAGTATTTGATGTTTCATTAGAAGCAATTTATGATCGTTATGAAGTAAGTCCAAACTTTATTTCTCGTGCAGCATGTTCAGGGCATTTAGTTTAGCTGGTATGCACTTAATGCAGGGAAATAACTTAATTAGTCGGCGTTTGTTTGGTGTTTTTTAAAGCGTTATTCAGTAAAGGTTTTTTAAAACTTTACAGCCTTTTTTTTCTTATGGTGAAGAAGGTCTAATACTGTAAAAATTGATGCATATAAAATGCCTCGCCGCTTTTGGTAGCAGGACTTTTCAGCAAGAAAAAAAAAACAAGTAGTAATTATAATGTGTGCAAATGTTATTCTAGCTATAGGATAGATTTTTCTTTAAAGTCCGCATTAATGGTGAGAGGTGCTAGCTAGATACTTTTGTTCTTAATTGACATACAAAACAGAAAATAAAAAAAACAGTTGTTGAGCACTACTCATGTTTTAAAAAAATATTTTCATGTTTTGGAATTCACAGCCTTTGTGGTTGTATAACACTTCATTGATGTGACAGTTGGATTTCGGAAAATCGCGGAAATAAGCCACTAAGTGCACGGAATTAACGAAAGCCTGTCGTGATGAATTACTTTAAATTCTTTTTCATTCTGTCAAGCATCAAATCGTCGGGTACACATTAATTCTCCTCTTCCGTTCTCTAGTTCTTTCAGGGAAAAGAAATCGTATGTTCACTAAACACCAAATTAAAAAAAGGGAATTTGAAAGGAAGATGTTCGAATAGCGATTTGGTCGTAGAATGATAAGGACACCCAATTTCCCAACTAGGTGATTTGTGACATCAGCGAATTCAACGCTATTCAGCTGCGGTTGGTTATTGACATGTTTATTTCCTAAGCAAACGCACTTTTTATTTTTTGAAGCAGCCGGGAATCTGAACTTTAGGGAAATTATCTGTATTTTTCTTACGCATCTCAAGAATGATTAATTTTGAAGAATCCCTTCTTCAGCGCCACTTTTACCACTTACAGAGAGAGAGAGAGAGAAATAGCACGCTTGTGATGTAGAATCGGAATATATCCCAAGTAATTACCGGAAGGAAGATTGGAGTGCTAATAAGGCTGGGAAGTTGTATTAGCAGCTCTGAGAGCTTTATGCCTTCTTATTCGATTTTTTTTTCTTTTCTTTTGAGGTTTTAAATAGCTACCTCCTTGACTTTAATAGTATTTCGAGAAGTTTTTCAATGATATCAATAACATATTTCGAGATGACATTTCAAGAATTTGATTATATTATCACATTCAGCCTAATTGATAATTTAATGAGTCGTCGAATGAGAAAAGGAAGTTTCTTTTAGTCTTCTTAAAGAGGGAATTCTGTTTTTTTGGTGCCATATTTTCATTAATCAGTTACTCTTGATTTTTGGAACAACTAATTAAGAAAGTATCTTTTTCTTCCTTTCACGCTTTTATACAATTATAATTGTTAAAACAGAAACTCCACATCAGAAATTTGTCCATTGAATGCAATGGCTTCATCCCTGCATGATCACTTTTAACTTATTCATTCTTTCTCCCAGCACTACACTACAGGAGCTCGGCCCTTCTTACAGAACTCATAAAATAACACTGAAAACTGCAACACAAGACTCTGACTTTCCATAATTAGGTTTGCGTCTCTCTCTTAAAATCCTCTTTATCTATGAAACAACTGAACTGAAACATCATTAAAAATAGTATAACTATACTAGTAATCTTAATGTCTTGGCGTAGAATAGTAAATCAAAGTTTCCAAGCATTCTCATATCAACCAGGTGGCTCTCACAAGGAAGGTAGACAGCAAACTGGAGACATATTGTTGTGACCACCTTCTACTTTTGACGACAACAGCGCGTAGCCAATGAAAGAAGGCACGTGTCGTGAGCTAGCTTGAAGAGTATATAAGGTGTGCTGTAGGCATTCTGAAAACATATCACTCGTTGCTGTCATGGATAAATGGAGCGGTTCATAATTTGCAAAAAGGAATGATTATCAGCTTACGGGCCAAGGGTGGCAGTATTTCTGAAACAGCGCAGTTTGTGAACTTTCCGCGTGCTGCTGTGCTTAAAGTGTATCGTAATCGGAGAAATAGCCACACTGCGAATAAGCGACATGGAAACTGCAGAGCACCACGTGCCATTGATATGAGAGGTGAATGTCGGTATCGAAGGTGCGTGCAGGCCGATCGACATGCTACAGTAGAGCAACTCACATGCCGAATGAACCAGTGGGCTACCGGAAGGGTGTCTAAAACGAGAGTTCAGCGAAACCTGCTGCGTATGGGGCTCCGATGCAGAAGGATGAGCACTGCACCTATGCTAACGAAGGTGCATCGGCAGAAAAGGCTTACATTTGCACGGCAGTATCGGAATCGGACCTCCGCTGATTGGCAAAGGATGGCCTTCTCCGATGAGTCACGTTTTCTGCTTCATCGAACGGATGGACGTTGGCGTATAAGGCGAGAAACATTGGAGAACAAACACTCTTCAACCATTGCTGGAAGAACACAACCTGGTGGGGGCAGCGTTATGGTTTGGGGAATGTTTTCGTGGCATTCCCTGGGTCCACTCACTCATACATGTGGAAGCCACTATGGACCGAATTCGTTATGAATTCATCCTTGCAGACCACGTACACCCATACATGCTGTTTGTCTTCCCTGGGGCGGATGGGATCTACTAGAAGGACAGTGCGACGTATCACACAGCTAGAAATGTCCGAGAGTGGTTGGAAGAGCAGGATGAAGACTTCACAGTACTTCCCTGGCCCCCTAATTCCCCGGACGTATAGCCAATTTAGCATCTGTGGGATCCTCTATCGTGTTGTTTGCTCTATGGATCCTCCAGCACGCACCCTCCAGCAGCTGTCAGATGCACTGCGGTCAGTATGGCTCCACATACCTCTGAACACCTTCCAGCACCTTATTGAGTCACCCCAGCACGTCTAGCAGCTGTCCGCGCTGCGGAGGTAACTTTGGACATTAGCTGGTGGTCACAATAATGTGTCTCGACAGTGTAGAACACTTCAATAATTTGAACGTGGTGACTTGACTAGAAAATAAATGAACAAAACAAGAGCGAATGTAATTATTCCTTTGCAGAAACGAAGCGTCATGTTAGTTGGGCACGCGGTATCATGGAAGAAAACCCAGCATTATTTGACGAACTGGTTCCAAACTCGTGGCAATTCTAAAGAGACGCTATCATTGCAAGCCTCACTGTTGGTTATGATCTCTTAGCTTTCTTGAATAACAGTAGATTTAGGTGTAGAGTAGGAAGCTACTTTCTTGATATCATCCCACATAAAATCAGCGGACTTGAATTTGAATTCTTTGGACAAGGCAGTGGTAAATTGTTCGTCTCTTGTGTCTCTTTTACGTTCGTTCAGTCTAATTCTCATAGAATGCTCTTAAATTCCTGCCTATGATATTTGGCCGCGGAAGCAAATTGAGTTTTCAAGTTTTTAATTGCATCCGCATAATCACTCGACTTCATTTACAAAAACATACTTCAAAATAACGAAAAGTGATCATTTCATATAAAGGAATTATTGTTAAATGAAAAATTACACGTGTACCTCACCAGTTTATTAGTTTTGAAGTTGGAAACATTTTGGGAAACTGAAAACTGCAACACAAGAGTCTGACTTTTCATTATTCAGCTTTGCGTGCCGGAGCACGACTCTTTCTTAAATTTCTCACGATATATTAATAAGTGTTTGAACACACTGACGATTGAATCAGTCTTATCAGCGCTCATCAATTCCTATCAGAAAAGAAGCGAGTATTTTGAACAGATTTTAGCGTTGCTCCATCTGTAGTCTATTCCAGACTCAAATTGAAACATCATATTTTGCTGTCAAATTCTTTCAACAGAAATATGAATCGCTATCCTATTACTGCGTGCATCAGTAACTGTTTTATTCATATTAAAATCACTGGTATTGTTATTCTGATATGGGTTCATATATAATTTAAGACAACAGTATGAAAATTTAAATCTGTTTCTGACACGTTAAGTTTTTTCTGCCTTTCCAAAGTACTCACGCCGCCCCGGTGGCGCAGTGGTCTAAGCGATGTCCTCTGATCATTCGTCCGTAAGGGGTCCGGGTTCGAATCCCGGTGAGGCATGGATGTTGTGTTTGTCTTAAGGCACTAACTCTCTCCCTTCCCTGGAACCATTGACCCTAAATTAAGGACGGGCGACTGCTTATAGCCCATTGAGTTGCTCACGGTGGTCGTTAAACCTACAATCAAAAAAAAAAAAAAGTACTCACATCAATGAAAACAAATGGATTAGGGCCAAAATTGACACTATGATTTTTCAATTGAGTCATAATACTGGGAAACACAGATCTGCTTGTCATAAAAAATAAAATTAACTTTCTTTTTTCATTCCACCGATGCTTCAGTGAATCGACTCAAATATACTGATATACAAGGCGCTTTTAATAAATAAACGGAGTTGAAAGAAAATTTGTTACCAGGTGTAAGTGCTATATTATACGAAGTGCTCAGAACCTTTGTAATTGAAAAGCGTGTACAGGATCAGTGGAGAGACGACTGAACTTCAAATGTGAGATCAAAACATCCAGCTCGAGAATCATTGGAGTTTCTTCTATTTTATATTTAAATCAGTGTTTTTGAATCGTCGGGTCATGATGGCGTCCTAGGTGTGCAATCGTAAGTTACACTGGATGCATACAACTTGAAATTGCGTTTATAAATCACCAGCACATATTTATAGTTATTCACCGAAGACCAAAGGACTGCAAAATACTGTAATCATGGAGTAAAATAATGAGTTGCACGAAATGTGAGTGACGCACTACAGAGGTGAAAACATGTCTCAAGACGCCAAATCTGCAGCGAGACATTCTGTCCACGTAGATCAGTTGGGAGTGAGGGGACACGGATCCGATGTCCGTCGCGAACGAACTTGTGTTTTCACATGTGCTAAAGTTTATCTTCTCAACTGTGTAAATATAAATTCAGAATATATGTAAAATATATCTGAAACCAGATTTTTGAAGATGCTAAAATTGAAATAATATCTTTGTTTTTGTGTGGTTAATGTGGTTTTACGTTTCAACATCCATATTCACAGCTAAAGAGACATGCAAAACTGTAACACATTTTGTCTGCTGTTTGGTCGTGTTTTGTTTACCTTGCTAGCACTCCAGTGCTAGCAAGGTAAAAAAAAGACTCTTTCTATGCCTCCAGTGTGGCTAGATGGCTTGAGGTACTGGATTCGGATCACTCGTTCGAGATAGGCTTAAGTCCAGGCACGGGACAAAGCAAGGGTGGTGCGCTTCTCTTATGGTACTGGTTCACTCCCCTTGGAACCAGTGGCTCTAAATGAGCAAGAGTAACTGCTTATACCCCCATGAGTTGCTCATAGTAGTCGTTTAACCTCCTTACCCCCATAAAAGACTTTAAAGCAAGATTAACTTCTGTTTTTATCAAGTTTTGCTGAGAAGAAAGCCAGCAGGAAAGATTTAAAAATTTCGTGGAGTTTAAACAGCAAAGATTTCCCGATTTAAATCAGAGAATCGGGAAACCCTTGACTCTGTGACTTAACTACGTCACAGAGTCAAGGGATCTGTTTCAAAATGATGTAAATCGTGAGGCGTGCAGTTTCAAGTTAATTTCAATCGAATTATAATAGAGGGCAAACATTTCATTTCTTCCGAATCACAGTGGTGGATCCAGCATGGGGAGATTGGCGTGATCGCTCCCTCCCTTTTCGTTCCTTAAAAATGAACATACCTGAAAAGGTTTTTACAAAAATATGCAGGTCAAATATTTGATTTTCATAATGAAAATCAACTGAAATTGAAGTTTATTAACAAAATATTAAGAAAAGAAAACTAACGGAATTGTGTTCTACAATAAACAAGTTAGTAAAATCATGCAATGCATTGATTATGATACGCTTTCCAACATACCAGAAATTATTACTCAAGTTATGTAGATAATGGCTGTGGAATATGGCTGCCCCATTTCGATGATATTCAACAGAACCGGTTCAGTATACCTCAGGAATAGCATACTAAAGGTTTGTCGCAATAGAAGCAGTTTTACGTAAGTTATGAGAATAATGGCTGTGGAATAAATCTTGCTTTTGTGCAATGACCTTTGACCCCATTTCGTTGATATTCAACAGAACCGGTTCACTATACCTCCGGAACAACATGATAACGCATATATATATATATATATATAATGTTCAATGCTTTTACAAGAAATGAAGATTTATCGATTGATGGAGAAAAACTGGAGATAACAGATACATATGTTTATCTTGGACAGCAGATATCAAGTGAGGGTCACATTGATGAAGAAATTAATCGGCGTACAAAACTTGCCTGGAGAGCTTTTGGAAGAAACAGCATAATTTTCAAGAGCAATATGCCATTATGTCTTAAAAGAAAAGTGTTTGATCAATGCATCCTTCCAGTGCTTACGTATGGTGCAGAGACGTGGACCTTAACTAAAAGAGACATACAAAGGCTGCAGACAACTCAAAGCAGCATAGAGAGGTGCATGCTTGGTGTAACCAGGAGAGATAAGAAGAGGAACTCGTGGATCCGAAAAATGACGAGAGTGGAAGACATCATGATCAGAGTTAAATCCCTGAAATGGCAATGTGCTGGACATACTGCCAGAAGGACAGACCATAGATGGACAGCCGAAATTTTAGATTGGATTCCAAGGGACAGGAAAAGACCCAGAAAAAGACCACATGGGAGATGGGTGGATGAAATTCGTAAATATGCGGGAGTGGCATGGAGGAGACTGGCACAAGACAGACCGTTGTGGAGGAAGCTTGGGGAGACCTTCGTCCAGCAGTGGATTGATAATGGTTGACAATGATGATGATGATGATGATATATATATATATATATTCCATTCCCCGTGATGCACACAGGGAATGGAATGGATCCCACTCCAGTGTCCTGACCTTTAACCCCATTTCGCCCATTTTCAATAGGGTTCGTCCCCAGGTGGTTCCTTACCACATACTAAAATTTCATCGAAATCGAACCATTTTTGCGCAAGTTATGACGCATAAAGGCAATGGAATAAATCCCGCTCTTATGCCCTGCCTGACCTTTGAACCTGTTTCGCCCATTTTCAAAAGGGTTCGTCCCCACGTGGTCCCCTACCACATACTAAAATTTCGTCTAAATCGAACCATTTTTACGTGAGTTATCGTGCGAACGGGAGGACGGACGGACGAACAGACGAACGGACAAAGGTGGAGCATATACGCTTCTTCAACCTACGGTTGGAAAGCGTAAAAAACTATATACCATATTATATGCACATGTATATGTGTATATAAATATATATATATAGAGAGAGTGAATTTTTAAGAAATAGAATAAAATTTAAAGAATTTTGTTTTTAGAAAACACAAAATTGAAGTTCTGAATTGAAAACCAAAAAAATATAAAAGATAAAACCGGTTGCCGTCGTCAGGAAAGCTTCAACTTGCGGGAAAGGCCTTTCTAATACCAACAAACGACAAGGAGAACCAAAAAATGTCGGTTGGTCATGCTCCCAAGGCCACCAGACCAAACAAAACAGACCTAAGATCTCATAATGCAATAATGTAAACAATGAATGATAAACAAGTTAGTAAAATCATGCAATGCATTGATTATGATACGCTTTCCAGCATACCAGAAATCATTACTCAAGTTAGGAGGATAATGGCTGTAGAATAAATCTCACTCATGTGCCCTGACCTTTGATCCCATTTCGATGATATTCAACAGAACTGGTTCAGTATACCTCCGAAATAACATGATAAAGTTTTGTCGCAATCGAGGCAATTTTACGTAAGTTATGATGCATAAGAGCTATGGAATAGATCCCGCTCCTGTGTCCTAATCTTTGACCCCATTTCGCCCATTTTCAATAGGATTCGTTCCCCAGGCAGGTCCCTACAACATACTAACATTTCATCCGAATCGAAACATATTTACGTAAATTATGACGCACAATGGCGATGGAAGTTATTCCGCTCCTATGTCCCGACCTTTGACCCCATTTCGCCAATTTTCAATAAGGTTTGTCCCTAGGTGGTCCCCTACCACATACTAAAATGTAATCGAAATCAATCTCTTTTTACGTTAGTTATGGCGCATAACAGCAGTGGAATGGATCCCACTCCTATGTCTTGACCTTTGACCCCACTTCGTTACCTTTCAATAGGGTTCCTTCCCAGGTGTTCCCCTACCACATACTAAAATTTCATCGAAATCGAACGATTTTTACGCGATTTATCGTGCGGACGAACATACGCACACAACGCGGGACGTAATGAGGCAGATGGGAATCGCGACCATCTGCTCGCAAGAGTGTGATGTCAAAAAAATTTAATAGTATCCACACACAACGCGTGACGTAATGAGACAGATGGCGTGACCGCGCGCCAGCATCTGAATTGCGAGAATATGATGTCATAAGATTTCTAAGCATGGATAACATTAACAGGGCGACGCCATGACACAGAAAACTTGACAATTCGGGGTGGCTATTTAACCCACTAAACGAATTTTCCTAAAGTCGCGATCAAGCTAAATCGATTTCTAATACCAGAAAACGGTAGGTTAACGACTTTCATCAAAATCCGTAGAGCCGTTTTCAAAATAAAATTTACATACATACAAGAATTGCTCCTTTAAGATGAACGTCAAGTTATTTTGCTTCCTGTACTTCGAATAGAAAAAAATTCTGTACACATTTTCTTGCCAATTAATACGTTCCCAAGGATGAAAATTTGAACATCGATTAAAATATCTTCATTTTATAACTTGGAATACTTAATATTTTCTAAAACATAACCATAATTATGCAATCCAACATTTGTTTGCCTACTGACGTCATGAAAGTACAGGTCGCGCCATCTTTTTTCTGTACAATTAATGCATTCACAGGGATGAAAATTTGAACATCGATTAAAATAGCTTCATTTTATAACTTGGAATACTTAATATTTTCTAAAACATAACCATAATTATGCAATCCAACATTTGTTTGTCTACCGACGTCATCAAAGTACAGGTCGCGCCATCTTTTTTCAGGTTTCAACACCACCAAAGGAAACGTTATTGATTTTTAATATAATTATGGTTATGTTTTAGAAAATATTAAGTATTCCAAGTTATAATATGAAGTTATTTTAATCGATGTTGAAACTTTCATCCTTGGGAGCACATTAATTGGGAAGGAAATGTGTACAAAAGTTTTTCTATTGGAAGTATAGGAAGCAAAATTACTTGACGTCCACCTTAATAATATGGGATAAGGGCGATGGAATGGATCCCAATCCTATGTACTGACCTTTGACCCCATTTCGTCCATTTTAAATAGTGTTCGCCCCCAGGTGGTCCCCTACCACATACTAAAATTTCATCCAAATCGAACCATTTTTACGCATGTTATGACGCATAAGGAAAATGGAATGCATCCCGCTCTTTTGTCCTGAACTTTGACCCCACTTCACCCAATTTATATAGGGTTCGTCCCCAGGTGGTCCCCTACCAGATAGTAAAATTTCATTATAATCGAACCATATTTACGCAAGTTATGACGCATAAGGGCAATGGAATGGATCCCGCTCCTACGTCGTGACCTTTGACCCCATTTGTCCCATTTTCAATTGGGTTTGTCCCCAGGTGGTCCCCTACCACATACTAAAATTTAATCGAAATCGAACCATTTGTGCGCCAGTAATCGTGTGGACAGACGTACGGACGGACGGAAAAAGCTGGAGCATATACGCTTCTTCAACCTACGGTTGGAAAGCGTAAAAAAGGCTTACTGGCAGACCAAAGAGGTTAACGCCACGAATGAAAACTAAACACTAGACCGACGATCAACAAGAACACAAATATATACTGAATCGTAAAAGCAGTGGTCCGGGTTAAATAACATCCTAACAAATAAAAAAAAATGCGTGAGATGACGAGATGCAAAACTGTGTATGCAAATAAAAATCATCTTCAACCACTAGGGACCTACCAGGTGGCACTTTGTATTGCTTGATTTACTTAATATTATTACGCCCTGGATTAGTAAAGTATGTCTGTGTGTCACGAAATACTGGGTAATTAATTTTTTCATGAGGCCATTGACAACATCTGTTTAAAGTCAATTTTTCGCAAACGTTTGGATTTATTTCCCCTTGGTAATGAGGTGAAGTTGGTGATCTGTTATCGGTACGAAAAACCGCTTGGTCGCCGAATATTCAATTACAGATAACCCGTAGCTAACCTCAGTACTTCTCACGATAAAGAGGATGACAGTTGTCACTGTCATTCCGACAGATTTAAAAAAATTGTCGATCCTCACCATTAACATATCATTACCGGTGACCTCGATATCGTGCCTTTCCAGGAGTTACGTTCCCTCATGTCTTTGGGCACCAAGTGCAGGTTGACAACTCGCTTCAGTATAAAAAATGTGTCACCATTTTGCGTAGTAATTTTTTGCAATGTTTACTCAAACTTTCTTATTAGTTCGGTCTGCCTCTCGAATCCTCCAACGAGCAGTTGTATTGTGTGCTTTGTGACATTCGTCACGAGCTTGGTAAACTGACACGCTCTAAGGTTTGCACGCAGCAACCACGTAACCTATCATTGATTAATTCACAAATTTGTTCAATCCAAAAGTCATTCACTGTTTCTCCAGTAGATAAAACTGCCAATAATTTTGCCATTATCTTCAAACAGTTTTACCAGAGTCTTCTATTGCAGGAGATGAATACTATGGATACACCGAATACCCCGGCTTTTGAAAACCGTGATGTTATTAAGAAAATCATTGCTCTACATAAACGGGTTAAGCTCACTGTCTCTAAATAAATAAATACATCGCTCTTTCCACGTTCCAGAAACACACAGCAACCGAAAAATTGTTTTTCAGCCGCCGCTGTGGAATTGAATCACAGAACTATCGATATCTAGCCGAGTGCGTTACACTCGGCTAGATATCGAGAGTTCTGTGATTCAATTCCACAGCGGCGGCTGTACAACAATTTTTCGGTTGCTGTGTGTTTCTGGAACGTGGAAAGAGCGATGTATTTATTTATTTACTGTCGCCACGCATTTGGAGGATTTTCACTGTCTCTAACATAAATTTTCGTTTTGTTTATGCCATTCCAAAGTTCCATAAGAAGCCTGTTTCTTGTTGGTTTATAACCAGTGGACGCAACTGCTACTACAGTAAAGTGGGTGGGTTGCTTCAGAGGTACTTCTCTGCAGTGCTTTGTAAACTAGATTCGACCCAGATCACCGGGAACAACGGCCGAGTTTTGGAAGCGTTGTACTCTTCAACAACTGTCTCATCTGTTGATACCTACGATTTAAAAAACTTATTCACTTCGATTTCATTAAAGGGTTTATTGCAGGTAGCCTTAAATTTACAGACGAAGCTTGAGTTACAGAACAATTTTGACACTTTTAAGTGGACTTTTGACTTCTGTATTAATAAAATTTTTGTTACCGTGGGCGATGGGTTGTACCTACAAGCTTCTGGTATTCCAATAGGCAGTCGCTTCTCAAGTAGCCTAACCAACCTTTATCTGTACTATTTTGAAGATAGATTTACTGCTACTTTCCCTTCGCCCAGTATCGTTCTGAGGTATGTTGTTGACATTATTGTCATTAACATGCCAGACTTTGCGATGCGCTGCTGACTTGTATCTTGGGGACCTCACCTTAGAAAAAACCAATGGCTCGTCTTGCGTTTGTTACCTCGATTTGGAGGTTGCAGGTGGACGAGGGGGAGGGGGTGTGGTGAATCTTTACGATAAAAGAAATGCTTTTGATTTCGATATCATTCACTACACATATTGGTTCTCAAACATTTCTAAAAAGGTACATCGTAACTTAATTCTTTCTCAATTCCCCAGAATAGCAAAATATATGTTCTACACAGGTTTTAATTATAAAAAATCTTAAAACACTTCCAACTAAATTGCAATTTAACAATTTTTCCATAAATTTTTCTAAAACACTATTTAAAACATTTAATACAGATTTCCAATTTAGTTTCAAGTGTTTCAAATTACACACAGACATGCTTTACTAATCCAGGACCTAACGATATTAAGTAAATCAAGCAATACAAAGTGCCACCTGAAGATTTTCATTTACATACACAGTTTTGCATCTCGTTATTTCACACATTTTCTTTTTTGGCTTGCTAGAATGTTATTTAACCGCGACCACTTCTTTTACGGTTCAGTATATATTTGTGTTCTTGTTGATCGTCGGTCTAGTGCTTAGTTTTCATTCGTGCCGTTAACCTCTTTGGTCTGCCGGTAAGCCTTTTTTATAATTGTTTACATTATTGCATTATGACATCTTAGGTCTGTTTTGTTTGGTCTGGTGGCCTTGGGAGCATGTCCAACTGACAATGTTTGGTTCTCCTTGTCGTTTGTTGGTACTAGAAAGGCCACTCCCGCAGGCTGAAGCTCTCCTGACGACGGCAATCTTTTTTTTTTACATATTTTTTTGGTTTTCAATTCTGAACTTCAATTTTGTATTTTCCAAAACATTTTTTCTTTAAATTTTATTATATTTCCTAAACATTTTCTCTATATATGCTATTACATGAGGTACAGCTGCCTTTGGCGCATCTCATGGTATTAGTTTTATATCTTTTGTTCCGTTTTTAATTAAGATGTTTTAATTTAGATATTCATTCTTATTCTGCAAATTTGATTGTATATATATATACAATGTATATATATATATATACTGTATATTTATATTTATGTGCACATCCATATAGACTATATGTTATATTATATTATATTATATTATATCATATTATATACGTATAACTATATACTACACTGACGGAAAAAAATCCCAACCCCAAGAAGGGGTTGTGTTAGATAAACGACAGTTGGTAGGCGGTGAGAGTACATCTGTAAGATGACGTCTATGCAAATTTCGCGCTCGGCGCATACGTGTGGCGCTAGTAGCACCTCGGAACATGCAAAGCAGGTTTGCTGTAAATACGCGCTGTAACGTTCGTGAGCGTTAGTTATCGTTGAGATTCGACGTAGTGTGTTGATGTTAATCAAGAATGCCTTTAAGAAGACGAAGAAGCCATTATCAACAGCTCACGGAGTTTGAACGAGGTCGTGTAATAGGGCTACGAGAAGGTGGATTTTCTTTCCGCAATATTGCAGAACGACTTGGCAGGAATGTAGCCACTGTGCATGATTGTTGGCAGCGGTGGTCAAGGGAAGGTACTGTCTCAAGAAGACCGGGTTCCGGCCGGCCACGTGGCACTACTGAGAGGGAAGACCGCCGTGTACGGCGTATGGCCGTGGCGCATCGTACTGCGTCTGCGGCAGCAATTCCAGCTGCAGTTGCCACCACAGTGATACAGCGAACTGTTACAAATCGATTACTTGAAGGACAGCTCCGAGCCAGACGCCCTGTAGCGTGCATTCCACTTACTCCAAACCACTGCCGTTTGCGACGTCAGTGGTGTCAAGATAGAGCTCATTGGAGGACGGAGTGGAGATCTGTTGTGTTTTCTGATGGAAGCCGGTTCTGCCTGGGTGCCAGTGATAGCTGTGTGTTGGTTAGAAGGAGGCCAGTTGGGCGCCTGCAACCAACCTGTCTGCGGCCGAGACACACTGGATCTACACCTGGAGTTATGGTGTGGGGAGCAATATCCTATGACAGCAGGAGCACTTTCGTGGTTATCCCACGCACCCTGACGGCACAGTTGTACGTCGGTCTGGTGATTCAACCTGTTGTGCTGCCATTCATGAACAGCATTGCAGGGGGTGTTTTCCAACAGGATAACGTTCGCCCGCATACCGCTGTTGTAACCCAACATGCTCTACAGAGTGTCGACATGTTGCCGTTGCCTGCTAGATCGCCAGATCTTTCACCAATCGAGCACGTATGGGACATCATTGGACGACAACTCCAGCGTTACCTCCAACCAGCATTAACCGTCCCTGTATTGACCGACCAAGTGCAACAGGCATAGTACTCGATCCCACAAACTGACATCCAGCACCTGTACGACACAATGCATGAACGTTTCCGTGCTTGCATTCAACATTCTGGCGGTTACACCGGTTATTAATGTACCAGCATATCACATTTAAAATGGCTCTTCTCGCCCTTGTATTAAGCTGTGATCTTGAAACCTTAATCGATTAAATATGTTACCTATACAAATGCATTGCCGCCATTTCATTCCTCTACAACTATTTTTTCGTGGTGTTGGGATTTTTTTTTCCGTCAGTGTATATTATATACATTATATGTACTTGAATAGGCATGCAGGAGTAACATGGTGGAGACTGGCTCAAGACAGAACGTTGTGGGAGAAACTTGGAGAGATCTTCATCCAGGAAGCAGTGGATTGATATTGGTTGATGATGATATACGTAAATACGTACGTATATATTTAAGTACATGATATTTGTGTGTGTGTATATGTTTTGTTTTTTAATTTAGCTTTCATGTCGTCTTTATAAATCAAAATCAAATCGCCCCCGTTACGTTGTTCTGGATCCGCCTTTGTCGAATAAGAAGTTGATAAATGTAGTTAATTTCAACGGAGTACTGAACGCAAGCAGTTCCTTTCCATACAGACATAAATCAAGCTGGTTTTTCCATGTAACGTAACCACAGAAATTTTAAATTTAACATATCCACAAATTTTCAAATTTCTGTGGTTACGTTACATGGAAAGAACAGCTTGACTTATGTCTATGTTAATTATTCCATGCGTTTCCACCTTGATATTTCCTTTCCAGTTGATTTCCAAAAGGAGAGGCAGGCAGTACATGTATCTTTTTTGTTCAGTAGTGAGAGTTAATGTTTAGTAGTTATGTATTATTTTCTATCTATTTTAAGAAAATTACATAAATTATTAATATAGCCATTGTTTATCTTTGTCGGGAACCAAATGCAGACAAGTGGTTTGTTTCAGAGGAGAAGTGAGGAGATGCCGTTAATTTTTTTTTTGATTGGAGGTTTAACGACCACCGTGAGCAACTCAATGGGCTATAAGTAGTCGCTCGTCCCTAATTTAGGGCCACCGGTTCCAGGGAAGGGAGAGAGCCAGAGCCGTAAAACAAACACAAGATCCATTTCTCACGGGGTTTCGAACCCGGACCCATCTCCGACGAATTATCAGAGCCATCGCTTAGAGCACTGCGCCACGGGTATATGTATGACTAACGATGGGTAAGAAAGAGCTATTGTTTAAATGAAGTAAAAACTAGAACTGTTCAGCGTATTTCTCTGAACTGGCGTTATGTTGCAAAACTAAAGTAATTTAAAGTTAACTGCTTCATCTAGGAATTAAAAATGTAAGTAACACATCAAAAGATTCTTCAGAAAAACAGAGGTATTCAAATGTATTGAAAAAGTAAAGCAACTCTCCTCCGCTGGACTGAGCATGCCAAAGTTTTTCCCTATCACTGATTTCAAATTTGCACACATATTCCACGGATTCTTTTTAATCTGAATCTTTACGTTTAATACTGGCATTAACGATTAAGATTCAGAATCTCGTGAGCGCTTATTAGTTAAATATATATTCCTTATGCACGCACGAATAAACCGATCTATTTTTACTGCTGACTCCTTGCATGTTTCTTGAAATTATGAAACTAATTTATTTTGATGAGATTTTCATAGCTTCTGAGTGAAAGAAGTGATTATTAAAAGCATATGAAATCAACATTAGAAAGATATCATTTTCTCATAAGAGGCGCACGGTTTTAGTAATAAAAGCGTAATTAGCAGTATCTAAACATCGAGAAGAATAAGAACATATGGACATGAATTTAACATTTTGAAAGAGCAAAGACAAAATAAAGCAGGGGAATAATTGAAAAATCAGATTAAATCAGTAATGAAACGAAATAACGAAAAAGATTGCAAAGGTACATCCGTAAGCTTATCACTCCGAGAGCAGAACGTACGAAAATTATATTTGTAAAATATGCATTGGATGAGTGTGTCAAAAAAAAAAAAAATTCTCGCTGTTTGCATACATGAAAAATAAAGTCGCTGTTTACTTATACAGAATTTTATTTCAATCTGTTGCGCATACCGTATTACTAGCGGTGATCTGTTCTCATCTTTCAGTTAGAAGTTTAATTACTCAGGCAAAAGTCTCACTGTAATTCGGCGATCTTTCTTTAACTGATTTCCACTTCTTGGATTTTTCCGCTATCCACACATTGGAGGGATGCCCAGATCTCGTATTATCATCAAAAGATTTCCGCCTGTCACGAAACCGTGCATACCATTCTAAAACATTGCTTCGGGATAATGCTGTGTCTCCATACGCATTCAACGTGAATGAATTATTTATTAACAGGTAGATTAAACTCTCTTAACCCTTTAAGCAACCGCTGTAACTAAACCAAAATCTGCGCTCTTCAAACATAAATGTTCACATAGCCGCAGAGTTTTATGAAAGCTACGGCAAGATAATGCCTTTCCTGCTTTCACGCTTAGCTTCCCTGTTCCATCTTATTGTCTTTTATTCTCTGCTCCAGTCTATAGACCTTATTCTCTGCTCCAGTCCTTATTCTCTGCTCTTTCTGACTTTCTCTATTCTCTGCTTCATTCTGCATACTTTTATTCTCTGCTCAATTATATACACTTTTATTCGCTACTTCATGACTGAAGGCATAAAGCGGAAGGGCAAGTTCCCCTCACACGAACATCATGCCACTGGGTAGAAACAAGTTACTCAAACATCTCTCTCCTTTCTTATTTTTTGTGATCGTTCTTTTAGCAAGAAATCAGTCAGAAAGACTTGGTGTCAATCGTCTCCTTTAAATGACTACTTTAAAAAACAAAGCTAAGGGGGAAAGAGACGCTTTCTAACGCGCAGATTCACACATTCCAGTCGCGTTCGGCCCACTTCTGTGACAGCGAATATATTCGTTAGAACTGATTTCAGCCCATTTGGCAAACCCCGAGTTAAGTCGTTCCGACCGGTTAAAGGGTTAACATCTACCTCCGAAGCAATGCAACGATCTCACAATCTAACAAACTTCTAACGCGAACCAGCCCATTAACGAGAGCAAGTCACCTAAGGAGAGCACGCTTAAACAGCGAATATATTCGTTAGAACTGATTTCAGCCCATTTTGCCAACCCGGAGTTAAGTCGTTCCGGCCGGTTAAAGGGTTAATATCTACTTCCGAAGAAATGCAACGATCTCACAATCTAACAAACTTCTAACGCGAACCAGCCCCATAATGAGAGCACGATTAAACAGCGAATATATTCGTTAGAACTGATTTCAGCCCATTTTGCTAACCCCAAGTTAAGTCGTTCCTGCCGGTTAAAGGGTTAACATCTACCTCCGAAGCAATGCAACGATCTCACAATCTAACAAACGTCTAACGCGAACCAGCCCATTAACGAGAGCAAGTCACCTAAGGAGAGCACGCTTAAACAGCGAATACATTCGTTAGAACTGATTTCAGCCCATTTTGCTAACCCCTGGTTAAGTCGTTCCGGCCGGTTAAAGGGTTAACATCTACCTCCGAAGCAATGCAACGATCTCACAATCTAACAAACGTCTAACGCGAACCAGCCCATTAACGAGAGCAAGTCACCTAAGGAGAGCACGCTTAAACAGCGAATATATTCGTTAGAACTGATTTCAGCCCATTTTGCTAACCCTGAGTTAAGTCGTTCCGGCCGGTTAAAGGGTTAACATCTACCTCCGAAGCAATGCAACGATCTCACAATCTAACAAACTTCTAACGCGAACCAGCCCCGTAACGAGAGCAAGTCACCTAAGGAGAGCACGCTTAAACAGCGAATATATTCGCTAGAACTGATTTCAGCCCATTTTGCTAACCCCGAGTTAAGTCGTTCCTGCCGGTTAAAGGGTTAACATCTACCTCCGAAGCAATGCAACGATCTCACAATCTAACAAACTTCTAACGCGAACCAGTCCCATACCGAGAGCAAGTCACTTAACGAGAGCACACTTACAAACGTAAACATCATTCTTATTTGTCTCGTTAACATACGTCATTTCACTTTTGGCCTAAAGTTAGTTGCCACGAAAGCATTCATCGAGAGAGAAAATGAGGAATTAAGTTCACAGAACGCTTAAGGAGAATAATGAACCAAAATTTACGTAAGTCAACCGGAACCAAAAAGGAAAGTTAAATTACAGCATACGTCACAGTTCCGTGAAGGGGACAGAGCTAGAGCAGCAAGACAACCTCAAGGTCTATGCCTCACACGGGATTCGATTCTGGGCAGATATCAGACGAATGATTAGAAGCCAACGTTTTGTACCACTCGGCCCCTGGAGCGGCTTGTATTAGATTGCGTGATGGGCTATCACAGTTCAGAGTAGCATTGTGAAAATCTGTTCATCTTTTTAATTACCAAAATTTTCCTTCCTAGTTCGGCTCATAAAGTACCCACAGAGCTCCCACAATTATAAAGATTGAACGTTACGAAGGTTGTTGCTGCTTTCATGGTCCCACCACTTTGATGACGCATTGTTGTGTCACCATTTATTGTGGATGACATTAAATAATTCGACGTGTAGGCATTGCAGACAACATGCTAGGTGAGAAATTCATGAGTCTCTGAAAAAATACTGGATCCCGTGTTCAGTTAACGATATGGAATAGATAAAAGAGAAATTATTCCCTAAATTGAAGATTTTTTCTTCCTTGTGCCGATTGGAAATATGTTCTTTTGCAGCAAGAATTAATTTAAATAGCGACTTAAATCTAAACATGTCTCCTGGAAGGCTAACCCAGATAGCACAGCCTTGCAATTTAGCGTAGGCGCAACACTGAGCCACTATCTTTTAGGAATAGAAGACGGTGGCTTAGTGTTGGGCCTACGTTAAATTTAAAGGCTGCGTCACATGGGTAGAACTTGTACATGATGCCCACGAGAATGTCTAAAATTATTAGTAATTTGGTTACTTATGCGATTTTAAAGCATTGCAAATTGCCTGAAGGACGTAAATACTCATACAGTGTGTGTGATGGTCTGAGAAAATGATGTTCGAAACGGATGTGAGCAAATTTTCGTGCACCCGAACCGATCCTTAGAAATACATCCACCCCCGAGAAATCACGTTAGATTATGAGTACCGTAAGTTAAACTATATTTGCCTGATAATTTCATGAAGATTGTGTAACGTATATTCCATTTTTAACTTTCTCATTGAGTTTTCTCTGCAAATTTGAGTTTGTTCTCTTAGACATTTTCAAACCTTAACTTTATGTCTTTTCCCTGAAACGAAAATAATGTTGGCAACACCCTGAGGTCGGAACACGAGTGATGTATGTGTGGCCGGATAAGAACGATGAATGAAAAGGCGATGCAGCGGTTGTTTAAGGGGTGGGCAAGTTAAGCCGTCGGGCCCCGGGTACTGCCCCCCGGCAATAAATAAGGGCGTCTTCCTTCCCCTTTCTACCTCGCTGTTTTCTTTGATTGGATTTTTAACGACTACCGTGAGCAACTCAATGGGCTATAAGCAGTCGCCCGTCCCTAATTTAGGGTCACTGGTTCAAGGGAAGGGAGAGAGCCAGTGCCGTAAGACAAACACAACATCCATGCCTCACCGGGATTCGAACCCGGACCCCGGTCGGACGAATGATCAGAGGCCATCGCTTAGACCACTGCGCCCCCAGGGCGGCTACCTCGCTTCCGTGTGACTTTCCTATCAGGCACTCTAGCCCAAATCTCTTAGCTTCCTATTTCTAAGGGTTGTTTTAGACCTGGGGTCAGACACTCCCTTCCTAAAATCCTCTACATATCTGATCTGTTTAAGGGGATTGATGTTAGTGAGGAGACGTGCTGTTATATTATGATTGGATATTTATGTTAAATCACTGATATTGTATCGAGTAAGCCAGTAAATCATATGTGAGTGTGGAGTCAACCCATGCAAGCACAATGAAATTATTTGTAAGTAATACTTGACCTCGTTCTCGTAAGGTGCATGGATACCTTCTAATATTGCATTAACTTAGCACACACAACGTAGTTACCGACGTAAATACTAAGTTACAGCGGAAAGAAAATAACGTTATTTTGGCGCCCGAACTTCCAGGATGACCCGCCTGTTAAGTTTCTCGCAATGATGTGATGTTCTTTCCACACGGCGAGACAAGAAAAATGAGAATCCCTTCTTCAGTGCTTCGAAAAAAACAAATCAGTGTCATGTTACGTTCCACACACCAAATTGTCTGGGATTTCTCAAATGCACGTTCTTCATGGGATGACTGCCTACAGCGACACATGGTCCCGGCCCTCTTTCAAGGGGGGATGTGATGTGCCTGCTCCGCAGGACGCACATGAGATAAAGGCAGATAGCAGTGAGGGCACATGACCGTGTAGCTCAGTTGGGAGAGCTCTTTACTCCGGAGTGAGGGGACCCGATTCGATGCCCGACGAGGACAAACTTGTACGTTATAATTGTTGTAATAAATTAACCAAGCGTAATAATTCCATTTCTTTTTTATCGTTTAGCTTCAGACTCTCTTATTCTATAAAATATGTTATTAAATACATTTTAAGCTCATATTAAGCCAATTCTCTTTGGGATACAGGAGTATCGAAGTAATGGATACAATAAATCTGATGTCATAAATTGCATTTTTCTACGGTAGTATGTAAATTGCGGATACCTCAAGTTTCACATTAAACTGTTATGTTTTGTTTATATTTTATGTAAACAGTTGTTAAATGTGAAAATACAAAAAGTTAATCCTATTTTTGTACGCATTAAATCGACAGTTTTGTGATGGTGATATTAACTAACAAATGCAGGGTCCACGCAAAGAAAAAAGCACCACTGATGGTAATAGTAGTGCTTTATCGACGTTGTAAGATTTTGGAAAATAAGAGCGGAATCCACTACTTGGCATGCCATTCCGCCAAGGAATGTAATAATACAGAGACAAATAGGAAATGTATGGAATAATAATGTGCAAAAAGTTTTACACAGATTTATAATTTCTTTTTACGATCTTTTAATTCGTTTAGGAAATGAAACATTAATAAAAACGCAATTAAACGGGGTCCGAAGATATTTCCCGTGTTTATCTTTAAAAGAAATCTTGACCAATGACACATAACCCGTTTCCTTCTGCTGTCAGAGACAGCTACGAGATCAGCTAATTCTTCTTCTGATTTGGAGGATTGTGGAATACCCTCGACACGAGCTGTCAGTTCTCTTAATTCGATTTGTTCTTCACCCTGTATGGTCAGCACTGACTGTAACGCCTCAAAACACATGCCAGACACTAATCAGCCAATAAACACAAACAAGAGCCCAAATCAGGATTATAACCTTCTAGCTGCAATCTGGGGGAAGGAAAGAAGATCTTTTTTACTTCTTGTGAGACGAACAGGGTACAGAAATATTACAAAGAGAAAGAACATTATTTTTAAGTCCAGAACTGGCTTGTAAGAGAGTGCCAAAGTTGCAACTGTTGCTTTTGTACTATTGTAGTTGTATCTGGTTCGACACAGTTCGGAATTACCATTTTGGATTCATATTTCTACAAAATCGTTTCAAACAGACTTGCGTTAAAATCTTTAAAATTACGGGTCTTTTACTTTAAATATAGGTGGGAAAGCATGTTTTTTCTTGAGAACCATGTTAGATTTTTGATCAAATTTATTTTGAGAAGAAGACCCCAAATTGAGAAATATTACGAAGAATTCCTAAACATCGCTGGGAAAAGACCAAAATGTTCAAACCTGTCAAGATTCTATGCCTTGCGAAATGACAATTATTCTGACACGTCGTTTTGGCACCATTTCCATAAAACACCGAGCTGAAAAATATGATTTCTACCCAGCGTTACGCATAACTAAGGGAGTGGTAAGTTATGTACACTACTGTTTGTGTGAAAATTGCAACAACGTGAAGGACTGCTGGTATTAGGTTGAAACTTACAGGATATGTAGTGGATTGGTGCATAAGTTCATGCCGTTTTATTTCACGAGTGTTTCCCAGGTCAGTAGTGACGGTGCAGATGTCCAGTTGTATATCGAAATGTACCCAGTAATACCATGTATCTAAATCATATGGCGTGGTGTGATTGAGGCTAATGACTATTTGGTTTTCAGGTTCAGAAGTATGGAGTGTCAAGTAGAGAGGAGTGAACATTTTCGACATCCGTTCCTCTACAAGTTTAACAAAGGATCCACAGCCACCGAGGCTACTCGACAAATTTGTGCTGTGTATGGGGAGAATGCTCTTGCTCCGAAGACAGCCTCTGCAAATGGTTTGAGCGGTTCCCAGGTGGCAATTTGGATCTCAACGACTCTCCAACCTCAGGTCGTCCATCTCATTTTGATGAGGATGGTTTGAATAATCTCAACCACTTGAATCAGCATCAAACCACACACGAATTGGCCACTGACATGGACTGCGATCAGGCCACAGTGGTCAGACACCTGAAACGTATGGAAAAGGTCCAGACATTAGGGTCTTGGGCCTGATGCGCTCACCGAGGGCAACAAAAATCAGCGTGTTGTCATATGTGGTTCCTTGCACACCAGCTATCGCGAATGTTCTCAGCAACACAAACGTTTCTGTCACGTATTGTTACTGGAGATGAAAAGTGGTGCCTGTGCGTGAATTTCAGGCATCAGAGGGAATGGTTAAGCCCAAACAAGAGGCCCACACCACGTCCAAAACATAACCTTCATCCTGCAAAGACCATGTTGTGTGTCTGGCAAGACATGGAAGGCATTATTCACTAGGAAATGCTGCCGAGTAATCGGATCATCCACGCTGCACTCTATTGTGAGCAACTCCTCCGAGTGAAGGGAGCACCTCAGCAGAAACTGCTTCATCAGCGCCATGGTGCCCTTCTCCAACATGAAAACGCACGCCCTCACAGTGCAAACATTACCAAATTGGCAATTCAGGACATGAAATGGGAGATCCTTCCACATCTCGCCTATTCCCCAGATGTCGTCCCTTCAGACTATCACCTGTTCTGATATCTGTCGAATGCACTCCGTGGCAGAACGTTCAACATTGACGTTGATCTCCAGAATTTCCTTGATTATGTATTTCTCCGCTGCACGTTTTTGCAGGAATGGCACTGCAGACCTATCCATACGCTTGGACACCATCGTAAACAATGGGGGGGGGGGATACATAGTTGATTGATTCCGTTTTCCCTTCTGAAGTAATACATTTCTGTAGTGCGGTGAAAAAAACAGCACGAACTCATGCATCCAACCAATACAACAGGTTGGAACAGACATACAAATGATGAAAATGTCAGTAAGAATTGCACATGCGGTTTCGGTTCAGCGTCCACTCAACTGTCCGTCTTGGGTATAAAGAGCTGGCTCAAACGAGATATTGCAATGAGTGAAGAGCGACATTGAGTCGAAAAGGGTGTTTCTTGTGTCTCACTATGTCTTGGGTATAAAGAGCTGGCTCAAACGAGATGTTGCAATCAGTGAAGAGCCAAACGTCTGTGCTATTCGTGCCAACTAAATACACCAAAAATAACAGAATGCTGTCTAGACACCGTACCAAACAATGGAGATAGTTGCTAAATTAAAAGATGAAATTTTATTTACAATCTAAAACCATATATACACACGCGAGATCTTTTGGACCCACTATGGGTCCATCATCAGCAACCGCAGAGGGGTGGTTCCGGGATTATATAGCCGGACAAAACAACCCACACTGCAACGACATGGAGGCGACGCTCATGTCCACGCATGCGCACTTGTTAGAAAATATAAACATGAAAATTTACAAAACTACAAGAAACACGATTACGGATTATGATGAAATATACAATGTTGTGAAATAAAATGTCTCCATGATGAGGGTAGTGTCCTTTTTTGGATTTCTATTAACTCGGATCGTTACCTTTTTTTGGATTTCTGTTTAACACGTAAACCCTCCAACCGTTCCTTTTCATTCTCCGTCTATCGAAAACCTTTTGCACCCCCTACATTGATTCCATTTGACTCAGCCAACCCGTATCAACATAAGAATGCAGCATTGTCTTTTCTGTTTTGCAGGGCGTACTCACACTCTTCTTCTGCTAGAAATCGCAGTAAAGAGATTCGATTTATTTTTGATTTGGCCTCTCGGTTCGCATACCCGCAGGATTTTGTGGTAAGGCATTTAGTAGGTGCCAACGGCCAACTTACACCTCTTTACGAGGAAATGAGAAAACTGTTAAATACATCAGTTCTATCGACTATGTTCCTGATGTTATATATATTTTGAAAAAGGCTTGCCACAGACAGAACATAACTTTTGGTATACAGACTCATAAATTTTTTTCTTTGATTAGGAGGGATCGGGATATAGGATCAATACGTTCCAGAGGGACGGTGTCTATTCCATTCCATTAAAAGCTACTGACCCTGATATACAAGACACCAATTACGTAGGATCCACGGTTCGGACTGTTGCTACCCGTATTTCTGAACACAAGTGCAATGTCCGGACTGGATCGGGTACCACCGTTTTATCCCGACTGGTTAAACAAGGCCAACACATTCCGGACTGGAACAGCACCAAGATCTTAGCAACACCTACAACTAAGACAGGCTTATCATTCACTGAAAACTTGTACATAGCTCTATTTGCTAACCAGTGTTGTAATGATGAAATGCCGTCGACACTACCCTCATCATGGACACATTTTATTTCACAATATTGTATATTTCATCATAATCCGTAATCGTGTTTCTTGTACTTTTGTAAATTTGCATGTTTATATTTTCTAACAAGTGCGCATGCGTGAACATGAGCGGCGCTTCCATGTCGTTGCATTGTGGGTTGTTTTGTCCGGCTATATAATCGCGATACCACCCTCTGCGGTTGCCTGATGATGGACCCATAGTCGGTCCAAAAGATCTCGCGTGTCTATATATGGTTTTAGATTGTAAATAAAAGTTCATCTTTTAATTTAGCAACAATTTCCATTGCTTGGTACCGTTTCTAGACAACATTCTGTTATTTTTGGTGCAGTGAAGAGCCGACATTGGGTCGAAAAGGTGTTTCTTGTGTCTCACAATGTCTTGGGTATAAAGAGCTGGCTCAAACGAGATGTTGCAATCAGTGAAGAGCCGACATTGAGTCGAAAAGGTGTTTCTTGTGTCTCATTATGTCTTGGGTATAATGAGCTGGCTCAAACGAGATGTTGCAATCAGTGAAGAGCCGACATTGAGTCGAAAAGGTGTTTCTTGTGTCTCATTATGTGTTGGGTATAATGAGCTGGCTCAAACGAGATGTTGCAATCAGTAAAGAGCCGACATTGAGTCGAAAAAGTTTTACTTTTCTCTCTCTATGTCTTGGATATAATGAGCTAGCTCAAACGAGATGTTGCAATCAGTGAAGAGCCGACATTGAGTCGAAAAGGTGTTTCTTGTGTCTCCCTATGTCTTGGGTATAAAGAGCTGGCTCAAACGAGATGTTGCAATCAGTGAAGAGCCGACATTGAGTCGAAAAGGTGTTTCTTGTGTCCCACTATGTCTTGGGTATAAAGAGCTGGCTCAAACGAGATGTTGCAATCAGTGAAGAGCCGACATTGAGTCGAAAAGGTGTTTCTTGTGTCTCACTATGTCTTGGGTACAATGAGCTAGCTCAAACGAGATGTTGCAATCAGTGAAGAGTCGACATTGAGTCGAAAAGGTGTTTCTTGTGTCTCACTATGTCTTGGGTATAATGAGCTGGCTCAAACGAGATGTTGCAATCAGTGAAGAGCCGACATTAAGTCGAAAAGGTGTTTCTTGTGTCTCACTATGTCTTGGGTATAAAGAGCTGGCTCAAACGAGATGTTGCAATCAGTGAAGAGCCGACATTGAGTGGAAAAGGTGTTTCTTGTGTCGCACTATGTCTTGGGTACAATGAGCTAGCTCAAACGAGATGTTGCAATCAGTGAAGAGCCGACATTGAGTCGAAAAGGTGTTTCTTGTGTCTCACTATGAACCCGTCGCCGAAGACAGTCGCATTATGAACATCTGACGGACGTTGAGCAAAAAAAGATGGTTGAGATGAGAGAAGCTAAATTTTCCTCCAACGAAATGGCTATTCGTACAGGGCAAAACTCCAGTACAGTGTTATGCGAACATGGCGTCCATGGACAGGCGAGGCGCATGTACAGAAATCGGGGAAATGGACCGTTAAATCGCACGACTGCACGGGACGACAGACACATCCACAGCACTGCAGTGACCGATCGCACAGCGACATCCACGGTGTTAGAGCAGCAGTGGGGCACTGGTACAAGTTAGTATTTGTCCTATAACACAGAAACATTAATTCATACCCGACTAATTTCCTACCTTCAAAAATATAAGATACTCAGTCAGTGTCAATTTGGATTTTTTGCAGATAAATCTACAGAATTGGCATTGCTATACCTTCAAAATGCAATACAAAATAATTTTACTCAAAAATATACAACAATAGCTTTATTTCTGGATTTATCAAAGGTATTTGATACTTTAAATCATGATTTTCTTCTTTCTAAATTACAAAATATAGGAATCAGGAGTAATACTTACTTACTTTTTAAAATGACAACAATATACACAAATTGAGCATTATCACTCC
The DNA here is from genome assembly GCA_039090855.1 of Macrothele yani. Taxonomy (NCBI): domain Eukaryota; kingdom Metazoa; phylum Arthropoda; class Arachnida; order Araneae; family Macrothelidae; genus Macrothele; species Macrothele yani. The sequence continues at coordinate 66,824,190 of CM077009.1, read as the reverse complement.
TCATTACAAATTATGAGATCAGGAGTACCTCAGGGTTCTGTCCTCGGCCCTTTATTGTTTAATATTTACATTAATGATTTATTTTCGCTGTTAACGCATATGGGTCTTTTTCTGTATGCTGATTATACAGCTGTTATTATAAAAGGAAAGAACTTAGGTGAAATACTAACACAATGTAAAACACAGTTGCAAACTATTTCTGGTTGGTTAAATTCTAATGAATTAATAATTAATGTTAATTTTTTAAATGATTTTTTTCAATATGTTATCTCCTTTAACACCAAATGCACAAATATCCCTTAATAATAAAATAATTGATATATTAACTTCATTCAACTATCTGGGAATTAGAATAAATTTTGACCTGAAATGGAATAAACATATTGATTTTCTTTTAATTAAACTATCTAGAAATATTGGTATAGTGAGTAATATCCTGACAAACTGATACATTGATCTCATTGTAATACACACTATTTCAAACTCATATTAATTACTGCATGCTATCATGGGGACAAACGACACAATACATTATTAATAAATTACAAATTCTACAAAATAAATTTATTAGACTAATTGATCTCAAATCACATCCTAATACTCGACCTTTAATAAATTTTAGAAGAAAAGTATACCCTAATAAATACAATATACTTACTATTACTCAACTATAATATTTTAATGTTGGTAAAATTATGTTCAAACGAATTAAATATAATTTATATTCAGATCTCATATTTCTTAATACACATGCAGATTCGTATGAAACAAGGAATAAACTACATTTACAACCTAGTTTTCCAAAAACGGAATCAATTAAACTTACTTTAAAATACAGAGGCCCTCAATAGTGGAATTCTTTATCTAGCAACCTGACTAACTTAAAAAAAAAATATTTTATTTAAAAAAATTCAAACTCTATCTACTTCAATAATTAAAGGAAAAGGAAAAGATTGACAAAAGTCTTCTGATTGTCTGACTTGATGTGTCTATCTGTCGTTTCATTTGTTTCTTCTACGGGGAGTATAGGGCTATGTAAGGCCATTTTGGACTTTTCCCTTGTCTTCCCTGTTGTTACAGTCTATGTTCATCATTTATGTACATTCATTTTTTTTTTCCAATCTTTTTTCTTCTTTCTTTTCTTCTAAGAGCATGTAACAAAAAAATAAAAAATAACGGGATGTTCTACATTCAGAAGTGATACCCTTCCTTCAGAGTTGTCCTGGCACTATATCACAGTAGGACAATGCTCGGCCACATGTGGCCCGTAATATCCATGACCTCTTCCATGCACGGCAGATACCGCTTCTTTCCTGGCCTGCACGTTCGCAGGACATAACCCCGATGTAACATGTCTGGGACATGGTAGGTAATAAACTGGCTCGTCGAACGTCTCCACCAGTCACCACCAATGAACTGTGATCTCGCATAGAAGCAGCGTTATTGTAGCTCGAGGTGGCTTCACACGATACTGAGTTTTGAAGTGAAATATTCTTATACAAATGTAACCAATTTTCTCCTGTAACATGAGGAATCTTGATATAAATTTCATTTGAATAACGCGATTCTTTGACGGTGTAGCAATTTTTACAAACAGTAGTGTATTTCGCACTGGAGCAGGAAAGGTAGATCTCATATTTAAACGTGGAATTATCATTATTTTTTTTGCATTACTTTTCAAAGAAATCGGTCGGCGCACGTAATGAAAATTCCCCTATCCCTTCTCTAACAAGAAATCAGATAAAACAATGTCGATGACATCGAACGTACCAATATTTTTGCTCTTTTAGGAAACTTTATTGCCGAAAATCTGGCACAGTAATGGAATCGCTGCGTTCTTAGAAATGCGTATGATTATCGATAGATGAAGAACTGGGAGCCTTTCGTCAATGATTTGTTCTCCAGTTGGCAAAGTGGCAACTTGAGAACAAATAGAACTGGTACATGCACGATACAACTGGATATCAATAGAACTGGTACATACACGATACAAGTGGATATCAATAGAACTGGTACATGCACGATACAACTGGATATCAGTAGAACTGGTACATGCACGATACAACTGGATATCAATAGAACTGGTACATGCACGATACAACTGGATATCAATAGAACTGGTACATGCACGATACAACTGGATATCAATAGAACTGGTACATGCACGATACAATGAAACTGCCCACCGGACATCATTGAGTTTCATCTAAACATTTTTTTCAATCAGAGAACACAGATTCTCTTTGCGTTTCTGGATGCTGAAATATTTAAAACAGAGTTCGAAAAATTTACCATTGGCTTCATCAAACACCTTTTGCTATTGCCCCTTATTGTTTCGTAGATCCTATCTCTAGATAAATATATTTTCTAGAGAGACCTGCAAAACCGTTTTTAAAACATTTAAAATATGTCTAGATTCCAAATTGTTTGTTCGAGTGAAGAGTGGTCCTCTCAATGAAATAACGTAACTAAGAAAAATCGTCAATGATAATGTTTTCCATCTTTCATGACAGAGTAATTCCGAAATTTTAAAACTCGTGTTTTTTTTTCAATTCTCTGAAGTTGTTAACGAGTGATATAAGAATATTCTGATATTTTTCGATTTAATACAAAAAAACCTCATGAAAATTAGGCAGTAGAAAATTGGCGATATGCAAGACCTATTTTAAAATTGCAGCCAGTCTTCAGCGCTAAAAGTCTTAATAACATACATGCACAATACAATGAAACTGCCCTAAAGTACATATACTGGTGTCCAAAATTAACGTGACAAACATAAAATCATGAATAACGCAAAATCCACACAACAGAGTTTAATGGCAGCTAGTACGGACATACATATATCGACAACGCAGCAATATGTAACAGAAAAGGAATGCCGTTACCGCATGAGGAGGAAGCATGCGCATGGCAGCAGGCTAGTCCCAAAGGGATGCAGAAAGTGGTTCGGATTTCGAGGGGCTAATAGGGAGTATAATTACCCCGAACAGCAAACCAGCTCCCGCAACGAACCCTTATGCTGTTTAAAAGGCTGTGAATGAAAGTTTGGGGCAATAAGTGTCATTCCTCCACCAAAACGCGTCTGAGTCCCGGTAGGTTTCTGGGAGAGGTTTCAAAATCGCTTTATTCTAATTTATCATAAGAAAACATAAGAGGGAGACGTACAGTATTGGGCATCTCACTGGGAAATAATACAAAACTGTTAAAAACATGATGGTATATACACTGCAATGACAATGGGGATGAATAACAAATGCTGCAAGCAAAGCTTATTGAATAAAAAATTGCAGAAGTGACAAAGAGAAACACATCGTGTCACATGACATTGGCTGGGCATGATTTACAGGATAACACAGGCGAAACAATAGTACACAATTAGAAAAAGAACAGCACAAACACCGCCGTGAAGGTAAAACATTACATACATGAGATAAAAACGCAGCGTGCACAATTGTGCAAGTTATTTAACGAGGGCACCAAAGCAACATAATACAGGCTGGGTGAAAGTAAGTAATGTACACGAGTAAGCATGAAAATACACTGAGATGGCATTAGCATTCACAATTCAACGGTAGTGTGGATTGCACGAGTCGTAGAGTGGAGGAGGGCCACCAGGGTGCCACGGAACTCAGCAAAGGAGGTGTAGAGGAGAGGGCTGCCAGCTTGCAATTGCCCTTCGCAGGTAAGCGGCCATGGGCAATGCGCGCCTAACACAATCAACTGGGCAGGCATCAAAACCACTTGGGCAATTTTTTTTCCAGTTTCTCAGCTTCTCTTACTAATGCAGTAGAAGTTGGAACTTGGATTGGAACCCTTATTTTTTCTAATCGCCCCATTTTTATTACCGTTCTTTCCGCAATTGATTTTAAGTTAAAAGAAATTATTGAAAACATTTCATTAATTAAATTTAACTGACAGGAATGCCTTTCCCCGCCAACTAGCATGGATGCATTAGTTGGTACAATGGATTTCGCTACGGTTTGCTGTGATTGGCTGACACTGGTACGTTATTTTGAGAAAAGACTCAATATCTGCGTCTTTCTCGGCGTGGGAATGTAACTAATCCGCATTCTCGCGTTCACTATCTGCTCGCACGAGGCTACTTTGCAAGAAGCCGTTGAGAATGAAGAGGACAATGAGATGAAATTAGAAGGAGGCGAAGGGCATTTAAGAAAAGTGTTGTTTTGACTTTTGAGAGTCCGAATTTTATTTATTTATTATTTTTTCAGGTAACTGATTTTCGAATTACGAAAATGAATCAGAGATTTGGGAATTTTAATCTAAAATGCTTACTGCGCGGAAGATATTTAAGCTGCGTGGAGGTAGCTAAGTCGCCGCGCGGCCGCGTGCAGCTTAGAAGGAACATTGTTCTCAGGGCATTCTAGGCATGCTCTAGCATGTTCAAATCTTGAGATTTCAGGAACTACTCCATCCTGTAATATCGGCACGCTCCATGGATTTGTCGACTAGCCAAGTCCTATGAGGAAGGGCGTTATCGTCCATAGAAAGCAACTAAAGGCCAAACAGCTTCCCTGAGAAGCAGTGTATATGGCTCTAGAATGGCATTCCTGTAGCGTGAAGCAATCAGGGTGCCTTTGTAAACACGTGCACCGAAGTGCGCCTATTCAAAATGATGCCAGCACAAACCATCCCAGCAAAAACAGTCTTGCTGGGCCAGCAGTGGGCCATTGCTGGCAGCCAGCACTGCCAGCAATGGCCCAGCACTATGTTGCCGCTGCCGAACCGTCAATAAAATGTCCGGGCGGCCAACAGAAGGGCCAGCAGTTCAGGCCAACAGTTGGCACCCCATCAGTTGTCATTTGCCACAACAGGGCAATCAGTGGTCCATCACAGGCAGTAGCTGCCACAAGTGGCCCTTCAGTGGCCCAGCAAGCACGTGCCAGAAATGATGGCTAGCCTAATGTGGTCCGCTAATGGGCCGTTAGTGGCAGCCAGCAACCACGTGACGTAACTGATGGCTTGCCGAATTTTGTCCGCCAATTTCCCAGTATTAGCCATAATAATAATAATAAAAAAAGCAAGGATAACCGCAGTTTCCTACCGCGACAATTTTTTTTTTTTACCCCTTACGAAGCTTGTGAATTTACGCACTGCGCTGGGGAAAATTTCTCGACAGACCGGAAAAACGCCGTTCGCATTTGACTAGATTCGATCCTGGGCGGTTTACGTGGAAGCCGCGCTCGCTACCGACCGGACTAATTCACGACGCTCGGATATGTGCTGGAAGCTATCTGTTTGGTATGCAATTTGTAATCGAATGCTTCCCTCTTTCATTTTATAATATTGCGAGGTATTTCTCATAAAAGTCAGTTTCATATAATTGATAAATTAATTTTTTCAACGTAATGATAGTTTTTTTTTTTTTTTACGTTAAGGGAACTTCACTTATTTTCAAGGCGTGTACATACTTAGAGTCGTCCAAAGTTTTGTACTGTCCTTGCCGTATTGAAAAGAGATTGTTGAATAAATATATATTTACCCGAGTTCATGTCACATTCTGTTACATTTTCAACGTTGTGTCTTTCCTTTCCGTTGTCCGAAGCTACATTTGTTTTAAAGAGTAAAAGATATTTTATTTTACTTCTCGTTATATTTAGAAGCGAATTCCTCCCAGTCTTATGTATTCAACCCATGGATGAGTATACCACATAGCGTTGCTTTTTTTTTCTTTCAAATAATTAATAAATTTTGTACGCGTATAATTCTTTTTTTTTTCCAACAAACGCTATTTTAATGGATTTCCAGGATATGTGTTTCAAGCGGTTTCAAATTTTTTCTTGTTATTCATCCACTCCATTCCATGAATTGTTATTCATGGGAATGGAGTGGGTGTATTTCATGGCTGTAATCTAGTATTTCACTGCTTAATCTGATATCTTCGTCGACGTAAAATTTCATTAGGAAATTAATTCGCCTCTCCACATATGGATTTTTTTCTTAACATCCACTAAAAAACACGATGGCGATAGCGTCGTCTTCAACTAACTGGTACCATGAGAGACACAGCAAGTGTTGCTTCTGCGCATGCGCAGTCCCGATGCTTCCACCTGCTGTTGGGGGTTGCATTGGTTGCCAGCAACGGGCCACTAGTGGCACTTGCCTGGAAGCCCACAATTCACGGCGATGCTGCAGGGCCATCAATGGCTCGCCAACTGATAGAGCTGCCATCAACGGACCACTACCGGGCCATGAGCGGCAGATTTCAGCCAGCAGTGACCCATCACTGCCAGCTGGTGGCCAGCAGTTTCCCAGCACTTGTGTTTTTGCTGGGATGAGTCTTTCACCACCGTAGTGGTCAATGTTGGGGAGACATTTTGCTTCCCGCCTTCGTCCAAATGTTCACACGTTGATAATCCGTATTTAGGCTATTGACTTGTCACTGGAGAGAACACAAGCCCATTAAACAGGGGTCTAGGGGTGATGTCGTCTGATCCAATTCAGACGGACCCTTCTCTTAGATGCTGCAAGTGGGATACAGATAATTGATTTTCTTGCGTACAGACTTCTCTCGTGTTCTGTGAACAGTTTGACTCGATATCGTGGTTTCCGTAGCAGAGGAGAGCTCCTGCGAGAGTTCCGGCTCCCTATGGTGCTCCTATGAGAGTTCCGGCTCCCTATGGTGCTCCTATGAGAGTTCCGGCTCCCTATGGTGCTCCTATGAGAGTTCCGGCTCCCTATGGTGCTCCTACGATAGTTCCGGCTCCCTATGGAGTCGAGCTGTTTGAGACAAATACCAGTCACCTTGACTTGTTGTTGCTCGTGGGCGTCATTGTTCCGGTCTTCTGGTTAATGTTCTGGATTCCTGTAGCTGTCTTGAGAGATTGGTGACCACTTGCTTCGACACATTCAGCCATTTTGCTACCTCAGCTTGAGATTGCCCTGCTTCCAATCTACCGATTGCTCACCACCTTAAAGAGTATTCGATTCTAGGCGATGGTGCCGAGCCGTTCACAATCCAACTCAATCTTTAATTACAGCATCCGCTCAAGACAACGCTTATTAAGTTCACGTGCTTGCCAACTCGATGACGTAGTGTCGTCATTTGTATAGTTACATAGGAGCAAGCATAATGTCGCCTATGTATGTCGACTTAGCGTTTCTCCTTTCACGTGTCTCCGAGAAATCTTTAAAATCGTTCGTCTCGTTTTAGAAATCTTCTCGAATTTGTATTTATCACGTTAATTTTGGACACTAGTTGATTTTTGGCGAACGCAGAAGATTGTGTACTCGCATGAAAGAAGGTGAAAGTTGCTTCCAATCGAAATTCCACTTTGTGTACTCTACTTCTCAGCTAGAAAGACAAGACATTCACGTTTGAATCTGCTTATCTTCCATATCTCTACATTAGGGACCCTTCGAAAGCTTAAAGAACAATATTATTGAATAGATTATCTCTTCATCTGGAAATGCAGTTCCTGTATAATATAAATTTCCTCCATTTGTTTGTGCAAGCCATTTCTTTCCCCAGAGAAGAATGATTTGTATTTCTAGCGGGAATTAGGTGAAAATATTTTTAGTTGAATTTAGTAATGATAAGTGTGTGTAAACAAACGAACAATCAAAAGCCGTACAGGTAAGATCTATTATTATTTTCATGGTGTGTGACAAAATGACATTTACAAACGTCTGTCCAATCAGATGGCGGTTATGATGCCAAAGTCTTGTCATTAAATGAGGTTCATTCTTAGGAAAGCATTTCACTATAATACAAATGATAATACTAGCACTAATTTCAAATCTGCATGAGAAAATCTGAAGCTCCGCGAAAACTTTATCAATAGCCCGTACAATTTAACTGGAAGTTTTGTGAACCTTTCAGACTTCGTTCTCTCATCAGTTATCATACCAAAAGATCAGTATCGACAATTTCACCTATTTAGATCACGATAAGCAAAACTGATTTTATAAATTTCATGAAGAATGATTTTATTTTATTGGGTACCGAGGGTGTCTTAGCACGATGGTGAGGCATCGGGTACGTTTAAAACGTTTTCCTAAAAAATTAACTACAAATCGAAAAGTATGCAGGGTTAAGAAACATTTAGTTCACATACACTTTAAAAATATCAAAAATGTTTTCCTCTTTCCTGTGCACCAAGTGAAGCAATTTGTAGGGTACGTTATTGTTAGAAGTTATGTCGTATTGCTCATAAATGTATGAACATATGAGTATGCTATCGAAAGCTATTATTTTTTTTTTTTTTTTTTTTTTTTTGATTGGAGGTTTAACGACCACCGTGAGCAACTCAATGGGCTATAAGCAGTCGCCCGTCCCTAATTTAGGGTCACTGGTTCCAGGGAAGGGAGAGAGCCAGTGCCGTAAGACAAACACAACATCCATGCCTCACCGGGATTCGAACCCGGACCCCTTCGGACGAACGATCAGAGGCCAACGCCTTAGACCACTGCGCCACCGGGGCGGCGAAAGCTATTATTACACAAAGTGTGTCGATAAAGTTCAGTGAACGGTAAAAATTAAAAACAGTTGATATTTAACCACCGACATACACTGGCGGAAAGTGAAAAAAGAACACCAAGAAGGAGACGTCTGATACGAAAGAAATTTATACAGCATAATAACGGAATACAGAGGATAACGTGATCAAAACATTATGGCAAAATACAGCTGTATTTGCTGGTAAACTGAAAAATAACATTTCCATGTAACATGGTTAGTACGAGGTTGAATCACCATGAACTGCGTCACACTGTGCAATTCTGGCATGGAGTCTGTCGTACAGATGTTGGATGTAAGTTTGGGGTATTGAGTTCCAAGCATACTCAAACTGGACGCATAAATCGGGGATGGTCGTGGCTGGCCGTGGAGACCGGATAAGTCGTTGTCCCATAAAATCCCACACGTGCTCAATGGGGGACAAATCCGGTGAACATGAAGGCCATGGAAGTTGTCTCACACCCTGAAGTGCATGTTGCGTTGCACTGGCTGTGTGTGAGCGTGTGTTATCTTGCTGGAAAACACCACGATGGACCGACCTTACAAATGGCACAACAACGGGCTGAATGATGTTGTTGATGTAGGAGATGCTGTTTAACGTACCTGGTACAAACACTAGTTGTGTACGGGAGTGATAGATGATCGCTCCCCACACCAGGAGACCAGGTGTAGGCCCTGTGTGTCGCTGGAGGATGCAAGAAGGGTGGAGACGCTCCTTTGTGAGTCTGTGAACACGCATACGGCCATCGGAGGCTCCCAAGCAGAATCTGCTTTCATCGCTGAACACGACAGATCGCCATTGCGTTCTCCAGTGCAGACGTTGGCGACACCACTGCAGCCGTTCCTGGCGGTGGGCTGGAGTGAGAGGTACACATGCCAGAGGCACACGCGCGCGTAGTCTTTCATCCAGTAGACGGTTGCGGATTGTTCGCACAGTCACCTCAGGTGAAACGGCAGCTCGGATTTGCGTCGCAGTGGATGTTCTGCTTGACAACGCCGCTCTTCTTATGCGTCCATCGGTCCGCTCATCAGTCCGTCAGTGACTCCCGGTTCCACGTCTTCTCGTGTGGGAATGTTCCTGGGACCATCTACGCCACCATCGTACCATCGCCGATACTTCCCGTCCAATTCGCTCCGCAATACGACGATATGACCACCCGTCCTCGCGGAGTCCGACTAGACGACCTCGCTCAAAGTCCGATAACTGCTGAAATCGTACACGTCTTCCATGTCCAGGCATTGCAGCTTCTTCGGGGTCTTCGCACGTGTCCGTACGCCGACGACTGATTACATTCACTTCGCCGTACTTCTTAAATACCACCGACGATAATTTGCATATTATGCCGTGCTGTGGCGTAAGCGCTCACCGGTTGGTTCCGAAATTAACATCACACCTAAGTAAACTCGACCCCATTAACATATGTAAATTTCATGATCGTCCACCAATTCCTTCTTGGTGTTCTTTTTTCACTTTCCGGCAGTGTTTTAAGTCGCTATGCGCTGTGTGTGAGGCGGACGTTTCTGACGGGTGTTCGTATCCCGTCCTGCCGTCTGCCTAGTCTGCGGTTTTTCCGGGGTTTTCCGCAGACTCCTATGCTTGGGGACGCGAATGCGTAGATGGTCCCCTGTGAAGTCGGCCTCAAACGAACTTTGTCCTTTACCGGTATGCAGCAGAGGAATGGCAAGCCGGCTGCTTTAATTTGCCAGTATTCCTCAAGGGCGCATAGTCGTCTTTGCAGAACCCAACGCGCCATAGACGGACGAGAGAGAGAGAGAGAGAGAGAGAGAGAGTTAATATTTAAGAAAGCTTACTTTACTGACTTTCAAGATAATCTCCCCCGGATACAATACACTTTTGATATCATTCAAGAAGCTATGGGAAAAGTCATGTTTTGTTATCGTCTTCAGCAGGGTCATCATTCCTCGTTCACTTGAATGACCGAAATGCCTGCAAATATCTCTCCTCTTAGCGCTAATTTTAGGTGGGGGATACAAAAGTGGTCTACCAGTGTCGGATCAGATGATACGATGGGAGATTAAACGCAGCAACGACCCAATTTGAAGCAGAAATTAATATTAGTTCTTTGAACCATTTTCAAGGGCTAACAACGAGCACTTACACCAGCTGTCGCGTCATGCACTCTGAGCCGAATCCTTTCTCACAGCTCCGTGACGTTTACGGATATGTTCGCTCATGTACTTGATTCCGCTGCGCAAGGTACCGCACCTTTCACAACCTTTCCTTTTACGCGTTACGACAGCATTTTTTTATTGAAGGTTTAACGACCACCGTGAGCAACTCAATGGGCTACAAGCAGTCGCCCGTCCCTAATTTAGGGTCACTGGTTCCAGGAAAGGGAAAGAGCCAGTGCCGTAAGACAAACACAACATCCATGCCTCACCGGGATTCGAAGCCGGACCCCTTTCGGACGAATGATCAGAGGCCATCACTTAGACCACTGCGCCACCGGGGCGGCTAAAGCAGCATGCACCGACCTTTATTGACATACCCTGTATAAGTTGTTAATGTTTACAGGCTTGCGGAGGGGCGTTTCCGATCCCCGTCACGGACAAATTTGTGTTTTCACAGCGTACCGAATTTAAGGCCACTTGTTCCAGTAAAGGGAGAGAGCCAGTGTCGTAAGAAAAGCGCAAAATCCGTGCCTTACTGCGATTCGAACTCAGACCCTTCTCGGATGAATGTTCAGAAACCAACGCTTAGACCACTGCGCGAATGCTGTGGTCTAATAAGTTGTAGAAAGATGTTAAATAAGGAATAAAGAAAGATGTCACCTTACTCGACATCTTTCTAATAGTGGCCTATTAGAGGGACGTTAAATAAGGATTATAGAAAGATATCACCTTACTTAACATCTTTCTAATAGTGGCCTATTAGAAAGATGCCAAATAAGGATTATTTAAAGATGTCACCTTGTAATAGTGGTAAATTAGAAAGATGTTAGATAAGGATTATAGAAAGATGCCACCTTATTTAACAACTTTCCAATAGTGGTCTATTAGACAGAGATGTTAATAAGGTAATGGAATTCAAAAATTTTGGCATCTAATTGGGAGAAAAACTAAAAAAAGAAGCAACAAAGAATTGTTTTTTTTTTTTTTTTTTTTTTGGATTGGAGGTTTAAAGAATTGTTCTCCAACTGCTTTCAGATATGTATCAGATTAACAAGGATAATGACTGTTGTTTTTCAATTTTAATTATAGGGTGCCGCCCCGGTGGCGCAGTGGTCTAAGCGATGGCCTCTGATCATTCGTCCGTAAGGTGTCCGGGTTCGAATCCCGATGATGCATGGATGTTGTGTTTGTCTTACGGCACTGGCTCTCTCCTTTCCCTGGAACCCGTGACCCTAAATTAGGGACGGGCGACTGCTTATAGCCCATTGAGTTGCTCACGGTGGTAGTTAAACCTCCAATAAAAAAAAATAAAAAATATAGGGTAATTGTACAGTGGCGGCGGCATATAATTACCCCGAATGTCTTCCTGAAATGCACGTTGTGCACTTCTCTGTGCTCTTATGATCCTAAATCAGTCTGCGGAGCACACACTTTTGCCGTTTAAACGGGTGAAAATAAATTTTGGAAATTGGTACCTACCCACCGTGATGCTTCAGCAACCGCCATTTGCAATCGCACGTAAAGTTGTTTTCTCTGCATATGAGTCGTCTGCTACATGAAACTTCTGTTTGCCAACCGAAGAGCCGTGTGTGAGTAAAAGTCTGATTCCCGTTCTTTCTACAGACGAGCGGAAAAAGCATTCAACTACCAATTGTCACGTGACACAGGAAAATCGGATTGTGATGCTTCCAGATATGCCAATCTGTATATTCCTTTGCTTGGCTCCTCATGACTAATAGCACACAAAAAATCTTTCGGAGCAGATATAACGTAGATTTTTCAACTAAAATAATTTGGAAAGCAGATATAATAGATTTTTCAGCCAAAATCAGTTCCAAAGCAGACTAAATAATCTTTTAAATAATGAAATGAAAAGTCGAGCAGACACGAATATACAGAGAAGCATGCAACTGGAAGCATCGCAGTCCAATTTTCCTGTCACGTGACTGTTGGTAGTCAAATATTGAAAAATTCTATGTCATATCTGCTTTCCAAATTATTTTATATGGAAAATCTACGTTATATGTGCTCTTGAACGAAGTTTTGTCTGCATTTAGTCATGCGGAGCCAAGAAAAGAAATATACAAATTAGCATGCAACTGGAAGCATCACAATACGATTTTCCTGTGTCACGTGACAATTGACAGTTGAATGCTTTTTCCGCTCGTCTGTAGAGAGAATGGGAATCAGACATTTACTTACCCATTTCTCTTCGGTTGGCAACCGGAAGTTTCACGTAGCAGATCACACTTATGCCGTGAAAACAACTTTACGTGCTATTGCAAATGGGAGGGCGCTGAAGCATCACGGTGGGTAGGTACCAATTTCCAAAATTCATTTTTCACCAATTTAAACGGCAAAAGTGCGTGCTCCGCAGACTGATTTAGGATCGTAAGAGCACACAAAAGTGTACAACGTACATTTTAGGAAGAAATTCAGGGTAATTATACAAGGTTTGTCCGGAAAGTAATGAGACCTCTTTTCCTGGGCCAATCAGAAGGGCCAGAGGGCGGAGTCTCCGGGCGTGACAGTGGCGGGGTATGTTAGGTAAACGATCGATGTCTCGTCAGTTGGCTCTGAGCTTTTACAGAGTGAGAATAGCTTGCGAAGTGGACAGCTGTGTGAGCGTCGCGTAACGGTCAAAATGCAGAAGAATGCCGAACAGCGATACGCGGTAAAATTTTGTGTTAAACTTGAAAAATACGCAACTGTGACGCTTGCTATGATACAGAAGGCCTACAGGAAGGATGCTTTATTGAAAGCACAAGTGTTTCGGTGGCGCAAAACGTTCACAGAGAGAAGAAAGAGCGTCGAAGATGAGCCGCGCCCAGGGCGCCCTTCAACGTCTCACACTTCAGTCAATGTGGGACATGTGAAAGCAGTTTTGGACTCTGACGAATGTCTGAGTGTTAGATTGGTAGCAGAGCACGTGGGACTTGCGAAATTCATTGTGCATGAAATCATCACGCAAGAATTGCAGATGCAGAAAGTTTGCGCCAAATTGGTTCCTAAGGTTTTGGCCGATGAACAGAGGAACAACCGTGTGTTGATTTCTCGTGAGCTGGTGAACCGTGTGAGGAGCGAACTTGGTTTTGTGGAGAAAGTGATAACAGGTGATGAAACGTGGGTATTTGAGTACGATCCGGAGACGAAAAGACAGAGCTCAGAGTGGCACACTGCCGAGTCTCCTCGACCAAAGAAGAATCGAATGTGCAAAACGAAGATGAAATCGATGCTCATTGTCTTCTTTGACTGTAAAGGTGTTGTCCATAAGGAGTTCGTACCACACGGACAAACGGTCAACGCTGCATTTTACGTGGAAGTCCCCTACAGCCCGGACTTGGGTGACTCCTCCCTACAGCCTACATCCCGGACTTGGGTGACTTCTTTTTGTTTCTCCGGCTCAAATCCACCCTGAAAGGACACCATTTTGGGACTGCTACAAACGTGCAAATTGCAGCGACGAGTGCTTTGAAACCGATCCCTGTTCTCGACTTCCAGGCAAGCTACGCGGCGTGGCAGAACCGCTGGCAGCGGTGTATTGATGTTCAAGGATGTTATTTCGTGGAATTTTAATCTTATGTAAGTATAAATTTAATTAAACGTCTGTTATTGAATGAGTCCCATTACTTTCCGAACAGACCTTGTATGTCGCCGTTAAACTGTACTATTACCAATTATAGTACTGAATCTGTTGAAGAGAGACAAAGAGGGAATTGATTTAGTATACCGAAGTTTACGTATTCCAGAAATCTGTTAAAGAGCTGATGGTGGATCTGACTTGTACGTAGATTAGAACCATATTTCGTAAGTGTAGTGTCTTCTCTTCTGCCAGTGTTTTTTTTTTGGGGGGGGAGGGGGGTTAAAGCACATCAGGCATTCCTTTCTACGGAATGATATGAGGATGTTCCTATGTTCCTAATAAAATGCCAAGGCGGTGTAGATTAGTGCATAATCGGAAATCAAGTGCTTTTAACTACGTGAACTAAATCGTTACATCAAGAGGAGAGCTTCCAGAAATCAGGTGAATGTATTTACTGACTGCGTTTCATTGTCTTAAACTCGAGTGAAGCATCACGGGAAGATTTCTCTTCTTTTGCAGCTTCAGCATGTTAATCACATGATGAGACGATATGGAAAATTGCATATCCGGGAGTTATATATTGCATAACGTAACTCCCGGCTGCATCCAGTGTGACACGAAGCTGGCGAACAGCGCGGAGAATCAAAACGGCTTAAAATCGCGGGTTCTGGATGCCTAATGTTCCCGTGGGTAAAATAAAGTCAAGACGATGGAGGGCGCACTCACACGTAGCACGCCTAGGTGATCGATCGCAGATAAGGCAGAAATACGCACTTACTAAGAAATGAGCGCTAAGATCAAGAAGAAAAACAGAGCTGAAAAGAAACTGAACGGGTTCTTAAATGGAATTCCTACCGCAAGAGTGAAGTTACTCCCGAAGTGATAGAAAGAAAAGAGCAGAGAGAACGAACAAGGAGAGATGGCAAAAAACAGCTCTTAAGTGTGATGATTATTGAATCACGTCCTATCGATTGCGTATTTTCTTCCCCTAATTTCCCAGAAGGAAATTTTTCAATCCTAGGGGAGTGAAATAATTTAAGTTGACCGTTAATGCCTTTCCATCGATTAAATTTAAGATGTATCCGGAATAATAAATATTCACAAGGTAGTGTTCTTTAAGGAAATAATACATTCTTCTGGGATCCTAAAATTTCTTCACCCAGTGTAGCCTAGAGGATATTATTTTCCTCTTCTCATTTACTACTCTCACCGGTTAAAGAAAAAGTTAGGTACCACTGTAACTATGGAAAGACACAGTCAAAAATAAGGAAACGTTCTAAAATACAATCGTGTAAGAAAAGCTTTACATCACTACGGAAAGGGACAAAATATTTAAATACGCTCTTATTTTCGTAAAAGAGGCATCCCGGATAGTCGCTGTAGTCACAGGTTTCGATATCTCTTCTGTGCTAATTTCAGGAAGGGAACAACAGCATCGGCCACAAATATTTTCCATGTTGCTGTCAAACTTCTTAAAATGCTATTACTTGCTCTTCTAGCCGGTTTGACATTCATATTTTCCGAAAAGAAAAAGTGTTCAGAGAAATTTGTTTCAATCGATGATGAATTTCCATCCATCAAAGTCAAATTTCCTCTTGTTTATTTGTTTCCTTCCGTGCACTAGACTTGTAAATGTCACTTTAACCTTTAAGGTACCAAGAACAATATATTGTTCCTATTCTTGACAGATGTTAAAAAAAAACCAAAAAAAAAAAAAAAAAACAGGTAGGCTCAGTTCTGATTGAGCCATCACTTTAGAGCGAAGGACTACGACTTGCAGATCGAAGAGTTGAATTTTTTTTATTGAACGTTTAACTACCACCATGAGCAACTCAATGGGCTATAAGCAGTCGCCCGTCACTAATTTAGGGCTATTGGTTCTAGGGAAGGGAGAGAGCCAGCGCCGTAAGAAAATCACATCCATGCCTCACGGGATTTGAATCCGGACCCTTCTCGGACGAATGGTCATAAGCCATAGCTGAGACCACTGCGCCATCGGGGCGGCAGAGCTAAAATGAACTAGTTGAGTAGGGTTTCAAAGCGTTTATTTAATTTGTTATTTCTTACATTCGCCATCACTGGCTCTTGTGTCTGGTTTTGATTTTCTCCACTTTTGCTTGCGTTCATTCTGAGAATTCCGCGGCATCGTCGAAAACGTTAACCCGTTCACACGAAAACAATTTAGAAAAAAATTAAGTTTAAACCACTGCGATATGTACTTTATATATTTGAATAGATCTTGTCGAGAGCTTTAAAATGATACCACGCACAGACGTTATGCACTCATGGTTGTCCAGATAAACCGCGATATTGTCAAAAGTATTCACCGGTTCACAAGAAAACAATTTTTGAAGTGTTCCGTTCAAACCACTGCGAAATTTTCTTCCTACATTTGAATAGATCTTGTCGAGAGCTTTAAAACGATACCACGCGCAGACGTTTTGCACTCACGGTTGTCCAGATAAACCGCGATATTGTCAAAAGTGTTTACCGGTTCACAAGAAAACAATTTTTAAAGTGCTCAGTTCAAACCACTGCAAAATGTTCTTCGTATATTTAAATAGATCTCGTCGAGAGCTTTAAAACTTTTTATTCAAACACCTGTACCAAGCAAAGCCCAGTCGTCAACAGGGTGTGGCCACATCATTCAACCAACCACCGCGCGTACCTCCGAGTGAGACAATGTTTCCAGGTGGGTCGTCATTTTTTCTTGAATTTGTTCTCCAGCACGACGCCTTTACATTAAAACTCCTGTACGGAGCAACGCGCTCTAATTAGAAAAGTGTCGTCACATCATACAACCTAATCACCGCCCGCACCTCTGGGTAAAAGACCATATTTCGAAGCAGGTCGCCATTTTTACTTGAATCTGTTTTCCAGCACCTTGCCTTTTTATTCATACTCCTACGCATAACAACATCCCTTAGTCAGGACACTGTCGTCACGTCATTCAACCTAATCACTGCAAGTACCTCCGAGTGAGACCATGTTTCCAGCAGTGTCGTCATTTTAACTTGGATCTATTCTCTGTTCTCTAGCTGCATTTTAATTCAAACTCCTGTGATAAACAATGCTCTCTAGTTAGGAGATACCGAATTTCATGCAACTAATTTCGCTAAAGTCCATCAGAAGTCACTTATTGATCAGCACTCGTAGCCTCCTGAAGAGTCAAAACTGGAGTAAGACAGATGGGCAACTTTTGCGTAAATGTTGAGCACATGGCAACAAGAAGCGATGAAGGAAGCAGCATAATTGATTGTGTTGTTTGTAGCATTCTAAGGAGCTTCAAATGATATTTGTTGGGCAATGAAGGAAGCAGCATCATTGATTGTGCTGCTTGTATCATTCTGAGGAGCTTCAAATGATATTTGTTAGGCGATGAAGGCAGCATCATCATTGATTGTGTTGTTTGTATCATTCTGAGGAGCTTCAAATGATATTTGTTGGGCGATGAAGGCAGCATCATCATTGATTGTGTTGTTTGTATCATTCTGAGGAGCTCCAAATGATATTTGTTGGGCGATGAAGGAAGCGTCATCATTGATTGTGTTGTTTGTAGCATTCTAAGGAGCTTCAAATGATTGATGTTGGGCGAGAAAGGAAGCGGCATCATTGATTGTGTTGTTTGTAGCATTCTAATGAGCTTCAAATGATAATTTGTTGGACAATGAAGGAAGCAGCATCATTGATTGTGCTGTTTGTATCATTCTAAAGAGCTTCAAATGATATCTGTTGGGCGATGAAGGCAGCAGCATCATTGATTGTGTTGTTTGTAGCATTCTAAGGAGCTTCAAATGATAATTTGTTGGACCATGAAGGAAGCAGCATCATTTATTGTGCTGTTTGTATCATTCTAAGGAGCTTCAAATGATAATTTGTTGGACAATGAAGGAAGCAGCATCATTGATTGTGTTGTTTGTATCATTCTAAGGGGCTTCAAATGATATCTGTTGGGCGATGAAGGCAGCAGCATCATTGATTGTGTTGTTTGTAGCATTCTAAGGAGCTTCAAATGATATTTGTTGGGCAATGAAGGAAGCAGCATCATTGATTGTGCTGCTTGTATCATTCTAAGGAGCTTCAAATGATATTTGTTGGTCGATGAAGGCAGCATCATCATTGATTGTGTTGTTTGTATCATTCTGAGGAGCTCCAAATGATATTTGTTGGGCGATGAAGGAAGCATCATCATTGATTGGGTTGTTTGTATCATTCTAAGGAGCTTCAAATGATATTTGTTGGGCGATGAAGGAAGCATCATCATTGATTGTGTTGTTTGTATCATTCTGAGGAGCTTCAAATGATATTTGTTGGGCGATGAAGGAAGCAGCATCATTGATTGTGCTGCTTGTATCATTCTAAGGAGCTTCAAATGATATTTGTTGGGCGATGAAGGCAGCATCATCATTGATTGTGTTGTTTGTATCATTCTGAGGAGCTCCAAATGATATTTGTTGGGCGATGAAGGCAGCATCATTGATTGTGCTGCTTGTATCATTCTAAGGAGCTTCAAATGATATTTGTTGGGCGATGTAGGAAGCATCATCATTGATTGTGTTGTTTGTATCATTCTGAGGAGCTCTAAATGATATTTGTTGGGCGATGAAGGAAGCAGCATCGTTGATTGTGCTGCTTGTATCATTCTAAGGAGCTTCAAATGATATCTGTTGGGCGATGAAGGCAGCAGCATCATTGATTGTGTTGTTTGTAGCATTCTAAGGAGCTTCAAATGATATTTGTTGGGCAATGAAGGAAGCAGCATCATTGATTGTGCTGTTTGTATCATTCTAAGGAGCTTCAAATGATATTTGTTGGGCGATGAAGGAAGCATCATCATTGATTTTGTTGTTTGTATCATTCTGAGGAGCTTCAAATGATATTTGTTGGGCGATGAAGGAAGCATCATCATTGATTGTGCTGCTTGTATCATTCTAAGGAGCTTCAAATGATATTTGTTGGGCGATGAAGGCAGCATCATCATTGATTGTGTTGTTTGTATCATTCTGAGGAGCTCCAAATGATATTTGTTGGGCGATGAAGGCAGCATCATCATTGATTGTGTTGTTTGTATCATTCTGAGGAGCTCCAAATGATATTTGTTGGGCGATGAAAGCAGCATCATCATTGATTGTGTTGTTTGTATCATTCTAAGGAGCTTCAAATGATATTTGTTGGGCGATGAAGGCAGCATCATCATTGATTGGGTTGTTTGTATCATTCTGAGGAGCTTCAAATGATATTTGTTGGGCGATGAAGGCAGCATCATCATTGATTGTGTTGTTTGTATCATTCTGAGGAGCTTCAAATGATATTTGTTGGGCGATGAAGGCAGCATCATCATTGATTGTGTTGTTTGTAGCATTCTAATGAGCTTCAAATGATAATTTGTTGGACAATGAAGGAAGCAGCATCATTGATTGTGCTGTTTGTATAATTCTAAGGAGCTTCAAATGATATCTGTTGGGCGATGAAGGCAGCAGCATCATTGATTGTGTTGTTTGTAGCATTCTAAGGAGCTTCAAATGATAATTTGTTGGACCATGAAGGAAGCAGCATCATTTATTGTGCTGTTTTGTATCATTCTAAGGAGCTTCAAATGATAATTTGTTGTACAATGAAGGAAGCAGCATCATTGATTGTGTTGTTTGTAGCATTCTAATGAGCTTCAAATGATAATTTGTTGGACAATGAAGGAAGCAGCATCATTGATTGTGTTGTTTGTATCATTCTAAGGAGCTTCAAATGATATCTGTTGGACGATGAAGGCAGCAGCATCATTGATTGTGTTGTTTGTGGCATTCTAAGGAGCTTCAAATGATAATTTGTTGGGCAATGAAGGAAGCAGCATCATTGATTGTGCTGTTTGTATCATTCTAAGGAGCTTCAAATGATAATTTGTTGGGCGATGAAGGAAGCATCATCATTGATTGTGTTGTTTGTATCATTCTGGGGAGCTCCAAATAATATTTGTTGGGCGATGAAGGAAGCAGCCTCATTGATTGTGTTGTTTGTAGCACTCTAAGGAGCTTCAAATGATATTTGTTGGGCGATGAAGGTAGCATCATCATTGATTGTGTTGTTTGTATCATTCTGAGGAGCTCCAAATGATATTTGTTGGGCGATGAAGGAAGCATCATCATTGATTGTGTTGTTTGTATCATTCTGAGGAGCTTCAAATGGTATTTGTTGGGTGATGAAGGAAGCAGCATCATTGATTGTGTTGTTTGTATCATTCTAAGAAACTTCAAATGATATCTGTTGGGCGATGAAGGAAGCAGCTTCATTGATTGTGTTGTTTGTATCATTCTAAGGAGCTTCAAATGATATCTGTTGGGCGATGAAGGAAGCAGCTTCATTGATTGTGTTGTTTGTAGCACTCTAAGGAGCTTCAAATGATATTTGTTGGGCGATGAAGGAAACTGCTTCATTGATTGTGTTTTTGTAGCATTCTAATGAGCTTCAAATGACATTTGTTGGGAAATGACTCGTGCGTACGTATCCAAGGACTTTGTTGCATAGTTTCATTTAACAAACTTAGGGTAAAACATACAAGAAATTCAAGATATATTTGGAGGTTTTCAATTTCATTAAATATTCATCACACCTTGAGGGACAACTGAAAGCTTTTGTAATCAGTTTTCTATAAGAAGAGATATCAGTTTTCTATAAGAAGAGATATCAGTTTTCTATGAGAAGAGATTTCTTGATCAGTTTTCTAGAAGAAGAAATGTTTGTACTGAACGCATCGAAGCTTTTATTTTGGTGTAATCCTTACATTTTCTCTAAACATTGTCTTCCGTTAGAAATTCACTGGCTTTGTTACACATAATGCTTAGAGTTCAACCTTCGGCGGATGACTTTACCGTAGGTACCTAAAATGTTAGCTATGCACAATGCACGAGACTTAACAATGCTTTATCATTAAGTCGCTAAATACAGCGCTCTGACAGGAACACACATGTTTCACTGTAAATACCGTATGAGAACCGAATTGAATATCACGTAACTACCTATCATTCGTGAGCCTTTGTTCAAAGAGATTTAATGTTTTGAACAAGAGTTTCAAAGAATGCCGTGTAATATAAGCCGATGAGTTTCAAAGTAACATATACTTTAAGGAGGACAAGAAGTTTGAGATAGACCGTAAGAAGCAATACAAATGTGCAATCAGTGCTGTGAAAATATTTCGAAAAAGAAGTTCGACAGTGTGAAAATCTCAGGCATCGGGAGTTCGCGTGCTTTCCTTTTTTTTAAAGCCTGGGAAGGAGGTTAACGGGTCTTCTACTAAATAAGAGCGAATTTACTGTAGTTTCAGCTTGTAATTTATAGGAAAGATATGAGGAAATCAGGAATTCAAAAATTCAGTTATAGCAGGAATGAATTCATTGGCCTTTTGAAGAGGAACTTCTTAAGCTGGACTCAACACAAATGTCACTGGGCCTCATCAAAGGTTGATAACTCTTGTGTGGAATGTCGATGTTAGCACCGCTAAAATACATGTAGAAATATTACTTCCCGCCTGTGGAAGAGGGACTTCAGAGAAGCAAAATGGTTAACCAAACAAATTGCTTATTTATTCATAAATCTAAGAAATTTCAGTTGATTTAATATTTGATATAGAGAATCGTAGAATTCATACCCGAGGGTTAAACCAATGTGTAATTTACGTATATAGTAACAAAAGAAATTTAGAGTCAAAGGTTTTCAAGACCGAAAGAATATCTCTAGCTCCCTTCTAACACAATTAATTAGTTGTGGAAAGAATGAATCCATGTTCAAGACAAAATAGGGGGCAATAATCAAACATTGAACAGGAACCGTACCCAAAATCAAAGATGATTCAAAACTGTATTATTTGCTCGCAACAAGGAACTGGATTTTCCACGTGTTAAAATCCACAAGGTTATTCCGATCGCAACGATAAACAGCTTCAGTATTGTAGTTTAGAAAGAAGACACTATTAGAAGACATTTGCTGATGTTCAGCAGCGTCAAGTGTGCACAACGAGGATATAAATGAATGAAATATTTCTAGTCATCACAGAACTGGGAAATGTAGTGAAATAGTGATCACCGATACATAAACGAAAGAGAATGCGAGGCAGAGCTGATATTTGAGTATTGCCTTCATTAAGGAAACTGCGGATCAAACGAACAACAATACAAATACTTCAGCAGCAGAGAAGCCACAAACAGAACAAATTACATAACGCAGATGAAAATTATATGACTGCTGTTTATTAAGGTTTTAATGCCTGACTTTATCAGAAACGTTTGCCGCTGCAAACGCCACAATATGAGTTTCCCGTCGCCTTTCCACAATGGATTTCTAAACGCGTTTAATACAAACGATGATTTCACCCAGGTCGATTTAAACGAAGTTTGTGCCTTTTATCAGTGATGACTTCGAAGACTTCAAATATGACAAAAATTATTCACTTGGGCCAAATAGTATTATAACAACAAAACAACACGGCGATTTTTCAGGAAGGAGGAAGAAAGATTAAGATGAACATATTTTATATGCTTCAAACTGTGTACAAAAATCGCTGCTTCAACTGAAAGTGGATCACTCCCAACAAAACAGGGGATCATTCTGCATGCGATTTCAAAACAATGTTCAGTAATCGTTACCGAAATTTTAACATGGCGTATTGTGCATCACCTTAAGTTATAGATGATGCCTTAAAATTGTGAAAATCTTCCAAATACGTGGATACAATGTAAATAGACGAAGTCTTCGCTCTTTGCACGTTTTTCTTTAATTAACACACACCAACCGAAAAATTGCTAACCGGACACCGCTGGGATCGAACCCCAGATCTCTCGATAGCTAGCCGAGTGCGTTCGCCTTACACTACGGTGCACAATAATCCACGGCGCTATGTGTGCTTATCTGTCAGCATCTGACCACAAATATATAGGGATTGTCTCAGCAACTGAGACGTCTCCATCTGATGGGGATTAACAGCACAAGCTATTAAATTATAGCTAATAAATCCAAAGGGCGAGAGTGATAGTGAAAATCTTCCAAATACGTGGAGACAATGTGAATAGACAAAATCATCGCTCTTTCCACGTGTTTCTTTAATTAACACACAGCAACCGAAAAAATGTGAAGTCAGATGCTGACAGATAAACACACAAAGCACCGTGGATTGCTGGCCTCCGTAGCGTAAGGCGAACGCACTCAGCTAGTTATCGAGAGATTGGGGAACGATCCCAGCGGTGTCCGGTTAAAAAAATTTCGGTTGCTGTGTTTTAATTAAAGAAAAACTTGGAAAGAGCGATGACTTTGTCTATTCATATTCGCCTTAAAATTGTGCAGATGTGTGTGCAAGAGCACCCCTAATAGGCAGATAATGCTAAACCAATTTCAAAGCTGCAGTTCTCGTACAGATGCCATAGAGCGTGTGTGTAAGACTCACGAATAACCAGTTTTGCCTTATGTTATGTACACTTGTGTCCAAAGTTAACGTGACAAATACAAAATCACGTTTAAAGAACTTACACCGTCTTTGCACGATATGTTTAATTTAAAAAAACGACAGATATTTACAAGATTAAAAACCCACTAGTACTTTCAAAACGACAATCGACCTGTCTTCAGATGGAAGAAAGCCACTGCTGCACATGTGCTCCCATATATATGTCCGAGTATGATGACGTACAAGGCGTTGCAAAGGTGTCACTCTGTTGCCATCATTTCAATGCTAAATCACGAATCAGATGATGTCCATGTGGAAATATGATAAACAGGGTGCAAAATATATATATTTGTTATAACTTACATATTTAACAAGAAATGTTATGTAAGTTCATGGCTGTAATGAGTCTCTTCCAAATTCTGTGTAATTCAATTGGGGAATTATCGTTACAGAATCCGTCCCCGAAAGCCTCGATGTATAAACTTTCAGTTATATGCAACGAGTATACAGAGGCGGATGTATGTAGCAACTTAATGTTTTTCCAATCCGGTTGGACAGTGACACCCTTGAAACGCCTTGTACGTCATCATACTCGGACATATATATATATAGGAGCACATGAGCAGCAGCGGCTCTCCTTCATCTGAAGACGGGTCGATGGTCGACCCGAAAGTACTAGTGGGTTTTTAATCTTGTAAATAGCTGTCGTTTTTTTAAATTAAACATATCGTGCAAAGACGGTGTAAGTTCTTTAAATGTACTGAATATGTACGACATCTTCATTAAGACTATCGATTCCTCACTGTATCGAATTAGTGTGTTGTGCACTTTAGTGCAATTATGTGGAGTTTTGCTGCACGGACCGTCCAGTCCATCCGAGTGAAGCTTGCAAGGGAATGTACCCACCTCTTGTTCCTCACTAACTGCAGGGACTTTAACGTCGTACCGAAGCATATTAGGGTATATTCTGTAGAATTATCTAGAAGAGATAACCATATACCTGAAAATGCAGAAAGGAAGAGGTTACTGTGTGCCATCCAGAGCAAGAGATCTTACATTGACCACCTTCACCGTAAGTGTTATATCTCTTATCAGACTTTGTCTAAGTGTGAACACCCCATTGTAATGGACCATATACTGACCATCACGGAAGCGGTAACTGAACATACTGTCAGCTCCTTGGTCAAAACCCGAATTGGAAAATTAGGACTCCTTCAAACAAAGATCTTCGCTCTTTCCACGTTTATAAGTGAGTCACGGAAAAATTCTCATTGGACGCCACCGGGAGTCGAACCCAGGGTCTTCCAGTTACGCCGGATATGCTTCCGCTACACCACAGCGGCCTCGAATTCCTCCAGACTCACACACGCTAACTGCCAAGCCAAGTTGGCAGGTTGTTTCTTGGAGCCCCGCACAATGCTGTGGATTCACCAAAGATGGTAAGCAGCAACTGAAGAAATAATTAGAAGGCGAATGAATAATTAATACAGACATCTGACGTGGACCAGGAACATCAAACAAAGATCTTCGCTCTTTCCACGTTTATAAGTGAGAGCGTAACTGGAAGACCCTGGGTTCGACTCCCGGTGGCGGCCAATGAGAATTTTTCCGTGACTCACTTATAAACGTGGAAAGAGCGAAGATCTTTGTTTGATGTTCCTGGTCCACGTCAGATGTCTGTATTAATTAAGACTCCTTGTTGACTTTCAAGTTAGTTGCAGACCAACACGAAGAGAACGAAACCCTTGTCATAGTTCCAGTGTTGTCAATTTAGGTGACAACCAGCGAAGACAACGAAACCTAAACCATAATTCCAATGTTGTCAACCTAAGTGACTACGTGTTGAACCACATACAAAACAGAGCTCTTGAAAGGGGTCCAAAATTATTTGCTTATACTGAGCATAACCCTAATGTCTTTAATGTTATACCACAAACTGAGGCAATCATTAAAAGCCTTCCAGAGAAGGAAAGGGATTATGCCAGAATCATCATCATCATTGTCAACCATTATCAATCCACTGCTGGACGAAGGTCTCCCCAAGTTTCCTCCACAACGGTCTGTCTTGTGCCAGTCTCCTCCATGTCACCCCTGCATACTTTCGAATTTCATCCACCCATCTCCCATGTGGTCTTCTTCTGGGTCTTTTCTTGTCCCTTGGAATCCAATCTAAAATTTCGGCTGTCCATCGATGATCTGTCCTTCTGGCAGTATGTCCAGCCCATTGCCATTTCAGGGATTTAACTCTGATCATGATGTCTTCCACTCTTGTCATTTTTCGGATCCACGAGTTCCTCTTCTTATCTCTCCTGGTTACCCCAAGCATGCACCTCTCCATGCTTCTTTGAGTTGTCTGGAGCCTTTGTATGTCTCTTTTAGTTAAGGTCCACGTCTCTGCACCATACGTAAGCACTGGAAGGATGCATTGATCAAACACTTTTCTTTTAAGACATAATGGCATATTGCTCTTGAAAATTATGCTGTTTCTTCCAAAAGCTCTCCAGGCAAGTTTTGTACGCCGATTAATTTCTTCATCAATGTGACCCTCACTTGATATCTGCTGTCCAAGATAAACGAACGTGTCTGTTATCTCCAGCTTTTTTCCATCAATCGATAAATCTTCATTTCTTGTAAAAGCATTGAACATCACTTTTGTCTTCTGAAAGTTCATTTTTAATCCCACTTCTTTACTCTTGTCCGCAAGTTCCTGGATCATACTCTGCAGCTCTGATGGGGTAGTTGCAAAAATGACTACGTCATCAGCAAAACGAAGGTGGGTTAGATAATCTCCATTAATCTTTATCCCCTTGTTTTCCCAGCTCAGCGACTGAAAAACACCCTCCAATGTGGCATTGAAGAGCTTCGGAGATATGGTGTCACCTTGTCTCACTCCCTTTCCAATTTTTACGTGTGTTGTATTTTCAAACAGCCTAATCTTTGCACTTGCATTTTCATAGATGTTATTAATAATATTAATGTATGCATCTTCAATACCGCAGGTTTTCAGAGCCATTGTAACTGCTGATGGTTTCACCGAATCAAAGGCTTTTTCATAATCGATAAAAGCCATGCACAATGGAAGTTCATATTCCCTCGCTCTTTCAATTAGTTCTCTCAGCACGTGGATATGATCTATTGTGCTGTAGCCACTCCTGAATCCAGCTTGTTCTCTCGGTTGAGCCATGTCCAGTGTTACCTTCAAGCGGTGTGAAAGAACTTTAGTGAAGATTTTATAAACTACTGATAGGAGGCTGATAGGTCTGTAGTTTCCGAGATCCTCAATGTCACCTTTCTTATGTAGCAGGATCATTGTAGCGGTGTTCCAATCCTCAGGAATCTTTCCTTCATTAAGGCATCGAGTGAAAATTTGGGCGAGTACTGTTTCGATTTCTCCACTTGCTTCTTGTATGATGTCTACAGTAATTCCATCTTCTCCTGGAGCTTTTCCTCTCTTCATGTTCTTGATTGCATGTGCAACTTCTGCTGGAAGGACTGGAGGAACTCTGGTACTGGTATCTTTCATGATGTCTGGAGTGCATATATCATCCCTTTCATATAATTTGGAGTAGAAATCTTTCACTCTTGTCAAAATTTCTCCTCTATTTCTTGTTACAGAACCATCTTCTTTTCTCAGTGCCATAATCTGTTTTCTTCCCTTACTGAGATGTCCCTTTGCTATCTTTAGGCTTTGGTTGTTTTCAATTGCTTTCCTCACTAGTTCACAGTTGAATTTCCTTACGTCTTCAGTGATACTTTTTCTTACTGTCTTGCATAGCTCTATATATTCCACTTTGGAAGTCACATCTTTAGTTGTCCTCATCTCTCTTCTTTTTTGCATCAACATTTTGGTTTTTCCTGATAATTTGTTCACATGCAACTTGTTCTTAGACCCAGCTAATTTTGTTGCTGTTTCCATAAGAGCTTTGGTTACTTTTCTGTTAACCTCAGAGATGTCCACTTCTTCCGATGTTAGGCCTTCTAAAGCAGAGAACCTGTTCTTCAGTTCTAACTTGAAGGTATTATGGTGTTTTTTAAGGTTGGTTATGTCAATAGATTTTGTTTGTCTTATGAGCTTGCCACGTTCAAGTTTAGTGTTGAGGTGCATCTTACATCTCACCAATCTATGGTCACTACCTGTGTTGAACTTGTTTAGCACACTGCAGTCTTCTATGACGAATTTTTTGTTACACATAATAAAATCAATTTCACTTGTCGTCCCATTTGGATGTCTCCATGTCCATTTCCTGTGTGGCTTTTTCTTGAAGAAGGAGTTCAAGATGAAAAACCCTTCTGCCTCTGCAAACTCAACGAGAGTATTTCCACGCTGGTTTCTGTTGCCATGACCGAATTTACCTACTGAAGTTTCATTCTGTTGCTGTTGCCCTATTTTTGCATTGAAATCTCCCATAATTATTTTCAAGTGCTGCTTACCTTTATTATTTAGATGACAAATTTCCTCATAAAATTCTTCAATTTCTTCTTCAGGATGACTTGTGGTGCCAGAATACAGATTGACAAATGTCTGCAAAAAAGCGAAAGGGAACAACAATCCAACTCGGGAAAACTATATCATGAAGAAAAACGCCAACTGAAGTTAATTCGAAATAATGACGAAATCTCCATTCTGGCAGCTGACAAATCACACCAAACAGTATTACTGAATAGAACAACATATCAGGATAAAATGCTTGAAGCCATTTCATCCATTCCGCACATAGTGGTAGAGCGGAATCCCACAAAAGCAGCATGTTCAGCACTTAACAGATTAGAAAAAGCTCCCACATTCCCAGATAATTTCTCAAAGGCCTTCACATCCCGGCTGTCGTGTGCCCGATATCTTTGGGCGTCTGAGACTTCATAAGGAGGGGCATCCTATTAGGCTACTAACCGCGGGTTATGTTAACCCGATTCGACCCCTTGAAAAAAGCTCTTGCTCAGTATTTAGCAAATTTTGCTGTGAACTCATCTTATTCTGTGAAAAGTTCTACTGTAGCAATTGAAAAAGTTAGAATGTTTCAGCCACATTCTAAACCTTTCACCCTTGCCTCCCTAGATGTTGTTTCACTGTGCCCTAATGTACCAGTGGACGCCACCCACCTCATCATAGAGGCCAAACTCGCTAAGTCCCCACATCTGAAATTTCAGCAATTATGAACGCTGTTAAATTTGTTAAGCAGCATTCATACTTCAAATTCGATAATCGAATTTACAAGCAAGTGGAGGGCTCACCCATGGGTTCTCCACTTTCAACTGTACTTGCACAAATTCTGCTTCAACACATTGAGATCAAAGTTCTCAATGAATTTCCCCTTTCCCCCTAGTATGTATATGAGGTACGTCGACGACATCCTTGTATTTTGGCCTCATACACAGGATGATTTAGCTAAGTTTACCGACGCGCTTTCATCTGTTTTTCCCATTATCGGGCTCACGATAGAAACTGAATCAAAATACTCTCTACCATTTTTGGACTTTCAAATCACCCGTAACCCTGTAACATGCAACCTTTCTTACTCTGTTTATCGAAAACCCACTGCCGGTAGTAGTTTAATCCCTTTTAACTCTTCACATCCATTACCACATAAGCTATCCGCTATCAACTTTTTAATCAAAAGAGCCTTCTTGCACTCATCTGCTAACAGCTTGCTAAAACTTGAAATAGATTTTATTTTTGATTTAGCCGCCAAACATATCTCAAATATATGATCAACCGAATCTATAGAAGAATCTTAAACGATAGATCTACATGTTTGACCAAAGAACAAAAACCAGCAAAGCGTTTTCTTGGTACAATAGAGCAGTACCCAAGCATTACTAATGTTCTGACACACGCATGTATGAAATATGACACTCATTTTGGCATTAGATCCAGAAATCTATTCTCACTTATTAAAAAAGATAGGGAACCGCCTGATATTTGTGTAAATGGGGTTTATATAATATACCAAGAATAGATGTCTCCAATGGTGAACAAGTAAGCAACTATGTAGGTTCTACAAAACGTAGCCTTGAAACTCGAATGCAGGAACATAAATATGACATTCGCGTTAATCATAGTAACACAGCGCTCGCCAGATATGTGGCACAAGGAACTGTCCAACCGGATTGGAAGAACATTAAGTTGCTACATGCACCCGCCTCTGTATACTCGTTGTACATAACTGAAAGTTTATACATCGAGGCCTTCGGGGACGGATGCTGTAACGATAATTCCCCAATTGAATTACACAGAATTTGGAAGAGACTAATTACAGCCATGAACTTACATAACATTTCTTGTTAAATATGCAAGTTATAACAAATATATATATTTTGCACCTTGTTTATTATTTTTCCACATGGACATCATCTGATTCGTGATTTAGTATTGAAATGATGGCCACAGAGTGACACCCTCGCAACGCCTTGTACGGCATCAGACTCGGACATATATATGGGAGCACATGTGCAGCAGCGGCTCTCCCCCCCGTCCCCAAAAAGCCGCGAATGGCTGAGTGATTAGCAGTTCAGACTACCAATGCAACGTCCTCAGGTTCGATCCTGGGCTGATCTTGCGGTGGTGGTGTGATTTGCCCACAATCACTGAATATTCGCCGTGCATCGGACGAGCACGTAAAGTGACGGCCCCCAGGCTGGACCCACTGGTTAAATGGGTATCCTTTCCTATGCCCACCCTGAAAGTCTCACATCCCTCTATGTGCAACATCGTAATTGTACGGTGGCGCCATCTACTGTACTCTAATCACACTACAAACTGTTCTGTCAAAGTTGCTAGACTTGCACTCATCCCTTCCGTTTCTGTGTCCTGCCCAAAAGGCGAACTCGCTGTAGGTGGCTGGGACCTAAAATCTACTCACTGTGGAAGGAAGTCCTACAAGAAAATGAAGCTTCCAGCGGCTCTCCTCCATCTGAAGACGGGTCGATTTTCGACCCGAAAGTACTAGTGGGTTTTTAATCTTGTAAATGTCTGTCGTTTTTTAAATTAAACATATCGTGCAAAGACGGTGTAAGTTCTTTAAATGTATTGTATATGCACGACATTTTCATTAACACTATAGAAAATCACGAATGACGCAACAACCACACGACACAGTTAATGACAGTTGCTACGGACATACATATTTCGATAACGCAGCAATACACAACCGAAAAGGAATGCCATAATCGCATGAGGAGAAAGCATGAGCAGGACAGCATGGCCGTCCGGAAACAATGCAACAAGTGGTTCGGATTTCGAGAGGCCGATAGAGAGTGTAATTATTAATAATAATAATAAATCTCACTCTTGATATACAGGATGATTCATAAAGAAGTATACAGTTTCAATGCACTGTAAAACAAGAACAATGTAAGATATTTTATGTTGCCTGTAACAGAATTGTAGAGGAATGTTTCAAGTTATTTTAGAGACAGTCACAGAAGTTCTATGTGTACACCCTTAGTCACATGACACACATCGAACCGGTAACCCATTTCTGCCCAAACGCGAGGTAAGAAATATGAATTAAGTGCAGTGTTAGTGGCTGTGATACGCTGT
Organism: Macrothele yani; assembly: GCA_039090855.1. NCBI lineage: Eukaryota > Metazoa > Arthropoda > Arachnida > Araneae > Macrothelidae > Macrothele > Macrothele yani. Next base: position 66,793,034 of record CM077009.1, on the reverse strand, counting down.
TTTTATAATCAAGTGCAGTGATAGCGGCTGTGACACACAATTGAAAGCATTTAGCGTCCTTTACTATTTCTAGCATTGAAAACACTACTTAAGGTTTTCTCTTCTTACTTACTCTCTTTCGAAGTAAAACAAAGTCACTCAAAGTTCGAGAAACACTTACTTGCGTTTACTTTTTTATTCCATCAGTATCGTATGAGCACATTACGTATGTAATCCAAAATACGTAAGGAACTAATTCTCCAATTGGATGGTACACCACCACACTGCTTAGGTGACGTGCCAGATTATCTTGATGAATATCTTCCTCACCGATGGATTGGACGAGCCGCGGACTACAACATGCCAGTGACCTGGCCACCCAGAAGTCCTGATTAAGCACCTTGTGACTTTTTCCTGTGGGGGTACGTAAAGGACAAGATATTCGCCCCTCCCCTTCCTGTTGATCTAGCTATGCTGAAACAGCGTATCACAGCCACTATCCACTGCACTTGATTCAGATATCTTACCTCGCGTTTGGACGGAAATGGATTACCGGCTCGATGTGTGTCGTGTGACTAAGGGTGCACACATAGAACATCTGTAACTGTCTCTAAAAAACTTGAAACATTCCCCTACAATTCCGTTACAGGTAACATAAAATATCTTACATTGTTCTTGTTTTATAGTGCGTTGAAACTGTATACTTCTTTATGAATCACCCTGTATATATATCGTATTACATGCTGATCCAGCACGAGCGACGTGGGTTCGATTCTCAGCGCTGGGACCAGGGTACCTGGTTAAAGGGATGAAAAATTCCACGTGTTCAATTTTACGAAATTTCTGTATGAATACGGAAAAACCTGAAACGTACTTTTTGAAATAAACGGAATTCCTGACAACGGAAAATCTGTGAAAATACGGAAGTTGAAAAAAAACCAAAAAAACCGGGCATTTTTTTTTAAACGGGAATCTTCTTAAAAGACGGACGCCTTCTCACAACTTTGCTGCTCTTTATTTTCAGAAATTTTCCGTGAATTCACACCACTTATATTTTTACAATGTGTATAGCATAATGATGGAACCAACGACAGGTTATGAACTAAAACAGCCCACTAAATACCCGCCCTTAGAAAATACGCGACTTTATACTACGCTGAACTCCACAAACTTCGAATACTCAATCATGTATCATTACTGTTATAGAGTAAGATATGTACCGGCACCTAACCTTAGAATAACATACGGGGATTTACGAATGAGGAATGTGGAAAGATATGAGTTGTCCACCTACATTGGGTGCCTGATGCGTGCATCATGACCATGAATGTTGTTAAAATGTATGTCTAGTATTGCAAGCACATACATCCCTCTGCCTAAGATTCTGAAACCTTATTCCTTTATCAGTTTTATGACGCTTTGTAATGTCACGCAATGTTGCTCTCTGGTGTCGATGATCTATTGTAAAGGAAATCAGGTCATATAAGACACTTCGTAAATTATTTACAGCTGCTGTATTGGAATATGCATTGTATTGACAAAAGTCACCGGACACCCCTTTAAAAGAAAATGAACGGATCCGCTGCGTTGTTAAGATGCGCAGTACAGCTGCAAACGGTATAAAAACAAGCCTACAGCTGAACAGTGCAGAAAAAATCACACGAATCGGAAAAAATCTCCAACCAAAAATGATTTAAAACCACCATGAGCGGAGAGAAATTTCACCGCCACCCACTCTCCCGCTCTGATAGCTCTCCCTGCGGTCCGCACTGCACTTGTCCTTTTGCTTCACGTAATTTAACCAACACTAAAAGTGCATCAGCCGCGGAAATCTCCAAAGAACTGAATCACTAAACTTTCTACTTTTCACTCCTTCCCCGCAAATAGAACGGGATGTCTGAAAGGCAAAGCAACAGACATGAATGGTTCTAATTTTATTTTATTTCATCATTTCTTCAAATTTCCGGGACATTATCTCCACTTTATACAAAATTTTTATCTCCACTTCCAACTAAGTGTCCGTAGTTTGGCCCTTAAAAGGATTAACTCCTTACTTCCTAATTTCCACTACTACTCAAGCAGTTCACCCCATTATCGCAAGCAATTTTCGTTTAAAAAAAAAAAAAAAGAGGAGAACCCCACATAGGTAAGTAAAGTCTCGAAAACTACTGCTAACAGTAAAAAATCTCACTATTTCCCTTATGCTTTTCTCCATTTCAAATTCCCTGTACACCACCAATTCCTCACGCCAGCTCCCCTGGAATTACCATAAATCGGAATTACCATGCTCAACCAGCACCAGCACCCATCGTACCGCTGCGACGGGAATTCATCGGATTATCCCTTGACACCGCCCCCTTCTCACCAGCCAGACTGACCCCGCTTCCCTGTTAGTGGCAGGAGTTGTTACTTTTCTCTCAACTGTTAAAAGTGCAAATTTCTCGCGCTCACTTTTAACAGTAAAAATCTACAACTCTGTTTTCCTATTGCTCTTTAAACCTATCCAATCAGGGGACTCTACCCCGAATCGATTTACTTCTTCTTAGCTCCATACAACTGAATGTGAATTGGACCTAAACCTTAAGTTTTATTATTTATTATTTTATTACCGCGATCATATCGCACTGCGAAGTTGAGTGGAAATGTCGCGGCGGGAGAGAACTGACTTCGAGAAAGGAAAGATTGTTGGGTGTTATTTTAGTGGGTTGTCCATAAGAGAAACCGAGAGGCGTTTAAACATACCCAAGTCAACTGTTTTGGATATACTGAATCAGTGGAAGACACATGGCGTGCATGAAGCAGCAAAATGTAGAGGCAGAACAAAGAAAATCATTGATAGAGGACGTCGAAGTCTCAGGAGAGTCGTTACAGCTAATCGACGGAGTACTGCACAAGACCTCAGTGTACAGTTGAGTAAAAATGCTGGAACCTCGGTATGTACACGTACCATTCGCAAAGAACTACATTCCATGGGATTCCGTGGTCGTGCGGCTGCTCATAACCCTTTATCTCTACTCGGAATGCTACTCGTCGTTTAGCATGAGGTAAAGAACTTTTATCGTTGACCGTAGATCAATGGAAACAGGTCCTATAGACTGATTAATCCAGATACACAATCCATCAGTCTGATGGCCGTGTTGGGTATAGCGGCAGCCTGGGGGACGCTATTTACCACATTGTACTGTTCCTACGGTCAAGTTTGGAGTTGACGGTGCACTCGTGTGGGGGTATTTTTCGTTGTATGGTCCCGGCCCATTGTTTATCGTGGACAAACCTACCTGTGATACAGCACGTCTACCTCAATATTCTGACAATTATGCCCTACCAACTCTGTGGTAATACTATGGAGCGGAGCCTTGTTGGTACCAGCAGGATAATTCACAGAGCCATAAAGCAAGGACTATTACAGCGTGGTTTGACGATATTTCCGTATCGTGCGTGAACCGGCCTGCACAGAGCCCTGATTTTAATCATATAGAGCACCTATGGGATTAATTAGAGCACCGCATAAGAAGTTTGTAACCAAGGCCTACTACTAAGCAAAAGTTAGCGGCGGCATTATGTACTGAATGGAAGCACATACCTATCGCTGTGTTCCAAAACCGTGTCGAAAGCGTGTCTCGAAGGGTCAGTGCATGCATTAAGGCCAAAGGTGGACCGACGCGGTACTAATGTATGCCAATAAATGTTATGTTGTGTTTCTCTTCCAGGTGTCCGGTGACTTTTGTCAATATAGTGTATCTAATAATGTATCCGCCGGTTACTAAAATGGAAGCACGTTGTTTTTCTGTTTATCTTCGTGGACACCTGCTTCGTATATTGCAAGTACCTACGAGATCTCACGTAGAATGGCAGCTACGTAAAAAGTAGCAAAAGTGCCTTCCGTCAAATATTTTGCCCCACACGTAGGTCTGTTGTGTTTTTGAGATCTTTCCGTAAGTTCCTTTCGTCGAGATAATGCTTGCTTTAGTGTTTCATGCTTCGCGACGATCTCTATGTGTGTCATGGGAATTTGGTTACAACCAACACGCCCTTAGTTTGGGTCACCCCCCCCCAAGAGACATGTACGTGTTTTGAGTAGCAACTGTACAATATCATGTTGTCTCCCATTGCAAAAGATTTGAAAGGTACTGAAGTGGTTAACGTGTGAATACGCTACAAGGCTCATACCAGCGTATTTTTTAAAAGCATGGAAGAATATCCGCAGAACGCTGGCTCAATAAATTAAGTAGGAGAATGGGAGGAAATTTCACAGGCTGTTGTGAAGCTCATGTATGAAAACACAGACTTTTATCCTTCAGGACATCAACAATTATCTTTCAAGACATCAACAATTTAAATATGGTCCCTAGAAAACGTTCTGGAATTCCGCCTCGACACTGGGAATATGAAGTGGTATCTCCTAGCAAAACGTTCAGCGTTTGGCAGTAAATCACGTATTTCGGACGCGCCCTGTGATTACGGACGAATAAGCCGCAGTATATCATCAAACACAGTTTTTGCAAACAGCACAGAATTCTACAGGACACTGTCGAGTTTCTGGATGAAGCATAGGACGACGTGAAGCGATTAATTGACGATATGGGTGATTTCTCTGAAGGGGGTATCGAGCGTGTCAACGACATTTTGTTCAATAGACGTAATTGAATAAAGGTCGATGGCCGTAATTTATTTTTAGTTTACTTATATTCCTTCCGCCTCTCATGATGCTACAATTAAACCTTCGTCAGATTGACGAACTGTAAAATGAGGATAAGCGAAGTCACTGATACCTCACCTAAGGCTAGAGTACTATTTTAATGCTTAGCATTAGTTTTCTCACTGTTATAGATAAGCTACCACACGGAAATCGTTCAAACACCCTTAATATTTACAAAAGTCGTTAGTTACATCAGGAGTCACCACTAAGTGCTCCTGCCTTTGGCTTGAGTGATAAAAACTTCCTTCTAGGAACAGTCTCCATCAAACGGGAAAACACAAAAGCATTTTTCCCATAATTGCTTCAAACTAAGGAGAGTTTTTGCCTGGTTCTGACGGAGCTTACTTGAAAGGTGTTCCAAGGAAATTAGTCAAGACATAGATTAGGCAAGACCAGTACAACCGCAGCAACCTGTTTCATCCCTCAAACAATATGTTTACAACCAATCACTACAAAGAGGTGAAAGGACCAGTTCTAAAGGAATTTCTAACTGTAAAGGTATCTAAAATGTCAATGTGGGATTTAGAATTTAGTTCCGGACACAGCACCGCTGAAGGATTTTATTCAAACTACAGACTGTGCCAATTCTTTCTTTATGAACTCATCTTTAGAAGTGACATTACACGATTTGCTGAGCAGTTGTTACCTGGCATAATTCACAACCGTAATCGGTAATCGGACCTAGAAAATAAGTGGTGTTTTTATTTGCTTTTTAGCACCTTCTTTCATTGGGAGGCAGTATAAAAACCGTAATGAGTTCACCACGCCAAATGAATTTCATTCTCAGCTGATGCAGTGAAAAATTTGAAGGATGAAATTCTACTTTGGAAAACAAACCGTAACTTCCTACGGACATGTGGTTTCCTAAATTTCTGATGATGATTGCTAAGGGTTGCTTTGATCTGGCTTCGTTGATTCCTTTTTTTAGTCAACCTTCAAAATGTTTATTTTTAGTTACACCGGACACTGTTTCTCAGTCTTTTCACTGTATCGGTTGCTATAAATTTCAGAAGGGTTAATTAGCTGAAAATTGAATGCAATTACCAGTTGCTCAAACGGAATGGGACAATAAAATCCTTAAAACAACCGCAGGATCTTTGCTACAATTAGAATCTTACTTTGACTATACTTTGTCAAAAGAATAGAATACTAAAGTTCGAATTAAAGACAAATTACCTTATTCTTTAATGTGTTCCAATATTTTTTTATCATAGTTCCAATACTTTTGTTCATATGTGTTCCTTTCCAAAATAAGTAGCGAAAAACTAATGACTGATCTATATTTGTAAATGACTACGAACAGTTTTCCACTATATTGATTCACCCTCAAAAATGCGCTTATGCAAGTGAATTCGATTGTAAAACTGTCACCAGTATGTCTCATTTATTATGACGAAAATAGTAGCCAACATTTCGTCATCAAAAGCCGTTTTTTTAGTGGTTTAACGAGCAGAGTGAGCAACTCAATGGGCTATAAGCAGTAGCCCATTCCTAACTTAGGGTCACCGGTTATAGACAAGGGAGAAAGCAATGCCGTAAGCCAAACACACACCATCGTGCCTCAGTGGGATTTGAACGCTGACCTATCTCGGACGAATGGACAAAAGCCAGCGCTCAGACCACTGCAATACCAAGGCAACATCACAAGGCTTCAGGTTATGTAGATGGAATTTCGTGCAGTTACGAAACGTAATAAACGAGAAGTCAACTTTTGGAGTTAGAGCGCTGGAACGAAAAGAAAACTTGAGATGACTTTTGGAGGATCCGCGTAAATATTTACAAAGTAGCCATGATTAACTATGGAAAATTAAAAAAAAAATATTTATGCAGTAGAAAATTCAGGGAAGCAGTGGGATCATATTCGCAATTTTCTTTAGGAATTTGAGTGCATTTATAAAAAAAAGTATCGAGAATTCAGTGTGTTTTTATCGTTATGGGAAAGTGATTAGAAGAAAACCAATCGGAAACAAAAGCATTCGATTCTGATTGGTTGTGGGAGCAGAAAACGAATGCACGCGTTCCATGTTTGCAACATCTTGAGAATTTCCGCAGAGGAAAACTAATTTAAGGAAGTATGTAGAAAAAAAAATCCATTGATCTTTTTTTCTTCATTTTTCGTGTTTTCCTTTCGAACTTCTTAGCTTATTAAAATTTTTATTCGTAGTCTCTGCGAACAGTTTTTGTTGTAAAGCTCAAAATGTTACAGAAAAGAGGAATATTTAACATGTTTTAAAAATTTCGCCAGTAGGTGGCAACATTCTGTAATGAATCAAAAAAGAAAAAAACATCCTTATGGTTTCGTCTGTTTACCCATCAGTGGAATAAACGGAAGGAGTCCTAAATGATGCTCTTCATTTTTTTCCTATAGCGCGATCAAAGAACAAAGAAAATCAGTGTTGGGAATGCCTTAATAAAACTGCACCGTTGCATCTTGCATCATAAAATTCCTTAAAACATGTTACAAGCCGCTCCAGTGGCCCAGTGGTCTAAGCGATGGCCTCTGATCATTAGTTCGAAAGGGGTCCGGGTTTGAATCCCGGTGAGGCATGGATGCTGTGTTTGTCTTATGGCACTGGCTCTCTCCCTTCCCTGGGACCAGTGGCCCTAACGTAGGTACGGGCGACTGCTTATAGCCCATTGAGTTGCTCACGGTGGTCGTTAAACCTCCAATAAAAAAAAATGTGACAGATGCTGTGAAAACACCAACTTATCGAAACTGCGTCTTCGCGCTCCAAAGTAGGTTCTTCTAACCAACTAAACTACATCGACGGAATATATCGCTTCAGATTTGTCCTCTTGACACGTGCTTTACCTCTATAGTACTTCACAATGCATGTTTCGTATCTGTATTCTAAAAGTTCACAAAAGTGCATGTTTCACATCTGTATTCTAAAAGTTCACAAAAATAAAGCAGGACAACGACATTTAAATTGCCTGGTTTTCCCTCCGTAGAAGAATGAACTTAAATTAAGGTTCTCCTACTTAAACTCTTCCTCAAGCTTAGAAGGTTGCAGATGTTTTCCAAGCATAACCAGGATGGAAAAGATGCTTTCCAGCTAGCAAATCGGAAGGTTTGTTTAGATTAGGATACAGAACCTTTGTATAGTCACGCAGTTTTCCTCCTTTCACTAAACAGAATTCCTCTATAAAGTACTGGTATTAAACTTATACGGCCATTGCGTTAAAGCTTATAACATCCCCTAAACGCTTTGAGCGCTACATGTTATGATTGGAGTTCGTTTGACCTGACATACTTGTAGATCTACCATTATATTTCTCCAGAAACTCATTTATCAAAACAAACGTTGCATTTCACAGCTTTCTGCATAACTGCTTACAATGTAACAAGTGGGTGTCAAACAAGGAAGGCCCTTTAGAACCTAAACTACAACGCGTGACGTCACGTACTCTCGTCCGAACAGCTGAGATAACGGTATCAGCATTATCCCATGAGACACCTGTGGGAATTTCGCAAACCAGAGTTTCGAAGTGGCAATGTTAATAAATCTGCAATGAACACGCCACCTCTCTCCATTCACAAGTGTTTAACAGTCCGATAGATATGGAAAATTATGCATAATTTGAGATATTTTCAAATGCAGAATAGCATTTGAAAATATCTCAAATTATATTTTCTATGGTGAAGTGGCCACCAGTTAGGTCTGGTCTCGAGTCCGGGATAGGTAGAGTGTTTTTTTTCCTACGGCCCTAGCTCTCTCCCTCTTACTCGATCCAGTGACATTAGGCAGAACTGACTGCTTACAGCCCTTCAAATTGCTCGTGGCGGTCATTAAACCTCGATAAAATGAAGGAAAATAAAACCTGAAACATTTTTAAATTACTCGATTTAGAAAAAATCTTTTTAACGTGTTTGATTCTTTACTAGACTCACCAGATTCTTTCTTTTGAGGATTAGCAGTATTCTCGTTGATACAAAGTAAAGGTTACAACGCGTGCAATCGACAAACTTTCAGAAATTTCATGTCTACGTATGAAAAATAAACCGTGTGTGCTCGAATGGGTCCGTAAAACCTTTAATTCTACTGATGAAAATCTGGTCCAGTTCAAAGCAGGTATTAAAAAAATACAGACAGAAAAACATGACGACAAGATTTTGAAGTCACATGTTTAATAGATTAATTTTTGGCGTTTGTTAATACACTGGTTTCCATAAATTAAGCAACAAGAAGACAATTTGCGATAATTTGGCGAAATATAGTTCTAATTGCACGAAATTTGCATATGTTACGGGCGAAAGCATTCAACATCTATGTACTAAAGGCAAATGAGGGGCACTGGCAGCGCTTTATGCAAATGCGCGAGAGCTTAAAACCAGCTGTTTCGGAGAGAGTCGCCAATTGATGTGCAACGGTGAATGGCAAGATTTCGAGATAGCGATTTTGTTGACAGGGCTTCGAGAGGTCAGTGACCAGCGGAGTTACGCTACAGAGCAATAGGACGACCCGAAGCAGGGCAACCGCAGGCGGACGTCGCAAGAAGGCTCAAGGTCGATCGTTCTCTTGTCTGCAGGATGTGGCAGCAGTTCTAAGCCACGAGTGCGGCTTCCCAAAGGTACAGCGAAAGTAGGCCAAGGGCGACGACCTCCGCGGATGGCCGGTATTTGCAGCTTTCGGCACGGCGGAACAGGATGGCTACACCGACTCATCTCAGATCTGTTCTTATGGCAGCCACAGGACGGACGGTATCAGCTTGGACGGTACGCAGAAGGTTACATGCAGGAGGGATGTATGCTCGGCGACCTGTATTATGCTTGCCACTCACCCTCTGCCACCGTGGAGAACGTTTCAGTTGAGCATGAATGCATGTGAATTGGACTCAAAATCAGTAGAGGTCCGTTCTGTTCACTGATGAGTCGCGATTCTATTTACAGAGTGATTCTGCCGAGTTTACATCTGGAGAGAGGACAGTACTCGCTATATTTGCTCTAATATCCAGGAAAGGGACACCTGTGGTGGTGGTAGTGTTCTGGTGTGGGCAGGCATATCGTTAGGCAGCCGTACCGAACTCTACACATGGAAATTTCAATGCTCAGAGGTATCGAGACGACATCCTGGACCCTGTTGTTCGTCCGTATGCGGCCGCACTTGGCGATACATTTGTACTGCAGGCAGATAACGCCCGCATTCACACAGCTCTACTCGTGCGCCAGTACCTGGAAAAGGAGACTATAGTCCATATGGAGTGGCCAGCACGCTTTCCCGATCTGAATCCCATTGAGCATGTCTGGGATGCTATCGGAAGTCATGTTGCTGCCTCCAGTCCTCTCCCCGAACCCTGCAGGGGCTCCGCACTGCTTTGCTCGAACAATAGACGCAGCTACCCACGAAACTGCTCGAAACCATAATTAACAGCATGGAACATCGCTGTGGGGCCTATTTTGCTATTCGAGGTAACCACACTCCGTATTGAAGTACCTTTTCCAGTTTCATCTTGATGCCTATATTCCTGTATTTTCATTTTTGCATCATTTATACAAAATGTAAATGCTTTGCATCACATACGTATTTTTAGCACGTCTTTTGTAAAAAAAAGATCGTGCTTATGTCATCGATTTGTCCGTCCTTCCGCCTGTAGGCTCTGCAACTATTAGTCCGATTTGAAAAATTCTTTTTGCGTCGCGAAGCTTGAGATATGCGAATGATGACCCTCCATTTCGTTTCTTTTTTTTTTTACGATGCTCAATTTCGCCTCCAGAGGGCGTAAATTCAGATGATGTCGAATTCAAATTACATTTTTATTCCACATATTTGCTTCTAAACAACCGATTGAAAAAATTATTTTACCTTTCGATTCCATTTATGTCGAAGAGTAGGTTAGGTATAGTTACTTTTTCAGGTTACTCATAGATTTTCTTCAAGGGGGCGTAAAATTAAAAATATAAATTACGTTTTCACCGATACCTCTCCTTCTAAAACTCTGATTTGAAAATTATTTTCTACAGAGGATGCATCTTCTGATGCAAAATCTTTTGCATATAATTTCAAATTTTTAGTGCAAATGTTTTGGTTTTTTAATTATTTTAGTACACTTACGCCAGGGGGCGTAAGAGTTAATTTTGCTTCTGATGTATTTGCCACAAAATCTGAGCTTCTAAAAATCTCGATTGAAAAAATTCTTTCCTGGACCGATGCCACTCACGTCGGTCAAACCTTTTGGAGTATTTTCTTCTTAAAATACTGCGTGGTTTCTCCGCCAGGGGTGTATATATATACACTGGCGGATAGTGAAAAAAGAGCACCAAGAAGGAGACGTCTGATACCAACGAAATTTATACAGCATAATAACGGAATACAGAGGATAACGTGATCAAAACATTATGGCAAAATACAGCTGTATTTGCTGGTAAACTGAAAAACAACATTTCCATGTAACATGGTTAGTACGAGGTTGAACCGCCATGAACTGCGTCACACTGTACAATTCTGGCATGGAGTCTGTCGTAATGATGTTGGATGCAAGTTTGGGGTATTGAGTTCCAAGCATCCTCAACCTGGACGCGTAAATCGGGGATGGTCGTGGCTGGCCGTGGACACCGGATAAGTCGTTGTCCCATAAAATCCCACACGTGCTCAATGGGGGACAAATCCGGTGAACGTACAGGCCATGGAAGTTGTCTCACACCCTGAAGTGCATGTTGCGAGGCACGTGCCGTGTGTGGGCGTGCGTTATCTTGCCGGAAAACACCACGATGGACCGACTTTACAAATGCCACAACAACGGGCAGAATGATGTTGTTGATGTAAGAGGTGCTGTTTAACGTACCCGGTACAAACACTAGTTGTGTACGGGAGTGATAGCTGATCGCTCTCCACACCAGGAGACCAGGTGTAGGCCCTGTATGTCGCTGGCGGATGCAAGAAGGGTGGAGACGCTCCCCTGTGCGTCTGCGAACACGCATACGGCCATCGGAGGCTCCCAAGCAGAATCTGCTTTCATCGCTGAACACGACAGATCGCCATTACGTTCTCCAGTGCAGACGTTGGCGACACCACTGCAGCCGTTCCTAACGACGGTGCTGGAGTCAAAGGTACACATGCCAGAGGCACACGTGCACGTAGTCCAGCATCCAGTAGACGGTTGCGGATTGTTTGCACAGTCACCTCAGGTGCAACGGCAGCTCGGATTTGCGTCGCAGTGGATGTTCTGCTTGACAACGCCGCTCTTCTTATGCGTCGATCGGTCCGCTCATCAGTCCGTCAGTGACTCCCGGTTCCCCGTCTTCTCGTGTGGGAATGTTTCTCGGACGATCTACGCCACCATCGTACCACCACCGATACATCCCGTCCAATTCGCTCCACAATACGACGATACGACCACCCGGCCTCGCGGTGTCCGACTAGACGACCTCGCTCAAAGTCCGATAACTTCTGAAATGGTACACGTCTTTCATGTCCAGGCAGTGCAGCTTCTTCAGGATCTTCGCACGTGTCCATACGCCGATGCCTGATTACATTCACTTCGCCGTACTCCTTAAATACCACCGACGATAATTTGCATATTATGCCGTGCTGTGGCGTAAGCGCTCACCGGTTGGTCCCGAAAGTAACATCACACCTACGTAAACTCGACCCCATTAACATATGTAAATTTCACGATCGTCCGCCAATTCCTTCTTGGTTTTCTTTTTCACTTTCCGCCAGTGTATATACCTTATTTTTGTCAATAACTCTGTTTCTAATGGTACGATTTGAAAACTTCTTTCTTTATTGGATAGAGTTTCCAATGTGACATGTTTTCCAAATAATTTCAAGCTTTTCAGGTAATTCATGGACTTTCCGCTAGGGGCGTGTAGGTAAATTGCGTTTCCCCGATATCTCTGTTTCTAACACCCGGATTTGAAAATTTTTTCATGCACCGGATAAAGATTCTGATGGGAAATCCTTTGCATATAATTACTAATTTTGGTAAGAAATGGTTTGGCCTCTCTAGGGGTCGTAAGTCTTAATTTCCACTTATAATGCATTTGAAGTAAAAACTGAGCTTTAAAAATCTTGATTGAAAAAAATTCATTTGTGGACCGATGCCACCCACGTCGATAAACCTTTTTGGAATGTGTCGATAAACCTGTGTCGAAATCACGTCGATAAACCTTTTTGGATAATTCTTCTTTGTTGGATTGTGTTTCCGATGCAAAATGTTTTTCATATAAATTCAAAATTTTCAAGTAAATCACAGCCTTTCCACTAGAGGGCGCAGAGGTAAATTGCGTTTTCTGCGTTATTTCTGCTTCTGAATCCGATTTGAAAAGTCCTTTCTGTATCACGTAGATCTCTTGATGGGAAAGGTTTTTCATCAAATTTCTAGTATTTGGTAAAGAATGGTTTGGCCACCAGAGGGCATAAGTGTTAATTTCTGCTTCTGATGTATTTGCAGCAAAATCTGAGCTCCTGAAAACTCGACTAAACATTTTTTTTTTCTTGGACCGAACCGCTCACATCGAAAAACCTATTGAGAATACTTTCTTTCTAAAATAATGCATGGTTTTCCCGTCAAGGTGCGTAGATGCGTATCTTATATTTGTACATATCTGTACTTCTATGAGCCCGATTTGAAAAAAAAATCTTTCTTTGTTGGAGAGCGTTTCCGCTGCGAAGTGCAATAGCTCTGATGAATTTAATTTGCGTCAGAAAGCATTCAAAAGATGTGCTCATTACACCGGAAAATTCGATGTCATGCTTCTTGTTATGTTTTTAGCACGCCTTTTATAAAAAAAGATCGTGCTTCTGTTATCGGTCCGTCCTTCCGTCAGCCCGTCCGTCCGTCAGTCAGTCCGTCCGTCCGCCTGTACCCACGATATCTCTGCCACTATTAGTCCGATTTGAAAAATTCTTTTTGCATTCGGAAGCTTGAAACATGCAAATGATGATCCTTTATTTCGTTTTTTTTTACGATGTACAATTTCGCCGTTAGAGGGCGTAAATGCAGATGATGTCGAATTCAAAAATACGTTTTATTCCACATATTTGCTTCTAAACTTCCGATTGAAATTTTTTTTTATCTTTCGATTTCATTTATGTCGAAGAGTATTTTAGATATAGTTACTTTTTCAAATTACGCATAGATTTTCCGCTAGGGGGCGTAAAAGTAAATTACATTTTTCCCGATAACTCTTCTTCTAAAACTCTGATTTGAAAAATTTTTTCTTCAGCGGATACATCTCCTGACGGAAAATCTTTTGCATATAATTTAAAATTTTTGGTATAGAATACTTTGGCCACCAGGGGGCGTAAGTATTAATTTTTGCTTTTGATGTATTTGCCATAACATCTGAACTTCTAAAATATCGATTGAAAATTTTTTCGGTGGACTGATGCCACATACATCGATAAACCTTTTCGGAATATTTTCTTCTTAAATTATAGCACAGTTTCTCCGCAAAGGGAGCATAGATGTACACCTTATTTTTGTCAATATCTCTACTTCTAGAAGTCCGATTTGAAAATTTCCTTCTTTGTTGGATACTGTTTTCCATGTGACATGTTTTTCATATAATTTTAAAATTTTCAAGTAATTCATAGACTTTCCGCTAGGGGGCGTAAGATGAATTGCGTTTCCACCTATATCTCTGCTTCTAAATCTCCGATTTGAAAAATTCTTTCTGCACCAGATACAGCTCCTGATGGGAAATCGTTTACACATAATTTCTAGCTTTTGTAAAAAAATAGTTTGGCCACCAGGGGGCGTAAATCCTAATTTCCGCTTCTGTTGTATTTGCAGCAAAATATGAGATTCTAAATTCTCGATTGAAAAAAACGTCGTTTGTTGACCAATACTAGTCATGTCGACAAACCTTTTTAGAAACATTTTCTTCTTAAAATGGTGCATGGTTTCTACGCCAGGGGGCGTAGATATATATCTTATTTGTGTCAATATCTCTAATTCTAGGAATCCGATTTGAAAAATTCCTTCTTTGTTGGATAGTGTTTCTAGTGTGACATATGGTTCATATAATTTCAAAATTTTCAAGAAATTCATAGGATTTCCGCTAGGGAGCGTAAATGTAAATTGCGTTTCCCCCTATATCTCTGCTTCTAAATCTCCGATTTGATAAAATTTCTTTCTGCACCGCATACCGCATACAGCTCCTGATGGGAAATCGTTTGCACATAATTTTTCACTTTTTGTAAGAAATGGTTTGGCCACCAGGTGGCGTACAGTCTTAATTTCCGCTTCTGTTGCATTTGCAGCAAAATATGAGCTTTTAATATCTCGATTGATAAAAAAGTCGTTTGTTGACCGATACTACTCATGTCGACAAACCTTTTAGGAAACTTTTCTTCTTGAAAAAATGCATGGTTTCTATGCCAGGGGGCTTAGATGTATATCTTATTTTTGTCAATATCTCTACTTCTAGAAGTACGATTTGGAAAATTCCTTCTTTGTTGGACAGTGTTTCTGATGCGAAATGTTTTTCCTATAAATTCAAAATTTTCAAGTAAATCATAGACTTTCCGTTAGGGGCCACAAAGGTAAATTGCGTTCTCTGCGTTATTTCTGCTCCTAAAGCTTTGATTTGAAAAAATTATTCCTGTATCGCATTCGAGACCTGGTGGAAAATATTTTTCACATAATTTCTAATGTTTGGTAAAGAATGGTTTAGCCACCAAAGGTCATATATGTTAATTTCTGCTTCTGAAGTATTTGTTGCAAAATCTGGGCTCCTGAAAACTCGACTAATTTTTTCTTAGACCGATACCGCTTATATGGATAAACCTTTTGAGAATACTTTCTTCCTAAAATATTGCATGGTTTTCCCACCGGGGGACGTAAAGTCACATCTTATTTTTGTCGATATCTCTGTTTCTAAGAGTTCGTAAGCTCACGATTCCGTTTACAGCAATATCTGAGGGATTAAAAACCCGATTGAAAATCTTCTTTCTTTCGTCAAATCTATTGTTTTCCATACCGTTTCCATTGACTTTGAATAGCTTTGATAAATTTAATTTGCGTCAGAACGGATTCAAAAGACGTGCTTATTACACCCGAAAATTCGGTGTCACCTTTCTTGTTTTTGTTGCATTTGGTCTGATAAAGCTTACCACAAAATTTCATCCGAATCGGTTGCATGCTTTTTGAGTAATTACGATTTTTCCCTTTTTTGCCTAATTTATGGAAACCAGTGTATTTAACTGATTAATATTAACAATGGCAAATAGGATATCAGATGTCTCTGACAACAAAGATCTGTAGTATCACCTGATGGCATACGCCTAGTATCTTTATTTTAAAAGATACTAGGCGTATGCCATCCGGAAATAGTACAGATCCTTGTCAGAGAAGTTTAAAGAAAAGAAGAAAAACTTCTCTGACAAAGCTCCCGTGTAACTTCCTTTTTTCCTCTTTTCTACATTAAGGATCAGCTGTTCCTCCTCGACTTAGATGCCTCTGAGAAGAACTTTCGGAATTGCACTGTGTTCCGAAAATGATGACGTTTCTAATTGAGTTCTTTACGCGACAACACGGTTGTGTAGCGCATTGAAAAACAATAGTAAAGGTATGTATGTGTGGACAAGAAAAATCGTGATTGTGTGTTAGGCAGAAATATGAAGAAGAGTGAAAGTTGCACAACAAGCATAGAGTGAAGAATGAAGGGTACATAGACAAACAGCGAGAATAAGAGGACACAAAAAGAGTAATCTGGTGGAGAAAAATGAAGGACAAATAGAAAAAAAGACGAAAGCTGGTGTGAGAAGCTTACTTATTTATGGTCATTAATTTAAATTTTAAGACCTATTAAAGCTTCTAAATTATTTACCTCGTCTTTTGCCCTTTTCTATCAGTGTCAGAGTTAGAGAAACGTCTGATTTGAAAAATATGAGATTTTAACCCCGCCCCTTAAGCCAACACAATTTCGGAAAGGTTCAGCTGATTTTCAGTTTTATTTGGTTTTATAGCTTTTGCATCTTTAATTGACTTCCGGAGCATTGTCTTCATTCATCCGAAAACAATAACAATTTTATTATTAACAATAAATTCTTCGAATACTGTTTAGATTTGACCAGAAAGCCTTTTTACTACAGCATTATCCCCTTTTCTTTTCTTTCTTTCTTTCTTTTTTTTTTTTTTTTTTATAAAAAATGCTGCGGCGCCTTCTTCCTCTTTGCAGAAATAACTTTTGAAATTCAACGTGATCCTTAGAATACAGATATTTTTATAAATGTATTTGGGTCAAAAAAACAACAATTCCGTTGTTGCTTTTGTCCATGGAAAGAATTTGGCAATAATATTCAGTTCTAACGACAAAAATGAGAGATGGCCCTGAATTTCTGAGTGTAATATTTGGCTTTGGGATCTTTTCTTACAACCCCTCCTCCTCCCACACAACATTCCCAGGAAAAAAAATAATTTTCCAAAACAGATTCCAAAAATAGTAGAATAGAAGATCTACGAAAATGAAAATGCACATATGCCGCATAGCGGGAAAACATCTCATTCATTGAAATACACGAATATCACCGCACTTTTCTCTATAATGCGTGGAACAAATCATTATTTTTTTTAATTGGATACGTAGATCGGTAAAACATTAGCAAATATAAATATTACCTATGCCACCTAGCAGCTAAATGTTACGTTACGCAAAATTGTGAATCGTTTGCAAAATCTTCCACACGCTGGATATCCGAACGAAAAGGAATTTTTCAGATTGAACAAAGTAGAGGCAGAGGTAAAACGTAATATCATTTCACACTCCTAGATGGAAAAGCGTTTTATTTGAGACAACACAAAGAATGAATCTTGCTATTGAAATTAAATTTATATCATTGATTCCACGTGTTACAAGTAATAACTGATTACAACTGCAGAGCCATACCAGATTTTGTCGCTTCAAAACTCAGTGTCATGTGAAGCAACCACCGCGAGTAACAATAACAGCAAGAACACGGACTGGCATTGATGGAAGAGGTTTTTGATATCGTCCTGCGAAATATCCTGCCAGGTCGTTTCTATGCGAGACCATAGTTCATTTGTGGTGACTGGTGGGGACACTTGACGAACTAGTCGCTTTGCTTCTATGTCCCAGACATGTTCGATCGGGGATATCTCTGGTGCAGGCTGGAGAAGAAGCGGTATTTGCCGTACATGGAAGAGTTCTTGGATATTCTGGGCCACAGACGGCCAAGCATTGACCTTCTGGAATATAGCGCCAAGAAAACTCTTGGACATTCTGGGCCACATGTGGCCGAGCATTGACCTTTTGGAATGTAGCGCCAAGACAACTCTTGGAAATTCTAAGCCACATGTGGCCGAGCATTGACCTTCCGGAATATAGCGCCAAGACAACTCTTGGACATTCTGGGCCACATGTGGTCGAGCATAGACCTTCTAGAATATAGCGCCAAGACAACTTTTGGACATTCTGGGCCGCATGTGGCCGAGCATTGACATTTTGGAATATAGCGCCAAGGCAACTCTGAAGGAAGGGTGTCCCCTCTGCCTTTAAAATATCCCTGATGTATTGCTGGCTGTTAAGGGTTCCCTCAATTCGTATCAGGTGAGATCACGAATTGTACCCAATGGCTCCCAAGCCATGACCCTTGGCGTTGGGCCGGTATGACGCTGCAAAATGCACTTGCTAGGTACCGTTCACCACGATGTCTTCAAAGACGTAAGCGACCATCATGTTGCATCGTGATTCTTCAGAAAAACACAACCTGTTGCCAATCAGGGCGCCAATGCCTGTTATCATGACCCTATTGACGTCTGTGGCGATTTCGTGGTCCATTTCCCGGTTGGGGGTCAAAGCAGCAATGAGCTGCTAGTGACTAGTCCTCTGTTAAGCAGATGACGTCGAACTGTTCTAGTGGAAAAAGCCTAACATGTGAATGTGCTCCACTGCTGCGCTAACATCGTGGATACCGCTGTGCGATCGGTCACTGCCATGCGGTAGAGGTGTCTGTAACCAGGTGCAGTCATGCCATTTTGCGGTCCATTTCCCGGATTTCTATGAGCTTCAGCCTCATCTGTCCACTAACGTCACGTTCGCATCATTGTACTGCCGTTTCGTCCTGTGCCAATAGCAATTTTTCTGTCCGAAAATCCAGCTTCTCTCATCCCAACAATCCTTTCTCACTCAAAGTCCGTCAGGTGTTCATAATAGGACCTTCTCCTGCAACGAAGCATGTGAGACACAAGAAACACACTTTCGACTCAATGTTTGCGTAGTGAGACACAAGAGACATACTTTCGACTCAATGTCGGCGAGGTGAGACACAAGAAACACACTTTCGACTCAATGTCGGCGAAGTGAGACACAAGAAACACACTTTCGACTCAATGTCGGCGTAGTGAGGCACAAGAAACACACTTTCGACACAATGTCGACGTAGTGAGACACAAGAAACACACTTTCGACACAATGTCGGCGTAGTGAGATACAAGAAACACACTTTCGACTCAATGTCGGCTTACTGAGACACAAGAAACACCCTTTCGACTCAATGTCGACATATTGAGACACAAGAAACACCTTTTCGACTCAATGTCCGCGTAGTGAGACGCAAGAAACACCCTTTCAACTCAATGAAGGCATAGTAAGACACAAGAAACACCCTTTCGACTCAATGTGGGCATAGTGAGACACAAGAAACACCCTTTCGACTCAATGTAGGCATAGTGAGACACACGAAACACCCTTTCGACTCAATGACGCCTCTTCACTGATTGCAGCATTCGGTTTGAACCAGCTATTTATACACAAAACTGCCGCCCCCGTGGCGCAGTGGTCTAAGCGCTGGTTTATGACCATTCATCCGTGAACAGTCCGAGTTCGAATCCCGGTGAAGCATGGATGTTGTGCTTGTCTTATGGCAGTGGCTCTCTCCCTTCCTTGGAACCAGTGACCCCAAATTAGGGACGGGCGACTGCTTATAGCCCATTTAGTTGCTCACGGTGGTCATTAAATCTCCAACTTCACAAAAACAAAAACTTCCCAAGGCCGGACAGTACATAGGTCGCTGCTCCGAAACTGCACGTATGTTTTCCCTGGCATTTTAATCATTTTCATGTTCCAACCTGTTGTATATAAAACGTGTTGTAATTTTCACAAACAGTAGTGCATTCATCCAAATAGAAATGCATGTTGACGCCACCTGGCGTAAGATCTACTAATTGCTTCAAGGAAGAAAGTATTCTCAAAATACTTTTTGTACAAAAAACTATACTGTTGAAAAGGAATTTTTTAAATGAAACTCCTAGAAGCAGAGATAGTAGAAAAACGTTTTTACAAATATGTCTCCATGAAAACTGCGCATTGTTCAAATGTTCGCAATTCTTCTCGTAAAAAGTGCCATATAGTACGAAAGGAAATTTTTAAGGAGGGTTTAGAAGCGGAAATACAAACCGAAAATACACAAAAAATCCACCTAACGTCAGAACTGTGCACCATGAAATATCCATGAACATATATAAAATGTTCCACAAAGTGAAAGGTACCTAGTGTTAAAAAGAATTTTCATATTGCAGTTTGAAAGCAGAGATATTGATAAAAAGAAATTATATGTTTGTCCCCCAAGCAGGTACATTTTAAAGTATTTTGAGCAGAAAATGGGCATAATTTTTTTGAGGGTGGGGCGTGGGGGGAGGCATCGATAAGTAAAAATGTGTTCCTATCGGTATCCTACCAAAAAAGAATATTTCGATCGGGTATTCTGACACGCAGATGCGGCTGCAATTTGCAGCAAACAGAAGCGCGCACTTAGAACTGTACAAACATTTTCTGTCGTAAGTGGTATCTTCCATAATTTTTTTCTCAATCCTGGTTTTAGGAGCACAGAGATTGCAACAAATACTGTATATCAGAAACACAGGATTGCACCCTGAGGTATTATTCTACACCGCGAACTTTATTCAATGCAAAAATAATTTTCAGGTCGTGTCTTTAGAAGCAGAAACATCATGGGAAAGGAAACAGATATTTCACCCCCAGCGAAAAAATTGGCATTATTTTAAAAAGATGCTCAAAGCAAAATGGCCTCCGTTGAAAAAGATATAGAATGAAAGAAATAATTTTTCAATCGGCTATTTAAAAGCAATGACATAGAATAAAATATACTGTATTTCTAATTCGAAAGGAACTTCATTCACGCCCCATACCTGCAAAGTTATGCGTCGGAAAAACACCGTAGGGCAGGGTCATCGTTCTTACAGTTCAGGCTTTCCAACGCAAAAAGAATTCTACAAAGGGATTGGATCACAGAATTGCAACATACACTATCTGATCAATAGTATCCAGACTGTTGCCTATCTCAAACTACCTGTAACAAATAAAGGAATTAATGTCCTTCACTCTGCTGGAAATGCTGTCCACCAGATTTTGGTACGTACCTGCGGGAATCGCCTTCCATTCTTCCACAGGTATGTTCAAAGCTGCTGGGCTACGACTGCCGTGCAAACTTTAAAAGGTAGTTGTCTTAGCCGAGTTGACATAACTCTGCGGAATAATATGAACCCTTTTCTCATAAACCGAGCGTTGTGTTCATATTGGGTGACCGGAAAGTAATGTCGTTTTTCGGGGGGCTAAGTTTGGGGAGCAATTGTGAGGTGTTTATGTACGTTCAACGTAAAGTAAGTGCATGTACAAGAAGTGACTGATAAATTCGCCTTTAACTTATGTGAATGTGTTTGTCTTCCAGATTTGCAGAACAAGATGAGTGACATAAAACCCGAGGAGAGCCATGTTCGTCGCTTTATGCTGTATCAATTTCACAAGGGGAACAATGCAACCTTGGCCACCAATAACATTTGCGCTGTTTATTCGAATGCCTTAAATGTCCGCAAGTGCCAGCGTTGGTTCGTCCAATTCCTGTCGGGCAATTTTGACCTCTCTGATGTCCCTCGTGAAGGAAGGCCCATGCAGCTGGACAATGACATGCTGCGTGCAGCCGTTGAGGCAGATCCTCGTCAAACTATTGATGAATTATCCCAACATTTTAATGCATCATGGTCTACTGTTCAAGAGCACCTGCAACAGATAGGGAAGGTCGATAGACAAGGAGTTTGGGTCTCGCAGCAACTTTCACCTGACAACAAAGCCCAGCGTTCCATCATCTGCAACTCCTTGCTCAGCCGACAGGAAAAACATCCATTTCTTCATTGAGTTGTCACTGGAGATGAAAAACGGGTTCTTTAGCTGAACAACAAACGCCAAAACCAGTGGCTTTGTCCAGGTTAGACACCAGTTCCTACTCCAAAACGAGGCCTACACCCCAAAAAGGTTTTGCTCTGTGTTAAGTGGACTACCACTGGCATAGCTCACTTTGAGCTCTTGGAACCCGGACAGACCGTAACGGTAGACATCTATTGTCATTAACTGGACCGTTTGAAGCAAGCTCTTACTGGTAAACATCCAGCACTGGTCAACAGAAAAGGTGTCATCCTCCAGCACTGGTCGACAGAAAAGGTGTCATCCTCCAGCAGTGATCAGCAGAAAAGGTGTCATCCTCCAGCAGTGGTCAACAGAAAAGGTGTCATCCTCCAGCATGACAACGCGAGACCTCACACGGCGAGACGGATCTAGCAGACGATCCTAGATTTTGGCTGGGAAGTTCGGCCCTATCCCCCTTATTCCCCTGACATTGCACCATCTGATTACCATTTTTTCAGATCTCTGCAGCACTTTCTTAATGGGAAAAGATTCCACAATATTGATGATGCCAAAACGGGGCTCTCGGATTTCTTTGCATCACAACCAACGTCTTTTTATAAAGATGACATTTTTCTCTCACAATGGGCAAGTGTGATCGATAATGATGGCATTTATATAATTGATTAAGAAATAAATTTCTTCTGTTAAAAACAGTGTTTCTCTTCTTTTCCAAAAACGACATTACTTTCCGGTTCCCCCTATAATATTCAGTCCCTTTTAGATTCTAAAACACCACTTTTGATATTGAACACAACTATGTCTACTCTCTCGAAGCAGCTTAGCGTCGGAACGTTGGGCTTAATTAAGCGAATCCCATAGAGTTAATTGCATTCTATACTTTGTAATAATTATTTATGATTTTAACATGGCAAACATTAAAATAAACTATTAAATTATTTTGAACAAATGACATCAGCAATCTATCAAACCTAATTTAAGTAATTAATTATGGTTATGTTTCATAAGGCTATAAAATTGTTTTATCTGGCTCTAAAAATATTTTACGATTAAAACATAAAGGTATAAAGTGGTACAAAAGACACATCTTCAGTGTGATCCACCTCCCCCAAAGTTACACTAATTCCGTGCCCTCTAAAAGAGAGTGAGATGTGAGAAAGAAACACGTTAGCATTTGAAAATATTTTGTTGTGTTTACCAGCGGAAAGTAAGAAATCGATAGTGCAAACACATTCTTAGATGTCAATGAAGTGAGGGATGGTTTCTTAAATACCCTCATCGTCAAAATCGTAGTTGCACCCAGAACGAAGCAACCGACGGGAATGAAACTAGGTGTGTAAGTTTGACATCGTGAGACATGCAAATGATTCAAGTATCACGCTCGGCCGCGCATGCGGACGCAAGCAAGGAGGGGTCGTAGCGCTGTCTGACCGGCTATATAAGGTCGTTCCCATTGCGCGTGCTTTCTATTCTGACTCCTGCTGTTGTGTTGGTTGCATCCTTTGCAAGTGAAGTGTGTCTTGGAGAAAAGTTCGGAAGCATTTCGAGCAGTTGGAGGAGTTCGAGAGGGGCCGCATCGTCGCGCTCCGGGAAGCGGGGTGGTCTTATCGCCGTCGTGCGGATATGAACATAGCAGACTGTTGGCGGCAGTGGATAGAGCAATGCACGCAACAGCGACAGGGAAAGTCTGGGAGATCTAGACGAACCACGGAGAGAGAGGACCGACGGGTTGTTCGATATGCACAGAGTGATCCAACAGCCACGACTGCGGATGTTCAGTGAGCAATGGTGCCCCTCCATGCATCGTCCGATTAGTGCCAACGCCATTGGTAGACGGCTGCACGACGTAGACTACACACACGCAGACCGTTACGATGACTACCCTTAACAACAGTGCATCGTCGCCAAAAACTGTAATGGTGTCGTGCCAGACTTTCATGCAGATACGCAGAATGACAACGAGTGATCTTCAGCGACGAGTCCCGCTTTTGTCTTGGAGCAGATAACCACCGAATCCGCGTGAGGAGGCACTGTGTTCACTGCCAAGATGAACCATTTGTTGTCGAGCATCACACGTCCAGAATGCCTGGTGTCATGGGGTGGGGTGCAATTGTCTACGTGCCAAATCCTCTTTGATGTTCATTACAGGTACTTTGACAGCCCAACGTTACGTTACTGAAGTCCTGCAACCAGTGGCTCTACCTTTTCTGAACGCTCACTCCGGTGCGATTTTCCAATAGGACAACGCTCGTTCGCATACGGCTCCTGTCACGAGAGCTTGCTTTCATGGCACTGACACTCTGCCATGGTCAGTCGCATCGCCAGACTTATCGCCGATTGAAAATGTGCGGGATGCTATTGGACGCGCTATCCACACTCCACCCCTACCGCACAATCTTCAGGAACTGCGTGAGATTCAAGCGTCATGGAATGGCTTATCGTAGGACACCATTAGGAACCCGTACGACTCCATGCCGAGATGTCTGGCACGCTGTGTGAGCAAACATGGCGGCCCGACGCCATACTGAGAGACACTACTATTGGCGTGTAGCTCAATAAATATTGCCCATATCAGTTTCCATGTTTAATCATTCATTGTTCATGGTAACATTTACCTTCCTCCCGAACATCATTGCAATCCGACTCATCCTTCTGGGTGCAACTATTTTTTTGACGATGAGTGTAATTTTTCAAATAAGTTCAATGGACCATAACGGTGGTGATTTTGTAACTTGCGAAAGGATGAAAAAAGCAAAACCAAACGCCAAGTGGTTATGGCCAACAAAAAATGATTAACGTTTAATACTTCACAAGTATACATTTCGGATACTGTAAACGAAACTAACTACCATCCTCCAGTAGTTTTTATTCTGTTTCTGGAGTATTTGGCTTACAGAACCTACAAACTCTCACAAACTAAAAGGAAAAAGACCCGCAATTTTCTAGCACACTTTTCTAGAATAGTTTAATGCTTGCATTTTTTGACGGTATCAACAAGCAGAAAAACTGATTTTTTTTTAATCTAACGTGTTGGTTAAATTTGCTCAATAAAGTATCTAAGCTTCATTTTGCATAAGTAATTGGTTTATGATACCGTCAGAAAACTTCTATTGCGTTAACAACCATGGTTGAATTCGCAGTGGTTCAGCTTTTCTGAATCAGATTTTCTAATCTTAGATATTTCTATTTTTGTTTGCGAGCGACTCAAAGTAGTTCTCCATTTTCCCTCTTAGTCGCTTCTCGAAAAGCCACTCTGCCCAGGAACAAACGGAAGTAACTGCATGGAAGAGGCTATTAGGATCATCATCGAAAGTTGCGATAAGCGTCCTGTTTCTAGGAGAGAACTTCATTCGAGTGAGAGTATCTCCAGTTTTAGCGACTTGTTGTTCTCCTTGCATTCTTAACAAGAAAAATGACACCGAATTTTCGATTGTCATGAGCACGTCTTTTGAATCCTTTTTTGGCGTGAATTAAATTTATCAAAGTCAATGCAAATGATTAGTAAAAAATCAATCGGATTTCTACAATCAAGAAAACATCCAGAAAAGAAACAGCTACTTTCTTCCACCAGCGGCTAAAACGAATCTTATGAAAATTAAGAAATGGCGCACAAAAAGTTTCTTTTAGAAGAAAGGTATCAGAGAAAAACACATTTTCAAATCGAACAGTTAAAAGAAGACACATAGAAGGAAACTTTATATAACTCTACACCTTCTGGCGGAAAAAATTTGCAATAAGGGAAAGTTGAAATAATGGCAAAAAATATTCGTCATGGAGAAAGCTGTGCTAAAAGAAAACAACTTTTCAACAAAAGGAAGAAAAGATAAGATTTGACCTTTACGTAACGAAAAATCTGTGCATTATTTAAATGGATAATGCTTCACATCTCTACTGTAGTGAATGGAATACAGTAAAAAAGAAATTTTTCAATAAGGTTTTAGAAGCTGAGACACAGCTGCAAATAAAAGTACACAAACGCCACCTAGCGATAGAACAGTGAACTAAAAAACTCTTCAAATACGAATCTAAAATGTTCCACAAAGTAAATGACACACGTGTAGAAGCGGAGCTATTGAGAGAAACAGACTGAATATTGGCGCCCCATGGAGGCGGACGTGGTCATCATTTCTGAGAGGAAACTACGCATAAACAGTTTTCACAGCTAGTACTATCTCACAGAAAAATAATTTTTTCAATCGGGGTTTTAGTCTCGGAGATATTGCTGTAAATGGAAAGGTGACCTTACGCCCTCTAGTAGCAGACTTGTGAGTTAAGAAAATTTTTAAATTACACGAGAAACATTTCGCAGCGGAAACGTTCTCCAACAAAGAAAGAGTTTTTCAAATCAGACACTTAGAAGCAGAGATATCGACAAAAATAAAATATAAATCTACCCCCCTGGCGGAAAATCAATACATTATTTTATAAAGAAAGTATTCTGAAAAGATTTAGATTTTCCGAGGTGACATATTAGTTCACTAAATAATTTTTCCGTCGAGTTTCCAGAAGCATAAATGTTTCAGCAAATACACCGGAATCAGAGATAAGCACTTACGCACCCTGGTGATCAAACCATTCTTAATAAAAAATTAGAAGTCATATTAACAAAGAAAACCTGTCAAGAGCTGTATCCGATGCAGGAAGAATTTTTCATATCTTAGTTTTAAAAGCAGAGATATCGGGGATAACGCAATTTACCTTAACGCCCCATGGCGGATATTCTGGGCATAACTTAAAAATTATGAAACAATATGAGAAACATTTCGCACTGGAAACGCTCTCTAACAAACGAAGAATTTTTCAAATTGGATTCTTAGAAGCAGAGATATGGACAAAAATAAGATATATGTCTACGCCCCCTAGTAAAAAAAGTATGCATTTTTTAAAAAGGGGAGCTGTTTGTTCTCAAAAGGGTTTTCCGAGGTGAGTGGTATGGGTCCACAAAAGATTTTTTTAACGAGTTTCTAGGTGCACAGATTTTGCTTCAAATACATCAGAAGCAGAAGGCCGCCCTGGTGGCGTAGTGGTCTAAGCGATGGCTTCTGATCATTCGTCCGACCGGGGTCCGGGTTCGAATCCCGGTGAGGCATGGATGTTGTGTTTGTCTTACGGCACTGGCTCTCTCCCTTCCCTGGAACCAGTGGACCTGAATTAGGGACGGGCGACTGCTTATAGCCCTCTGAGTTGTTCACGGTGGTCGTTAAACCTCCGATCAAAAAAGAAAGAGAAGCATGAATAAAAACATACGCCCTCTGGTGGCCAAGGCATTCCTTACCAAAATTTTTAAATTATATTTGAAACATTTCGCACCAGGAGCTTGTTTCCTACGCACCAAGAATTTTTCAAATCGGACGTTTAGAAGCTTAAATAGCGGGGAAAACGCAATTTACATTTACTACCCCTAGCGGAAAATCGACGCGTTACTTAAAAAAGAATTTGTGCCTAAAATTGTCTTCATATAAATAGCATCGAAAGGAAGAAAGAATATTTTCAATCGTATATGTCGAAGCAAATATATGTGATAAAATGCATTTTGAATTCGATATCATCAGCATTTATGCCCTTTAGCGGCGAAGCTGTGCATCCGGAAAAAACCACAATGCAAGAGCGATTCACACATTTCAAGGTTCCCAATGCAAAATGAATTTTGCCAATCCGACTAATAGTTACAAAGATATGGTGTCCACAGGAGGACGGACGGACAAACCGATAGCATAAGCATTAATCTTTCTTTACAAAAGACGTGCAAAAAATGGAAGTTTATCTTCACGCCAAACATCGCGCTCAATATTTTGAGTAGAAAGTTCTATGAGAGACATCACATTTTACAGCAACGTTTTTCTGTCACCAGAACAGCAATACTCAACTGACAATTTGTCGAACGTTTTTATTAGTTCATCAGTTCTCCTGAGGTCTAAAGAAATTGCCATTAGTGAAGTGAGTCATTGACATTCATGTCATCTAGAATTATTCAAAGTCTAATTTTGCCCTATACCTGTGAATTCACGTAAAAGGTGTGTCAATAAATTTCGGTGGATGTACGGTAAAAATGAATACGGGTAATATTTAAGTAAACATACTTTACTGCCTTCAAAATAATCTAACCCCCGGTACAATAAAGTTTTGACGTCGTTTGTATAACTGCCGGTAGCCATGAAAAAAGTCCTTTGCTATCTTCTACGATTTCATCGCCACGGACGCCTAAATGACAGAAATGTTCGTAAATCTCTTCCTATTCAGCTCCAGTTTCTCTCTTCTTGTTTGTTAGGGAGTTTAACGACCTCCGTGATTATCTCAGTGGGGTATTAGAAGTAGCCGGCCCCTAATTTGGGACCATTGGTTCCAGGAAGGGAGAGAGACAGTGCCATAAGACGAACACATCCTCCATGCCTCACCGAGATTCGAACTCGGACACAGCGTTAATTTCAGTTGGGGAAACAAAGGCAGCCAGCCGGTGCTAGATCAAATGAATAATTGTGTGATTAAATGCACCAAAGGATCGCTATGTAAAATCTGATACCGATATTTTGCTCCATTATTTATTACCTGCAACGTGCACCAACAGCAGCAGCCGCGAAATGCTATCCGTGCTACTCAAATTATCACAGCTCTTTGACGGTTACGGACATGTTCGGTTATATACAGTCGAGTCACATTATTGTGAGCACCTCCTACTTTTGACGTCAACACCAATGAAAGAAAGCACGTGTCGTGAACTGGCTTGGAGGGTATATAAGGTGTTCTGTAGGCATTCTGAAAACATATCACTCGTTGCTGTCATGGATAAAAGGAGCGATTTATCATATTTGCAAAAAGAGATGATTATCGGCTTTCGGGCCAAGGGTGGCATTATTTCTGAAACAGCGCAGTTTTTGAACTGTTCGCGTGCTGCTGTGGTTAAAGTGTATCGTCATTGGAGAAATGGCACCACTGCGAATAAGCTACGTGAAAATTTCGGAGCACCACGTGCCATTGATGTGAGAGGTGAACGACTGCTGGGAAGGTTTGTGACACGCTACAGTGAAGCAACTCACTGGCCGAATGAACCAGGAGGCTATCAGAAGTGTATCTAAAACGACAGTTCAGCGAACCCGGCTGCGTATGGGGCTCCGATGCAGACGGATGGTCACTGCACCTATGCTAACGTAGGTGCATTGGCAGAAAAGGCTTACATGTGCACGGCAGTATCGGAATTGGACCTCCGCTGAATGGCAAAGGATTGCCTTCTCTGATGAGTCACGTATTCTGCTTTATCGAACGGATGGACGTTGGCGTATAAGGCGTGAAACATCGGAGAACAAATAGTCTTCAACCATTGCTGACAGAACACAAGCTGGTGAGGGGCAGCGTTATGGCCTGGGGAATGTTCTCGTGGCACTCCCTGGGTGTACTCATACCTGTGGAAGGCACTATGGACCGAATTCTTTATGAATTCATCATTGAAGACCACGTAAACCCATACATGCTGGTTGTCTTCCCTGGGGCGGATAGGATCTTTTAGAACGACAACGCGACGTGTCACACAGCTAGAAATGTCCGAGACTGGTTAAAAAAGCACAATGAAGATTTCAAAGTACTTTCCGGGCCCCCTAATTCCACAGACTTAAATCCAGTTGAGCATCTGCGGGACCGCAGACGATCGTGTTGTTTGCTTTATGGATTCTCCACCAAGCACCCTCGAGCAGCTGTCAGATGCACTGCAGTAAGCATGCCTCCACAATCCACATACCTGTGAACACCTTCCAGTACCGCCGAAAGAGGGCCGGGGGCATGGCCCACGTGTCAGCCGGGACCATGTATCGTTGTAGGCAGCCATCCGCTGTAGAACGTGCAGTTGAGAACTTCCAGTCAATCTGGTGTGTGGAATGCAACGTCATACACATTTATTTTTCAAAGCGCTGGAGAATGGATTCTCTTATTTTTCTTACCTCGCGGTGTGGAAAGAACATCACACCATTGCGAGATCTTGAACGGCCGGGTCATCCGGGTAGTTCGGGCGCCATTATAACGAAGTAAATTTCTCCGTCATTTTTGTCGACGCCGGGTCTCAAACCCTGGTCCTCTCATTCCAGAATAAATCGCTCTACCAACTAAGCTACGCAGACGTTCGTTCTTGCTGCTATCTGGCTTTATGTCGTATGCGTCCTGCGGGACAGGCACGCCACAGATGACTCAGGGAAATATCAAGGAATTATCAGGGAATTTCGAAATGGATGTTCTCTGACTGCCATGGTATTATTTGTGAAATGTTATAGATTTCGTTATCATGGTAACTGTTTCCCCCTCGTTTTTTATCTAATTTTATTATTTATTTTTGTAAACCCAGATTTGATTGTACTTTTCTTTTGCTGTCGAGTCCCTATGAAGCACATCTCAGGGTCTAGAATATGCTCCTGCCTGCTGATAACCCAGGCTGTTGTAGCATTTCTCTTACAGCAGGGGTCGCAGACCTCCTATTTTTTTGTGTGCTTTTTTTGTTTTTTTCATTGTACATGGGGTCTATTTTTAGTTGCAGCTTGGAGTGGTATGCGTATTATGTGAGATAGTGAAATTTTTTGCCATCTTTGTGTGTGCAGTATATTTGTGCTTGTTTTGCATTGCATTTCAGACTAAAATTCTCAAAATATATAGATACTTGCCATTGCAATGGGTGGTCGATTTCCTGTCTAACAATGGCCTGTTTTCTTCTTTCAGATTCGGGAGAGTCTATAATTGCTGACTTATGACATAGTATATGTAGTACTCCAGGTCGACTTGAACAATAGGGAGGTGTAATTTCAAGAAAGAGTGGCTTCTAAAAACTGATAGGAATGGTATTCTTTATTCCAAATGGGTGAAGAAGTTTATTGACAATGACGGATTTTTGCATCGTTTGTGACACAAAGGTTAGTGTAATGAAAGGAATCCAAGGTTTGCCTCAGCATGCTGCAACTAGTAGGCATAAGGCAAATGCCCACGTTAAGCTACAACCACGTCAACTTCA
The DNA here is from genome assembly GCA_039090855.1 of Macrothele yani. Lineage (NCBI taxonomy): Eukaryota > Metazoa > Arthropoda > Arachnida > Araneae > Macrothelidae > Macrothele > Macrothele yani. The sequence goes on along the minus strand of CM077009.1, from coordinate 66,762,248 downwards.
CCTTACTGCTGTCAGTACTGCAGAGGAAATCTCTGCTTCTGAGACTCCACCTCTTTCCTGTGTGGCTCCAGCTTCATCTTACTCTGTGTCTGGTACAATAGCATTGTACAGTGAAAGAGACTGCAACAAGAGCAGAGATAATTTGGACTTTGAAGGCTTTACCCAGGTAGCAATATTATGTTGGACCAACCGTGGGTTTTCAACGGTCGGCCCAGCAACGAGGCGACTCGGTGGCCAACAATTGGATATGTGTTGGTTCAACGGTTGGACCCACGTTCGAAAACTGTTGCAAACAGTTTTCCAATGTGATCATGTGTTGTTGGACAATCATGGTTGGTCATGTGTTGTTGGACAACCATCGGACAACCGTTAAGTGGTCATTTGTTGATAAATGGTTGGTCATGTGTGGTTGGAAAAACCGTTGGCCAATCTTCGATAAACAACCGACCTTCGCCCAACGCAGCTGACGCAAAAATATCATTGGGCTAACCGTTGGCTAATGTCAGTGTGCTACTTGGGTAACTTCTGATTTTTCAGCTTCTTCATCTAATGGAATTAGAGATACATTTCAAGCTACGTTTCCTTGAGCAGTTCCTGAGACTTTTTCTATGTCTGCAGGGAAAATGAAGTACTTGATAACAGATGGCCTTGGACCATATTTCAAAGAAAAGATTGTTGAAGATATACTGCAGTCACCTTGCTACACGATCCTGTATGTTGAAAAAACTAATAACGCTGGAAAACAGAGCTCCAATCAATGGCTAGATATTGGTCGAATTCCAGTAATCAGGTAGAGCGGGTGGTCGTAGTGAGCGATGGGTTTGCCTCTTCGGGGCGCTCCGTGGTAACAATGGCACACACAACAGCAACTAGGCCTCTGTGAATCTTGGAGAGGTGCAAGCTAGTTCTGTGTGACATCGGCGAAAAGACCCCAACTCACTGGGTTTTGTTCCAGAATCCTTAGTTTGAATGACCAAATGGAACCCTCAGCTGTGGGCTAATCCCCCACACTGATGTACCTACCTGATTAAAAAGACAAAAAGAAATATTAAGAATGACTCAAGTGTGGGATATGGTGGACCTACTAAACTTGAGAAGGACGGTCCACCACGGAATCGACCTGGACTTTCTAAATGGCGTATGAGAAAGAGATCTCGGCTGAGTGAATGTAAGATTGGTGTATGGAATACTAGAGGTATAAATGGCAAGATGAGTGAGGTGATTGAGGAGATGAATAAGTATAGACTGGAGGTGCTGTGTGTAAGTGAAACCAAAAAGAAGGAAATTGGGGTAGAAGAAGTGAATGGCACGGTGAGTGTGTGGTCTGGAGTATTGGATAATATGAGAGGACTGGCTGGTATCGGTGTGATTTTAAGTGAAAAGATGAAGAACAACTTGATTCACTATAGTTGCATAAGTGAGAGAATTCTCTGGATTCGTTTGAAAGTGAAACTTCAGAGAATTGTAATTGTTGTAGTGTATGCTCCTTGTGACTCGGAACCTTCTGATAAGAAAGAAGATTTCTGGAATGAGCTAAAAGCTGTTTTGAGCCAGTTTGGTGCTAAAGAAAAAGTTATAATAGCAGGGGATTTCAATGCTAGAGTAGGTGTGCAGAATGCAATTTCTGACAATGTTCTGGGTAAGTTTAATGATCCTTGTGTGAATGATAATGGTGAAAGATTAATTGAGCTCTGCATTGAGAATGGTCTGTGTGTATCTAATACATTTTTCAACCACAAGTATATACACACATATACTTGAGAAAATCGTACTCTTGGTCAAAAGAGTGTGATAGAATTTGTTGTGTACGATCAGCGTTTGAAACACTTAGTTGTTGACACCCGTGTGATGAGAGGTGTGGATGTTGGTTCTGATCATTACTTGGCGGTGTCACGAGTGAAACTTAATGTTGGTTGGAGGAAAAGGAATAGGAAGAGACCCAGGATAGAAAGAATAAAGGTTGATAGGCTCCTTGAAGATCATCAGCGGTACTCTGACGTACTCAGAGAACGACTGAAGGATCTGAAACCTTGTGAGAGGGATGTAGAAAAGAAGTGGGAATGTTTTAAGAACTGTGTTGTCACTGCTGCTAAAGAGGTCTGTGGCACCACAATAGTGGGTAACAATAGAGGTGATGCTTGGTGGAATAGTGAGATTGATGAGGCAGTAAAGAAAAAGAAGGAAGCCTATTTGGGAATGTTGCAAGGTAGAGTCTCTGTGGATGAATATCGCTGTAAGAAGAGTGAAGCTGCTAAGCTGGTTCGAAAACAGTAAGGCAAAAGATAGGAAACAGAAAGTGGAAAGGCATGAACTGGCTTTTTGGAAAGATAGAAAGTCCTTCTGGAAGTACACGAGACTCAGGAAAAATAGTGGAAACAAAGTTGTAAGTTGTGTGAAGAATGAGATTGGGGAAATGATATGGGAGCCCAATCAGTTAAGTGAGAGATGGGGCGAATACTTCTGTGAGTTATTAGATAAGGAGAGCAAAAATGATTCTGAGACAGATGCAGATGATGTCACAATGAGGGATGAAAGCACAGGAGGGATCTCAAGTGAAGAAGTGTGTAAAGCTCTAAAATCTCTTCAGAATGATAAGGCTCCAGGAGTTGATGGCATAACTGCTGAGATGTTGAAGTATGGTGGTGACTCTATAATTGACTGGTTAACTGAAATTTGCCAGTTGTGCTGGGAGTTAGGAATGGTCCCTCGTGATTGGAAGGTTGCTATTATTGTTCCCTTGTATAAAGGAAAAGGTGATCAGACTGAATGCAAGAACTATCGTGGTATTAGCCTACTGAGTGTGCCAGGGAAAGTGTTTGGTAAGGTTCTTATTGAAAAGGTACGGGGTCTTACATCATTGAAAGTGTGGAATGTTCAGAGTGGTTTTATGCCTGGTAAAGGCTGCACTAACCAGATTTTTGCATTACGCATGATGATTGAAAAGTATCTGGCTGTTGGGAAGAAAGTTTTTACTTCCTTCATAGATTTAGAGAAAGCTTACGACCGAGTGAATAGGACACTTTTGTGAAAGGTACTGATTGAATATGGTGCTACTGGGAATCTACTTAATAGTGTAAACGCCATTTATGCTGGTAGTAGAACTTGTGTACGAGTGAATGGTGTTTTATCAAAATTGTTTTCCATTGGTGCAGGAGTTAGACAAGGTTGTGTAATGTCACCTTGGCTGTTTAATATATTTATGGACGCATGCATGCGTGAGGCCAAATTAGATAATAGTGGTTTATGTCTTGGTGATATCCGTGTGTGCAGATTGCTGTATGCTGATGACACTGTCCTGTTGGCAGAGAGCAAAAGTGAGTTGCAGAGTATGTTGACTCGGATGCACGAAGTTTGCATGAAGTTCAAACTGAGTATAAATAAGGGAAAAACCAAAATTATGGTGTTTGAAAGAGGAATGGGTAGCACTGAATGTAATGTAAGTATAAATGGCACTGTGATTGACCAGGTGAGTGAGTTTGTGTATTTAGGAAGCATGTTTGACAGAGAGAACAAGTTGGATGGTGAAATCAGTAGGCGAGTGAATTCTTCTTTGAAAGTCATAGCTGCTCTGGGAGGTTTACACAGGAATGATGGGTTCTCTAGATAGTCCCGCATGGCTGTGTATGAAACAGTAATTGTTCCTACTCTGATGTATGGCAGTGAAACCTGGGTACTGCAGAAGAAGCATAGGAGTCGTTTGTGTGCTGGAAAAATGCGTTACTTACGTGGGGTTTGTGGCAAGACACGATATGATTGTATGAAAAATGAAGATGTATTGCAGTTGTGTGATGTAAAGCAAAATGTTGTTAGCAAGGTGGAGACCAACATGCTTCGGTGGTTTGGCCATGTTGAAAGAACGAGTGATGAAATGCTTACTAAGAAAATATTTTCAACCCAAGCGGCAGGAAGGAACGGCAGAGGAAGGCCAAGGAAGACATAGGTGGATCAGATTCAGGAGTGTCTGCATGAGAAAAAGATTATGAGTATGAAGTATAAAAGATCTTGTGTATGGCGTGTTATGGATATCAGTGAAGCACGAGTTGTATGTCAAGATCGCTGTAAATGTCGAAGTTTGATACGACAACAATAAGTAAAAATATCTGGAAGTTTGTATTTCTTTTTGAAGCTAACCTGTGAATCTCAGAGAACAGCTTAGTGATATGTATGTAGGTAGAGTCGTGTCACCTGGAGACATTTTTCTTGGGCAAGGCAACTGGTGAAGTGCTTGTCAAGCATATCAACTTAGCTATCGACAATGCTCAGTTACCCAGACAGTCATTGTTCATGATTGGTTCAGATGAGCCAAATGTAAATAAAACAGTTCACCGTCTTATGAATGAGGATATGAAATCCATGCGTGGTGAGCAACTCCTGCACTTAGGCTCGTGTGCGATTCAAACAGTTCATAACGCCTTCCAGAAAGGTATAGAAAAATTTGGACTGGATATCAGCGATTTAGTCATTGACATATACTATTATTTTAAAGGCTGGCCCTCCAGATTTGAGGAATTTTCCCAAATCCAATCAAAACTGTCACTGCCCAAACATATGTTTATGAAACATGTAACTTCAAGGTGGCTGACAATGACAGAAACATGCAAGAGAGTCCTAGAGCAATGGGATGCTCTCATTGAGTACTTCATGAAGTTCATCCCTCAAAAAAGTCAAAGGAAATGTCATCCCACAAATATCAGTCTATAACCAAGCTTCTCAAAGATCCTACAACAAAAGCTGTGATAAGTTGTGTAATATTTAGCTCAAAACCTTTTACATGTATCACAGGCACACTACAGAAGAGCGAACCCCTTGTACATGTCATTCACTCTAAATTAGTGAAATTGCAAAACCTCCTGTTCTTTGCTTTGTTAAGAAGGATATTGCTTCATTGGAAAATCTTCAGAAAAGTATTGTTGAAGATAACAGCAATTTCTTACTACTTTCACAAGTTGAATGTGGCCAGGAGGCTAGTGAAATTTTGAAAGATTTGACAGATACAGAAACATTTTTTTCAAGAATAGTGTTAGAAGTCATTACATTGCTGCCTACAAACATATTGTTATTACAGCTCCTATCTCTAAGAATATTTTGAAGTACTTGTCTTGCCTTCATCCTGACAATATTAAGTCAAGTGACAGTAGCATGTACATCACCAATTTGGGAAACCTCTTACCAATCAATGTTGATCCTGAGATACTGCTTAATGAATGGAAATTCTTCCAGGTAGAAGAAAAAATCTCAAAACTGAAAGAAGATCAACGCATTGACTACTACAAGAGGCAATTTATCTCAAAGTATGAAAGCATAGGGAAAGTAGTGAAGGCATGTTTGTCTTTAAGTCATGGCAGTGCAGATGTTGAGGGAGGGTTTTCTTCATTTGGTCGTTTGCTGGCAGAAGTACGGGCCGCAGTGAGTTCGAGAACACTGGATGCTAAGTTGACCATCTTGTCATATATGAAGAAAAATGGGAACAAACCAGAGCTAGTACCCATAACCACTGAGCTCCTCAAACAAGCAAGATGTCCTGGTCATAATTTTAAGGTATACCTGGAAAAGAAAAAGAACGAAATAGCTCAAAAAGAGGAAAAGGAAAAACTGGAAGAGGAAGAGAAACTGATCAAAGAACAAGCAATGAAGAAACTTGAAGACGAGAAAACTGGGATTCAGGAAATGGAAAGGGATCTTAAAAAGAAAAAGCGAGAGGAGGCTGTGAAAAGGAAAGCAGAAGAAGGCCCTTTGTCAAAAGCAGCTAAACATATTAAAACTGCCATTAGACAGAATGATATGTCCAAAGTACATTTAGCACAAGGGATGCTTGAAGGGATAAGAAAGTTGCAGAAAGACTTGAAAGAAGAGAAGAAAGATACTGAGAAGATACAAACTCAAGTTGACAAACAGAAAACTAGGCTCATCACCCACTTCCTTAGGAAAAAGGACAAATAGAAGGAAACAGAACTTGATCAGTTTGTGAAATTAAAATTTATACCAAGAAGACATGTTCTTTTCCTTTTATCAAAAGCCTTTGTATGCGTATTTTTTGTATTAGTAATTGATAATCTTTGTTATCAAGTTTAAACATACTAAAAAATAATAATAATAAAAAATAATAAATAAATAAAGGCCAGACCCCATCCAGATCAAAGCTTAAGCATAGTAGTGAGATAGAATAGATCTTTCAAATATCATTAGCCATTACGGATTATAGGAATGCCATTTTGACAGTTACAGTCAGTTACAATTCATGCTTCAGCTTTGATTCAACCGACCATGATTTGGTTGGGGAAAATTGCAGAAGAAAGTATGTAGGTTGTATAACGAAGTACATTTCTCCGTCATTTTTGTCCACGCTGGGGCTCGAATCCGGGTCTCCTCATTCCGGAATAAGTCGCTCTACCAATTGAGCTACGCGGACGTTCGTTATCGCTGTTATCTGCCTTTATGTCGTGTGCGTTCTGCTGGGCAGGCACGTCACAGTTGTTGCAAATAATAACTTTACTAAGAAAAATATAGAGAAAGATTGCTCATATATTACACATGTTGTCCCAAACCTTTAATTTGCGTGTGTGACGTGTGTGTATATATAATAATTACATATATTAATATATCACAGTTTGACTACATAAAAGAAACGAATTGCGTGAAATTCAGAATTTGTGGAAATCTTGAGAGGAAAGTCACTATTGGTCTCTTTTTTCAGACTTTTTTTGGTCACTATTCGTCACTTTTTTTACGCTTTCCAACCGTAGGTTGAAGAAGCGTATAACCGATATAGTCACGTTCCTTTCGAGCTCTGTGTTTGTGCCCAGTTTTTGTTTGTTCCTATTTTTGTGTTCCCCTTCAAGAAGAAGATCTGTACATTCTTTTAGCTCAGCTCCCAAGTCGGTGAGTTGCATATTTTGTTTGCATTCAGCGTTTTATTATTTTCGATCAAGCTGATCGATCCTTAAGTTAATCCTCGCCATTTTCAATGGCGGGCACTGAGAAGGGTGATGTCTACGCCCACATCAGTGATGCTCATTCAACCTCCTCCTCTTGCCGCCCCGGTGGCGCAGTGGTCTAAGGCGCTGGCCTCCGATCGTTCGTCCGTAAGGGGTCCGGGTTCGAATCCCGGTTAGGCATGGATGTTGTGTTTGTCTTACGGCACTGGCTCTCTCCCTTCCCTGGAATCAGTGACCCTAAATTAGGGACGGGCGACTGCTTATAGCCCATTGAGTTGCTCACGGTGGTCGTTAAACCTCCAATAAAAAAAAAAAACTCCTCCTCCTCCTCACTCTCAGGAGACCAATCAGCATTTATGCACGTCAGAGACGTCATACGCATACAAGATGTGACGCGCGACTCCTCTGCAAAAGCTCAAGCTGATATCCCTGTCCAGGACAGTGACGTCACATTGACGCACGTCCCTGGTTCATTTGCCGAAGCTATGGATGTGACCGATTGCACGGTTGCGTTGCCTTCAACTGGCTCAACTCAGTTTACCAAGCCGCTACCAGCAATCAGCACTGTGTCGCATCCTTCCGCTGCGAACTCTACGTCTCTCACTTACTCCAAAGTGACCTCCGGAGCGAGAGTTCCTTCCAAGTTTATTGCTCCCGTTTTTCCTGACTCTTACGTCAGTGTTGAGGGAAGTTCTGCCACCATCGATATCCCAGAGGATTCCCCAGCCGGGAAACAATTTTTCTCCACAATGGATTTCGGTGTCTGTTTTGATGCATTACCAGACACGAAACTCAAGGAATATAGTATTGCCCTAAAGAAGATGCTTCCTACAGGAGCTTATATCACTCATATGGCTTGAAAGCCACGGGCCGTATTAGTGTATTTTGCCCGTAAATAACATGCAGACCTTGTGATGACTGATGGCTTATCCATCAAAGATGTGCATCTTCTGGCTGAACCTGTGCTGCAGCGACCTATCCAGGTCACTTTCCACCCAGTCCCGCCTGAAGTCTCAGATGTCGCTCTATGCACTTTACTCAGCAAATTTGGCCGAGTGGTTGGACCAATAACGACCCTTTCGGCGGCGCCCAGATATCCCGATGACAAATCCATTGCAGGGTTTCGTCGAAGTGCCCGTGTCATATTTCCGTCGGACGATCATCTGCTTGCGTGCCCGAAGATCCTAACCGTACGGTGTGGCCAGGAACGTCGGAGAATCGACGTCTTTACCTCCTTGCACTGCACGCTTTGCCATGGCGAAAACCATCTTCGCGTGTACTGCCCACATCAAGTTCCACCGACTCCAACTGGCGCTCCTACAGGCACTGTTCCTACCTCGAAGCATACTACACCATCTACTTCAGCACAGCAGGCCTCGGAGCCAAGATATGATGAAAAAAGTTCGCTTACAGACGTTGGTCAACGCAACGCTCCCACAACCGCTTCCTCTTTTTCACTAGAGGACTTTCCTACACTTGCCTCCTCACTCCCGCAACGTCGTCGCTCCACCACTGAGTCCCGTTCAGAAGGTTTACAACCAGCTATTACCAATGGAACCTCCGAAACAGCTGTTGTGGAGTCCGTTGGTCCAGAGACGCAGTGTGAGGATGAGACGACCGAGCCTCCACTGAAGCGCGGCGGCTCTGGCCGCAGCAGGCGAGTAGCGAAGAAGCAAAACTCTACTTCACCTCGTTCAACCTCCCTCTCCAGAAGTTCTCCTCGACACACCTCGCCAGCCGAAGTCTCCTTTCCCACGGTCGAAGAGTTCGCTGCATTTCTCCAGACAGCCAATATACCTCCCGTACCACTCTCATACATTGATCTCCATACATACTTAACGAATCCGACAAGCTACGCAATAGCGCGTGCCTTAGCAGTCAAGAATCCATCGCTTCGCCAACTTGTGCCGGAGCAGATCTTCAATGTGTCGCATTTCTGCCGCCAGAATGTTCCCACCCATCCGTGGGCACAAATCTTCTACAATCGTCTCAAGTCTTTTCCTCCAGCTCTGAAAGATCTTCAGCTAGAGGCAAAGAACCCCACAATTCAAGATCGTGTCACTTAATTGCAGGGGTTTCGCTTCCCCCTTCAGCAACTCTCTGGCATATGAAGACCTCAACCCGTTGGGGGCTGATATTCTCCTCCTTCAAGAGACAAATTTCAAAACCAACTACCGTCTATTCTCGATGGCGCCAGTGGAACTTTGTGTTTCATCACGCCTATGGACTAACATCTCATAGCGGTCTTGCCATCGGCATTAGCCATACTCTCAATTCTATTATCACATCCCTCTCTGTGCGAAATATTTGTCGAGATCTCTTACAGCATGCATCCTTTACCATCGCGCCTTCCAGATATCATTTATTCAATATCTATATTCCAAGCACTACAACACATTTATCAATTCTCTTCACGCGTCTTCGCAGAGCACTCGACCGTATCCCACCGTCAGACCATGTTCTCGTTGGTGGGGATTTTAACTGTATCCTGGATCCTCTTCTGGATAGGTCTTCTACAAATAGAGAGCGCCGCCATGCCCTGGCGAACCTGCTCCAGACAGTTGTCACCAACTACGCTCTTCATGATGTACAACGGCATATTCATCCATGGTCGACTAATTACACTTGGCGCTCCTCTTATGCGCAAAATCCTTTCTTAGCCCGCCTTGACAGGTTTTATGCCTCCAGTACTCTACTTCCTACCGTGACAGAATCGAGTGTGCATCCCACTGCCTCATCTGACCACTGCGCCATTGCCATCATAGTCCATACTGCACCATTCAAACCCAGGATAGTTCGCCCGTGGACATTTGATGATGCACTTCTCTCCGACCCGGCATTCTGCTCTTCGGTCCGGTCATTCCTGATTGACAGACGACCGCAGCTTCAATCTGCACTCTGCGGATTAAATTCTTGGTTGGAGATCAAGCAACAGCTCGTTCTGCATGTCCGAAACTACTTTTTCCAATTAAAGACACTCCAGAACATGCGCCTAGACTATATTCGTTCAATGCTATCCATGCTCAGTCTCAGTGATCCTCTCTTCTCCTCCTTTCGAGAAGAGCTTCGATCTCTTCTCACTCCTCTGGCGCAACAAGCTCTCCGCCGACTTCGTTTGCAACACCTGACGCCGGATGCTCACAACTATGAGTTCCTGACGTCGGTGGAAAACACCCGACGAGCTTCGTCCACACTTCATCATCTACGCCTTTCTTCTGGAGAGGTATCAGATGAGCCGATTGCGCTTTGTTCCCATGTCCGTCAGTACTTTTCCATGAAGTTCAGTGAACCTCCTCAACCATCCTCTGCAGCAATGGATTCTCTCCTTTCTAATCTACCTCACGTTCCCCCCCCCCATCTCGCTTCTTCTCTTCTCCTTTACCCCACGCCCTCTGAACTAAACACTTCATTCTTTTCTCTGAATTCTAGTGCCGCTCCAGGTCCGGACGGCCTAACCTTTAGCTTTTATAAAACTTTTCTGCCTCTTCTTCTTCCGTTTCTCCTATCCGCTTTCTCTGCTGCCTTTACTTACTCTCCTCTCCCGAGGGGATTCACAAATGCATACGTTGTCCTTTTCCCCAAGAAAGGTGATCTCCTTGACTTGGTGAACTGGCGCCCAATTTCCCTACTGAATCTCGACTACAAACTTTATACCAAGCTTCTTTCACAACGACTAAATCCCATCCTCACTTACATCATCTCCCCTAACCAGACTTAGACAGTTCCCGACCGTTCCCTATCTCATAACATCCATCTCCTAACTGATCTAATTCACCTTGCGCGCTCCCGCTCTGAACCCCTCGCCCTCCTCTCTTTAGACCAACAGTCCGCCTTTGATAATATCTCCCACACTTATCTCTCCGCCACACTTCTCCGATTTGGATTTCCATCTCCGTTTATTTCTCTCCTCACCTCCCTCTACCAGGACGCCAGTTTCCAGATCAAGTTGCCCACCTTTCTTACAGCACCAATCCTCTTCCGCCGTGGAGTGAGGCAAGGCTGCCCACTCTCCGGTCAACTTTTCGCTATAGCCTTAGAACCTTTTCTTCGCTCCGTTCAACGCTCCTTTCAAGATACCCTGCCGCCACTCATCGCCCCCACGAGACACCATGTCACCACTTCCGTGGCGTATGCAGACGGCGTTACCTTCTGTTTACGCCTGGATTCACAGTTCTCTTTGCTCCAAAGTCTTTTCGCCGATTACGCCTTCTGCTTCGGAGATGCGATTAATACAACCAAAAGCACAGGCCTGTGGTGCGGCTCATGGGTTGACCGCTTGGATTCCCCATGGGGAGCGCACTGGTCTTCAGCCTCTCAACGTTTCCTTAGCGTACATCTTGGCGTCCCAGGTGAAGCCTCCAGCACAACGTGGAATACCATCCAGCCACGTATTCATCGGTCAACTGCGTTTTGACGAAAAGCGCAGTTCTGCACCTCATATTTTCAACGTGCACGTCTTGCGCAAACCTATCTTCTCTCCATGTGCACACATTCCTTGCTTGCTACTAAATCCCCACTTCTTCGTCTCAATGATATCACTCGCTGCTTCACCTCAGTTATCTGGACCGGACACCACTGGCCCAGTGCCCCCAAGCTCAGCCTTCCTCCTGACCAAGGTGGCATTAGTCTAATTGATACACGACTGTACTATTAAGCTCTCCGGATTACTTCGTTCCTCCGTCTTCATACCTCACCTGTTGCCGACGCCGTTACAGCAAGGAATGTCATCACCTCTTCGAACAACACTAATTTCACTTTCACTTCTTTCATTCTAATGGACCTCCGTACTACCACTCACTCTCGCCTTCCTCCTGCCTTACGGGAGACTCTTACCTTTCTCCGCTCTCTCCCGCTCACTCGATCCCCACCCGATTCCACCACTGAACTCCTTGCCGAACCCCTGTTCCTCTCCTCTCTTCTTCACCCCATCATCTTTCATGCTCCGCCTATCCTTCTTGGCTCCGAGTCGGAGTTGTAACCGTCAAAGACCTTGTAACCTCAGATATGTCCTGGCGACCGTACGCCAGCCTCCCACAGACCATTTTACTTTCACCCTCCTCTCGCTCTATCTATGACTCCCTACTCTCTACCATCTTTGCTAAGTTTCCTCATCTCGCAACCACCACCGGCCTGACCTCTGTTCCTTCCGCCTCCCTCCCCCTTCCTTTCTTTCTATCAGTCGGCAGATCTACACTTCCACTATCCTCTCTTTCAACCTCAGTTCTCTATCGGTTACTTAAAATCCCACTCTTCTTCTCCCTTCACATCCTTGATGTCTCCCAATCCTCTCTCACCGCTGTCTGGTCTGCCACCCTTTCTCCTCTTTCAGCTCCTCTTGAAATAAACACTCACTGGCTTTTTCTCCACCGCCGTCTTCCCGTTCCATCCATCCTCCACCGCATGACCATTCTTGACTCACCTCGTTGCCCCTTCTATGCTCAAGAAGCTGATGTCTCTCACGTTTATCTACATTGTGTCATCCTCCTTCCACTACTCCATCTTGCATTTTCCATTGCTCAACGTTCAGCCACAACTGATCTTCCTTTCTATGCCTATAAGACACTCCTCCTGCAGGTCTCTCCGCCAGTCAAGCTTCCATCCATCTGCTCATATATTTTCATTCTGGTGAAACACGTCATTTACGTATTTCATCAGCGCTGCCGAGATATCTCATCTCCTTATACCATCCACCAAGCTTCTGTGGAACTACTCTGCCACTTTCGGGAGCGTCTCCTCTCAAGACTTCGTCTAGAGAACCTTGTGGCCGTTGCCCAACAGAGAGAACAACATTTCCGTTCCACCTGGTCTCCGGCCGCTTCCTGGTTCGCCGGCATGCCAGCGACGTTACAACTGACTGTCGGTAGTTTATAACCTCGTTGCTCCTAGCTCTGTTGAACTTCAGTTCAACGTGCATGCTCACCATTGGTTTTCGGAATCAAACTTCAACATAAAGCTTATATCTTCTAACAAATGTGAATATAATATGCACCATAATGTACAAATGTATATAGTCTTACTTGTTTTCTCTTTGATTATCATTTTTTCTACCAGTACTAAGACATCGTAATTCCGTTTGCCTTAGGTTTCACATTGTCTACTTTGTCATCTACAGTTCTCCTTTTGTACAGTGCTTCATTATAATATTCTCGTTCTGTTATTTGTCAGCACTATAATATACTTATGCTTCGAGACAAAATGTTTCGACAATCTCTCTTATTGTTCTTGTGCAAAATGCCTGCACCTCTTACCACGAGGCTCCTTTGTGAATCAATACATCGTGCTGTATATAATGTATATAGAATTTTAGAGTTTGTATATATTTACCGTACAATATATGTATCAGGACGCCCATGTTCGCCTCCTGAACACAACCTTGTTAATAAAATTGTGTTGAACTGAAGAAGCGTATATGCTCCAGCTTTTTCCGCCCGTCTGTCCGTCCGTCCGTCCGTCCGTCTGTCGGCACGATAACTCACGTAAAAATGGTTCGATTTCGATGAAATTTTAGTATGTGGTACGGGACCACCAGGGCACGAACCCTATTGAAAATGGGTGAAGTGGGGTCAAAGGTCACGCCATAAGAGCGGGATCCATTTCATTGCCTTTATGCGTCATAACATGCGTAAATATGGTTTGATTTCGATGAAATTTCAGTATGTGGTAGGAAACTATCTGGGCACGAACCCTATTGAAAATTGGCAAATTTGGGTCAAAGGTCAGGCAGGGCATAAGAGCGGGATTTGTTCCATTGCCCTTATGCGTTATAACTTGCGTAAAAATGGTTCGATTTCGATGAAATTTTGGTATGTGGTAAGGAACCACCTGGGGACGAACCCTATTGAAAATGGACTAAATGGGATCAAAGGTCAGGGCATAAAGGTGGAATCCATTCCATTGCCTTTATGCGTCATAACATGCGTAAATACGGTTCGATTTCGATGAAATTTTAGTATGTGGTAGGGAGCCACTGGGGACGAACCCTATTGAAAATGGGCGAAATGGGGTCAAAGGTCAGGACACTGGAGTGTGATCCATTCCATTGCCCTTGTGCATCATAACTTACCAAAAAATGTTTCGATTGCGACAAAAGGTTATCATGTTGTTCCGGAGGTATAGTGAACCGGTTCTGTTGAATATCAACGACATCGGGTCAAAGGTCATTGCCCAAAAGCAAAATTTATTCCACAGCCATTATTCTCCTAACTTGCGTAAAACTGCTTCTATTGCGACAAAACTTTAGTATGTTATTCTTGAGGTGTACTGAACCGGTTCTGTTGAATATCATCGAAATGGGGTCAAAGGTCAGGACACCGGAGCGAGATTTATTCCACAACCATTATCCTCATAGCTTGAGTAATAATTTCTGGTATGTTGGAAAGCGTATCATAATCAATGCATTGCATGATTTTACTAACTTGTTTGAGTTTTTGGTCACTATTTCAACTATTTTTAAGGTCATGCCCTGTTGTGAGCCCTGCTATTGTTATCCAGAAAAAATCGTTACATGTCGGAAATTTCGAACTGTTGTACCTCGGCTGCTAGCTGGATCACGATTAATGTAACTCTCAGAACAGTCGGATATATCATCAGTGATGGATTCGTTTGATGTCAGCGATGGTGTCCGTATGTAGACCTCAAATGGTGAAATACAATCCATATGCGCTCTTGTTTTAGCCGATATTGTGTAAGTGGTACTTATTGGTTTTGTTAAACAGCATCTGTTAATGATGCGATATCAGAAACGCATTCATTCCGAGAAGGCAAACTTTTTATCTTATACCATAACGTAATAGGTTCATTTTACGGCGTAAAGTAAGTTATCTAAGAGTGTAAGGAAACGACACACAGACCGCAAGGAAACGACGACGGAGATGTATCCTAAAATTAGCATTTGACAAACGGAAGCTTCGGCTCCAAAAAAATTGTAAGACCATTAGTTCTCGTGTAATCATAATTTCGGGTAGAAGTGTAAAAAAATTGTGCTTCTGTGCTAGGTAAATGTAGACAAGTTTTGTTTACCAACGACGATATCGCTAATGAAACCCCAAATGTTTTTCCTTCGATACAAGGGACGAACTTTTAAAAACAGTGTTAGACTCAGTTTACGTGTGGGTTTTCAAACAACCGCCACGAGCAATGCATTGTCATCCAAAGCTCTTGTTCTAGAACTGGTTGTTTGGTGTTGTCCGGGGCAACCATTACTCGCTAGACAGCTGCTTTTGCTGTCATGGTGATAGGGAAAAACATGAAGAAAAAGTACGGACGTCATTTTGTTTTTCCACTAACAAGTGAAGGCAAGAGGTAGAAGCAAATGCTTCGGGTGAGAATCTCTCCTGAATTCCACACGCACAAACACACACGCACACCCTCTCCATCTACAGACTGACTATTTCAGACCTATCGCTCTCGTCGGGGTACGGCGAAGTTTGCTCCAAGTAACGCGTAGAAATATCCTTTTGTACTTCCCATTAGATGCAGTTAATATACAAATCAATGTTGGTCGTTCTTTTTATTTTTCTTAAGGTAACCCAAAAGGAAAATATTACTTAACAAATAATCTCACGCGACTGCCATGCACTCACACAATGGATACTATGTATTAAAGACTGAAATAAGTCACTTAATGAGAGTTTACATTAAAGATTCCAGAGAAGGAGCATAACGCTACAAAAAATGCATGTGATACTTAAACCATGTGCAAAATTCGAGCTCGTGATGTCACCTACGTAACAGCGAAGTAGCTAGACTTCGAAATCAGGATGAGCGATGGGTGGGCAAGCATTAGTTTTGGCGAGGCATGTTTAATAGCAACCTTTTTTCTTTATTTTACGAAACCCTAAAAGAAATAATTTTTTTATGTTTTTTTTCTTTTAATTGAAGGTGAAACGACTACCGTCACCAACTCATTCGGCTATTAGCAGTCGCCCGTCCCTAATTTAAGGTCACTGGTTCCAGAGAAGGAAGGGAGTCCGTGCCGTAAGACAAACAAACACAACATACATGTCTCACGGGATTCGAACCCGGACTCTTCTCTGACGAATGGTCATAAGCCAGCGATTATGATGTCAGAAGCTGACTTAAAAACACACATAGCACAGTGGATTGTTGACCACCGTGGTGTAAATGTAACGCGCTCGGCTAGTTATCGAGAGTTCTGTGGTTCAATTCCACAGCGGCGGCTGAAAAACAATTTTTCGGTCGCTGTGTGTTTCTGGAACGTGGAAAGAGCGATATATTTATTTATTTACTGTCGCCACGTATTTGGAGGATTTTCACATTGGATCTTGCCTTTTGGATTTAACTGCTATAATATATATATATATATAGCCAGTGGCGTTAATGCCCACCAGATGGAGACGTCTCAGTAGCTGAGCCCATCTTACGGATTTATGATGTCAGAAGCTGACTTAAAAATACACATAGCACCGTGGATTGTTGGCCACCGTGGTGTAAATGTAACGCGCTCGGCTAGTTATCGAAAGTTATGTGGTTTAATTCCACAGCTGCGGCAGAAAAACAATTTTTCGGTTGCTGTGTGTTTCTGGAACGTGGAAAGAGCGATGTATTTATTTATTTATTTGATTAGACCACGGAGTCGGCTTCAATGCTTTTTACTACAGACTACAAAAGAATTTGTGCATTTCCGACACCCTCCACCTAGACACGCATACATACATGGATCTGACTAGTTACATCACTGGTGTGAGATAATAGTGTTGGTAGACTGTCGCGTTCAACTTTTTGCTTGTTCTGGATGCATTGTCTTAGATTTCTGTTCAAAATTTTCCATTTGTGCTTACGAAAATAGTACTGTACTTGAACAATTTATTTAAAAGAAAAAGTCGTTTTTGATTATCTAAATCGAAATGTAACGTTGTGCCACGCAGACACAATACCTCCCTCCTCCTTAACTTCCTTCCTTCCAGCCAGGGACTCCTCCCTTACAAAGCAGTCGTCAGCCACTTTCTACACTTTCACTGTCCTGGGGCAATCTAAAGAGCGGTAGTATAGCTTTAGACTCCACTTTCCGTGTTAGAATCCCCAATTTTGTAAAGAAAACAAACAGCAGAGTGATAAGTAGTTACCACCCTCAGGGATTTGCTATCTACCCTTTTCATTCGCCCCCTACCCATAGAAACATGAAAAAGACGATTAAACTAAGGGATTAGAACAGTAGAGAACAAATGAATTTTCATGGCCCTATAGGGATGCTATTTTGACAATCTTTCTACGGAGACGTGAACAACGCAGTTCCTAGGAAAAACACATAGGGCTACATGAAGTAAGACACAAGACTTATCATTACTTTGCATGTCCAGATTATATTTTAAGGTTAAGTACAGGGTGATTCATAAAGAAGTATACAGTTTCAACGCACTATAAAACAAGAACAATGTAAGATACACTGCCGGAAAGTGAAAAAATAACACCAAGAAGGAGACGTCTGATACCAACGAAATTTATACAGCATAATCATGGTATACAGAGGATAACGTGATCAAAACATTATGGCAAAATACAGCTGTATTTGCTGGTAAACTGAAAAATAACATTTCCATGTAACATGGTTAGTACGAGGTTGAACCGCCATGAACTGCGTCACACTGTGCAATTCTGGCATGGAGTCTATCGTACAGATGTTGGATGTAAGTTTGGGGTATTGAGTTCCAAGCATCCTTAACCTGGACGTGTAAATCGGGGATGGTCGTGGCTGGCCGTGGAGACCGGATAAGTCGGGAAAATCCGGTGAACGTGCAGGTCATGGAAGTTGTCTCACACACTGAAGTGCATGTTGCGTTGCACGTGCCGTGTGTGGCCGTGCGTTATCTTGCTGGAAAACACCACGATGGACCGACCTTACAAATGACACAACAACGGGCTGAATGATGTTGTTGATGTAGGAGGTGCTTTTTAAAGTACCCGGTACAAACACTAGTTGTGTACGGAAGTGATAGCTGATCGCTGCCCACACCAAGAGACCAGGTGTAGGCCTTGTGTGTCGCTGGCGGATGCAAGAAGGGTCGAGACGCTCCCGTGTGCGTCTGTGAGCACGCATACGGCCATCGGAGGCTCTCAAGCAGAATCTGTTTTCATCGCTGAACACGACAGATCGCCATTGCGTTCTACAGTGCAGACGCTGGCGACACCACTGCAGCCGTTGCTGACGGTGGGCTGGAGTCAGAGGTACACATGCCAGAGGCACACATGCACGTAGTCCTGCATACAGTAGACGGTTGCGGATTGTTCGCACAGTCACCTCAGGTCCAACGGCAGCTCGGATTTGCGTGTCAGTGGATGTTCAGCTTGACAACGCCACTCTTCTTATGCGTCGATCGGTCCGCTCATCAGTCCGTCTGTGACTCCCGGTTCCACGTCTTCTCGTGTGGGAATCTTCCTCGGAACCTCTACGACACCATCGTACCACCACCGATACTTCCCGTCCAATTCGCTCCGCAATACGACGATACGACCACCTCGCGTCGCGGAGTCCGACTAGACGACCTCGCTCAAAGTCCGATAACTGCTGAAATCGTTCACGTCTTCCATGTCCAGGCATTGCAGCTTCTTCAGGATCTTCGCACGTGTCCGTACGCCGACGACTGATTGCATTCACTTCGCCGTACTCCTTAAATACCACCGACGATAATTTGCATATTATGCCGTGCTGTGGCGTAAGCGCTCACCGGTTGGTCCCGAAATTAACATCACACCTACGAAAACTCGACCTATTAACATATGTAAATTTCATGATCTTCCGCTAATTCCTTCTTGGTGTTCTTTTTTCACTTTCCGGCAGTGTATTTTTTGTTACCTGTAACGGAATTATAGGGGAATGTTTCAAGGTTTTTTTTAAAGGCAGTCACAGATGTTCTCTGTGTTCACCCATAGTCACACGACACCAATCTAGCCGGTAATCAATTTCCGCCCAAAGGCGAGGTAAAATATCTGAATCAAGTGCAGTGATAGTGGCTGTGATACGCTGTTTCAGCTCCGCTAGATCAACAGGAGGGCGAGAGGAGAATACTTTGTCCTTTACGTACCCTTACAGGAAAAAGTCACAAGGTGTTAAATCAGGACTTCTGGGTGGCCATTGGGCCAGTGGCATGTTGTAGTCCGCGGCTCGTCCAATCCATCGGTGAGGAAGATGTTCATCGAGATAATGTCGCACGTCGCCTAACCAGTGCGGTGGTGCAAAATCCAATTGGAGAATAAAGTTGTCACTGTCTTCCTGCAACTGTGGCATCAACCAAAGACTTAACATATCCAGAAAAGAGCCTCCCGTGACAGTTTTCTCGTGAAAAAAGAAGTGGCCGTACAATTTATTTTTGGACACAGCACAGAACACACTTACCTTAGGTGATTCCCGCACGTGTTGCACTGTAAATATGGGATTCTCCGTTCCCCAAAAGTGGACATTGTGCTTGTTTACCTGACCACTCACGTGAAATGTAGCTTCATCGGTGAAAACTAAGTGATCGGCAAAATCGTCATTTTCAAAACGGTGCTGCATTTCGGCACAAAATTCAAAGCGCTTTGTCTTGTTAAGGTCAGTGAGATTTTGCAACATCTGCACTTTGTATGGAATCATTTTCAGCTTCTTTCTCAAAATTCTCCACGCAGTGAGCTGTGAAATCTGCACTTTACGACTCACCCTCCGAGTTGATTTTCCCGTTCATCGTTGATTGGCGGTGCAAACACTATCGACGACTTCTTCCGATACACGCGGTCGTCCAAGACTTTTAAGTTTGCACAAACAGCCCATAGTTTCAAAATTTTTATGCGAATCGTAGATAGATTTTCTGGTTGGAGGTTCTTTTCCGAATTGGACCGAAAATGTCTTTGCACAAAAGTTACAGATTCCGATTTGCTCAATTGAAGAACACAAAGCACCTTCTCCACTGCAGACGCTGCCATTGTGACTGACTAGTCACGTGACACTCGCGCTATCGCCTACGTCACTTCCCTTAGTAGCGGGGCACAAACTTTATGAGTGCATCTACCTAACGGTTCGTAGCTGTGATCCGTGTCTTCAACTGTTACTGTTTTACAGCATCTGGAAACTGTATACTTCTTTATGAATCTGGGGGAAATGGCCCATTTTGTTCTGGGTGGGTGGCAGGGTAGACTCAAGCCCACCTTGGCAACGTCCCTGCTACGTACATCTTGGTAAGACGGGATACCAACCGCAACGTAAGTGAGCTAGCTGCTTTACGGTAAAATGTGCAGAGTGTCAATGACGTCCGTTTATCAATGCCGTCACATTGGCAGTACTACGACTAGAGTGTGCACATCTTTTTCTCCAATACCATGTAACTTCGAGAGCACCAAGAAAACAGAGTCGAAATCCTCTTTCCAAATATCGCATGAATTTGGCAGCAGTTGCAAATAAAAAGAAGCAAATTCAAATACTCTTGCGAAGTAGCTACCGGTTAACATTTTAAAAATGAAATTAAAATTGAATAAACCTATAAAGTTAACTACATGGTGATTCTGTCTCTAGGAAACCCAAACATTCCTCAATATATTTTTTTTACTTCTCAATGGTTCCATATGAAAATTGACATGTACTTCTTACCTTGTATCTTGCAAAACAAGGTCTTTCTAAAGCATATGCTGAAATTTGCTCCCTCCAACAGCCTTGCACTTTTGTACGCGAGTTTGCAAATTGATGAAGACATGTGCTAATATGGCTTCGGCAGTCAGTAACCTTCCGCCGTATCGCATCTTTGAGGGCGTCAGGTTTCCGTGGCTTACTGCGGTATACTCGGCTTTTTAGTAAACTCCACAAGAAGAAATCAGGTGGGGTCAGGTCTGGTGATCTTGGCGGCCACAAGTTTTTCGAACGAAATAACTTTCACTTTCCGTCTTGATTAGATGTGTGGCAAGTGGCGCCGTCTTGTTGAAAGTAACCTCCCGAGAATTCGTCATTTGTTAACTGATTTACAAATTCACTGAATATGTTGAAGTCCACCTCCGTGGTAACAGTTTGATCGAAGAATACGAGATCGATAGCTCGTCTACGGGACAAGGCACATCACACCCTAATTCTCTCCGAATGTAAAGGCTCCGTAGTAATGTCAAGTGTGTTTTCTTCTGCCCATATACGCGTGTTTTGCGAGTTCATGCAGCCACTCAGATGAAACCAGGCTTCATCCGTAAACTATGTAATGTCCAAAATCCCAGGATGTTCCCCAACAAAACGTTGGAACCATAAACAAAATTGTACACTTTTGTCCAAATCCTTTGGAACCAACTCTTGAACAACGGACACACGATATGGGTGCAGTTTTGTTTTTTGTCAGTTTTTGACACCAGGAATAAGGAATATTAGTTTCTTGCGAAAGTCTGCCTAAGGAGTTTGTTGGAGATGCCAGTAAGTAATCGATCCTTAATCGATTCTTATCTTGCTAGTAATCGATCCTCTACATCCTGCACCGTGAGTTCAGACATCTTCCGGTCTCCTGCGTGTTGATTCAGAAGACTTCCTGTTGTATGACATAGAAGCTTGTCTTACTTCTACGTTAATTTAAAACATCAAAATACTAAGAAATAGCTCCTAAATGAAAGAAACTTTAACGGCCAGACGAAACATGTAAACAACAGAAGTCACACTTACTGAAAAGATGCTTTATTCAGGATGTAGCAAACACATCGTAGCATAGCATATTGCACTAAACTCTCCACACAACTCTTACCACAACGCTCTTTTCACAACGCTCCTTTCAATAATCAGTTTACAACCCAACACTCCTTAAGAAACAATTTAGTCGTCGCTTTTGTCTCTTGTTCTTATCAATATCAGGCATACGTCACGTGCATTCAATCTCAATTGTGTTGCCAAACATATTCGTTTGAGAGAAAAGATATTACGTTAAGAGTGAAGAATAACAGAATAAACTTAAGATTTACATAGGGAAAGAAACTAAAAAGGAAAGTTAATTTAGAATATAAGTCACAGTTGCTTCTAATTTTTTCACCAATTTGTGAACACGGGATTTTCAAGGTACACTTCCTTTGTGATACGTATTCCGAAATGACCTTTGACATTGTTGAAATGAACTCGTTCGCCAGTATTCACGAACAATAAACACACGCTGTTCAACTGAGTACATGTTTGCAGCAGACGGAATCATTCTACTCATTGTCAAACACCTGGTCGGCGGGTCGCGCGTATCAAGGTCACGGGTAAAGTCCACTTCGTTGCGGGGTATGATGGTTCTGCTTCCATAGACAAAAGCTTCGGGTAAACCTTCCGAATGTGGCCCAGAAAAAGTTTTCGGAAGCGACGATAGATGGCGGAACGTTATCGCTACATCGTGAAGCGTAGCGTTACGTTGTGAAATTGGCAAAGGAAGTGAATAATATGGATGAAAGGTGGCCCTTAAAAGGACCTTTATCAATGTACATTGTGGCATATGTGTTAAAATATTTATTATAACGGAAGATTAAGTTTTCCTCATGAATATGAAACTGTCTAGCTAGTAGAATAAAAGCAAGAAAAGTTTTATCTGCCAGGGAAGAACTGCTTGATAACAAAGTGATGTAAGTAACTATAACGCATTTCACGTGAAATCCCTAGAAGAAAGGAGAGGTGAAGTGCTACCGTGGCGCCATCTATCGGAGCGGGCCACTTTCGGAAATTTAGCGGCGAGAGAATCACCCTGTATAAAGTTAATACTGTGATGGGACAAATAAAATTCTTTAAGACTTTTCTTTTTCTGGAGTAATTAATTACCTGAAGCGTGAAAAACCGAGGACATTCTCACATACGTGATTTAGAACCACAGAAACAAAAAACAAAAATACAGATGCAAATTTGT
Organism: Macrothele yani; assembly: GCA_039090855.1. Taxonomy (NCBI): domain Eukaryota; kingdom Metazoa; phylum Arthropoda; class Arachnida; order Araneae; family Macrothelidae; genus Macrothele; species Macrothele yani. Next base: position 66,739,492 of record CM077009.1, on the reverse strand, counting down.
AATGTTAATGATCCCAATAACTTGAGCGAAAAATGAAAAGAATTAATTAAAATAGAACGTAAAATTCAAAGCAATAGAAGAAGAAAATGAAAGAACAATCAAGATTACGCAATAGATGGAGTCACGGCGGAGGGTTTGATGATGACATCGAGGCCGGCACAGACGTCGACTCTTTCGCTCACTCGTTCTGCGGCAGCAGACTGATCAACATCGTTGGTGCTTCTTGTAGATGGCTGTTGAGCAGCTAAAAGTATTTGAGGCAGATTTTTGTGAAAAAGTTACTTTCAGATAACTTCGGCACAAAAAATCTGCCTCAAATACTTTCTTTGATTTTTAGATTAAAATAAAAGGGTTAGTCAACATGTGTTTTGAACATTGGGTAGAAACGGATATAGTCATGAGATAGAGAAAAGATGGCATTAATACACTGCTGGCCTCCCAAAATGCAACACCGAGAAGGAAACATCCGATTGGCCTGAAATTCGCAGCATGCGTCGCGCGCGAGGGGACATGCAAACGATTAGCATTGCAGGGCATATGCAAATCATGTGCGCCCCGCACGCCACCGAGAAACACAATAAGAAGGGTGCACAGAAGACCAGCTGTAAGTAGTAAAAGTGTGTTGTGCTACCGGACCTGTGCGTGGGAAGCTTCCTGATCCCTCGTCGCAGAATACGGCAGTCATTCCAGCACGTTTCCGGGTTTGACAGAGGACGAATAGTGGCTTATGGCGACAGCGGTTTATCGTACCGAGGCATTGGCACCCGTTGGGGACGACATCCAGACACAGTGAGGCGAGTATGGATTCGATGGGTGCAGGAGGGACGGACGGACCGACGTGAGCGATTGCCACAGCCGCGGCACACCACCGAACTAGAAGACCGGCATGTTGTGCGGCGGGCATTGACGGCTCGCACCTCCACATCACGAACGTTAGCGCCGGCATTAGGGTGTGTATCGCAAGAACCTGTGTCAGCACATATCCTTCGACGTCGTCTGCAGAAGCGGGGACTTGTCGCCCGGCGCCCACTGCTCCGATTACCATTGACGTTACACCACCGGCGAATGCGGTGGCAGTGGGCCATTGAACGCCACACTTGGACAACGGAATGGCACGACATTGTCTTCTCCGACGAATCCCGCTTCTGCCTGCAACACCACGATAGTCGGATCCGCGTGTGGCGGCACCGCGGTGAGAGACTGTATGACGCCTGCATTGTGCATCGCCATCCCGGCCCGTCGCCTGGCGTTATGGTTTGGGGCGCAATTGGATACGACACCCGCACCCTTCTGGTACGCATCGCCGGTACACTCAACAGCGACCGCTACATCTCCGACGTTTTGGAGCCTGTAGTCCTCCCTTACCTGCAGGATCTGCCAGCGGACACGTTTCAACAGGGCAATGCGCGCCCGCACGTGCCACCCATCGTGCAACAATTCTTCACGGCCCACCAGGTGTCACTGCTGCCGTGGCTCGCCTGTTCTCCCGATATGTCTCCCATCGAACACGTCTGGTCGCTGATCTGCAACCGAATGGCCCGGCAAGCACCACCCGCGGCAACGCCTGCTGAACTGTGGCAACATGTGGAAGCAGCCTGGACCTATCTATTCCAAACCCACATCCAAAGCTTCTTTGGTTCGATGCCGCGGCGTGTGGCGGCCGTTATTTCCAGCCATGGGGGCCACACGAACTAGTGATGTCTGCGTGTTCCGCAAGGCGCACGGGCCTGTAAGCTCAATCGGTTCATCTTTGTATCTGTTGTTATGTGTCCAGTAAATCTGGCCTTGCTATCTCGTGTCCTTCTTGGTGTTGCAATGTGGGTGGCCAGCAGTGTAGAATAGAAGCCAGCTTGTTTTGTATATAGTGTATATAAGTTTTTAGAGTTGAGTTACAAATAGTTTGGTGCTTCTAGTGCTAGCTTTGATGTATGTGAGAGTACTGTTGGATGTTACTGTGAAGCGAATGTATGTGAGCACGTTCCTTAAGTCACCTGCGTTCAGTTCACGTGTTAGTATATGAATTCAATGGAGTGTGTAAATATTTAAAAGTATAAATGAACTACAAGCCGGTGTAAAGCTGCTTCGTATGCCTCGATATGCTCATTTAAATATGTAAGGTACACAACAGTGGAAGGAATACGTTGCTCTGCTGGCACCTACAGAACCCCCCCAAACCGACGTGTAAGAAATGTCAAAAGAAGCGAACCACAACTGGTAAGCTATCATATATTACTATTCGTAGCTATGCACGTGAAGTTAATGATAGCAAGGGCATTAAACAGCCCAACATGCTATTATAAGGTATACAAAAAACTTGTACGATATCTGCAAGTAATCATGCTCTTAACCAAACATCGACTTGATAACCAAGGAATAATATCCCACTTTTAATTTAGGGTCACTGAATGCACGTTAAGGTTTGAACCTAAACCCGAGAACACATACAACTGCAATGTTTTCCCTTGGACTGGGATCCGATCCTGAAATCATGACGCAAACGTTCAAGCTACTGAGGCAACTCATGATACAGGACTGGCCGCGTATTCTTCATTTAGGAATGTTCCAGAGAAGAGAAGTCTAACCACGATTGTGCGTCTAAAATCTTTGTCTGAATCACAAAGCCAACGCAACACATCTCCTCCCAGCAAAAACACAAGTGCTGGGAAACTGCTGTCCACCAGCTGGCAGTGATGGGTCACTGCTGGCTGAAATCTGCCGCTCACGGCCCGGTAGCGGTCCGTTGGTGGCAGTGCTATCAGTTGGCGAGCCATTGATGGCCCCGCAGCATCGCCGTGAATTGTGGGCCTGCAAGCAAGTGTGCCACTAGTGGCCCGTTGCTGGCAACTAATGCAACCCCAACAGCAGGCGGAAGCAACGGGACTGCGCATGCGCAGAAGCGTCTCTCATGGTACCAGTTAGTTGCAGACGACGCTATCGCCATCGTGTTATTTTAGTGGATGTTAAGAAAAAAATGCATATGTAGAGAGGCGAATTAATTTCCTAATGAAAATTCACGTCGACGAAGATATCAGATTAAGCCATGAAATACACCCACTCCATTCCCATGAATAACAATCCATGGAATGGAGTGGGTGAATAACAAGAAAAAAAATTGAAACCGCTTGGAACAAATGTCCTGGAAAACCATTAAAAAACGTTTGTTGGAAAAAATATTTATACGCGTACCAAATGTATTAATTATTTGAAAGAAAAAAAAACTATGTGGATATAATGTACTTATCCATGGGTTGAACACACAAGACTGGGAGGAATTCGCTTCTAAAAATAACAGGAAGTAAAATAAAATATCTTTCCCCTTTAAAACAAATGTAGCTTCGGACAACAGAAAGGAAATATACAACGTTAAAAATGTAACAGAATGTGACATGAACCCGGGCAAATATATATTAATTCAACAATCTCCTTTCAAGATGACAAGGACAGTACAAAACTTTGGAAAGCGACTCTAAGTTGGTACACTCCTTGAAAATGAGTGAAGTTCCCTTAAGGTAAAAAAAAACTGTCGTTACGTTGAAAAAATAAATTTATGAATTATATGAAACTGACTTTTATGAAAAATACCTCGCAGTATTGTAAAATGAAAGAGGGAACCATTCGATTACACATTCAGCGCGGAACAGACAGCTTCATGCACACGGTCGCGCGTGGCAAATTAGTCCGGTCAGTAGAGAGTTCAGCTCCCACGCCGATGGCCCTGGTTCGTATCCACCCAGGTCCAAACGGGCGTTTTTACTGTCGATTGAGAAAATTTCCCCAGCGCAGTGCTATAATTCACAAGTTTCGTAAGGGGAGAAAAAAAAGTTGTAGCTATGGGAAACTGCGGTTATCCTTGATTTTTTTTTTTTATGGCTACTACTGGGAAATTGGCGGACAAGATTGGGCAAGCCACCAGTTACGTCACGTGGTTGCCGGCTGCCACTACCGGCAAACTAGCGGACCACATTAGGCTAGCCATCATTTCTGGCACGTGCTTGCAGGGCCGCTGAGGGGACACTTGTGGCAGCTACTGCCTGTTATGGATAACTGATGGCCCTGTTGTGGTATATGGCAACTGATGAGGTGCCAACGGTTGGCCAGCTGCTGGCCCTTCTGTTGGCCGCCCGGACATTTTATTGACGGTTCGGCAGCGGCAACATAGTGCTGGGCCATTGCTGGCAGTGCTGGCCCAGCAAGACTGTTTTTCCTGGGCAACCTTGAAATTTTTAGCAGAACTCTGAGCGGGAAAGGTTGGTCTCCTGTAGAGATGACCTCGGGCCCGAGCTCCTCTATGGAAACCGGGCTCGGGCGGGCTCAGGATTTATTAAGAGGCAAAAACCCCGTGCCCGGGATTGGCATTACAAATGTTGAATTTCATTACTGATTTATATCCATATATCGAATTTCATTGTTTATAAGTTACCTTCACGAAAAACTTTAATTAAAAAATAATTCCCTGAATATTATTGTTATAAACTAGTTACCAAAAATTAAAGAATTTTTAGTGTTGGTGGTGCCACTACTAGATCTGTAGCTTGATAAATAGCAGTTTGATAAAAATGCAGGATACAGAAGTAAAACCTATGATATTAAAGATTATCAAATGCACGCAATCTTGTCATAGCATCTTTGCCATATTGTAGGCTCCCTGGCGATCAAAGATGAGAATACGACTCAAATAAAAAGAACGAATTCCTGCAAAAATTGTTTCACTTGATACATTTTTATGCTATGTTGACTGGTTTCAAAGAAGCAAAACTGTTTGGTGAGGTAGCATTTAAAGAGAATAATTGGTTTCAAGAAATACCCTCCATATCTTTAAACTTCAATATTCCTGTAATATAATGAAGAAGTCGCATAAAAACTATGTGATTTAGATGGTCTTTTGATGCGTAGAGTTTAGCTTCTATTCTGCATTTTTATCGAACTGCTATTTTTTGAGCTACAGAGCTTGTAGTGATCATAATATCCATAATAAAATCCCTAATTGAGGAGCGCGCAAGCAAAACCAAACATGCACATCAGATCTAGATTTGCAGTAGGCAGAAAAAACGTTCATTGAGTTATGCGCACTGAATTTCGTACTGTTCATCTATCAGGCACTTTCCTTTTGATGTTATAAACACGTCTATGGATGTGATTCAGGTAAAAAATATTTTAAAATCAAAATATAAAATTTTTTGTTGTTGACATGTTTGTTTTTGTTCGGGCTTCAAGTGACATGTTTGTTTTTGATCAGATGCCCTAGTGACTTGTTGGATTTTGGTTGAACATATTTTGAATTTAATCTACCTATCTGTTCAATAATTAACCTGCCTTTAATGGAATACCTATTCTCTAACAAAAATCTCAAGGTTTGGAAGAAAATGCTGATGGAGAAAGAGAAGCATTTTCACTTTTCAGCTGAGGTTTTTATTTTTTTTAATAACTTTTATTCATCATTTACTAAAGTTGCTGATACATGTTAGTATGTTTTTATTTTGCTCAATTTATTACAAATTAACAAAGATAATAATAGGTGGTAAAAAAATGCTGGACTGGGAAGAACGGATTTTTATGAAAATTAGAAAACAAGTACATTAATAAAAATCAAATATGTAGACCACAGTCGTCCTCCAGGCAGTCACATTGTTCCTGATGTTCACATCAAGGAATAATGCATCGCATGGACGAATTGTATAGCACAAGAACCGAGTGTTCTGATGTTTGCAACCCATGAACACTTTGGAACCTTCTGGTGCACCACAGCGTTCTTTCTTAGCTTTTTCTTTCACACTTTCTCCTTTGGTTCTTTTCCTTTTTCCTCTTAAATCTTCCTTCACCATTATTAAACCATCTCCGACCTCTTCCATATCTCTAAAACTATGACAAAGGCACGAAAATATTCACCACGTTTGAACAGAACACGTCGACTGTCTGAAAACGTAAATGCCACTGCGTCACTCTTATCGGCTTCGTCACGTGACCGAATTTTGGAGCTCTGATTGGTTCACTCGACATGTTACATTTTGCTTGAGCCTGCAACTGGGACATGCTCGTTTTTGCTTGAATCGCGCATTTTTCGCCTATAAAATGAGTAGGAGCTGTTTGGTTTGGGTCGGCTTATGATACAGAAACGGAATCAGAACATCATCCTTTAGCATACCCAATGCTTACTTGATAATTCACATTTTTCTGACATGTTTGGTTTTGCTCGCGCGCTCCTCAATTTTCGGAAACTAGTGTACTTGTTATATCGTAGCCGTAGAAAATAGAGATGCTTTCAGCACAGCCTGCTGCTCAGTCAATACACCATTCGTGTGTGCAGTGATGAAAGGAGTCGTTACTTAGGGCAGCAAAAAGCGAATGCGAAGTGAATTGTTGTTGACTGACTAGCAGAGAGACAAAACATGAAATACACGGGATTGTCCTCTGTATTCAATCGGGCAGTTCAGAGTTCATTAATGCTGAAGTCCTCAAGTGTCAAAGACGAGTCTTTGACACTTGAAGACTCCTGACACCCTCTTTCTCCTTATACCCCCTCCACCTTCTTCCCATCCGTACAGGTGCATTCTACAACCGCTTCGTTGTGATTTATGAGACACCAGTCAGCTGTGGATATGAAGGTAAATAAACAGGATGCGCTGACCCTGGCAGGACTATCACGTTACTTTAGGTTGTCGTTTCGGTTTCGGCTAGTAGCTTCCCAACAAAATCGAAACCACAACCTAAAGTAACGACATATTGTGACAGTCCTGTCAGGGTCAATATTCTATTTATTGACCTTGTTAACCACTGCTGAGCTACACAAGGGCATTCTAACTTTGTAGGCCTAACAAGCAGCATTTCCAATAGATCACGAGTATGAGTGAGATGAGTGTAAACGATATAAACAGAAAAGCTGATGCCGGGGAGTTTGCCGCCGTACCGAACAAGCGCGGGAAGTCAGAGGTATGGAAATATTTCAAAGAAACAATAGATTCAAAAACCAATGAAAATATCGATTATGTTCAATGTGGGAAGTGTAAAGGAATCTGGACGTACAAATATTCCACAGAATCCAGCAGACACGCTGAAAAATGCAGCAAACAGTCTGGTTCAGGCTTGGTCGAGAATTTCTTGTTTAAAGGTAGGGGCACCATCTCGGCTCCACACTGTTAAAAATTCTGTGATAGGTTGCACCAAAAAGTGGTGCTACACCAGCTGCACCATTCTCTAAGAAAAGTTATACTATTGTGTGGTGCAAACAAAACCCAGTAACATGGTGAAACCTTGCCAATAATGTGGTGCAACCTTGTATTATAACGTGGTGCAAAGTCGCACCACCTTGTTGGATTTTATTTGCCCCCACACAATGGTCTATCTTTTCTCAGAAAGTGGTGCAGCTGGTGTAGCACCACTTTTTGGTGCAACTTACCACAACATTTTTAACAGTGCAGCAAAAGCAAAAGTTCTAAAAAGCTGTGTTAAATCGTGCACTGAAGACATTCGATCTTTTGATATTGTCGAAGGTAAAGGCTTCCTTAACTTAGCTCAATGTTTGATTAATATCGGTGCTTTTGAAGGCAAAGTGATGGCTGAACATTGCAGTACGGTATTTAAACATGTTGAAAGTTCAGCTGAATCTGTAAGTATAGAATACGTTATACAAGTAAACGCAGTCATCCAGATATATGACGGTGCAATTACAACAGATATGTGGACAGCCTCTTATCGTAACGAAGCATCACCTGCCATTTCGTGGATAATTCGTTTTACGAGGCACTGCATTAACAACAGTGGCATTTCCGCAAGTTTCTAAAACTTTGTAAAACTTACAAACTGAAATTTTGCAAGTCACTGGAAAATGTTGGGTATGATTTTTCAGTTCTGGATAAAAATATTGTGTTTGTAACGGATGAAGGAGCCAACATAATTTCAGCGTTACGATGCTTCAGCCGGTTGGCATGTACACGCCACGCACTGAACGCTGCTTTAAAATACAGCTTCATGGAGACAACTGCTCCAATGCCATTTAATGCAACTGAACGGTTCTTCCGATGCCGATTCATCCAATGGTATCGTACCATTGTTTCTACTTTTAAGAAATGAATAAGAACTTTTTACCAAATTATATTTTACATAAATTGATTTATTAAGTATCAAAGGGTGATAGACCTTGCAATTAATTAAAGTAGCTTGTATTTTCAATGTATGAAAAATATCAAGAATGTTGTTCAGTTGTCTGTTTCGGACATATCGTCTGGGGTTGAATCAAGAACAGCCATTGTCTCCAACGAGAAGCATTCTTTTTATTGGGAGTTTTTGATACGAATATTACTTCCTTGGATAATCGCCATACAACATGTCTTTTATTATTCACGTGTTTTAACGCAGGAGCTCAGTGAAAATATTGCATGTGTCTTTGCTGTATCGTTTGTTAAGATGTTATTTACCAAACAAATTCCACCAAATGCAGAAGTATATAAAAATAGCATTAATTTTTATATTTGAGATACTCTTAGTGTTTTTCTATAATACATAAAGTTGTATAATGGGAAAAAAGTGCTTTCATCAGTATTAGGTGTTTTTCCGTTCTTATTAACAGTCGCTAATCCCATCTTCTGTTTTATGAGTCTTTAATTTTCATTCGTTTGGCTCAGAAATCCTTTTCATAACTATCAATCTTTCCGCATGAAAAGCCAAATATAAAGATGGAGAAGCAATGAAAGGGTTGGCTAAATAACTGCAGCTCGAAATATTTCTGTCACCCAGGTGCCATATTTTATAATACTAATGTGAAATTGTAAAGGCTGTACTTCGTACATGCCGGAAAAGAGGGTTGCTTGAATGAAAGCTAAATGCAGGTTTATGTACTTTTAAACTATGATTCTCATTGCTCTTATTTGTTTACTTTCTTCATTTTTTCTTGTTTTTATCTCACTTGTTTTCTTCAAAAATGTTTGTACTTTTGGAAAAACAAAAAACATCCTTAAAACCAATAGCAAAGGTACGCATAAGCAAGAACGGCAGAAAATAATTTTTGAGTGGAATTAGCACGTCCTTTGAACTAAAGGAATTGGGATACTGTAAAATGTAATAATGATAAAATATTTATTGGCATGTAAAATCTTATAGGAAAGGGTATCTTGCAAAATTTTTATCATTAAAATGACTTCCACGGCAGTGGAAAATGTGCGCCAATTTTTGAATTAGTTGTATCTGATGCAAAATATTTTTTTTAAATAGATTAAGAAATATATCAGACCTAAATTCTGTATTTAACAGAAAAAGCATAGAAGCGCAGTAGAATTGTTGTTGCACTTCGCAATAAGTACCGTGACTTAACATGTAATTTTTGATTAAGAAGCTGCAAAACGGGGTTTGCCTCTGTAAAATCCAAGAGAAAAAAAAGCGCAAAGAAAAAGTAAATAACCATAAATTTGTAAGAGGAACCACATTAATCGTAATATATTTAGATTGTCTTGTTGACACAGTAAATGGCAAATGATACCTTGTAGTCCAAGGCAAATAACACCTTGCAGTACATGAATAAATGCTTCGTGATTTATTTTTTACGCTTTCCAACCGTAGGTTGAAGAAGCGTATATGCTCCAGCTTTTTCCGTCCGTCCGTCTGTCCGTTTGTTTGCACCAAAACTCATGTAAAAATGGTTCGATTTCGATGAAATTTTGGTATGTGGTAGGGGACCACCTGGGGACGAACCCTATTGAAAATGGGAAAAATGGGGCCAAAGGTCACGACGTAGGAGCGGGATCCATTCCATTGCCCTTATGCGTCATAACGTTCGTAAAAATGGTTAGATTTCGATGAAATTTTAGTATGTGGTAAGGGACCACCTGGGGACGAAACATATTGAAAATGGACGAAATTGGGTCAAAGATTACGACATAGGAGGGAGATGCATTCCATTGCTCTTATGCATCATAACTTGCAAAAATATAGTTTGATTTCAATGAAAATTTAGTAGGTCTTAGGGGACAACCTGGGGACGAACTCTATTGAAAATGGGTTAAGTGGGGTCAAAGGTCAGGACATAGGATCGGAATCCATTCCATCGCCCTTATGTGTTATAACTTGCGTAAAAAAGCTTCGATTAAGACAAAACTTTATCATGATGTTCCAGAAGTATACTTTACCGGTTCTGTTGAATATCATCGAAATGGGGTCAAAGGTCGGGACACAGGAGCGAGATTTGTTCTACAGTTATTATCCTCATAACTTGAGTAATGATTTCCGGCATGTTGGAAAGCGTATCATAATCAATGCATTGAATGATTTTACTAACTTGTTGTTTTTATTCAGCCGTGCGCATTCTTTAATTCATTCATTTCTCACTTTTTCAATGCAATATGTTCAAAAGTTTGTTATTTCCATTACAATGAAATATCGCTATTGCAAGGGAGAGATAAAACAAAAAACTTCGCCTTCCAAAAGAGTGAAGTGAAGAATTGAAATTCTTGAAACGCCCATTGTTCTTTTGAAGAATTTGCTCTGACTTACCTAACTGAAGATAATTTATTTTTATGTGGAACCCCCCTCTTATTTCAGGAGCTCAGGAATTCAAGACATTAACCTACAAAAAACCAGACCCCATTCCTCCATTCTGTCGAAATGTTAGGAAATAAATAAATAAATGATTTCATTAGCTTCAAAGATATTGCATGCACAGACAAACGGAAATGGAATATTTGTATGTTCCTTTAATTAATGAAGAAAAAAACTCAAAAAGACAAAAGAACATCAAGGTCTACTAGATGATTTGTACATCACAACATTCATACGAAAGCAGTAACAGCATCAGCAAGCTTTTTTTTCTTGAAAAGAAAACAAGGAAAAAAGTAAATCCAAAAAAAAAAACAAAACAAAAAAAACAAAAAAAAAAACAAGAAAGATGAAACTGAATTTTCAGTTGTAATGAGCACATCATCTGAATCCTTTTCGACGCGAATAAAATTCATCAAAGTGATTCAAAATCAAACGAACCATTTAGGAAAAAGTCTACCATATTTCTACCATCGCAAAAAAAAAAAAATAAAAAATACAGAAATAGAACCAACTACTTACTCTCACCATGGTAAAAAGCATGTTACGAAAATTAACAAATAGCGCACAAAAAGTTGAGCATAGCAGAAGCAGGGTATCAAAGACAAAGTGATTTTCAAATCGAACAGTTAAAAGAAGAAATATAGAAGGAAACACTATATAATTTTACGCCTTCTAGCGGAAGAATTTTACATAATGGAAAAGTTGAAAATATACCAAAACTATTCTTCATGGGGAAAGCTACGCTAACGAAAAAGAACTTTTTAAATACCTCTGACGGAAGCAGAGGTAGCAAGGAAAAGGTTTCAACTTTTAAGCCTATCATGTTTGTTCTGTTGTTTCGTTACTGCTCATGGTATACAGTTGATCTTGCATAGCAGAGATAGCTTGCAGTTTCTGAAATGCCTGCACCTGTTCGACTAGTGTCCAGTATCACACTTCTTTAAAGACCGCTGACTGCTTTTTTTTGTTTGGGCACCCCTCGTTGTACGCATTTGTTCTTGCACAGCCCAGAAGATTCGCCGTTTTTGAGATGCTTGTACCTGCTCAAGCAGTGTCCAGTATCATACCTATTTCAAGATTGCTGACTGCTTGTTTTGTTGCTAGTGCCCCACTTATTGTACACAGTTGCTCTTGCATAGCCGAGAAGGTATGCCGCTTCTGAGATGCTTGCACCTATTCGACTAGTGTCAAGTACCAGACTTCTCTTAAGATCGCTGACTGCTTCTTTTGTTGTTTGTGCACACTCATTGTACACAGTTGTGTTTCTATAGCCAAGAAGGTGTGTCGCTTCTGAAATGCTTGCACCTGTTCGACTAGTGTCCAGTATCACACTTCTTTAAAGACCGCTGACTGCTTTTTTTTGTTTGGGCACCCCTCGTTGTACGCATTTGTTCTTGCACAGCCCAGAAAATTCGCCGTTTTTGAGATGCTTGTACCTGCTCAAGCAGTGTCCAGTATCATACCTATTTCAAGATTGCTGACTGCTTGTTTTGTTGATAGTGCCCCACTTATTGTACACAGTTGCTCTTGCATAGCCGAGAAGGTATGCCGCTTCTGAGATGCTTTCACCTATTCGACTAGTGTCCAGTACCAGACTTCTCTTAAGATCGCTGACTGCTTCTTTTGTTGTTTGTGCACACTCATTGTACACAGTTGTGTTTCTATAGCCAAGAAGGTGTGTCGCTTCTGAAATGCTTGCACCTGTTCGACTAGTGTCCAGTATCACACTTCTTTAAAGACCGCTGACTGCTTTTTTTTTTGTTTGGGCACCCCTCGTTGTACGCATTTGTGCTTGCACAGCCCAGAAGATTCGCCGTTTTTGAGATGCTTGTACCTGCTCAAGCAGTGTCCAGTATCATACCTATTTCAAGATTGCTGACTGCTTGTTTTGTTGTTTGTGCACACTCATTGTACACAGTTGTGTTTCTATAACCAAGAAGGTGTGTCGCTTCTGATATGCTTGCACCTGCTCGACTAGTGTCCAGTATCATGACTATTTCAAGAACGCTGACTGCTTGTCTTGTTGTTTGTGCACCACTCATTGTACACAGTTGTTTTTGCATAGCCGAGAAAGTTTGCCGTTTATGAGATGACTGCACCTGCCTGCCTAGCTCAGACTATCATGCCTTTTTCAAAGTCACTTAAATCACATTGTTTCCGCTATCTATGTGAGTCGTTCACGTCTGAATCCTTTTGTAGCAAGCTGTTCATAAAGCCTTCTCAAACACTGAGGCACTCAAAATGAATGTTACCCTAATGGTCTACTTTGTTTGTGTGTGTGTGTGTGTGTGTTTATTTTTGCTTTAATTCGTATCATTTTATTTTCGTGTGTTGTATTATAGCTTACTTTCTGTTTCCTTTTATTATTATTTATTGGCGTTTGCATTTATGATTGAAGACTCTAATCATTCACAGTGATTCACACTACTTTTTTATTATTACCAGAATCGGAATACATGAGCAGGTATTTAACAATTTTTACATTTCATAAATCTTTGTGCTCTTTTAAAAAAATTCTTTTTACTAGCGTACTTGGAGTTAAATTAAATTTTTTTTTTTTTTAATTGGAGGTTTAACGACCACCGTGAGCAACTCAAATGGGCTATAAGCAGTCGCCCGTCCCTAATTTAGGGTCACTGGTTCCAGGGAAGGGAGAGAGCCAGTGCCGTAAGACAAACACAACATCCATGCCTGACCGGGATTCGAACCCGGACCCCTTACGGACGAATGATCAGAGGCCAACGCCTTAGACCACTGCGCCACCGGGGCGGCAAATTAAATTTTGATTTGCTTACATGGAATTCAGTTATTTCATCTGAATCGTCAAAACTAGAATACTGTCGTCTTTGTGAAAAACTACATTGGCTGCGTTGTCTCCGCAGAAAATGCTATTTTTCTTTTCTAGTTTCGAATCGATTTCTTTTGTGATGGAAATGGATATCAAATTAATATTTACGTGCCTCGGTGTTGATACAATTACCGAAGTTACTCGTGTTCTTGCTCAAAATTAATGCTTAAATACAGCTGTGTCTATACTTTTGAAAAGTCGTTTCAATTATATTTTGGAAGAATTTATAAAAACCCTATCACGCTCTATAATATTTCTTAACAGGAGAAATGCTCTGCCTGCGCATATGCTGCACCATCTGCTTCTTCATGAACATAGAAACAACTACGTTTTGTGAAATACCTAACTAAAAATTAATATATTTTATGTGCAAGGAGCAAAAAGTATTTTACCAATACTAATGGAAAGGCAGTGAAAGTAATGGTATTTCTTACCATCGCTAAACACTGTTAGAATGTGAACAATTGCCACATCGTGATGTGAAAACACAAGTTTGTCCGTGTCCCCACACTCCGGAGTAAGTCGCTCTCCCAACTGAGCTACGCAGACAGAATATGTCGCTGCAGATATGTGACACATGTTTTCACCTCTGCAATACGTCACATCATCTTCCTCTTAATTTTTTTCTTTGAAGCCAAGTAGGAATTTTTCATTATATCCAAACAATGTGTGGAACAAACGTCACACATTTTTCGAAGAACACAACGCCCAGTGGATCCATTTTCAACAATCGGTCGCTAATGTGAAAACACAAGTTTGTCTGCGACGAGCATTGAATCCGTGTCCCCCTCACTCCGGAGTAAGTCGCTCTCCCAACTGAGCTACGCGGACATGTGCTCTCACTGCAATCTGCCTTTATCTCTTGTGCGTCCTGCGGAGCAGGCACGTCACAGTGATCCTTACCAACCAGATCTGTTGCTTCACAGATGTCTACTAGAAAATTTGAAATTTCTAAGAGAACGATTTGATTAGAAGTAAAATATGAATTTGCGTCAAATTTTGACTCCCTTTTGGTAAAACATCAAATGCGTAACGCTTGCGAAAATGTTGCATCAAAATCATAAATGTGTGTTTATCATTTAAAGCTTGTGACGTACATTCTAGATTAACTTTCCTTTTTTAGTTTCTTTCCCTATGTAAATCTTGAGTTTATTCTCAGTATTCTTTACGCTTAACGAAATATCTTTTCCCTCAAACGAATACGTTTGGCAAGACAATTGAGGTTGAATGCACGTGACGTATGCCTGATCTTGATAAGAGCAAGAGATAAAAGTGACGACTGATCTATTGCGAGAGAGCGTTGTAAGAGAGCGATTATTACGAGCGTTGTAAGAGAGCGATTATTACGAACGTTGGGTTGTAAATTGATTATTGATAGTAGTGTTGTGATAATGTGTTATGTGTGGAGCGTTTACTGCAGTATGCCCCATTACGATGTGTTTTCTACAGCCTGAATAAAGCTTTTCCGTAAGTTGACTTCTGTTGTTTTGTCTGGCCGTTAAGGTTTGTGAGCAATCAATTAAATTACTTCTAACGATTCATGGGGACCAATATGATAAAATGAACGAAATTTGGATTTTTGATATACTGTATTTCCTAAAATTTTGAAATTCATCTTATATCAGTTTGATAAATGCATTCATTCATATATACAATCTTCGCACAAAAAAAAAAAAAAAAAAAAAAAAAAAAAGCAAAAAAACAGCGCACCCAGAAGAATCATCCAATCAAGATGAAATTTAGTTTGTGCAATGTACATGTATAGGAAACGAAATTATTGCAATTTTAAAGCAGTTGGGCTAATTATTCGGATAAAACAGCTGCAGAAGTGGAACACATCAGTACGTTGTAGCACCACCTCTGGCTCGGATACAAGTAGTTACCCGGTGTGGTATAGACGCATACAGCTCGCGGATACTGTTTTGGATATAGCATGCCAGGTCAGTGATGTAGTTCTAATTGAAAAACTGTCTCAGCGGTAAACTGATTATCCAAAAAGATTTGAAAAAGAAGACTCAAAGGTTTTAAAAACATTATGAATTCTGATTTACTATTTCTATTGTTCAGTATATTTTATGAAACTGTTTTTATTAATTAGCTGTATTTAAATCGCTTAATTTGAGTAATTTTTAATGAAGGAAATAAACTTTTTAGTCACATCCTAAAGATAGTGAGTGTTTTTTGAGTAACGTTCTGTCACATCACACGATTCCAAATGTTCACTGTGATTATTATTTGAGTCGCATTGAATAGATGTAACAATGTAATACAGTCACACTGAATAAATGTAACTAATATTGTCACATCTATTCAGTGTTACTAATAAGCCTTTTCCCTAAGATTCTGATGTAAATGAAAGATATATCTGTTGTGTTATCCTTAAGGAATCAGATGAAGAGTAGCTTAGTAAAAATAGTTTTCACACACATAAAACACTTATCACTTAGCCTTAACCCTTTGACGACCATAACGCCCAAAACGCCCGTGTATACAAACGACCATAGCCGCCAGAAACGCCAGTACACAATGAGTCAGATTTCCTACCCTTACCTGCTCTTCAAATTTGCATGACCTATGAAGAATCAGCAGGTGACACCCGCAGTCACTGTCGTTCTTACTAAACAAAGAAGTGAACCAACACAAACAGTTTCAGGCGTCATGGTATTTACATTTACAGTGATACAAGATTTTGGGATCATGGTCGTTAAAGGGTCAATGGCTACTTTATAATTTCTTTCTACAGTTTTTTCTCCTAGCTAATTTTGAGGATTGCCGTCTAGACAATAGACTTTATATTCTGTTTTCGCCTTTACGCCGTCCCGGTGGCCGAATAGTGAGATTCGTGGGTATTTGGTTAGTGATCTGGGCTCCGCATGAAGCTTGGGTGCTGCGCCTCCCCCGCACTAAATCAGAGACTGTCAACTGCATATAGCCCTGATAGCAGCTCACGGTGAAAGTTATATCCACAGACAAATAGCATTCTCTGCGCCCTTATGATCCGCGAGGCTTCCTGCTGTGTGATCCCACGGTACAACTTCACCCTTGCCATACGAATATTTCAGTTGTGGTTGCATATAAAACAGAGTATTCGCTATTTTCGAATATGTAACCATCTAAAAAAAAAATTTTTCCCCACTTCTGCAACCACCTAACTACGAAAAGTACCTTAGCGCCGCAAAGCTTAGAAAAATAGTAGTTTAGCGCCGCTAAGCCTAGAAAAAAAAGTACCTTTGCGCCGCTAAACCTAGAAAACTAGTGCCTTAGCGCCGCTAAGCAGCCTAGAGAAATAGTACCTTAGCGCCGCTAAGCCTAGAAAAATAGTACCTTAGCGCCGCTAAGCCTAGAAAATAGTACCTTAGCGCCGCTAAACTAGAAAATAGTACCTCAGCGCCGCTAAGCCTAAAAAAATAGTGCCTTAGTGCCGCTAAGCCTAGAAAAATAGTACCTTAGCGCCGCTAAGCCTATAAAATAATATCTTAGCGCCGCTTAGCCTATAAAATAATACCTTAGCGCCGCTAATCCTATAAAAATGGTACCTTAGCGCCGCTAAGCCTATAAAAATAGTACCTTTGCGCCGCTAAGCCTATAAAATAGTACCTTAGCGCCGCTAAGCCTAGAAAAATGGTACCTTAGCGCCGCTAAGCCTAGAAAAATAGTGCCTCACCGCGCTAAGGCTCTTCTATATTCCTGTGCCAGATTATGTCGAAATTGCGTGCCAGTTCACGGACATTCCTAGATGGGCGTAGGTGGCGTCAGTAGCTTAGCCAGAAATTTCTTAAGAGGGGAGTCCATGGGGTCGGTCCAATGGTGAAAGCCTCGTATATACATTTACATAGCTCTAAGTTTGAGCTCCGTCTCCTCTTAGGGTGGGGGGACCCCGATTCCCCTTCCCTTGCGTACGCCACTTGGTGGCATTATATCATGTCCCAAACATGTTCGATCGGTTAGAAGTCGGGCTGTCGAACCGAACATGGAAGGATGTCGACATTACGGAGGCAGGCCTGGGAGGGCCGTGCCATGTGTGGCCGGGCACTATCCTGTTGAAAAATTGCTGTAACAGGAGTGGTAATACAACTGGTCGTAGAATGTCGTCGACGTACCGTTGAGCCGTGAGGGTGGTACCAGGGACTACCAAGGGTGTCGGCTATTGTAGGAATTGTCTCCCTAGGCAGTCACTCCCGTTGTGCAAGCCGTGTGCCGTTCCACGGTAGAGGCAGGATCCGCGCACTGCCCAGCTCGTCTCTAGACACGTGTGAGCTGGTGTTCTGTGCCAAGTGCAAACCATGACTCACCACTGAAGATAACACGGCGCCACTGGACAATATCCCACGCTGAACGGGCCCGACAGCACTGCAACCGGCGATGCTGGCTGGTCAGTGGTATGTGGCGAAACGGCCTCCTCGAATGCAATTCTCTTACCGCAATTCGTCTGACAACGATTCGGATGTCCACTTATCATCGAAGTAAGGTCAAAGGTCAGTACCTCTGTACATCGTAACATGGCCCCGGATGGTTGAGAGCGACGAATTCGGTTCTGCTCGTGTGGCTCTCACAATCATTCAATCTTTGCGTTCTGTCGTTGCCCTCGGCCGTCCACTGCCTACATACCACTGGTTGTGTCTTCCTCGAGCCATTGGCGCCAACATCGTCCGATTGCCGTGTCTCCCCGATCCAAATGCCTGGCGATACGGGGATTGACCAACTGGCATTTCTCAGCCCAATTATACGTCCTGTCTAAACTGCTCCTATTGTGCACGGATCCTACGTCTCACAGTCTGTGGGAGTTAATGAACACTCAATCCGCTGTCACAATTGTCTCTGCGTGTGAGCTGTGTTCTTTATATGCTCTCCTCGATGCGTGGTTCCTATGCGCTATGGGGGGGGGGGGGCATTAATTAGTCATTAGTCGTTATTTTTTAATCACTTGCATATTCGGCCCGGAGGACTTGCATGCGGAGTTTTATCAGGATCGAACGACTTTGTACGTGTTTTTTTGTTTTTTTGTTTTTGCGCTTTCCAATCGTAGGTTGAAGAAGCGTCAATGCTCCACGATTGTCCGTCTGTCTGTATGTCTGTCTGCCAGCAAAGTAACTCACGTAAAAATAGTTCGATTTCGATGAAATTTCAGTATGTGATAGGGGACAACATGGGGCCGAACTCCATTGGAAATGAGCGAAAAGGTGTCTAAGGTCAGGACATAGGAGAGAGATCCATTCCATCGCGCCCTTATACGTCATAACGTACGTAAAAATGCTTCGATTGCGACAAAACGTTATCATGTTGTTCCGGAGGTATACTGAACCGGTTCTGTTGAATATCATCGAAATGAGGTCAAAGGTCAGAGCACAGGAGCGAGATTTATTCCACAGCAATTATCCTCATATCTTGATTAACAAGTTAGTAAAATCATGCAATGCATTGATTATGATACGCTTTCCAACATACCAGAAATCATTATTCAAGTTATTACTCAAGATATGAGGTTAATAGCTGTGGAATAAATCCCGCTCTTGTGCCCTGAGCTTTGACTCCATTTCAATGATATCTAACAGAATTGTTCAGTATAGTTCCGGAACAACATACGAAATCTTTGTCGCAATAGAAACATTTTTAGTCAAGTTATGAGGATAATGGCTGTTGAATAAATCTCGTTTCTGTGTCCTGACCTTTGACCACATTTCGATGATATTCAACAGAACCGGTTCAGTATATTTCCGAAACAACATGATGAAGTTTTGTTGCAATCGATGCATTTTTATCTACGTTATGACGCATAAAGGCGATGAAATACATCCCGCTACTATGTCCTGACCTTTGACCCCATTTCGTCCATTTTCAATAGGTTCGTACCCAGGTTGTCCCCTACCAAATACTAAAATTTCATCGAAATAGAACCAGTTTTACGCTATTTATCGTGCGGTCAGACAGACAGACAGGGTGACAAAGCTGCAGCATATACGCTTCTTCAACCTACGGTTGGAAAGCGTAAAAAATGCTTCTATTATAACAAAACTTTAGTATGTTGTTCTGAAAGTGTCCTGAACCGGTTCTGTTGAATGTCATCGAAATGGGGTCAAAGGTCAAGGCACAGGTGCGAGACTGCAGCCATTATCCTCATAACTTCTGCAGCCATTATCCTCATAACTTCAGCAATAACTTGAGTAATGATTTCTGGTATGTTGGAAAGCGTATCATAATTAATGCATTGAAGGGTTTTACTAACTTGTTTATTTTGCAAAGAGTGTATGTATATTATCCGCATCGGGTCTACAATTGATCACCGCATTTCTTCTTTTTCACTGAACTGTTTTGTAATGCCTCGTGTTTACCCAAGAAAATCTTTGTGACCTTTGCAGTTTCAGTGACAATTTATAAACAGGAAAAAAGATTTCCTTTACAGAGCACATCGATTTTATCCAAAGCTTCACTTCTTTGTCGTTCTTGACTTCTGTGATTTTTATTAATGTTTTGAAATCCCTCTATCATATTTTATCAAACTTTTGCTTTGAAATATAGCTCTACGATCATTGTCCCTACAAAGATCCTTTTAGTCCACTTGTACTTGTGCTGTACAAGATACTTGTACAACTTGTACTGAAAGGTATCAGGTTGATCAGGTTGATCGTTTTCATGTGTGTATCAGGTTGATCAGGTTGATCGTTTTCATGTGTGTATCAGGTTGATCAAAAAGAATGGATCCTTAAAAAGTATAAGGTTGATACTTGTACTTGTACTATATCATTTTAGTCCACTTGTACTTGAACTTTTAGTCCACTTGTACATGTACTTCTTTTATTTGTGGTCAGCTTATACTTTGTTCTACATTTGGAACCCAAGAATTTCGAAGTTTCCAATTTACGAGAAATGCTTAAATTCTACAATAGCTTATTTTCTTTATAATTTTGCAATAAAATGTTCTAGCTCATCTTATTTTAATTTTTAAGGAGAACTAGAACTTGTTATTCAATAATTTGCTCCTTTATTTCTCTTTCGCCAGAAAAAATGCAACTTTTTCTGGCATGTGTTCAACAGCAGCCTTTAAATGCTACGTAGCCACAATAATTTCTGGTATCATCAAGCGCAGTTGGATTTTATGATCCTTCCTGACATTTACGACATTCCTTCGTGAAATATCAGACCTGAAGCGAAAGAGAACCAACAGAACCGTGAACCAGTAAGCAGCATCATTTAGTTTAGTTCTCAGCTGTTAGAAATATTTGCTGCATTGCTGTTGATTTGAAGTTAGATGCGTTCGAAACGAAAAATATGCAGCATAAAGTGCTTTCTGACAAATAACGGAAGAAACCAACGTTACATACGAAATAAAAAATATATATATATATATATGCGCGTACGTAGTCGATTGAAAAACAACAGATTGTGTAAGGAGCCCTACTATTTATTCATGAAGCTATCGGTAGCAACCTTTAATAATAATAGTCAAGACAGGGATGAAAAGTAAAACAGATTTCTATAGATTGGTACATAGCACTATAACGCAAAATTTAAATTTGAGAGAAAATTAATTAAACATCAGGTGGAATACTAAAGATCTTGGAAATAAAGTAGAAACAGAATGGTAATTATGATGAAATTACATATTAATTAAATAAAAAACGAAGTGCATACATGATTTCTAAATCACCGACTTATTCGAAATGACACTTAAAATATAGTAATACAATACAGTTTATAAATTTAACAAAATTTAAATTCACCTGGAGACTAATCCTTTATTTCAGTGCAGAAGTAAATTGTTTTATATCCACTGCAACAGAACTCTTAAAAAAGAAATAAGTAAACTTTCTTAAATCGCGCCTGACAAAAAATTCATTTTTCCTTGTTTTTTTCCTCCCGCTACACCAAAATTTCTCAAGAACCATGAAAATCTTGAAATTAATACTACTATAACATGAAACGAACAAGTGCAAGAATGCAAATATTCTTCAGCATGATTATGAAAGTATTTAACACAATTATTTTAGTTTACGAAAAATTATTATATTCATCTTGGCAGGAAACATTAAACATTTAGATAAAACGAAGGTTAGAAGAAAACGGTGTCAAACAGTACACCTGATTACTGATTGAACAGTAATCTAGACTTTGCCGGAATTTGGTAGGTATAATATCTACACCAGGTAGGTGTGAAATCTCCGATTCGTACAAAATTTTTATGCAAAGATATGATTACTTATGCAAAAGGAATTCAAATTTAGAAAAAGAGTTCCAACTGGAAATTAGAGAACTTTATTAAATTTATATATCATAACACTCGAGTACAACTTGGGGCACAAATACAAGTATTATGTAACACAATGAAGTCCAAGAACAAGTTGTTTTTAAATATCTATCCAAATTAGTCTCAGCTGTTTTGACATTTATTCAGGAAGTTTACTAGTTAACATGTATCACAAAGGAAAAGATTTCAATTCTCATTAAATCATGCACATTTATTGGAACTATGATACATCCAACAGAGCAGTTACTGACACTTCAGCGCTTCCAATTTAATGGATTTTGTGCGCTATCAAAGAATATTTGCTAATGCTCTTAGATGACAATAATCGTTAACTTAATAACTTTCTACATTAGTATTTAAGTTTCATAATTTTATTAAATAACACTTCATCACAACCGCCATGGCGTAATTGGTTAACCCGCTGTGTGTACTGATGGAGGCGGACATTTCTGTCGGGTGTTCGAATCCAGTCCTGCCGGGCATCTAGTCATCGGTTTTCCGCTGACTCTCTAGGCTTGGGGACGAGAATGCATATCTTGTTCCCTGTGAAGTCGGCCCTGGACGCAATTTATCCCTTACCAATGGCAAGCAGGCTGCATTAATTTGCCAGTAACCCTTAAAGGCGCATAATCATTTTTGCAGGTCTCAACCCGTCATAGACGGACGATAGAGAGAGATACTTTATCAAGATACAACTTAACTTTGCTCTTAAAAAGTTAACAAGTTTATGCATATTATTATTATTCTCTGCTCGGTGCTTTTCTGATTTTTCAATTTAAAGCCCTCCTCCCAAGGATGGTTATACTAGGTTTACAGAATTAAATTAAGCCCGCTTAAGGCGAAAAAGAGCAGGCTGTGAGAACCGACTAAACCATTCAAGGAAGTTTAGAACAGGTTCGAGCACTGAGCAAAAACCTCCCCAAGAAAAATAAGAATACATTGTGAACACTGAATAACTCCCACCGAAGATAAGAATAGGTTGTAACAGCTGAGTAAAAGCTTCCCCAAGAAAAGTAAGTAGTGAAAACTAAATAAACTTCCACATGAAAGAAAATAATAGGTTCTGAGCACTGAGAAAAGCTGTCCAAATGAAGGTATGATAGGATATATATACTGAGTAAACCCTCCTTTAAAGGAATATGCGAACAGTATGTGAGCGCTGAATAAAGCCATAAAGGAAGGTGAGAATATATTGTAAGCACTGAATATATTCCCCAAATAAAGGAGCAATAAGTGTGAGTACTTAATAAAGCAATTTAAAGGAAGGAAAGTATAGCTTGTGAACACTAAGTAAAACCTCACAGAAAGAAAATAATAAATGTCAGCACTGAGCAACCTCCGATGGAAGATAAGACAAGGTTGTGGGTACTTAGTAAATCCCCCATAAAGGAAGGAAAATATAGGTTGTGTGCAGTGAGTAAAGACGCCCCCAAAGAATTTAGGAATAGGTTGTGAACACAGAGTGAAATTCGCAAGGAAGATAAGAAAAGGTTGTGGGCACTTAGTAAATCCCCCCAAAGGAAAAAAGATATAGGTTGTGTGCAATGAGTAAAGCCTCCCCCAAGGAATGTAGGAAAAGTTTGTGAACACTGAGTGAAATCCACAAGGAAGGTAAGAAAAGGTTGTGGGCACTTAGTAAATACCCCCAAAGAAAGGAAGATATAGGTTGTGTGCAATGAGTAAAGCCTCCCCCAAGGAATGTAGGAAAAGTTTCTGTGAACACTGAGTGAAATCCACAAGGAAGGTAAGAAAAGGTTGTGGGCACTTAGTAAATACCCCCAAAGAAAGGAAGATATAGGTTGTGTGCAATGAGTAAAGCCTCCCCCAAGGAATGTAGGAAAAGTTTGTGAACACTGAGTGAAATCCACAAGGAAGGTAAGAAAATGTTGTGGGCACTTAATAAATACCACCAAAGGAAGGAAAATATAGGTTGTGAGCAGTGAGTAAAGCCTCCCCAAGGAATGTAGGAAAAGGTTGTGAAAACTGAGTGAAATCCACAAGGAAGGTAAGAAAAGGTTGTGGGCACTTAGTAAATCCCTCCAAAGGAAGGAAAATATATGTTGTGAGCAGTGAGTAAAGCCTCCCCCAAGTAGGAAAAGTTTCTGAACACTGAGTGAAATCCACAAGGAAGGTTAGAAAAGGCTGTGGGCCCTTAGTAAATCCCCCCAAAGGAAGGAAAATATAGGTTGTGAGCAGTGAGTAAAGCCTCCCCAAGGAATGTAGGAAAAGGTTGTGAACACTGAGTGAAATCCACAAGGAAGGTAAGAAAATGTTGTGGGCACTTAGTAAATACCACCAAAGAAAGGAAACTATATGTTGTGTGCAGTGAGTAAAGCCTTCCCAAGAAATGTAGGAAAATGTTGTGAACACTGAGTGAAATACACAAGGAAGGTAAGAAAAGGTTGTGGGCACTTAGTAAATCCCTCCAAAGGAAGGAAAATATAGGTTGTGTGCAGTGAGTAAAGCCTCGCACAAGGAATGTAGGAAAAGTCTCTGAACACTGAGGGAAATCCACAAGGAAGGTAACAAAAGGTTGTGGGCACTTAGTAAATCCCACAAAAGAAGGAAAATGTAGGTTGTGTGCAGTGAGTAAAGCCTCCCCAAGGAATGCAGGAAAAGGTTGTGAACACTGAATGAAATCCACAAGGAAGGTAAGAAAAGGTTGTGGGCCCTTAGTAAATCCCCCCAAAGGAAGGAAAATATAGGTTGTGAGCAGTGAGTAAAGCTTCCCCCAAGGAATGTAGGAAAAGGTTGTGAACACTGGAGTGAAATCCACAAGGAAGGTAAGAAAAGGTTGTGGGCACTTAGTAAATCCCCCCAAAGGAAGGAAAATATAGGTTGTGAGCAGTGAGTAAAGCCTCCCCTAAGGAATGTAGGAAAAGGTTGTGAACACTGAGTGAAATCGACAAGGAAGGTAAGAAAAGGTTGTGGGCACTTAGTAAATCAACCCAAAGGAAGGAAAATATAGGTTATGTGCAGAGAGTAAAGCCTCCCCCATGGAATGTAGGTTGTGAACACAGAGCAAAATTCGCAAGGAAGGTAAGAAAAGGTTGTGGGCCCTTAATAAATCCTCCCAGAGGAAGGAAAATATAGGCTGTGTGCAGTGAGTAAAGCCTTCCCCAAGAAATGTAGGAATAGGTTGTGAAAATTGAGTGAAATCCCCAAGGCAGGTAAACGTTGGTAGTGTACACTGAATAACTCCCAAAGGAAGGTATGAATAAATGAATAAATTTTGGGCACTGAGTAAAGCCCCTGAGAAAAGAAAGACTAGACTGTGAGAACTGAACAAAGCCTCCAAAAAGGAACGAATTTGTGAGTACTCAGTGAATAATAGTTGCGAGCACTGAGCAACCCCCGATGGAAGATAAGATAATGTTGTGGGCATTGAGTAAATCCCCCAAAGGAAGGAAAATATATTATATGTAGTGAATAAAGCCTCCCCCTAGGAATGTACGAACAGGTTGTGAACACTGAGTAAAAACCTCAAGGGAGGTAAAAATTTATTGTACTCAATGAATAACTCCCCAGGGAAGGTATGAATAAATTGTGGGAACTGAGTACAGCCCCTAAGGAAAAAAGATTAGACTGTGATGATAACTGAATATAGCCTCCAAAGAAGGAACCAATAAGTTGCGAGTACTGATTAAAACCCTCCATGGAAGATAAGAAGGTAAGAATAAGTTGTGAACACTGAGCCTTAATAACAGTTCAAAAAGTTCCGCTTTGGTAATGCTCGTTTCCGAAGGTATCATTGAATTAAAAAGCACATATTTTGCCTATGATTAATTATTTTACCTGATTTTAAGTTTGGCAATGCGGATTTCCTCATGTGTAATTTAATTATGGTGCACATGTTTTGCCAATGATGGATTACTTTCTTTGCCTTTTTTGTTTCTAAAAAAGGAAAGGTACGATTTTCATAATTTCTTTTTTCTTTTTGTTTTCTTACCGGAAATGAGGCTTTCATAGATTGAAGCTAGTTACTGCCTAAATTTTATTTTTCTGTTTTGCCGAACTAGAAAAGATCTAATGTTCTTATGTTTTCCAACACCTCGACCAACTTAAGAGCAAGCGCGTTTCAAAGCTCAGTAGTCATCACATTTTAAACTAAGGCTGCAGTGTCGGTAAAATTGCATTTTATTCCATCTTTCAATTGCACTTCTATTACTTTATTTCAGTGGCTTTCTAATTTACGTTTAAATTGTTGTACACTTAATTGTGTGTTCGGGATATTTACATGATGTGCTCTTTTGCTTTTCTTTTCTTTGTTAAATGCATTATTTTGTGTTTTACATTTACTTTTCCATTGTAATCATGATATTATTTAATATTTGCAAACATTATCATTTCGAGCCATTTTCAAACCACTGCTAGATAAGGATCTCCCAAGTTTCTTCCACAACTCTAAAACTATCTTAGAGAATAGGGTCTTAAATTCCGCTATAAAATGAAAAGTGACAGTAAGGACAGAGTCAGTATGAATTCAAAACTTGAGCAAGCGATGGATATTTTTTTTAAGTTTTACCGAAAATCAAGGGAAAATGCAATTTTGAAGAAGTAATTTTAAAAAAATACGAGTTGATTATGATGATTTTTTAATAATCATCGTCAACAATTCTCGATCCACTGCCGGATGAAAGCCTCTCCAAGTTTCTTTCACAACTTCATCTATTGAGACAACTATTCTATGTCACTCCAGCCTGCTTTCAAATTTCATCCACCCATCTCCACAGTTGTTTTCTGGGACATTTTCTTCCCATGGGTGTCTAGTATTCCAGTTATGGTAATTTCTTCCAGCAATAGGTCCTTCCCATAACCACTCGAAGGTGTTTTCTTTAATGATGCACTCAACTCTTGTCATTTTCCTGTTCTATGAGTTTCTATTCCTAACCTCCTTAGTCGTGCATATCTCACGGGGCGATCGGGCTGGCGAATGAAGGGTGTCGACATTACGGAGACAGGCCTCATAAAGTCGTGCCATGTGTGGCCGGACATTGTCCTGTTAAAAAGTTGCCCGATGAAGATGCTGCCACTGAAATGGCACCGCAACAGGGCGTAGAGTGTCTTCGACGCACCACTGCAGCAGGTGCAGCCATACTCGCTGGTCAGTGGTAAGAGGCGGAGTGGCATCCTCGTCCTCTTGCCGCAAGTCGTCTGACAATAGTCCTGTAGACGAATCAACATGGACACGGATGGTTGAGAGCGACAAATTCTGTTCTGTTCTTGCTGCTCTCATAATCGCTGGATTCTTGCGTTCTGTCGTTGCCCTAGGCTGTCCACTGCCCACGTGCCATTGGGTTGTGCCGTCCTTGACCCATTGGCGCCAACATCGTCCGATTTCCACGTCGCTACGATCCAAATGCCTGGCAATAAGGCGACTTGACCAACCGGCCTCTCTCAGCCCAATCATACGTCCTCTCTCAAACTTGCTCAACTGCTCCTATGGGGCACGGATCCGACGTCGAGGCATCCTCACAGTACGTGGAGGTTAATGCAACCGCAATCCGCTTTCATGTATTGTCCCTGCGCATGAGCTTTGCTCCTGATCTACCATCCTCGATGCGCAGTTCCCGTGCGCTGTGGCAGGCCACTAT